>CM060732.1:71043705-71738282 GCA_030704615.1 Takakia lepidozioides
GCCAGTATCCTCCTCCACCATATTTGCCACCCCCTAATAGCTATGGGGTGGCAGGCCACCGGAATATCCTCCTGCTTATGGACAGTATGGCCAGTATGGTCCTCGGCCTTCTGGCCAACAACCATGGCCACCAGTCCCTACTTGGCAGGATCCTCTCCTGAGCGCACGGAGGTCTCTGAAGGAGGGGAGGGTGCCGTTTCAAAGAATGATAGAACCAATGCTTTAAGGAGGGCTAATAGCTCAGCCAAAATTGAAGCTGCCAAGGTCAAGGAAGAGAGAATAGCTGCAGGTCTTCCTCCCACGGTGATTTTGACGAACCTCAAAGGAGCCCCGTATGGTCAGACTCGGAATGTATGGCACGCTGCCCTTAAAGGACAGGCTTATCGCAAGCTAGATTGTTCCCTTGCCATCAACAACCAACCTGATGAAGTTGTATACAAAATCAGAGATCACCTGGCTAAGCTATTTTCATATACGCCGCACGAGTTAAAAGACTTCCACCTAAAACAAACAATTGGCAGAATAATGAAGAGCCAGCGTTTTGAAGCACACACTGCGTGGTTGGGTGGTAAGGGGAAACCCATTACTGTATCTGACGAGGTATGGAACAAGCTTGTAAGTTACTGGCAGACAGAGGTGTTCCACAAAGTGTCGGGCAACATGAAGAAGGCAAATGGTGCAATTCTGAATCCTACCAAGACTGGCCGTGGTGGGAAGGCAATGGTGGAAGCACGCTTGGTAAGTGGCATCATCACGACTCTGTATTTTGTTCCTCATTGAATTGCTATGTGTATATAGTCAGCCCTCACATTGCTTACTGACTTGTGGCATGGGTTTGTTTGTGGCATGGATTAATTTGTAGGAAACACTATCAGGGTGCCCTCCTACATTATATGAAATTCAAGAGGGTTCAGTGTCACGGTTGTCAGCTGGGAGTGACAGGCGGGTAAGTGTGTTTTCCACGTTTGCTAGAGTGGTTGCTGCATCATAGGTTGCTAGGGTTTTTTTCACGGCTTTTGGCTTGGGTTTTCTTTCCAATGGTTGTTCATGCTAGGTTTTTTTGGTTTGATTCATACTTGGGCAAGTTTTCATGGATTGGCAGGAGGGAAGTCTTGCATATTCTACAGTAGTTGGCAGGATGGATGGCTTGGACAAACTGGTGGAATCACAAGGACGTGACATGGCAGAATTAAAATTACAGATGCAGAGTATGATTGAGTACCAGAAAGCCATTGTGACCAGATGGATTAATCTACCAGGCGCAGGACCAGTGACATCTACGATGGATACGTCTGCTGTGACAGTATCAAAATGTTTGGAATCCCAATTTCAGACGGTAACTGGTGCTCACTCTAAGCCCTTATGTCTTCCTGTCACTGATGATCTTTTGAATTTGACCGAGCAGCAGCAGGATACAAGGAAGGCCAGCTGCGAGGTACACGTGGAAATTCAGCCTTTGCCACATACAAAGGCAGTAGCAGTCCAGGGGGCAATGGTGACAGAGCCGCCGGGCACACCGGATTCTGGTATGCAGGTATGTGGGAGTTTAGATGGGGAGGAAGATGCAGACGGGGACAAAACAAACAAACATGTTGCTTTAATTTCTCCTGCTCACATGTTGAAGCCAAATGTCAGTTTACTTCCTGGACCAACGAGGAAGCATTTACTAATTCTGGACTTAAATGGTCTGTTATGTGAATCTTTTCATTCTGCTAATGGGCCTGCATCCCTTCCAAAGGTTTTGTGGGGAAGATGTGTGGCAAGAAGATGGTAGTTTTGAGACCACGCTGTTATGACTTTTTGCAAAAGTGTTTTGAACACTTTGAGGTGGCGGTGTGGTCTTGTTGCCAAGCTCGCAACTTCTTCCCAATGGTGGACTATATTTTTGCAGCCCACACTAACCTGGTTTTCCAGTGGGATGCCCTTCGCTGTGACGAGGATCCAGTCCTCCCATGCCGTAAGGGGTCTGATTCAAAGCTATTATATTTCAAGAACTTGTCTACAATGTGGGCAGACTGGCCAGAATGGACTTTTGAGGACACTGTTCTTGTTGACGACACACCAAGAAAGGCGGTAAACAATCCTCCCTTCAGTGGGATTTTTCCAGAGCCATGGAAGGTGCAACCGGATTCACCAACTGATGAGTATCTAACAGAGGTGTTGTGGCCATTATTGTGGAAGGCATCGAAAGCTGCCAGTATTCCCAAGTTTTTGGAGTCTCAGCCTGTTTTCGGACAACAACCATACAACACTGTTACTGTGAAGGTACAAACATTCTGACAGTGCTCCAGAGGCTACATTTTTGTGGGTTCATTCATTGCATTGCTCCTATGTGGCCAATTTTCAGATGACAAGTGCAATGACATAGCAGCTCAAACAGTGTGCGTTGACGCACACTGTTTGAGCTGCCATGTAAGTGATGATTGAACCTCCGAGACATGCCCTATGTGGCCCATTCTCAAATGAAAAAGGCAATAATAAGGGCAGCTCAAACAGTGTGCGCCAGGATACTGCCAACGCACACTGTTTGAGCTGCCAGGATAGTGATGATTCAACCTCAAATTCAAACCCTATGTGGCCAATTTGCAGATGACAAGTGCAATGACATGGCAGCTCAAACAGTGTGCGTTGACGCACACTGTTTGAGCTGCCATGTAAGTGATGATTGAACCTCCGAGACATGCCCTGTATTGCCGAATTTCACAGGGGAAAAACAAACACAAGGTGTGCTCAAACAGTGTGCGGCAACGCACACTGTTTGAGCTGCCAGATAAGTGTTCATCGGTCCTCAGAGACATGCCCTATGTGGCCCATTCTCAAATGAAAAAGGCAATGATAAGGGCAGCTCAAACAGTGTGCGCCAACGCACACTGTTTGAGCTGCCAGGATAGTGATGATTCAACCTCAAATTCAAACCCTATGTGGCCAATTTGCAGATGACAAGTGCAATGACATGGCAGCTCAAACAGTATGCGTTGACGCACACTGTTTGAGCTGCCATGTAAGTGATGATTGAACCTCCGAGACATGCCCTGTATTGCCGAATTTCACAGGGGAAAAACAAAGACAATGTGTGCTCAAACAGTGTGCGGCAACGCACACTGTTTGAGCTGCCAGATAAGTGTTCATCGGTCCTCAGAGACATGCCCTATGTGGCCCATTCTCAAATGAGAAAGGCAATGATAAGGGCAACTCAAACAGTGTGCGCCAACGCACACTGTTTGAGCTGCCAGGATAGTGATGATTCAACCTCAAATTCAAACCCTATGTGGCCAATTTGCAGATGACAAGTGCAATGACATGGCAGCTCAAATAGTGTGCGTTGACGCACACTGTTTGAGCTGCCGTGTAAGTGATGATTGAACCTCCGAGACATTCCCTGTATTGCCAAATTTCACAGGGGGAAAACAAAGACAAGGTGTGCTCAAAGAGTGCCCAATTTGGCCGCTTTGGCTACACTTTTTGAGCTTCTTGTTCGCGGTTGATGCAACCTGCATAGATGCCGTGTGCAGTCTATGTTCATATCGACATAGAATCTCAACTTGGGTTCACATCAGCAATGAAGCACAAAGATGGGTTCCAAAGATTGAACCTTTTTTTTGGCTGCTCCAGAAGACTCCCCAATCGCCGGGGACCCTTTGCGCTTCGGACTGCTCTCCACGTCTCGTGTTCTAGAGCATCTCCCCCATCCTCTCTTCCACTATTAGGTTCTTCGTGAGGCCAGCGTCAACATCATCTTCGGCGTCTGCCTCTCCCTCGGATGCAGTGTCCTCCTCATCTGTTCTTGGAACTATGGCAGGCTGCTGGTCTTCCCCGGATTCCTGCTCTTCCATCGCCGAACTTGTCTCTTTGCCCTCTTCTTCCGCCTTTTCCTCTTCGGCCACTCTTTCCATCCTCATTCTATATCTGGCTCTATTCCTGTTTCTAGAGCTCGTGAAGTACAATGATTTCCTTCTCTTCCTCCTCCGCTGGAAACAAGGGCTCCCCACGATGCCTCTAGAGCTCTCCAGTTTGACGTTTGCAACAAGGGTTGCTATTGCATGTAACCAAAATCAAAATAGGACATTGTCAACCGTATTTGGATGCCGGTGTTGTTATTGTGTGCGAACGGAATTCATCCATTTCGGCGTCTTTGTATTATTCAAGAAATAAAGTGCCAGAAAATATGTGCATACGTTGCATGTACTTGTGATATATGTCAGATGTACTTCGCCGCCTGCCAATATATGGCGGCCTTCTGGAATGGTTTCAAATTCGGAAGTGCCGCAGAAATCTAATGCTAGTTCAATTTGGAGCAGTTCTTGCAGATTCCCCATAAATGTTGTGCTTCACATATGCATCCACGTGTTTCGTACTGCCTGCCCTGTGCTTTGCATTTTGCCGTCATCGTCGCCATGGGGTCATTCGGTATAAAGGGTTGTGTCGGAAATGATCTTGTGTTGCACACATCCGTGCGAGGTGACTCTTGGAGTGTCAGTGTTTGTGCTGTGCTCTTCTGGCACGACACGACCTCATTACATTCGGGGTCTTCCTGTTTACTGCTCTCCAGGGTTGTTGCCGTCTTTCCATAAAGGATGGTTTCATGTCATGTTCAGGGTTTGTTTTTCATCCAAAAACAGCACGGCTTCTTGTGGCCTTCTTTATTTGAAAACAGTTTTTCTAGTTAGTGTCTCTCAGCGTGGTTATCTCCGAAGTTCAGTGCATGTCATTCTTGCATCCTTCTGATGCATCGACCGCAGCCTTTGGGTTACTGCTACCCTTGTTGACCTCAATTTTTTTGTGCTGGATCCCCTTTCCAGAATTGCGGGCTATCAAATCGGGGATTCCGTTGTGAATCGAAAGTTTTGGTCAGCGTAGGAAAACATGTCCAAGGACAGAGATAGACTAGCACGATTTCATTCCAATGCAGGTAGTCTTCCACTGACTGCCACTGCAGACGACGATGGGTTTGCAGTTGTTCATGAGGATGAGCTGGTTACAGTGTTCCCACTGGAATTGGGTTCTCTGCTTGTTCAAAAGGAGGTGTATGACGAGGATGGGAATTTGGATTCTGGACATTTGGAGAAACCATTGGTTGGCGAGTGTGGAAGGAAGTGGAGAGTCCTTCCAGGCACATACCGTGTCCTTGGAAAAGAGAGAAGACAATCAGCAGGATCAGTCATTACCCCTGGAACTGCAGCATCGGTCGTGCAGCAGAAGGGCACAGTTCATGTGAAAAAAGAGGTGAGCACATCCACTACATTCGTGACTCTTTCAGACACGTCCTCGGAGGATGTTTCTGAGATTCCTCCGCCAGTGCCGACTTCATTCTTGGATGAATCCGAATTGCAAGAGATAACGAGTGTCATTCTAAAATTGAAAGCCCTCGCAGGGGTGCCTGGGTGCAAGAGTGAGCTGCGTTTTGTTGATTGGGAGTCCCTTCGTGTGCAGCGGGTTCAATACGTGCCAGCAGAGTTTGATGGGGACATCTTGTTTGAGCTCAACCCTCCCACGTCTTCCAATGGACTGGCTGGGCTTCTGCAGGGCATGGACAAGAAACATGACGGACACCCTTGGTGCAGGACAAAAACGTCAAACATCCACAACGACATTGGATTGAAATTTTGAAGGTCGGTTTGCGTTGGGCATTGCAAGTGCCTGAATATATCTTGCCCTCGCCTGAGAAACAACGCTCAACCAAACGAGAGTGAGTGGGAAGGTGTGCCCTTGAATCCTTTCACCCCAGGACTTGCCCCTCCCAAGACCAATACTTTTGTGTACAGGTTCTGCAAACTTTCCCCGTCCTGTGTTTCTGTGTGCCACGCTCGTATGTACCAGGTGGCACACCGGTGCAAAACAATGACTCGTGCCTGCATTCATATGGGTGCACACGAGCATCCTGTGTCCAAAGGAAGTTGCAGGGATAGCGTGGACATTGCTAGAAATCTGCTGAAGCAGGAGTTCCACAATGCCCCTTCTGCAACACCTTCTGCTATAGCGCTTACAGCTAGCAAGGCTTTCCTGGAAAAACACATATTGGGTGAAGGGGATTCGACACAGTCAATGCTGGATGCAGATTCGCTTGATGCAGTGATGGACCATTTCTCCGTGTTGAGCTCTCCCAATATTCGAAACCAGGTGAATGCACTCAGAGTCGGCACAGGCAATGCTGGATTCATGGACAACATTATGGACCTCAAACGGAGAAGTCGCTATGAATTCATTCAAAACAGTATCTTCCCTGGCCAGGGCTCATCCAAGGTTTATTTGTTCAAGATGTCCGCAGTGGGCGAAGGCAGTGGTGTTAGCATTGTCCGCCGAATGCAACCTGAAGGAGATTTGGCTAAATGTTGGTTGATGTTTGATCACTGCAAACGGGTGAAGGGTTGGACAACCATGGCGTGCCATGTGTATGATCCAGCGTACCAACGTGTGCTCTCAATAGCAATTTGTGATATGCAGTCGGAGGACACTGAATCCCAGATGCTCATGTGGAATTCGCTCCTGGCCGTCATGCAGCGCAACGGAATACAGAAGACAAATTTTGCGGGCTTCATGGCTGATAGTGCACAGGCAAATTTCAATGCAATGCGGCGCGTGTTTGGTTCAGGGGATCCTAAGGTCCCAATGGAAAATAGGGAGCGCACATGCCTCTTCCATTGGAGTCAATCTCTGGCAAGTCATACAAAGCGCTGCATTCGCCCTGACCTTCAGTTGGAGCACAGAAGGCTCTGTCTCAAGTACAAAAATGCCAAATCAATGGGAGAAGCTGAGAGCACTTACCAAGCAATCCGGGCTTGGTGGTTCTCCTTTGGTGCTGCTACTGGTATCCACCTGAAGGAGTTGGAGGACTGGTTGGTTTTCTGGCACTTCAGATATAGACAGTGGGGAGCTTTCATGACGACGGTAAGCCTCTCGAATCCCAAAATCAGAAATTTTGCAACATGCCTCTTCATTTGGGGTTCTGGATTGTCGCTTGAAGAACCTTTTCCATTTCCTTTCCTTCCTCACATTTCCATGCAATGCCTCGTGCAGGAAATGTCCTTGGAGGACTTGGCCGACATGCCATCCTGTAATTTGGCGGAGACTGTTCATAACGCCTGGATGCAGCAATCTACCAAAGCAGGTCGTGACTTGTATGTGGCCACTGCTGATGACATGGTGCGGGCACTAACACAACAAACCAGGTACCGCAATTTTCTGATGGGACGGGGTGGAGGCAAGGGCCCCGGTTCGACTTTGTTGATGCTAAGGGCTGCGAGTAGGTCTGGAGACCCATCCAAGATGGCCAGAGCTCTGAACAGGTGCACTGAAGGCTCCCCATTGCAATCCAGGCTCCCTCATTTGGAAGGCGAGGAAAGATTTGGATCATGCAAAAGGAAATTGAACACTCTTCCAGGTTCAGATGGAGATTCCCATCGCCCAAACAGGGTCAATTTCTCTGTGCCAAAGGTGTCTCCAGTGCAGACTAAGTCCTGTGCCGGCCCCTTCCCAGGTGGGTCCTCCTCCTGTGGAACAGGTGCAGAACATGCAAGCACAGCAGCAGGAATCCCATTGGAGGAGGTGGTGGCCATGGTGCAGGAATCTGATTGCATTGATAGTGAGTGGCATATAGAACGCACCCCACCAGGATCTAGAGTTGCTTGCATGGCAATTCGGACCCCCTCTTTCAAGAAATGCAAATCAAAAATATGCAAAGGCTCCAGGGGGACTCCAGCTCCAACATTCACAGGGTTGTTCCGACCTTATCATAGTGGGGAGTCAAAGGACCACAAGTTCTGGTTCTGCCCAGACGATATGGCACGATGCGTCAAGGGAACAGTTCGTCCTTCGGTGATAATGAAACCCCCTCCCCCCGCAATTTGGCCTGTGAAACTTGGGACGTCGCTGTCAACAACCGAGATAAGCATGCTGGAGGAGGGAGGGTTTTGTCTTGCACGATCCCGAGTGGTGCCCTTGTGCACTGTCGGCACAGATGTGCCACAAGCTCCGGCAATGCCTCCACCCGGTGCCGACTCCCACCCAACAAAAAGAGATGGAAAAACAGTGCGCCGTGTCGCTTCGGGTGCAGATCACGAATGCAAGATGGAATCGGCTAGAATTTTGCAGGCTCGGGTGGCTCGTATCACCGAAGTCCCTGCCCCGGGGTATGGACGGATTTACACAGTGCTGTCTATTGGCTCAGTTCTTCATGGCAAAGAATATCAGGTTACCGTGGGGAATTTCCCTACTTGCACTTGTCCGGATTTTGTAACGATGCGTGAGGGCGCTCTCGGCATGAGAGGGAAGTGGGTCCCCTGCAAGCATCAATATTACATATACCTTGTAATTATGTGTTGCGACGGTAAGAGAGACCAATTCATTCACCAAGCCACACTAGGCTACGGAGAAGTCATCACCCTTCTGCAGCGGGACACCTCACGTAGGGCTCCGCCAAATTCTCTTTGAACACATACGAGCCATGCCCACTTCCCATGCTGGTTTCAAGGTTACCGTGTGAAGACTTTGCATTTAGGACAAACACATACATTTCGTTCACGGAACCAGGGCAAATGCACATGCCATTCATTGTAAGCGTCTATCTGTGAATTGAAATAGAGTGTGTCAATCATTCTGAGCTCTATTCTGCCATATTTTCATATTACTCTTTTTGTGCAGGCATTGTAGACATGGTGCATGGTGGCCCCCTTCGTTTTGTCCACGGTAATAGGCCCTCTTCTTGCAATCCTCGCCTATAGGACCTGCTTCTCCAGCAAATTTGTGCCGCTCACGCTTTGCAGCTACAACGTGAGCTCAGCTCCCAGGCTCACGGGGCTGGGCTCACGCCGTAGCTACGCTAGCATATATGACTACGGATCTTTACACGTGGTGAAAATATGGATAAAGAATGTCGTGTCATATACTGCCACGTGTTCTGGTTTGAGCAAGAGTGATGCCACGTGTCATCAAGATTGTTTTCCGAAATAGTTTATATTTTTAATGTTCATATTTTAATTTTTAGTTTTCATTTAATATTAAAAAGAACAGGGAGATTGCAGCCTTGGATTTTTTTTAATGGTATTATTTTTAATATTATTATTTTAAATGAAAGTGAATTAAATGATTTAAAATCTTCATTACATGGTGAAATTCCAACATGAAAACAGAATGGATCCCTCCTGCATACTATCAACCACAATGAGAATGAAAATAGCTCAAACAGTGTGCGTTGGCGCACACTGTTTGAGCTGCCCTTATCATTGCCTTTTTCATTTGAGAATGGGCCACATAGGGCATGTCTCTGAGGACCGATGAACACTTATCTGGCAGCTCAAACAGTGTGCGTTGCCGCACACTGTTTGAGCACACCTTGTCTTTGTTTTTCCCCTGTGAAATTCGGCAATACAGGGCATGTCTCGGAGGTTAAATCATCACTTACATGGCAGCTCAAACAGTGTGCGTCAACGCACACTGTTTGAGCTGCCATGTCATTGCACTTGTCATCTGAAAATTGGCCACATAGGGTTTGAATTAGTGGTTGAATCATCACTATCCTGGCAGCTCAAACAGTGTGCGTTGGCGCACACTGTTTGAGCTGCCCTTATCATTGCCTTTTTCATTTGAGAATGGGCCACATAGGGCATGTCTCTGAGGACCGATGAACACTTATATGGCAGCTCAAACAGTGTGCGTTGCCGCACACTGTTTGAGCACACCTTGTCTTTGTTTTTTCCCTGTGAAATTCGGTAATACAGGGCATGTCTCGGAGGTTCAATCATCACTTACATGGCAGCTCAAACAGTGTGCGTCAACGCACGCTGTTTGAGCTCGCCATGTCATTGCACTTGTCATCTGAAAATTGGCCACATAGGGTTTGAATTAGTGGTTGAATCATCATTATCCTGGCAGCTCAAACAGTGTGCGTTGGCGCACACTGTTTGAGCTACCCTTATCATTGCCTTTTTCATTTGATAATGGGCCACATAGGGCATGTCTCTGAGGACCGATAAACACTTATCTGGTAGCTCAAACAGTGTTCTTTCAACACTTACGGTTCAATGAACACTTACCTTGCACCTCAAACAGTGTGCGTCAACGCACACTGTTTGAGCTCACCTTTTCTACCACTGATGGCCTGTTTGCCATGCTCAAACACCCTCGTCTAATGCCTCACTCTTATGTCAATTTGAATGGACAACCCTGCAGGAGAAGATGCAAAGTGTGGCGGAGGAGATCCCTTCGGGGCTGGGGAAGGATATCATTGTTGATGTTGACGATGAGTTCTATGAAAGCAAAGCCGCTGAGATGCTGGGGGGTCAGAAGGTAAACTCTCAGCTTGTGGTGCAAAGTATGCTTGCCCCGGGTGGGAGGTTGAAGATTCCCCTGTGTAGGATGGTTTCCATGCCCGTCGTTCGACCACCCCTCATCAAGGACATTCTCAAGCTAGAGGCCGAGTTTGTTCATGGGTATTTGGATGGATCCGCAGTGTTTTACGTTTGTACAAAGGATTCCACAGGCAATGAGCTCCTTGTGGATGAGTCAATCGTGGACTCCTGGGATCCTATTTGGAGACAGGTGAACGAATCCTTCGAACTTCTTCTCTCCAGGAAACCTTCCACCCAGGCATTCTCAGGGAAGATGTTTCACGTTTGGGATGGGAACCACCGATTGCTTGCATGGATGGCTGTTATTGGGAGGCTGCACTCACAGGAGGAAGAGTGGCATTACTCTGTTCGATCGATGGTGCTAGATTGTGAGGGGAACATGATGGGTCTTCTGACGGCAATGAATGATGTGAACAGGTTGGTTTCTCATTCTACCTGTTCCACTTGCAGTTCCTTGGTTCTTTGATTAAAGTCCTTGAATTTCATTCTGACTTTCAGATATCATTCTGCAGAGGAACGGAGACATCGCATGTCGTTCACACACTGTATAGGATACAAAGGATCGGGCAGATGCCCTTGACCAACTTCAAGACCATCCTTTCAGCGGAGACGTACAAGAAGTGCGAAAGCTCCAAGACATCGGAAACGTGGTACTCGTTGACACGCGAGGCTTTCATGGAGTACATGTACACGGTCATCTGCCCTTTCCATATTCCTGCTTCCACATGTTTGTTTCTGTTTGTTTCCCTTGCCCTTCGGTTCATGCAACTCTCGTGCATTCCCTTGCAGCAAGACATTGCAGATGCAGGGGAGCGTGGCAAACTGGAATACTGCAGGTCAACCCCTGAGGAGAGAAGGACAGCAAAGGGGGTTGAGACTCACATCCAAAAAGAGATGACCGCTACAAGAAGGACTATAATGAGTGCTTTTGTGAAGCAGTTGAGAATGGCCATCATTCGGAGCGCAGTTTCTCTTGGAGATAAAAAACCATTATAACAAGCCAGGCAAGCCAGAGATGGCCCAAGAGAAGTTACACAGGTTGTCTACCGCCGTTGTGTCTTCAGAACAGAAGGTGAAGTGGCTACAGATATGGAACTCCGATCCCACAGTTAGGGATACACACATGTTCCCCAGGCCGGAGAAAGAGAAGAAGACCCAGCGTGTCATTCCAGTCAGTGACAATGTGCTGGACACATGGCTTCACAAGGCCACTTACTGGAGCCAGGTGTGATGTCCTTTCCTGTGTCACTTTCTTTTCTCTTTTCCTGTCCTTCTCTTTCCATTGCCTCTCACATTCGCAGTGATTTTTTTGGGTTCATTCTTGCATTTGAATTGTTTGCAGTTGGAAGAAAGGGCACGGTCGGTTCTGCATACTCAGCTGGCTGACTATGGCATCACTATGACATCACCGAAGGTCTCCTTCGAAGCATACATGAGGAAATGGAGAGCCACAGTGTGGCACTCTTGTTTCTTTAGAGAGTTCAGCAAGGAGGGTGGCATCAGTCGAACACATGACCTTGACCAGCAAGAAAAAGGAGAGGAAGCCTGGAAACGATGCCTTTACAGGTGCACTCCCTGGGCAGTTCAGTTTACTTAGTGTCCTGTGGTTGCAATGTACTGTGACGCATACAGTTTAAGGGGAATGTGATGGAAAACTGAGAGACAATAATTGCATTGCATAATGAGGCTGTCTTTGTTCCTGCAGGTACATAAAGTTTGTTCTCATGGAAGAGAATTGTTTGGACAAACATCCAGATTTCGTGGACCTCTGGCTTGTCCCTGCTGGAAATCAGACTATGTTAACTACTGGGATCTTGCATGACTGGGGCCCAGACCATCTATCTTCTTGTGGTTGGTATTTGGATTGCCCTCCTTCTGAGACCCCAGCTCCGGAGGTGTCTTTGAGGAGAGAGAATGAGCGAATTGCAGCCACTGCCGCAGCAGCCGACCTCGACATTCATGAGCGAAATTTGAGGACTCTTGCAGAGAAGGAGCCTCCCGCTCAGGATACCCCGGGTAGAGGTAGAAAGGCAAAGGGGAAAGATGTTGCTGGTGTTGTGGGGAAAGGAAGGGGTAGAGGGAAGGTGGCACAAGGGCAGGGAAGTGTTGCAGATATTGGCCCAGTGGTGCATGTCCAGCAGACTCCACCGCATGGTAGGGGATCCGTGAGAAAGAACAAGGGGGTGGTTGATCCCAAGGACCCGTACCATGCAGTGGAACATCCGACGAGGGTCATTCGCCCTACCAGGTTGGAGATGGCCAACGTCGGATTCCTTGCCATGATGGAGTCGAACAAATCTGATTACAAGGGCGAGCCATCACCAGTGTGGGAGAGGATTGTATAGTTCCTCGGCACGGTGCATGTTCTCTTTTGCATCTTCTCTGCAGTGGGCATGGATCGTTTCAATCCTCATGAGTATTCCATTGTAATTTTGTTTGCAGGCTAAAATGACCAAATCCTGGGTGAACGGGAAGGAGAAGCAATATGCAGCCGAACTCATAATCTTGGACATCCCTGATGGGTTGGCAGTCCCGGATGTCCCTCCATCGGGTGCTTGTCCGGGTTGGAATGCTTTTGATGAGCGCTACTGGCGGTGGGTTTTCTCCTTTTGCAATTTTTTCCTGTCCGATGCAGGTGTTTTGGTGCTCATACAGTCCGCCGACGTTCGCTGTCGCCGTGCACTTGCCAGCTATTTGAAAGCCTCGGGCATGAGAGTCCTGAAGACATGGAATTGTGTGAACAGCATGTACCTTACGAAGGGGGATCGTCCGGGAGAGATGGTAAATTTACCTTCTTCTTCCTCTTCTTGGTGGTTCTCGGATGGAGTTGTATAGGTCGCTCGATCTCATATGTAGGGGCCTGATTTTTTAAGCTTCTTAGTTCCTTCTGAATGTGTTGTTCGCAGACTCGTTTGTTTGAAGCTGTTTGTCTCGTCCGAATGCATCCACCAACGACTCTGGCCGGCATTTCGGAGTTCGCCATCACTCATGGGGGCAAGTTCATAGATGACAGGACAGATCCTCCAACGGATGACATGCACCACAACTACGTCGACAGCAACGTCTGCTTGCGAAGGGGGAATGGGGTTCCTTGGAGAGGGGTGAGGGAGAGGAGCCCGGCTTTCATTCAAACGATTGTGGAGTGCTGCACCTACACAGACGCCAGAGTTCTGGATTTGTCAATGGGCACAGGTTCGTCTCTTCAACATTCGGATTTCATGAGGTTTGATTGAGCTTGCACTTTCAGTACTTCCCACCGTTCCATATGTGTCTTCAATGTCTGCTTCCTTCATTCTATTCCACTACAGGTGCTTCGTACCACGCTTGCAAGGCCAGTGCCCGACATCTCTTTGGGATTGAAGGGGATGCTGAGATTTACAACAACCTCCTTATGGGTTTGGGTGTACACACTTCTCAAGTCCTTCCGAAGCCCCGTCCCGCTGATATTGATACAGAGGAGACTTCCGACAAGGAGCTGGACTCCGACTTTGCTTGTGAGTAAGTTCAACCTGTGCATGCTTGCATTGTTGTTTCAATATCGAGAATCACTCTTCTTGAGGCAAAGTTCACATGGCAGACATCCTCTTCGTTGGACTTGTGTATTGCATATTGTGTTCTGAATGGGTTTTTGTCGACATGTGCAGGAGTCCGCGTGCTTCCACTTGCCCTCCAGGGCTATCACACCTGTTTGGACTTCTTTCCAGTCCTCCTCGGTCTTGCGTGCTACCTGTCTATGCGGAGGCACTCGCAACAAGCATGACCGTTCATGGCACTCGGAGTCCACCCATCCACGGCCGTGGTAGAAGACGTGGTGTTGGGGCCAGAATCTTTGTGGATGACATAGCACAAGAGGTCGAGACTGATTCTGATGACTGTGACACTTGATATGAAGTTTTCTTTTCGTTTTATTCGGGGCCAAATTTGAAATAGGATGGTTGTGTGTCCTTGTTGTCCTGTTTGCAATGTGTGCATGGAATGCACATTAATGGGAACAAACTATTGTTGGAGATGGGGGTTGCATGGACTGCCCGGATTGTTCCTTCAATCTATTTAGTGTTCTCTGGACCTCACAGACTTGAGTGCATTGCAAATTCAAACAAACGACTTTGGTTCGTGTAGAGCATTCTCGCATCAGTTGCTCGTTGGTCTCCAAACCATTCATGCTAGAAGAATGGTTGGTGAATCCATCACGGTGAAGTCCACCTCATCAAAGAGCTGTGAGGCATTCTCAAATCTAATGAGCATCCATGATGCTCCCGCACATACCTGACATGTTCGCAAGGGTGGTGAGTAAGAAAAGATTTCGCAGGGTTCCACTTTAGATCATGTCAGTGTGCACCTCCTCACGACGTACCCACATAAACTTGTGAGGGCTTGGTATGTTGATAACGTCTGCATGGATGCAATGGATACAATGGATGTAACATATCCACTCTGCATTCCCGGGAAATGGCTGATCAACCCGCGGAAATAGGTGACACCCGCGGAAATAGGCCCTGTATGTATGCTGACGTGGCGTGAGCCTGTGCTGGGCTCACGGTTTCCTGGGCTCACAGGCTCACGCCTCCGGGCTCACAGAATAACACCCCCCTTATATATGCTAGTCATATATTTTGTCTGTGTGCCACATGTCACATCTCAAGTGCAACAGGTGTCCCGCTAATATCTCTCCATGTAGACATCCCTGTAGTCATATGAGCGAGTCATGTAGTCACCACGTGTGAAATCTGCCATAGCACACGTGTCTCGCTAGTGCCTCTCCATGTAGGCATCTCTGTGCAGACATGTAGTCATATGATCATGGCAAGAAGTTGTGACATGTCAAATTCGCAGTGGCGCACGTGTCCATCCGTCGCCTCTCCATGTAGGCATCACTTTGCAGATATATAGTCATATGATCCCCTGACGAATGCATGACGTGTCGTTTGCGCAGTGGCGCACGTGTCCCGCTGAAGCCTCTCCATGTAGGCAGCGCTCAACAGACAATGTAGTCATATATTAGTCATATAGTTGTGACTGCAACCCTCTCTGCATCAGGACTCCAGGTGCCACGCAAGCAGTCATGGATATGACTTGCAAAACGCAGTCCTAAAGACTAGTCGCTATGACAGGGGTTTTTTCACTACAGAGTGATGTAGTCATGAACGCATATAAGACTGAAAAAATAGTCATATGTGAAGTCATAAAAACGCTCATCTGTTGTAGTGCCGTGAGCAGAACCCGTGAGCAGATTCCCTTATCCGTGAGCAGATTCCCCTAAGTGTGAGCAAATTGTAAGCGTGAGCAGATTAGTGATGCGGACCCTAAAAACGAGGGAACAAGTGGGCCTATTGCCGTGGACACAAACTCCATTGCAACGACGCAATCTTCTCTCCATCGGACCAAAGACAGACAGGCTCCATGACAACAATGTGACACGAATGTGCGATGAAAAACTGACGGATGAATGTATTTGTGATGAACGTAAAAGGGAATGGATGAACATTGGATGAACGTTGGATGAGTGCCGGATGAAAAATTGCCTAGATGAGTGAACCATGGATGACTGCAACAACATGTATCCTTACCGATCAGCATGTGCGCAGGGATCCATGTGTTGTTGAGTTTAAATAAATGTATTTTAATTTGGCGGAAGCTTAATTCCGGCCCAAAAGACCAGCCAGATCAAGCTGGCGTCAACGCCACCTTCATCTGACACATTCAGAGGGGAAAAAACAAAAAACAATATATTTTTTGGAAAACTTGCAAATGACCCTAGCCCTTGCTTTGCAACAAAAGACCTGGCGTTTACCCAGCATGGATTTCTGGTCACCTGGAAGAAGAACATGACAACCAATCATAAGCCGAGTAATTTGTAGATGCCATTCACCCCAACTAGCACACCAAAAGACCAGCCAGATTACGGTGTCGTTGACGACACCTTAATCTGGCACATTCGGGAAAAATAAAATAAAATAAAATAAAATAGAATAAAATAAAAATAAAAATAATATATTTGGGGAAAACTTGCAAATGAACCCAACCCCTGCTTTGCAAGCAAAAGACCTAGCGTTCCAGCATAGATTTCTGGTCACATGGAAGAATGGCATGACAATGAATCATAAGTTATGTGGTCCGAGCAATTTGTAGATGCCATTCACCCCAAATAACACACCAGAAGACCAGCCAGATTACGACACCTTAATCTGGCACATTCGGGAAAAACCCTACCCCTGCTTTGCAAGCAAAAGACCTAGCGTTTACCCAGCATGGATTTCTGGTCACATGGAAGAATGACATGACAACGAATCATAAGTTATGTGGTCCGAGCAATTTGTAGATGCAATTCACCCCAAATAACACACCAGAAGACTAGCCAGATTAAGGTAGATTAAGGTGTCGTTGACGACACCTTAATCTGGCACATTCGGGGAAAAATAAAAATAAAATAAAAATTGGAAAACTTGCAAATGAACCCAACCCCTATTTTGCAAGCAAAAGACTTGGCGTTTACCCAGCATAGATTTCTGGTCACATGGAAGAAGGACATGACAACAAATCATAAGTTATGTGGTCCGAACAATTTGTAGATGCCATTCATCCCAAATAGCACACCAGAAGACGTTACAGATGCCATGTTGTGCGGAGGCTGCAGCTTGCAAATTTAGTTTCCTCTCTTCTCCCCCTCCTGTGCTTTACGACAAAGAGGATTTTGTGCAGAGCAAGGCTAGTGTCTTCATAGACAGTTCTGCCTTCGTTTTGGACTCTGACTCCAGTAGCAATGGATATTCTTCGTCGGAATGAATAGGCTATTTCAAACGATTTATATTAAAGCACCAAACGGCCTCTCCACCTTCTTTGCAATTGGGTGTCAGCATCTCTCTCGACTTAGGATACCTGGTGAAAGGACAACCACAACCCTCTGCAATTGGTAGAGGTTCACTCTGGAGCTCGGGGGATTTGGCAACCACTACTCAAAAATGCTTTTAAATTTTGCATTCAACCACAAACTACATTCATCCATGTGCCATTCGTCCAACATACATTCATCGCCCATTCATCCGTCATTCATCCATAACGATGAATTGGTATGCATGTTATACTGGACACTACCCACAGTAATAGGTCCTCTAAGCCGAATAGGTGTCCGCAGTTATAGGTGAGCACATCTAGAAGCGTGAGCATAATTCTGCTCACGGATTCTGCTCACGGTTTAGCAATCCCCCACAATGTTAAGATTGTAGGTGCCGCCCGCGACGAATGTGTCCATGCTCAAACCCTCATTGTCGGCTTCCATGAGGCTCCCGTCTTCCATAATGAAAACAATCATTCAAAAATATGAAATTACAAAAACTCATGTACAATTTTGAGGTTAGAAATACCTATTTTCATAGAGTCCTTTACGGTGGCTGATGTTGAGGAAAAAAGGCTTTGTGATTGCCACCGGCGGTATAGTCTTCAAACAATTGTCGAATGGAATGCCCTCACCCCCATGGACCATAACAAACCCGTGAGGAAAGGGTGGTCCAGAGGTCCCCGAAAAAATGACACCTATTCTGCTAGTAAAGTCATAACTCACCAAGTAACAACTATGCGTTTTTTCAATCTTCCTTATGTGGTATGTGCAAAATGGTAAAGTTAAAAGAAATACCGTTGTGTCCTTCACGTCGATAGAAAAAATAAAAATAAAGAATAAAAATTGAATGCAAGTAAAAAATATGAAATAATAACACCATGTTGTGATTATTTTTTCCAGAACCTGTTCTTACTAATATGATTTACAGGCTTCCTCCCGTTTTATTTAAAAAAAAATCGAAATGAACTAAATGTGATGAAAGTGAATGTATATTGGAATTGAACGTGATAGAATTGGGAAGATAATAGGAATAATGTAAGAACTTAATGCACACGTGCAACCTCCGACAGGATGGTACGCCGGTTTCTGGCATGTCAAATCTTCCCCACCCTCTCTTGAGAGTGACATGGAACTGAAGGAGTGTCAACTCCAGTGGGGGTTACACGACGAGGTGTGTAACTCCACTTGGGGTTACATCGGGTTACACAACGAGGTGTGTAACTCCACTCGGGGTTACATCGGGTTACACAACGAGGTGTGTAACTCCACTCGGGGTTACATCGGGCTACACGACGAAGTATGTAACTCCACTCGAGGGTTACACAGAATGGAGTGTAACTCCAGTCGGTGTAACCCACACTTGCTCTCGAAATTTGACTAAGTCCAAATGTGGCTAAGTATAAAATGGACCAACCAGAGTTACATGAGAAATCGGGGTTACAGAGGGTTACACCAAGTGGAGGGTTACATCGACCGGGGTTACACTGTCACAGCCGCCAATCAGGATCTGTACCCAGAACCTCGCCGCCTCCATTGCTATCACCTTAACATCACGCTACCCACCACAGCTTGCAACCCATTCGGGTTCATAAGTATTTAATAACGAAACCGAGATAATATGGGGTGGGGAGGATTTGACAGGGGCCCCGCAGGAGGAGCCCAGGTTGCCGGAATCCTGCGAAAGTAATGATCACACGCGTTCTTACATTATTCCTATTATCTTCCGTAGAATTGAAGGTATAAATGGAAAGATACTGAATATAATGGAACTCAAGGGAATTTTCTGAAGGGAGCTCAATAGAATGGAGCTCAATGTGATAGAATTGAAAGGAATTGAATATAAGCCTCAGTGTGTGATAGAAGGGACAAAACTGAAGGGAACTGAATGTAATGGAGCTCAAGAGATAAATTCCGTAGGAACTCAACACAACAGAAGCATAGCACGCACCCTAGGAATGAATGGGTAGCAATAGACTGATTACGTTCGAAGTACTGTATATGGATGGACCTGCAAATGGTTATTTACTGGTGAAGGTATTTCTCTTCACAAGTAGGTCTCCACTGGGAAAGGTACATAAGGAAAAAATATGAATGCCTGGTCTCTTCGTAGGGAGGAGCCCATCAAGCACAATGTGACATGAAGTGCAACGCAAACCCCTGCCACGCAACTGTCATACCGAAGACTTCACTGAGTACAGGCTCAGTGCTCAATAAGTAGCTTTATGTCCATTTTTGAGATCTGAGCTAGAAATACGTGAAAGTGGCTCAGGGGCAACAAATGAACTATAAATTTCCCTTTGGTATATCACTTTTCTGCATGAAGCTTAGGATCTCTTGGTTTTGGGATCTTTGTCTGGATAGTTTCTCCTTGACATGTCACTCACGTTGTTTCCAAATGCTACCTTCGCTGCAGCGATAACTCCTTGGTCACATTCTGGTCACAAAGACGGAAGAGAATGTCATGCGTGGTCTCTTTGCAGCACGTGCCTTCTTAGGCAGCTTGGCATTCTTACTGTTTTGTGTGATAGGGGTAGAGATCAGAGAGTTTTTTGTAGGGCCAGACATAGAGATTTGTGCAAAGAACTGATGTGTGGTCACTGCAATTCAAAGGACTCGCAGGAGCAGGGTCCTGCACCACCAAACTCTCCCCTTGACAATGAGGTAGGTCAGCCATTAAACCTCCACGCTGCTTGAGCAAGCTCACGAAACCATCTACAAGAGCCCAAGCCCCCACAGAAACCACATCCCACAGTCTCGAACAAAGAAACTCATTTAGATAAAATTTAAAAACAATTAAAAGAACAAAATTGACACTGTCTAGTTTTTTTGGTTTTCTTTTTCTGTCTAGTTTTCTGGGTAAAATCTAAACTGTGAAGAACCGGTTGAAGGATGAATATATACAAGAATATTGAAATATAATGATGAATATTCTGACGCAGCAGGGCCGTTACCAGCAGACGCACAGCATGCAAGGAAATGGAAATTGTCGAAAACAAAACCAAAAAACAAATAAAGGAAATTACAGCGATTCAGGCAGCTCCCAGGAGTGGCGAAACCATGGCGATTGACCTTACCACAATAATGGGGGGCATTAATGAGAAATCCAGCAGCGAGGCAGCCAATCATGGGCCTGTGCCACTGCCACGTATCTTTGTACCAGCAGCTGCCCCCGCCCCGCACGTGCCACAACTCACGCGTCTGCTCGCTGCCACCCGCCGTCAACGCACGCGTTTATGGCCGCGCGTCACCGCACTGCTGCGTCCCCTCTGCCACGTTGCCCTAATCCATCTCCATCCCACATTCGTCCACTCTTTGGCCGGATGTTCATCCACGGCGGTTGACTGATTCATTCGTCAGACTCGCTATCCTCTCGATTATTCATTATTCGCATGCACCGTGGCTTGCATGTCAGATAGGTCATAAATAGCCTACCTGAGTTTGCTGGTCAACGGCCAACCCGGATCGAACTCACAACCTACAGTCGTGCGTTTCGGTTACGACCCTGGTTAAGTGGTGTCGGCGTTAATAGTTGACTAATCCCAATTTATGTCGTCGTAAGGACCCGTTTATCAGGCATATTAAATTGTAGCGGGTCAACTCGCCAACCGAGGCGTACTTAACTTAACTAATCACTTCTCATTACTCCCCCGATTGCACAATCCCTACATTCATTCGCTCCGTAGAGCATCCCCACGACGCACGCTTCTCGTCCCTCGATCGTCGTGGTATCGTTCGTTCCCTCGTCCGGTCACGTCCGTTCTTCTCAGTCAAGCGATGAATGTGCTCCCGCCACGTGGCCGACAGCGTTCCCACAGAAAAGGTCCCGGCGAACCTTACCCGGCATGTAAAGGCCAGGTGCTTTGACCGGTGCAAATCCCGGCTTGCCGCCATCCTTTTCCGGGCCAACGCAACGCGCCCCGGCGCGTTTCCTCGCCACACGCTTCTCACTCCCTCCTCAGTCAAGCCCCACATTCGTTCCCCGCCTACGACCACGGACGGATGATATCCGTCCATTCGGATGCGTTCATCGGCTTTATGCTTGGCAGTCAACTCTGTTTATCCTTTCCCCCGACAAGGGCGCACCCATTGACACCCTTTTACATTGTAAATAAAATGGGCTGTCACCTTATTCCGGGCAATCCTCTCTAGATTGCGTCAAATGATGATGGCAGTTATTAACGGGAAACGGGATCGGGTGGCATTTATCGACACACACATTCCGGCATGCACCCCAGAAGCCGAGGATGCCTCGTATCGCGTTCATCCAACGGCCTCCGTCACTTATACGTGGACCACGCCGGGGCCAGGGCGCAGACTGAGATCGCGGTAACTGGCTTGGGCCGGTGCCCGGCGGTTTGTGCGCGAGCACTGACTGGTGATAGCCGGCGGCGTTGAGCGGCTCACCGGCGGGACCGGTGGCACCATACGCGCTTACAGGGGCCCCACACTCCAATTCCGCGCCACGGCGGTGACATCGGTCCGTTGAACTAGAAAATAAACATAAAAATACTTGGAAAATGATAATATATAGTATATGGGCAGCGGGTGGAGTGGATCGCGGGTGGCAGGGAGGGCAGAAAGGACGGGGCCCGGGCGATGGCAGGGCGGTAAAGAGGTGTCATAAAGGGCGCATTGATGGAGCTCCGCGTTGGCAAATTGGCGGGGGGGGAAACCCGGGGATGTGTTGCCTACAAAGTCAGAGGGTGGAGGCGGGGCGGGGTTTGACCGGACTTACCGACAGGGGGGGGTGGGGCATGCACCATGACTTTGTCCTTGCTTTCCCCCAAGCAAAGTCAGCTCCCAGTCAGCCCCACTCTTCACATTCTTCACTCGCTTGCTGCCTCGCTCGCTGGTCTGAATTTGAACTCTGAAGTCCGAGGCGGATTCCAAGGTGGAAGAGGACGACAAGTGCAAGGAATTCTTCACTGCCTCGGACTGAGCTTTGGACTGTTTTTAAGTGAGGTTGAAGAGGTCCTGATCCAGTCTGCACTTGTCTTTTGTGATGGAGGGATAAGCTAGTCCCACTCCTTTGTGTCCTATTCCGGCCTCCTCCCTGTCGTGAGCTTTGGGTAGTGCTGAGATCTTGATTCGTGTTCATCAACGAGCTTTAGACTTCCAACATCTTCTAAATCTTCTTTGGAGCTTTGAGGCCTGGCAGTTTCATTTTCAGTCTTCGAGTCCAGACTGAGCAGTCTCTCTCTCTCTCCTCTCTTTAAAACGTTGCGCTGCCCATCTGGGAATTTAGGTGCCGAGGCGAGGTCTTGCATAGAAAAGAAGCTGAAGGCTTTTCTGGCTTTGCGTTTATGCAGCGTATAGTCAGCGCATTAAATGCTTACCCAACTATCAGATAACTTGCTTTTGCAGCGGTGGGACTCAGCCACCCTTCAAGCTACGCAGGATTCTTCACAGGAAGAAGAAGGAGAGGGTGAAGGTAGAGAGGTGGACAGGTAGACTGCACCTTTTTTAAGCTAATTGAATTGACGTTGTCAAAGTTTACCCAAGCAAAGGCATCAAGTCCAAGCAGGCAAAAGAAGTTTTGAGCGGCATGATCTACAAGTTACCACATGTCTGGTTCAAACTCTAGAATTATCCCTCTCTCCCGAGCTCTCATCCTCCCACGCTCCTCCGCCCAAATTTTTAGTGACGCCTCTCGGGCACGTTGCATTTGTCGGGAAGCTCCGACGCAAGGTTGGTGTTGCTGGAGACGGTGGAGTTAATAGACAGAGCAAGGGGCACACACAGGCACACAGTTGAAAGCTGTCCACTCCTCCGAACACATCGCGACAATCCTTTGGGTGATCGCTCCCAGTAGAAGCCCGCAAGGTACATGTCTAACACGAAGTCAATGCATTGTAAGAGCTAGTGCAGTGTGGGACAGTGAGCACGCAAAACATCCAATGCTACAGCCATGGATGCTCCTGACAAAGCCCTGGAACCCATTTCACCAACGCTGAAAGGACGCTTTGCCGCTCTTGCTTGGGTTGTGTTCCTCTGGTTAGGTACTCTTTGATCATATAGGATGAAAATGAAGGAAGCCCTGGGCTACACAACTTCTGTTAGTGGGTTTAGGACTCCAGGGCCTTCCAAATATGTCAGCGAGAAATGTACTGGATGACACGTCCGAGACATATAGAGAGGAATGGCGCAGGAGAAGGGGGCGATGAAAGAGTAGCAGCTGAGGAGCTTCGCAGATAAAGTAGAAAGTATCACTCAAATTCGGAGGGTAGTGCACTGAGTCACAGTGAAAACCCGAAGACATCTGTGAGTAACGCAAGGGGCAATGGAGGAAAGGGATCTCAAACAAAGAAGTAGAAGCACTGTCATGCTAGAGTAAGACAGCAGGGGGAACAGTGCCTGAGAGTGATGGCTGTGGGCGTGACAGGCACTGGTATATCCACCGCCGTAGCTCAGAGTAGATTTGGAGATTTGAGACGCCATGGGTGAGATACCTGTTATGTTTACTACACCAAACTTCTCTCTTTGCCAGTGAATGAACGTGTCGTAATACCGTACGCTTAGGTACGTTTGAATCACGTACCAAGGATTAAAACATGGCACCATCGTGCTGCCACTGCGTTTCAACACCTTTTTCTTAGAAGTCTCTTGCGCTTCAAGATATGTACAGTTTCCTTCATTCACCGAACTGATTCCGCAGCTTCATATTTGAAGCTGCAAACACTTTTAGGCGATGACTACTGAGGATTGACGCAGAGAGTATGTAAGCAATCAGAATCTTTAAAAGTGGTCGTGCAAGAAATAGGAGAAAAGGGTGCTACATTGCTTGCAGGCAGCAAATGTCAGTCTTAGATATTCTTTGCATGTCACACTGCTGTTTGCCATATGTGTGTGCAGCCACCTTGTGTATAGCTTTGAGAGTGTGACCCTCTCTTGGCTTGCTGCTACATGTTAACTAATTTTGATTGCTTGCTGCATCCCATGTGTGTAGATCACTCTTGGGAGTGTGCTGGAGTCTCTTGGAGCTTGCCGTCTGCAACCCTGGAGCTCTCACAAGTCCTCGAGGGGTTTCAAAGAGGGTACCACGCTCCTACTATGTCTGGGCACGAGCATTTCGTGAGGCAAGGGGAGAGTAGCCAAGAGAGTGAGTTTGACAGACTAGTGCGGTCACTGGGTGAGGATATTTCCAATCCCCAGCTCTCTGCTATTCCTCCCATGCGGGATGTGAATAGCTTCATGGCAAGAGATACAATCTCTGTAATTGATAGGCTTTCAATGCCTTCTCCCACAGCCCCATGGCAGAGTTATATGCCTGATCCAATGCAGGCCAGTTCACAGGATTATTTCAGTTCAGGGTCTGGGTCTTTCTCTCTCCCCACCACCATGCCCACCACCTCTACCTCCTACTTGATGCAGCTTCAAAGGGAGCTGATGTCAGACCCCATACCAGATTTTCAGACTTCCTGGTTCAACTCAGGGGAATGTACGCCGAGGATCGGACTGCAGGGTGGCCAGCCGCTGACATCACATGTAGAGAGTTTTCAAGAGAACTATATGAGTACCTCAACATCTAGGTTTGGGTTATCACATCAACAAGTCCATGCAAGCGCCCGAGAAGGCTCACTCCTTGAAGATTTATTTAAGCAGGCTGGTTCCAACCCCCTTGTACCTTCCCCTGGGCCTTCACAGTTTCCTCCCCCACAGGGCATGATCATACCAGACTCTCCTTCTCCTGCCAGCATGGGATCTCTGTCTCCAGTGAACATGGGTTCTCCCTCCCCATCTGGGACCTACATAAGGTCTCCATCTCCAGCTCATCTCGGTTTAGGATCTGCGGCGTTGCCTGGGACACCAAATTCATCCATGTCATCAGGTTCTTTCAGTGAAGGGCCTGAGGAGGATGCCAGGCTCCAGAGTCGGCCCCAAATGTCTGAGGTTGCTGGGCCCAGTGGGGCGGGACCTTGTGCAAGTAGCAGCAAGAGGAAGACATTCGACCGGGCTATGGATGAAAGTGACACATTACAGTCCACTGAGTTGAAGAAACCGTAAGCTCTTGGCCTGTGTGCTTCTTCTTTTGCTTCTCCTTGATGGGTGGAATTGGGTCTGGCCACAACAAGCTGTGTTGCTACCAGGCTACAGGATTGTGTACACATGTATTATCATTTCATCTGTTGCTTTTGTTGTCTATCTCTCTTTGAGCTGGCCTTGGGTGGAGCTCATTTATGAGGATGATCTTTGTGTTCCTTTATAGCCCTCCTTTTCTAGCTCCCCTTTCCAAGTCTGGACCGAGAATTCCTCATAAAGATGTCATAGAAAGTGAGTGCAAACAGTACCCTACAAGCAGAAACCTCGGATTGTGTGAGTTTGAAAATGGATGTTTCCAAACAGGTTCTAAGATTCCTTGAGAAATTCACTGAAATCTCATACCGTGTTTCAATCTTGATGCAGATCAAGCAAACCTCGCAAGAAGGGACCAAAAAGGGTACGTGAACCACGGTATGCCATCCAAACATGGAGTGAAAAGGAGATCATGGAGGATGGATACAAGTGGCGGAAATATGGACAGAAAGCTGTGAAAAATAGCCCTCACCCCAGGTCAGTATTCTTCCCCAGAACTCCCTTATGTTTGTTGACCTGTTTAAGTGTTTGTGGATATTTTGTTATCTGAGATTTATAATGACTTTACTCTACCCTTCTAGAGCTGTTTCCTAGTAGGTTGATTTTCCTATGTGCCTTCAACAGGGTAGCAAGCCTGCTAAAGTCACAGCATTGCAGGTCTGAGCCTCAATAGTGTCGAAGATTTTCTTCAGTCTTGTGACACCTCATGCTCCATGTTTGTGGCTTTGCAAGATCTAAGTAGCTATGCTGGGATACATTCTCTTGATCTCATATTTGCAATCGCTGCACCTGTGTTAAGCATGGAACCTCACGACATGGACAACTGGCATGTGCAGGAGCTACTATAGGTGCACCAACCCAAAGTGCCCTGTTCGAAAGCGGGTTGAACGGTCGCCTGAAGACCAGGGCCTAGTGATCACCACCTATGAGGGGACTCATACTCATGTGAGTCCTGCAATGAATCCACGAGGCTCAAACCCCGACATACCAGCCCTACCAGCATCTGGAGAGCACCGTCCGGGGGGTGCTGCCTACCAACCACCCAGCAGTGTCTTTCCATTCTCACCTCCATCATCCATTCCTGCCATGCGGAGCAGCTTTGACTTGGCTGTGCAAATCCAAGGCCAGAAGGATAGTGGGGCTACTAGCTCCCTTCAAGAGGTCTTCACTGGCCCTGCCACTGTCCGAAAGCAAGGATCTCAAGAACCCTCTTTTCTCCGAGGCCAAAGCTCCCAAGATGGGCTGTCAGAATCTTTGCTCAACTTGCAAGAGAAGCTTCTCAGAGCGCAACACTTGCTTGGAGGGGAAGATCCAGTGCGCCTCCAGGGTGCTGACACTGTAAGTTCAAGTGGAGGAGCATCAGACCATAGTCAGCTGCTTAGAGGTTTGCAAGATACCTTTTCAGCTGACAACAACTCGGTATTCATTACAGGGCCTGATGGACAGTTAACACTGCGTGGCCCTGATTCAAGCCTCAGACCAAATTCTGCATCAGGTGATGAAGGTCTCTTAGAAGACATTGTCAGACCAGGTGCTCGCAGACATCATTGACATTTCATAGGCCATGCGAAAGTGAAGATTTCCTTCCCAAATATGTAGGGAGTTGTTTGCAAATCTCATCAAAGGTGGGCTCGAACACCATGGGATGTGTAGGATGACAGTGATCTGGGCTATGTACAGCATCATCCTCGTAGCATCTAAAACGATTCTCACCAGTCAGTGACTTTTTACATGCTTCGGTGGATCCAGGTCTACAGATCAAATGCTTATTCTTTATTAGTCAGTGGCTGAATAAGGGGTGCTGATTTTCAGTGCTTTGTCCACAGGATAGTCCACTCTTAACTTGGAATGGACTGCATATTCTCATATTGTACATGTACTTAAGTCAATTTTGTAAAGAAATACTCGGCTTATCCATGGACACTTGCTATGAAGTGGATAGGATTGGAAAAGGTTTAATTAGGGACAGTGTTTGCTGATTCCGATGAACTTGTTATAGCCTGGTGTGTTGATTGCATACACAGCATCTTTATAGCTTACATGCAGTGTTTCCACAATGGTAGCAATGTCTGCACGGAATCTCAACTACCTCAGCAGTTGGAAACAACTAACAGGGGTGCTGGTAAAAGGGCTTGCAGCACTAGTTGCAACCTTTCAGTTTTACTTCTAGAAATCAGTGCATTTTGAATCCGTCAGTCCACCGTGCATTGCCAAAAGAGCTTTCAGTCTGTGAATTAGATTGCAGCTTCTACCGGCAGCAGACATCAGAAAGAGAGTGCACACAATCGGCCTCCATTCTGGAAACATTCCCACCATCCAAGCAGCATCTGGAAACATTCCCACCATCCAAGCAGCATCTAGGCGTGCTTTAGACCCAATTCCATATCAATATAGTCACTTCACCGTTGCTGGCAATAACTCTGGTGTTTCAGGTTTCATTTGTACTAGGCTGCAGTAAAGCCTTTGACACCAAAGAGGGGTACCTAGTACCTACATGGGCGAGGGTCTCAGAATGAGATCTAAACTGACTACGTCAAAAGACTGGACTGTAGTTTCACATTCAAATCGAGCTGGATGTTAGAAGGCCTTCAGTTGACCAAACCTGGCGAGAGAGAGAGAGAGAGAATTCTTAAGGTCCCCAAGAGGCCACGAGAGACCAAGGAGTATTTCAAGAAAAGGGGTGGATTCTATCTTCAGATGTCGTCCCAGCAATGGGGAAAAGGAAGGTCCCCTCCGTAATGGGCGAGACAGCAACCAAGCTTCGTCGTGTACAAGTCTAACAATAGGTGGTCCTAGATCACCTGCATCTATAGGACAGGTGATATTCCATCAAACAGGCCCCTGCGCCGAGCAATTCACAATCCAGGGATTTAGGAGTTGCGATTCGGTTCTCAGACTGAATGGGTGATGTGGGTGAGGCAGTCGACGCTGGAGCTGAAGAAACAATTTTCTTCTGCTCCTCTGGTGTACAGTGAGAGTGTTCAGGTTTGGTGAGGTCACAGTTCGGTATACCACGACGATAAGACAACTACAGTGGGTAGTACCTTAACAATCCCATATCTATCTGTAAACAAAAAACACTGGATTGTTCTGTTGCTCTCCGAAACCTGCGCATCTGCCACTCAGCATAGATGCCGTGACTTAGTCGCTGTACAAAAGACAATCTTTGCGGGTACAGTTCGCATGAGAGTGTTGTCAACTCCACTCATGACAGTCTGTGAAACTCTGCGTGTGCAGAGCTTCCATCTTTTTGGGAAAATAGATGCTTAGGATACATTGAATCTACAAGCAAGCGTTTGGACTCTTGGTTTAAGCTCCTTCTCCAGATCTTTCCTTGACATATGCAAATCATGCTTTCGGGTGTCGTGCAATGAGATGCTCGAAGAGAGAGAGAGAAAGAGAGAGAAAGAGAGAGAGCTCGAAGCTCCTCGTCTCCTCATCAGATTCACGGGAGATCAAGACAGCGAAGCAAGGTCGGTGAAGAGGCCAAGAGACTAGTCCTAGGCCCACAGAAAGTGCCGGGATGCTGACCTGCCGAAGTGTCGGCCGAGAATACAGCGGGTCAGGCTCCGGAAGGGAAACTCGGCCGCGGCCACAGTGACCGGTAGCAGCCGGTGCAGGGCGGGGTGCAATAATTAGGGCAGTGTCATGATGATGTGTCAAATGTCGCCCCCTGCTGTTCTTGTTAAACCCCGGGGGTGAAAGGATGAGAGGATCCAGGCTGGATGGATGACAAAAGTACGGCAGCAGGCGGCGTTAAAAGCCGTTTCTTCTTCTGGCACCGTTGACTTACGCCATTACTATTTTTCTCTCTGCCAACCCTAACCTGGCCATGGTTAGGTCAGGATGACCTAACCTAACCAGCGGAGAAATCTCACTTCACTTTCCCGCGTGTGTAACATGAGATTGTCCACGTCATATTAATGAGAGGTTGTGGGTTCAAAGCCACAACCGTGTACATTGTTGTCACGTCCTAAGTTTGTTTATCGGCTTCTCTTTATTTTAAAGTGGAGACGTGAAGACCACGCACGAGTGTAAAAATGACGTTCCCTTTTGAAAAAAAAAGAAGAAACAAAAAAAGGCTAAGCCCTGGTTGTGCAAAAATGAATGGATGAATTTTCAAGTTTATTATGGATGGGTTCTGTTGCCTTGTGTCAGATTTGGAAGGAAATCTGACGCAAAGATAGAGCTTCCAAGCTCTCGGCCTTTCTATGGAAAATTGCGCATCGTATTCTATCAGTCAAGGTATTCATGAGAACTGATAATGTGGACTATGATCTGTGCTCAGGAAACCAGGAAACCCTGGAACATTGCCTGGTTGCTTGTCCTTTGGCAAAGAGAGTCTGGTCCTTGGTCATCAGTTTCTATTCGAACTGGGAATCTCTTCCCTCTCCTACCCCTCCCCCCCTCTTTTTTCTTACTTGTGGGCAGGGTAGGAGTATGCTTAAATGCCCGGTGTGGGGTTGTTTGTCATGCCATGTGGGCAATCTGGAAGGCCAGATGTGCCTGGATTTTTCAGGGAAAATCCCCCAGTCTTAGGTCCATTCTGTTTAATGTATATATAGACCTGAGAACTGAGGGGAGGAAAGCCTGGCTGGCTTTGTGTGCAGCTCTTCCCCGAGCTTCAGAACGGCGCAAGGCGAAGCTTCTCAAAGAGGTTTGATATCTCCTGGTGCAAGAATGGCCTCCTCGGCACCAGAGAGTCCGACACAAGAATGCGCTGGAAAGACACCTTCCCCCCCCAATGGGAAATCTCCGGTTGATGGGGAGGAGTCTGACTTCAATTGGAGGCACAAGCGCGCTAGGGATTCTAAATCCAGGGCTCACCTCGTTTCAAGGCTCTGTTGTTTTCAGGCACTGCTGTTATATGCTGTGCTGGCTGTAGGTAGGGTATTTTCCGCTTTTAGGCTCGCCTGCTCGTTGACTTGGCAGTGCTGATTGTTGGTTGGCCTCTTGCTATCCGCTTTCAGCTTCTGCTCTAGCTTTTGTTTCCAGGCTCGCAGCTCATCACCGCGCATCTACTTTATCTGGGCTCTGCGGTGCTTCTTGCTCTTTCATGGCCTCTCATTCAGACATTTCTCTTTCCTTCTCTTGGTCTCTAGGAATTATGGTCACGGGGTGGTATCCCCCCGGTAAGCCTTCACGCCCCAGGGTGGTTATTTTTTCCACTTCATTGTACCTTCATCCATCCTTTAATAAATTTCCAGGGCCTCTGTCCCTGTTCTGTAAAATCATAATAATAATAAAATGTAATTTTTAATAATTAGGAGAGAAGAAATATTTATTTTTTTATTTTTTATTTTTTGAGGGGAAAAAAATAAAACCCCTTTTGCACCATGAGGGCTACACACTGTAGTCAGTGAAGGGAGATCCATTGCCTGCTGCTAAAGTGCAGCAGTGTGCTCAAAGAGAGCGAACCTCTCAGAGCAACCTAGCCCTGTCCCAGAGACTTCCAAAAAGTTAAGCCTGCAGATGAGATTATCGAGGTGCTAGTCTACAACTACACTTAACGAAAATTTAGCCTGGAAGTAGTGGCGGGGTGCTTGACGTGTTTCCAGTTCACGTCTCTCTCAAATGTCGACGACAACAATCTTGTGACAATGTCGACGACAACAATCTTGCAAAGTCAAGATTCCATCCGTTGCCCAACCCAATGGTAATGACATTGTCAAGTCGATACAAGTCCTTGGAGCTCACGTACGTAGCTTGAGAACTGCTCTTGGATTCCATTCAGAACTTTGGGACTTATTCAGAATAGTTTTGGAGCAAATAGGCAAAAATTTGAAAAATTACCAAACCGCATTAGGCACTTTGGGCTCGAATTAATTATTGCCTAACTGGCTATAGGGGTCCAGTAATAGGTGGAGCTGCTATCCTCTCCTGCTGCATCTCTTTTCTTACATGTCTACAGTGTTGTTTCACCAGTAATCTCCACAAGAACAAACCCCATCTTGGATGTGGTGAAACCGATTGGCATCCCGTAGAACAATGGATCGCTCAACAATCTTTGAGATGAACTTGGTGGCGGTGTGGCAGTCGCCACACACCCGAAGATTCTTGATGATCCGGATGGGCATACCAGGGGGTGTGCTGATAAGCCCAAAAGCAATGGCCAGCTTCTCACTGTGGTGGGAAAGAGAAGATTCCTTTTGTTCCTCCTCCACGTCATGTAATACAAAGCGCGTGTCTGGCACGTACCCAGCCTCCTTCATCCTCCCAGACAATTTCTTGAGCTCAGCATGAATTTCCTCAATTTGTGGATGCAGTTTGTCTTCTACAAAGAATGTGTGCACCTGGTTATCAACTTCAATGCAGCTGCGCCCCGCCTCCTTCTTGACACCTCTGTCATCCATCATTCTTCTTACCTTTGCTTTCTCGTCCCACCTGCCTGCTGCAGCATAGATGTTTGATAGCAGCACATAAGTTGAAGCATCAAGTGGATCCGAGTCAAGAAGGCAATTTGCCACACGTTCTGCTAGTGCCACATCACCAGTAATTTTGCAGGCACCAAGCAACGCTCTCCACACCAGAGCATCTGGTTCGATTGGCATTCGCTTAATGAAGTCCTTTGCCTCATCCAATCGCCCTGCACGGCTAAGAAGGTCCACTATGCAGCCAAAATGCTCTGCGGTAGGAGTGAGGCCATGCTCTTGACTCATGGTATCGAAGTAGTGACAGCCTTCATCCACTAGGCCTGTATGACTACAGGCAGAGAGGAGAGGTATAAAGGTGATGCAATCTGGCTTCAAGCCTTCCTGTTGCATTTGTTCAAATAGTTGCAGGGCCTCCCTACCAGACCCATGCTGAGCACATCCTGCCATCATTGCAGTCCATGAGACCACATTCCGTTCAGCCATATGGTTGAAAACTTGATGTGCATCCTTCACGCTTCCACATTTGGCATACATGTTAACAAGGGTATTCTCCAAATTTATATATGAGGCAATTTCACTCTTGCTGATGTCAGCATGGACCTTTTTGCCCACTTCCAGGGCTCCTAAGGTGGCACATAGATTGATAATACAGAGGAATGTGACTTTGTTGGGTGTTATCCCTTCCTGTTGCATTTGCTCGTACATCTCAAAAGCCTCCTTACCACACCCCCGCTGAGCATATCCTGCAATCATTGCAGTCCATGAGACCACATTTCGTTTAACCATATTGTCAAAAACTTGTCGTGCATCCTTTATGCTCCCACATTTGGTGTACATGTCAATAAGGGCATTTTCCAAATTGATATACGACAAAGTTCCAGTTTTCACAATATCAGCATGGACCTCCTTGCCCTTCTCCAGGGCTCCTAGGCTGGCACACGCATTGAGAACACAAATGAACGTTACTCCGTCAGGTGTCACCCCTTCCTGTTGCATTTGCACATACATTTTGAGAACAACCTTAGAACACCCATGCTGAGCATATCCTGCCATGATGACATTCCATGAGACCACATTTCGAACAGCCATATTATCAAATATTTGCCGTGCATCCTTAATGCTCCCACATTTGGCATACATGTTGATAAGTGTGTTCTCCAAATTGTTATATGACGGCATTCCAAATTTCAAGATTTCAGCATGGACCAACCGGCCCTTGTCCAAGGCCACTAGGTTGGTGCAGGCATGGAGAACACAAATGAACGTAACCCTGTCAGGCATTACCCCTTCTTGTCGCATTTGCTCATACATCTCAAAAGCTTCATTACCAAGCTCATGCTGAGCATATCCTCCAATGACAGCATTCCATGAGACCACATTGTGTTGGGCCATACTGTCGAACACCTGCCTTGCATCTTTCATGCTTCCACATTTAGCATACATGTCGACAAGGGTGTTGTCTACGACTATATTTGGCGCAATTCCAGCTTTATTGATAGCTGCATGGACCTCTTTGCCCTTGTCCAGGGCTCCTAGGCTGCCACATGCCTTGAGGATGCACAAGAATGTGACCCTGTCAGGCATTACCCCTCCCCGTTGCATTTGCTCATACATCTCTAAAGCCTCCCTACCACACCCATGCTGACAGTATCCTGTGATCATGGCATTCCACGAGACCACGTTTCGTTGAGCCATACTGTTGAACATTTGACTTGCTTCCTTCATGCTCCCACATTTGGCATACATGTTGATGAGCGTATTCTCCAGATTAATATATGATGGAATTCCAGCTTTAATAATATCAGCATAGATCTCTTTGCCCTTTTCCAAGGATCCTAGGCTGGCACACGCATTCAGAACACAAATGAATGTGACCCTATTGGGCATCACTCCTTCCTGTTGCATTTGTTCATAGATCTTCAGAGCCTCCCTCCCACACTCATGATTGGCATATCCTCCTATCATTATATTCCATGTAAAGGCATCTCTTTCAGGCATTTTGTCAAACACTTGCCGAGCATCCACTATGCTCCCACACTTGGTATACATTTTGACAAGGGTGTTGAGCAGAAAGATGCTTGGCTTGAATCCACTTTGCACAACATGGGCATGCACCTGCTTTCCCTGTGGTAGGCCTTTCAGGTTGATGCACTCATGCAAGAGACAGACATAAGTACTGGAGTCAACCCGGATGCTTTGTTGATTTAAAACATGCAGTGCCTCTTTCAGTTGTCCTGCCTCACACAGTGTCCTCACATCCCCGCAAGTGCCACCAGAAGTCTTGTTGGTGGAGGACGAGTTTGTTGTCTCCCTTTTAAAACCAGTGGTGATGGCGGAGGTGTGATCCATGCTGCCAGTCTCATGTCCAACAATCAACTGCGCCTGATTCAACCCCGCCACCCTGCACGATTCAAGACTGTTTGATTCAAGCCTTTACGGTCTAACACAAATATACTGTATCTCAAAGTTGCTAGATATCTCCAAGAGACATCTTGTGAGAGAACAGGCTTGTTACTACAATCAACATGGTTACAAGATTAGTGTAGGCATATAGATTGAATATCTATACCAAATTTATCCATTTGAGTTGGAATCCTGAGTCCTCATAAAAGCAGCACCTGTTGTATTCTCCAGCTGGAGCTCCATGGTGTACATTGATACTCCAACAATCACCACATTGTGCTCGACCTTGTGCCGTAGCAGATAGATATGTTTTCACTGAAGGAGGGTTCGCCCTACCCTCAATCCAGAGGACCTCTTTTGGGCACTTTTGTCTGAAGTCTGGTGATCTTGGACTTCTCTGTGAAAACTGTCGATGGGCATAGCTGAGCAGCCATGGCTTCTACCATGGCCTCCCATCCAACAGTCTACAGCCACCAAAGTTCCAATCATCTTTTAAACATCCTACTAATATCAATAGTTAGAACAGGTTTTACTGTATTTGACATAGACAAAAATGTCATTAATTTAAGCAACTGGAGATACACTCCATCTACAAAACATCATCCTGCCAGTTTCAGTCCTTGAAAAACTTTTTCAGATATAGCCTCACCTTGTTGACACGGGTGTCCCACCCCTGAGAAGGATCTGGGAGCTGTTCTATGCTCATCGTTTGACCTGCAAGCAAGATTCCCAGCTTCTGATTGCCTCAGTCTTGTGCAAACTTCAGCCTAGATCTTTTGAAGAACGCTAGTGAAAGCTTCCAGAAAATTAACCTCTCTCTCTCTCTCTCTCTCTATCTCTCTCTCATTGTTCCCGCTCAAACTGGGCACGGGGTCAATGGCCACAAGGCTACGGCAAACAACGTCTTATGAGTACAACCTATCTCTCTCTCAGAATTTCCGCTCAAACTGGGTGCAGGGTCAATGGCCACAAGGCTATGGCTAACAACGTCTTATGAGTACATTCTCTCAGAATTCACTCCGTGATAAGTGAGATGAGAAGACAAGTGTAAAAATTGTGCTGTGCTTGACCCTGTCTAGGTTGGAGCAACATTTCCTCCGTGGCTTGGTCTAGCAAGTGGGACTGAAAGGCTCAATAAATGACCTTACTGTGTGGGCTGCTGTAACTTGGAGTAGGCCACCCAAGTTACCCCAGAAACAACAGCTGGACCATTTCAGTTTGGACAACCAGCAGCACCAGGAGCACTAGTTGCACCAGCAGCACCAATGGCTCTGGCAGCAAGCAAAACCCGACCACCATTTCCCCTGTATGATGGGAAATCTGATCCAGATATTCATCTCAATCAATTTGAGAACATGTGCACATTTACACTGAAGCAACAGATCAGGAGAAGATCCGGTTGTTTCCTTGCTCAATGGCCAAGAAGGGCATTGAGTGGTTGGCATTTATTCCCAGCCAATAATTTTGCAACCTGGGCTGATATGAAAACAGACTTTCAAGAAAGGTATCGATCCAACAAATCCACATCTGAAATCTTCACAGGAATACAGGTGTGTCATCTGTGTTGGATTGGGCCCAGAACAATGGCTGGAATCAACATCATGTTTTCCAGAATCATGTCTATTGGCCTTCCACCTTAGTTCAAAATCCCTGGATCCCGATCATTGTTGGATGTGCGAGCACCATATCTTTGGCGGGCTTATCCTGGTAGCTACAAACCCCACAAACGGCTCCGATGGGGTTGACACCCTGTGGGGACTATGCCAAAACTCGCAGGGGATGGTCAATGAATACATGTGTCTTTTCCCAGCTCAAATCTTCTGGAAATTTGTGGCCCTGCACTGCCGCAAGGGACCACATCACTGTGTATCACATCTGTGGTAACTAGCCCTCTACATTGATGAGGGAGCTCATAATGCTTGCACCTCTTGGAACTTGCCATGAGATTCTCGTGGGCTATGTGTGAGCCTTGTCCTAACTCTCACACTGAGAGGTATTCCCCGCAAAATAGGGTGTCACACAGGGACTTTGGCCGCTAGCAAGCCATACTGAAGGAGCTGAATGGAAGGAGGACAAGGGTGCTTACACCCAGGTTCCTCTACAGCCTTTGTTCGACAATGAAGTGAAATTTTCCCGATTAACAAGGTTGTAGTTTCTGCTGGGATGGGGCAAGGATAACATGGAGCCCGGATCACTCTGAGACACCCAGTTCAGACATATGTAGAGTTGTGCGTACCTTCGATCTGTTGGGACCGGGAAAGCGTCAAAGCCATCAATTGAGAGGGTCTCGAGCTCGGCGCTGCCATTGGGGATATCAGCTTGAGCTCCATAGCAGCCTGGCCCGTTAGTCTGCTGGATGAGGCCGCCCGTTCACCGCAAAAAGACGACAAGGCCTTCGGTATAGTCCCTTCTCCTTGCGCTCTCCAAGAGAACACGGGAGCAGGGTGCCATCCCGATGGCCTGCAAACATGATGCGATCTGGACTTTGCCTTTGATGAAGGTAGCGCCCTCCCTCTAACGGTGAGTCAGTGAGGTGCAGGACCCACATCACTTTTGTCAGCGTAAGTCTTTCGATGACGAGAAACAACAAAACAATCCAATTTAGACACCCCATACACTTTGAGATGAGTGGACTCGTGAATTTCATTTTGCAGAGCACAATCACCTTGACCCGGAGTTGCCAGGGGTTATAGTGGACTGTTCATACGCTCTCTTGCCTCTTTTTCCGTAGTTGATCTCATCATTCATTCACAGTCGTTGGGGATTTAGAAGGTGCAAACATGCCGGCTGATAAAGAAGGCAAGGAGGTGCGGGATAAGGCGGCGCTCGAGCTGTTCAAGAAGCTTGGATTGGAGCGGAAAATGCTGTTGCAAATGCCAAAGTGACAACTAATTTAAAAGATGTTGCTCATGAGGTTCGCTGCTCTCTATCTCCCTGTCTTTGAGATGCTGGAAGGAAGGCCATGTTTCATTTTATGGTGTCCGTGCCCAAGACAACTCGTTGGAACCGGATCAACAGTCTGCGAGTGTTGGATCTAGTGCGAAAAATTTATGGCTTGTACTGGGAGGGCTAATATCCCGTGAATTTATGCCCTCACGGTTATATCATGTCTGAGCTCAAGGAATAATCCATGCACATCTGTCTACAACGTTGGTTCACATTTTCTGACACTATCTTCTCACAAAGTAGCGCTGCCACTGATGGGACAGTCCATAATACTGGCTCACTTAGAGCTTCCCTGCGAGCATTGCTTGTGTGTGTGGGCGGGAGCCCTGTGGCCATAGACCCCGCCCCCAGGTTGGGCGGAACGAAAGGGAACAGAAACTGCCTTTGTGAGGGGCGTGGGCCTTACCTTGGTATAGACAATTAGTTCAGGTTTTCCAGATATCCTTTTGAAAGCCCTTCACAGAGGCATCAATCCCACCAGGGCCAGGGCTTTAGGCTGAGCCTCGAGATTTGAAAGTTGGTAAACAGAGGTGCTGGAACCATGCTCTTTTCGATAGTATTAGAGAGAGAGAGAGAGAGTACCCAGCAATAAATTAGAAAACCAAATCTACCGTAGGGAGAGGATGTACCCATAAGATGTTGCCCTGTGGCCACAGACCCCGGGCCCGGTTTGTAAGGGAACAGATACTATCTTTGTGAGGGGCTCACTCTGGTAGTGTGACTTACCTTGATAGACAATTAGTTCGGGTTTTCCAGATATCATCTAGAAAGCCCTTCACACCAGCATCAACTTGCTGTGTATGAGGTGCCCAGCAATTAGACCCCCACAGGGTCAGGAATATGGCTCTTCTCAAGATTTTCAAAGTTGGTGAGAGAGGGAGAGAATGTACTCATAAGATGTTGCCGTAGCCTTGGCCATCAACCCAACAACGGAACAGAGAGAAAGTACTCATAAGATGTTTGCCGTAGCCTTGTGGCCATTGACCCCGTACCCAGTTTGAGCGGAACACAAAGGGACAGAACCTACCTTTGGCAGGGGCTGACGCCGATAGTATGACTGACCTTGGAACAGACAATTGATCCGAGTTTTCCAGATATCCTCTAGAAATCCCTTCACAAGCATCAATCTGCTGTGGATGATTTGCCCAATAACTAGACCCCAAAAATGCATGGGCTTTCAGCTCAGCCTCCAGATTTTCAAAGTTGGTACAGGAACAAATCCCTTGATGGATTTGAAGATGGTGTCTCTCTGGTCAGAGGTACCCAGGACAATGAATCAGAGAGTGGATATTGTCTTGGTTGCCCACACAAGGGCATTTGCAATCCCCCTTTCCTCTCTGCATCTTTTGGCTGTTGGAAGGTAGGCTTCCCGCCTTGAGTATAATTTTCAGTCTAGTGCCAAGAGTGGGTAAACTGTTGAGGTCATGCATGATTGCCTCCCCCATATCACAGACCGGGAAACGGTTCAGGGAAGTTTTCTGCGTAACGTCATTTTCATCAGACAATTTCTTGGCAACAGACATGGCGTTGGACACTACAGCCTCTAAGTCAGATTTATCCAGCAGGGTCAAGACTTGCAGACTTAGCTTCAGATCCTTGAAAATCTCTTCTACCCTCTCTTCTACCCTCTTCTACCCCCGATCCTGCTTCCAGGATATAGAGTCGATTAACTTAGGATATCTGATATTATTCATACGTTGCAGCTGACCCCACCATCTGACCTTGAATTCGTCTCGTGGGGAGCTTAAAGGGACGAATGCCAAACTCACCCGGAACAGCCACATTAGCTGTTTTGGAGCATGCTGACATGCACTCCTTGAGCACCCCCACTTGTGGATGTATTCTAGAGACTTAGCCTGGTTGGAGTTATGAACCCATGGAACAGAGAGAGAGATAGGGCTTGTCTTGTCATGACAAGAAAGGATCTGTCTTTGCTAGACCAGACCATTTTTATTTTTTCCCAGAAACAAAGACAAAATACAGCATTGTTACCAAGGCACCATCACCTTTCTCCTACACCACAGTCTTGTTCCTGATTTGTTTCACACTTCTGGGTGATTGGGTTGGGTGGTGGGTTTTGTTAGAAACCCTTCAAAAAACCACCCTTCCCCATAGGGACACACATCATACTGAACAATACTCATATTCACTGTACTGTCAGACTGGGATTTCCAGAAAACCGAAGTTCATGCTTCTTAGCATGTGGACTGTAGGTCAGCGACCTCCAAGTCAGCCTTAGCCTTTTCTTGAGCAAACCAGTGCTTGCTTAAAACCATAGAGATCTCTGCCCATAGTAAATGTCTGAGCATAGTACTTCTCTAGGAGAATAATTTTTTCATCGAAGTAGTGTCAACACATACTTCCCTGAAAATCACATGTCGAAATTGAGACATCCAAGTCTTCCACCATAGCCCGAATGGGGTGTACTGCCATATCTTAAAACAAAACGAACACAGTATTCAAAATGAAACCACTCAGCTGGGCTGTAAAGTGAGATTGATCCAAGTCAAGATGGGTCTTCAGAATCCTCTGGTATCAGATCCAAGGGCAGATTACTTCCGTGAAATACTTCCCTCAGACATGAGGCTGTCGTCAAGCGTTGTGCCATTCGTCCTAGGTGGCTGCCTCATGCGGCGATAGGTGATTTCCATCATCTATCCAATGTACTCTGTAGGAAGACTTACCCATGAAAGGTGAAGGACCCTCACCTGCGCCCGTTCCAAAAACCACCACATCCAACAGAATACGTGTTAGTGAGGATGCACGAGGTGACTAGCAGGTCTTCACCTTGCTATCGCTGCCCCACATGCAGATCTAAGTAAGTGAAAGATTGCAAGAGTAATAGGAAAGGTGTGCATTGCACAGAACCTTGAAAGTTTGAGGCAGACCAGTCTACGACATTGCGCATATCTCGTTTACACAACAACAAGTAATTGCAAAGCACATGCAAGGACTGAGTGTAACTTCCTGTTCGTGTCTGCAAATGAGCGATGGCTTCCCTATAACTGCATAGGGAGCTTGACCAACATAATGAAGGCAAGGTTGCGCTTAAACCTTGCCGGCCGCAGCCAAATTGGAAATCTCTTGACGGCAAAACTCGGTGAGCGGTGTGCCCGACACTTTGCCTGTAGTTTCAGGTAGCCGCCATTCAAACTCAAACAACTTTCGTAAATGAGTACTAAATTGCAGGGTAAGGGTTCTGAAACCCTAAATTCAAACCAGCACATGGGCATTCTATAAATCCCACAAGGCCCTGGCCAGGAAATGATTTTTGCAGCAAGTGTCTACTTGTCATCTTCAGGACACTAGGGAAAATCACTTTTTTCCATCTGAGATATTCTACCCAAGATTAGAGAGAGAGATTGTACTCATAAGACGTTGTTTGCTGTAGCCTTGTGGCCATTGACCCCGCGCCCAGTTTGAGCGGGAACAAAAGGGACAGAACCTACCTCTGTCAGGGGCTGACATTAGAGAGAGAGAGAGAGAGAGATGTAAATGTGGCAGAGGGGTTTTGTGTAATCTGTTCTTCAAATATGGGAAATTTAGCTTTACTTGACATAACTACTGCACTCCTGCGTTCATGTTCTGTGAGTACTGTTGGGGGCATGTCCACAGACTGGAGAGGATGAAAAGTCCATAGGCAGCAAGAGGTTTTTCCTTAATATCTCTTTCTTGCATTGTGTATAGTTGAAATAAGTCATATATAACCATGTTATCCTGTATAATTGAATGACAGATAGTTTATCTTTCTTACTGTGTGCTTTTGCTGGATGGCTCACAAAATTTAAGGAGTGAGTGGCTCTACATCAGCACTGTTACAACATAGATGCGGATTCCTCCTAGACTGTTTCACATTGCTTTTTCACTGTACAATGGAACATCTTGGGGGAGCAACTGAGGCATTGGTTTCTGTTGTTGAAGGGGTGGAATGGTCCATCGTCACGTCAAAGAAATAATGATTAAATCATCCTGGGCCTCTTAAGAGTATACCTAAGTCCCCATCCAAAGCTTGCAGTACAGTGACAGTTCCAGATACCCACTATTTCTCCAGACGAATGAAGAACAGATGAAAGACTACAAATGCAAAGAGAGAATAGCCTGTTTGACAGAAATTGGGAAACAATGTAACTTGATGGTTGCACTCTCTCTTTTGTGTTTTCCTGGCCAATCCAGGTATGGTAGATAATTCATAATCTTGGAAACGCATGGAACAGAGCCACGCACCAGATTTCCTGGACATAACATCATCAAACAGCTTCTCCAACTCTCTGGAAGCAACTTGCAGCTATAAACCAATATTTCTCGCCATGTCAAATGCAATTGATATGGTGTTATGACATTACATGTTTACCACTTTAACTAAGAAAGTCACTTACTGAACTTGAACTTGTTATCTACTAGGGTAGCATGTGCATTGGCCCAAGTGTCCAATGTCATCTACTTCCAAGTGCAATCCAAGTGCGTCTCCTATGTCGAGGCCCGTGTGTGAAGAATTGAAATCGATATCCTAAAATGAAGTTGGATGTTTGTTTAGTTACATGAGTTTATTGAGTAGTAATATTTCCAATCATTGTTCCAGGAAAACCCACTTTGCTATTTTTCCCCGAATTTCCAGCGACCAAAAGTACTTGAAATTCCTTATCTCCCACACCGCAGGTCCATAAATTATGAGACCAAGTCGGTGCACCCCTCCTCATTGAGGGCTCCAACGGTACCAAGCACCAGGGCTGGGGCCCCACAGTTTGGGACATCTCAACGCTACAAACTAATAAACAAACAAGCAAACTACCTTGCTTCATATATTGATGTTGGTAGGACTCCCCTTCGACATATCTCTCTCTAATTCTCTTTCAATGGCTTATAATGCTCCCATTGGTTCTTCTGAGATTGTGGAAGCAATTGAACATTTAAATGGATATAAAGCTGGTGGACCTGATGGTATTGTCAACGAGCTTATCAAGCACGGTGGCGATCCCATGATAGAGGCCCTAGTTCTCCTCTTTAACCTTATCTGGAAGACTGAAATGATCCCCTTTCGCTGAAAGGGCAAAGAGTGCAGATGGAAAGGGCGCGAGAGGGGTGACTGATTGTCAATCTATACAAGAAGGGTGACAGAGAAGAACCGGGGAACTACCGTGGCATCACGCTCCTCAATGCTGTTGGCAAGACATTCTGCAGAGTTATAAGTACTCGTCTCGAGGTTGATCTGGAGTCTAGAGGTTGTTTCCACGAAGGCCAAGCTGGCTTTCGGCGAAACAGGGGCTGTGTGGATCATATCTTCACTCTAAGCCAGATTATCCAGGGAAGGAAAAAAGAAGGGAAACCCACTTATGTCTTTTTCCTGGATGTCAAAAAGGCTTATGACACAGTGTGGAGAGATGGCCTATGGTTCCGCCTCTGGTCTTGTGGGATCAAGGGAAAGATGTGGAGAGTTGTCCACAACTTGTATGCTCACACCAAAAGCTGTGTCACTGTTAACGGACAGAAGTCCAACTTCTTTGACATAGACCAAGGTGTAGTTTTCATCAATCAACTCCTCGAGGATGTGGAAAGTGAGGGATTTGGGTTAAGGGTGGGTGATACCACCATACCAGCCCTTATGTTTGCGGATGACTTCGCAGGCATAGGGGAGACTCCAACCAATCTCCAGGAGTTGATTGATTGCGCGAAGAGATACGTTGATCTTTGGGGGCTAGAGGCTAATGTCAGCAAATGTGCAGTGGTAGCATTCAACGACAGAGGAGAGGGAGGAAGTGATCTTAAGTGCAGTGTGGGGTAGTCAAGAGATCCCGGTCCTCCCTTCCTACACTTACCTGGGCGTTGAGTTCTCCTCCAAGCCTTCCATCAACCCAGAGGCCAAGAGAGCTTGCTTTGGTGCCAGTGGTGCAGGCTGTCTGTCAGATTTATACAAAACAAGAGCATATCACATAAGAAGCACAATAACCAGTCCATACACAGTGAGGATTCCAGAAACTTCACATACATATAGGCAGGAATACAAAGAATAAACATAGGGTTTGTGATGTGATTGTGTTTGACATCCATCACGTTCTTGGGATATGCCAAACCAAGTCTGCAAATGGTGTGAAGTGACTGTAACGAGTCAAGATATGCAGTACATGCCACACGGCAGGTGACCTGGATTTTGCATGGCAAGGGAAGATCTCACATGAAAATCAAAGCCTGAAACATGTGATCCAAGAAAAGTCTCCCATCTGTGAAGCAAACATTTGCAAGTTTGCCTGCATATACTAACCTAGCGTAAATGCTTTTTAACAAACTGTGGGCAAAACCTTACTTGTTGGAGACCAGAGGACTGGCTTCAGTGTTCAGCAGCCGTGGGCGCTCATGATGGGACCTTGGAGGTTCATACACTGGATCTGGGCAGTTACTACCAGGGCTGTGGTACTGGTCTGAGCCTCCCTTCAGCATGCTGCCCTCTGAAAGCTTTCTTAGTGAAGTCGTAGATGTTTGAGAGTGCACGTTCACTTTCTCCATCGATGAGATCGCCGAGAGCCTCAGATCACCCGAGCATTGGATTGCCAAGCGAGGTGTGTTTGGTGAAGTAGACCTGGATTTTATAGGGATGTTAGACTTCTGTGGACGAATCTAGCCTGGGTTCTTTGTTTGAATGAGAATGTCGCAGGAAGAATATCATTGAAACACAAGGACACCTTCCAAAGGCAAGTCACCTGGAGGTGCAGAGAACAAGTGGTGTTGCTGGACACCTCTTAAGTAGGAATCGGGCCTCCGTTTCTGGACCTGCATGTGATATCCATTGTTGAAAGCTCTAGTTTGTAAGAATATAAAAGTTCAAGAACAATGTTATGGTCACGATGGCAGTGACAATTATGAACCCAGTTCACACAATTCCATACTTCGGCAAGCAAACAAATCAAGCCCCCTCAGGATGACTTTCTTTGCCAACAAAAACATGACCCCTAGGCTCCTGGCAAACCAGAACAGGCACCCCCAGCATATCTTCCCCTTTTGCTTTCCGTGGACGTTATAAAGTACCATTTCATCTCATTTCTCCTATTGGGATGAACTCCGGAGGGAGACCTGCAATTGGTCGAAGCGATTGAGGCCAAGTTTAGTAAGACCATTGAAGAACATACCACCCAAGTGTGATCTAGTTCAGCAAAAGAAATACTGTTGAGGTTATTTGTTGGCTTCATGAACAGGTGGAATTAAAGGGGTGCTTGAAGGGCCTTCCCATTTTGGGAATTAGACTCCAGTGAAAACCAAAAGTAGGATGCTTACGTGTTAAAAACGAGCTAACCCAACTAGGACAAAGAGCAACAGGCCAACTTGGGGGTCTGATGTCAAAGAGCATACATTGACTGCCCAGTGCAGTAGACAATCTCCTGAATATTCCCACTTCCCATACATCAAAAGACTCACAGAATTGTGCAGTTTAACAGGCTCAGATAAGGTCCAAAGCTCTGACTATCCTTGGCTCTAAAATTTGATGGTCCACAATTGCCTGTCCAACTTTAATATTAACACAAACTGTAACGGACAGCATTGACGTACCATTCAAGGCCATGTGCAGCTGCAATATCTTCTGCTGCAGCTGTCTACAAAGCTGTGGTAGTAAGTTCCAAGAGGATCCCTGTCCACTTCTTGAGACAACTGTGATAATACTGCTCGGATTTCCTGCAACCAATTGAACCAGGATTTTTGAGTTTGTACAATACAATACGAGATGAAGCTATTCTTCAGCCACACATTTCTTCCACAAGATAGGATCGCGAATTGCAATCTTTCTCAAGGCTCCCTGGAGTCATTGATGACATTGTGGCGGTAATGTGTGTTAATTATAAATATATATTTTGTTTGAGGAGGGTTTGAAGGTTGAAGCTTCATTCGGCAGACCTTGCCAATCATAGACATCCATATTGAGAAAAAAGAGGGAAGAATGTATACAAGAAGGGAATAACCTTAATCTCCATGATGATAGCTTGTAATCGCCATGACTTCAGTCGGCGCCGTACCCGTGCCCCCTCTGTCACTGCTTGAATTTTCCCCAATGACCAAACAAAAAGTTCTGCCATCCCAGTGAAACACGTCAACAATACATTTCCTCGAGCTCTGTTCAGCTTCAGCTACCCAAAGAGGCACTTCTACAAATCCTTTTGAATATTCAGGGTCTACCAAAACACCAGATAACAGTCTTGTTCAGAATTAGGTTGGGTAAGTGGTGTAAGGATTTCTGTGATTGCAAATTATCTAAACTATTCAATGATATTTTGCTTGGATCTGAACTTGCTTATGAGACTGGGAGTCGTTACAATTGTTGTCTGATTGTCTTTTGCACCCTAATACATACACATATATATGTAGATATCCATACATATATATGTATGTATGAGGATCTTCTAATAAAGGGTGCTCAAAGGGGACGAGATATCCAGATATCAGCTCGTATGTGTAGCTGAACAACAAATTTCTGAGTAGTATTATCATAAGTTAAACTATGAGATCTCTTTCCACTGCATACAATTTCTCTTACTGATTTCTTGAAACATACATATTACTTACCAAAAGACGGAGGCCTGAGACTTCTGGTCAGCTGCCTCCGCTTTACCAGGCTATAGTAATCCTGCACATAGCTTGTAAGTTGTTTTGGACTATTTCTTCAAACTTAGCTGTTCCTTCAGCATACTATGGTAGTCATTAGGCTGGGCATTTAGCAGGAATTACATCAATCAACAGTGAAGTCCAGAAGGAAATGAGACGATACCTTATAACGTCTGCGGATATAGGAATAATGTCAGCGGAAGAAAGCCTTTACAGGACGGAACTCTATTAGTCGCTCACTTACCGAGGTAAAAGACACAGAAGCAAAAAGCTTCAAAAGACGGTCATTTTTGTGGTGAGGCAAGGAAGTATAGTTACATACCTTCACATCCTTGGGAAGCTGAGATACTGAAGGGAGCTGTTACTCCTCTTTCCGCCTCCTCAAGAACATGTGCCAGGCACATTGAATCACACCAGCTGCCTTTTGCTTTGACAAGTACCGGTGCTTAACCAGATTCCCTTGCTGGATTGCCTGATACATAACATCAAGCTGTTGATCCCTGCTAATAACTGAAACCACAGGTGTGCTCAAATTTGGAAGACAACCCTATGGTTTTATAGGGCTGTTTAGCAAATGGGCACTATTGTTAGGCATCAAGACACACTCTCACACTCCCACACTCTAAAGCTTCAAGCCAGGTACAAGCACACAAGGAACCCATGCTTCCCCCACAAATGGACCTTTTCTGCAAAGCACATCAAGCTGATTCATGCCTGGACTCATTCCAACCACAAATTAAACTCAGTGATGAGTTCACTTTTCCACAGTTCAGACCTGCAAGAAATGTGAGGATCATTGTGCCTGAAAAGCCCCAAAACCAAGGGCTGACAGAGAAGCCCTGAGCACACTTATTGACACTTCAGGAGCACTAAAGACAATCAAGTTGTCCTTCTCGTGTGTAGTTTTCTTTCAAAAGATATTTACGACCCAGTAACAGCGATCATAATCGAATGTGAAGAGCCTGACTTAAAGCACTCGATCGGAATAAGGGGCTGATCTCTCATGCTTGACCCCAAACTTCTTGAAGGTGACCTCGAAATTTTTCGTCCACTCCAACCCGTGGTCTGTGAGCACCGAATTTGGTACCCCGTGGCGGTACTTGACCTGTTCTTCAAAGAAGCGAGCCGCCAATTTTGAGGTATGATCTGCTACTGCACTCACCTCTATCCACTTTGAAAAATGATCCACTGCGATTAACGCATATCTGTTGCCTTCACTCGAAACTGGCAGTGGCCCTGCTGTGTCCAACGCGATTCTATAGAATATATCCTCGATCGGTATGCTTTGTAGTTCTTTTGTCCCTGATCGTAATGGTGTGGCGTTCTTCGCAATTTGGCATTTGATGCATGTGCGTAGCACCTGTCTGATGGTGTGGGTGCGGTTATGCCAAAAGAAACGTTTGCAGACCTCCATCTGCACCCTCCTGACCCCATAGTGTTCATTTCTTCATGTATCCCTCGAATTATGTCCTCTCTAACACTCTTGTCAGGTACCCACTTGTCGTTGAACATGAGCTTCCCTGCCACCAACTGATATCCTGCTGTTCTTTTCCTGACTCGCTTTCAGGTTGCGGTGACCACCATCTAGGGTTTCGTAACCATTTTGTAGTTTCCTGAAGGAATGCGCTCATTGTGCACAGAATGTATGTCATCTGGTTGAGCATGGCTAATAATCAACCAATGATAAGTTGGGTGCAAATGAATCTGAAGACAACTTCAATGAATACTACTTTCCTATCCTCCAATCCTGTCTCACTTCTTGGAAGAGGAGGATTGAATGTACATGCAGAGTGGTCGCTGCCTGTTCCAGTTTACAGTAATGAAGTTGTTTGTGCCCCGTGGGCATCTCTGGTATGTGATCAAGAGCAGTCAGGCCATATTGCTCCTCCAAGTCTATACGCTTCGCTCTTCTCTGAGAAGAATACTTGCGCCAATGCCGCTGGATGCATGCTGCCGCATGATGCCTGCCCTCGGGTCCATTTAGCTGACCAAGAATATATCAAATTTAAGTCTTACAATACTGGTTTATGCTCAAGTCAAGTGAGTTTTGAGGCTAAGAACTTAGCCGAGCACATCCTCACTAGGTATTCACTCAAATATCAGTGAAAGAAATGGGGATCCTTTTCGAGAAAGTTGCTGCTGCAGATGAGTGCAGCTCAGTTGGCTATTTTGACAGAGCTGTTGCCATTCAAGTGGAAAATTATGAATCACTCAAACCTTTATCCAAATTAAGATGTGTTACAGTATGATGTAGCGTTAAGCTATTAGTAGAGACTGGAAGACTTGTACCATTGTATATTACAACCATTACTTACCTATAACAACAACACAACACAGTAGTCTCTTTCTTATTACTATGTCATTATGAAGTTTCTATCTCTCTATTTCTCTTTATCTCTCGCACTAGTCTGTTTGGTAAAAGACGTACCAGGTATGGGTTGCGCTCTAACAGCGCCAATGGGGAAGTGTCTTTGAGGGCCCACTGCGCCATCTCTGGGCACACCGCTTCTCGCCACCCAGAGTCTAATCCCCTCTGCATGATAAAAAGGTCAGTTCTCATAGCCACCTCTGTTCTCTGTCTAAACCCCTCTGCGATAGAAATATCGGTTTCATACCACCATGTGCTCTCCATTGCAAAGGGACAGTGTGCGTACATCTGGGCTACTCAGACAGCAGAGGGACCCTCTCGTTATGCCATCCAAATGATGTTTAACCCTCGTAATATACCATCGTTCTGGTTCAAGCTCTCTGATTCAAGTAGGCCACTTACTAAGGCCTTCAGCCAAATCAACAGAATAATCCATAATAATCCATAATCAACCCAACCTGTGGTTATGCAAGGCCCCCAGACATCCCTGCAGAGGAGCCTTGGAAGATGAATATCTATTTCTCTCTTTCCCCCTTTATAAGGGAGTTTTTGTTCATCTACATTGTTTTGCCCCTTGTTGCGCCCGTGGAAGTTGTAAAGTTTCTAAATAGTCAATCTCTCACATAGGTGTTCCACTCCAAGGATCAGAAATGCTTGACAGCAATCTACATGAGGCGAATCCATCTGCGCCACCCCTTTCGACTCGGGCACCACCCTTGCTGCCACTTACTATAGCTGTGAGTTTTGGGCCCCTGGCATCACTGTTCCCTGGTGGAGAAAAATCGGGAACCCCTGTAATCGTCTTTCCTCCGAGGAATGCTTGGGTCTAGAGGTAGGGATGACAGGATGGATAACGAACGTTTCTGATTTCAATGCCATTTGTACCAAGAAATCCGGGGGTGACACTATGTCTATGCCGATATAGCCCATACCTTGCAGAGGTGTTCCACTACCAGGATCAGATGAGGCACTACATTTTGCTGTTGTTTTTGGGCTTGCTGTGGGCCTTACTTTTGTTCTTCTGTCCCATATGTTGTTCCCAGCACAAACTGGGCATAGCCGGTCCTCACGTAGGTTTTCCCACCACGAGTCTCTCTATCTGCAGACTGTGGGAACCTACCCTAATGCGATAAGAAAGAATGAAATGGAAGTACACTTTATTACGTCTGTGGTCAAGGAGAATGAAGAACATTTCTTCTTTCACTGCCCTTTCTACTCAAGATCCGTGGAGATTCAATCATCTATTCTGTGATACCCAATCTCTAATGGAGGTCTTCCATTACAAGGATCAGAAATGCTTGGCAACTTGGCGTTCGCTCTCAGACAATCCCTTGAGCAATAGTTGCTTTTGGGCTGCTTCTGGCTCCACTCTGTCTTTTATTCTATCATCCCTTGGTCCTACTCTCATGAGAGACGCGCTCTTCAAATCCATCAAGGGAATTGTGTATGAACCTCTGTTTACCAACTTCAAAAGTCTCGAGGCTGAGCCAAAAGCCCAGGCCCTTTTGGGGTCTAGTTATGGGCAAACCACACACAGCAGACTGATGCTTGTGTGAAGAGATTTCTAGAGGATACCTGGAAAACTCGGACTAATAGTCTGTTCCAATGTGAGTCATACTACAGGCGGCAGCCCCTTGAAAAGGTAGTTTCTGTCCCTTTGCGTTCCGCTCAGTTTCGCGGGTCAATGGCCAACAACATCTTGTGAGTACATTCCTTTATTCCCTTGAGCAGTAGTTGCTTTTGGGCTGCTTCTGGCTGTCTTTCTTTTTTGTTTCTTGCTTTCCTGTTGTCCCATAAGCTCTCTGAGCTTTCTGCGGACGTTATAAAGTTCCATTTCATTTCATTCTTCTTGTTTCCTGCTTTCCTTTTGTCCCATAAGCTATTTGAGCTTTCTGCAGACGTTATAAAGTTCCATTTCATTTCATTTCTCTCGAGCCTACACTATCAACTCCAATCCACTTTCATTGCTAAGATCAAGATTTCTCCCCGTGCCTTTTGGTTCCTTCTTAGCCCTCACAGAAACCCAATCCCCATCACAGACATCCACATTCGGCAAGAGTATGCTCAGGCATTAAATAACTCTCCACACCAGCCTCCTCTTACGTTAACTTTGATACCTCTGCACTTCTTCACCACATCCAATGTGAGCAAGGCGGCAAGAAATTGCACTGGACCTGTCAGGGCTTTAGAGTGGATTATGAAGCACGCGGCGGCAACTTTGGCCCCATTTATAGCACGTCTGTTCACAGAAGCAGTGCAGCATGCTGGACAAAAAACATCATCCACCCCCTCTTCAAGAGTGGTGACAAGCTTGAACCGAACAATGCCCACACATTATGATTTCTTCATTACTGGCTAAATTGTTTGGGAAGTTGTGGCCATGGAACTGGATGATTGTACTGAAACCTCTCAGCTTTGTGCCGCGGGGCAGGCTTCATCCACCCTTGACCATATCACACTCTTCAAACTATGGTAGAACAAGCAGGCTACGACAAAAAAATGGTAAATGCTTGCTCCGTGGCCTTCCCAAAAGCTTTCGATTCAGTCCCTCGGGCCCTGCTTCTTGAAAGGTTACGCAGGATGCAGGTCCCCCAAACATCATATGAGCCATTTTATGCATGTATGAGACCGTCATTGGTCAAGGTTTCAGGGGAGTTCTCCGCAGAGGTGCACAGCAACATTGCGGACAAATAGGGCTGCCCTCTCTCACCTACCCTATTTGGCATCTATATAGATGCATTGGAAGGACACATTGCCAAGAATAATGGAGTGGAGGTGCCTTTGGATGCAGGACCAACACCATTAGTACTTCTCTACGCTGACGATGCTGTTCAATTGGACAATCTCCTGTCTTCCTTCACCGACACCTTCACATCCTTGAGGACTTCTCCAAAGACTACGGGTTGCAGGTCAACCTAAGCAAACTTATGATCATGGTTTTCAATGGCCATGCCACCAGCAAGAGCTTGAAGTCATGAAATCATACCCATACCTGGGGTTGGTTATTTACTCACCCAATTTCAGTTTGCACCAACAGCTATGGACAGATAAGCTGCCTCCATACGCCTTCAGGCTAAATACAAACAAATACACCTGCGCCCTCCACCAACCCCCCTCCACCCCCACCAAAAAGAGGCTCTTCGACTCAGTTGTCACCCCTGCCACCACTTATGGCTGTGAGTTCTGGGCACCTGGTGTCCCAGTTTCCTGGTGGGGGAAAAATCAAGAAACCACTGCAATCATCTTTCCTCCAAGGAATGCTCGGAGCTAGAGGGATAACACCATCACAAATTCTGTGTGCAGAATTTGCATGTGTCCCACTTCAACCGAGGCCATCTTCCGGCTTACAATCTTTCTTACAAGGTGTACAAGCCCTTCCACCCAAAGGGTTGGCAGCCTGGGACAACATCTATTAGGCTGGTTTCAAGCGCCACTATTGGTATGCTCGGGTGAGCGCAATGGACTCTCCATTGCTTCCCTACTGCCACAAAACATGATGGGGGCGGAAATTGCGTCCTAACAGGACCACAACAGATGCATCAGAAAAGAACTTATGGAACTGCATGTCAGGCAGACATGGAAACCAGGCACTCTAACGACAGAACTGTAAATCTATCGGGCGAAATTTTGATCCTGAGAGAGGAAGGACATTGCACCATGAGCGTGCGCATGCTGCCGCCCTCTTTTCCTAAGCTGGACCCTCCCTCTCTAAGTTCTTCTTCCCCCTCTAGTCGGGAATGGATTTGGGGTGTATGCATGGACCTCTGGGCGCTAGGGCTGGGGTCATTCTCTGTTGCCCCTTCAACTGAATCCAGTCCAATTTCGCCATTCCTGTGCGTGCTTGCCTCCTCCGTTATGGTCCGAGCTGCTACGCAGCCCAACTTTGAGAATTAGGGGCTTCCATTTCCTTTCTCTTCAAACTCTCTTGCAGAAGTACCGGCTGGTTGGACCCCAGAGGATCCTGGCCATCCTTTTTTTGAAGCACAGCCCTTCCCCCTCCACCAAATACATGGGCTTCGAGAAGACGATCCAAAAGCTGTGACACATCCTCTTCCAAGTGGCTAATTACACCTATAACTACAACCCCATTGCTTCCTGGCAATGGTGCCCGTAAAGAACTGGTGACAGAAGACCCCGGCCCCGAGCGACCTGCTGCAGCAAAAGCATGAGAAATGACGAGGGTGGGAGCGAGATTGATGGAGAGTTGGATGTCGAGGGCGGGGGGTTCGAAGGGGAAGAGCGCCTGGTGGTAGAGTGAGGAGAAGCAGGCAATGGGAAAGAAAGTTGGGGTGGAGAGGAGGGTGGAGAGGACGCGGTTGAGGGCGGGGAAAGAGGGGTGGTTGCCAGTACACCTGCTGAGGCAGAGGGTGCTGAGGATGGGAAGGACAAAGACGGCGATGGATTGGGTCCCAAGGAATGGATATCAGGAAAGCTGAAGCATTACTATGATGAAGAGACAGGAGTGCATTATGTACAATTTGTGAGGGGAGCATGGCCTCTGGACTTTCTAAAGGAGGAAAGGGTGGAAAGCTACGCAGAAAGGCTTGAGCATTTTCTGACCCCAGTCAATGGTGGGACAATCGAGGCTAAAAGGTGAATGCCTGTTGGATTAAAGAGAGTAGCAGATGCAATTGAGCATGGGAACTAGTGTGATACGCTGAGTTGGGTGTTTCCTAGAACAAATTTAGGCTGTCATTGTCAGCTGCTAGCAGCAAGGCAAGGATGTATGCACGATCTGTGCAGAGGCATGGATAGCTGAAGGAGCAGGGATAGAGTGTGGGTCCAGATTCCTCCAAGAGGGCCAGATTTCAAGCACAAGATTACCTATGATTCCCTGTGGATCAATAGCTACAAGAAACCTGCATGGGTAGATGGTCAACTGGTTGAGTGAACCTTTGATAGTTTGCAGTGTGTGTGCAAGCCTGGCAGCTCTGGAGAAGGGCAAAGAGGTCCATGGCGACATTGTCAGAGTTGCAATTGTACCACATGTCATTCTGAACAATACCCTCATGGACATGTATGAAGGGAGTGTTTGACAGTATGGCTGAACAAGATGTGGGTGTTGTGGAGTGCGATGATTGCAGGATATGCACAGCTACGGCGTGGGATGGAGGCTTTTGAGAACTATGACCAAATGATGTGCGAAGTGGAGAAACCCAACCACATCACATTTGTTTGTTTTTGCAATGTGTGTGCAAGCCTGGGAGCTCTGGGAAAGGGGAAAGAGGTCCATGGTGACATCGTAAAAGCTGGAATTGTACCAGATGTCATCATGAACACTGCCCTGGTGGACATGTTTGTCAAATGTGGGTGCATTCAGGATGCGAAGGGAGTTTTCCACACTCTGGCTGAATGAGATGTGGTGTCGTGGAACGCCATGCTTGCAGGGTATGCACAGCAGGGGCACGGGATGGAGGCTTTGGAGACCTATGAGCAAATAATTGGGGAAGGGTGAAGCCCGACCACATCAGGTTTGTGTGCGTTTGCAGTGCGTGTGCAAGCCTGGCAGCCCTGGAAAGGGCAAAGAGGTGCATGGTTGCATCGCCAAAGCTGGAATTGTACCAGATGTGATTCCCTATGGATCAATAGCTACAAGAAACCTGCATGGTAGATGGTCAACTAAAGGCTGCAGCTGCAGCAACACAGTTCATGAAACCAGGCACCTCAACTATGACCACAGCTTCTGAAAGAGGATCAAGAGAGGGAGTCCACAATGCCTCTTCTGGCACTTCTGGGCATGTGAAGATGCTTTGCGGCAGGCAGACTGACAGAGGCTAAAACCAAATGAGGCATTTCAGCAGATTGAGGTACGTATGTCTGTCCCTTGCTTAAGTGCAACAAGATGGAAGGTCTGGACGCTGGAAAGCAGGTGCACACTTACATTATCCAAAGTAGATGCACGTCAAATGTTTTTCTACTCAACACCCTTGTCTCCATGTATGTTAAGTGCGGGAGCATCATGGATGCTCACCAAGTGTTCAATAGAATGCCTCAACGATCTTTGATCACGTGGAATATAATGTTGGCAGGAGTTACCAAGCATGGGTGTGGAAGGAATGCTTTGGAGACCTATGAGCAACTGCTGCGCGAAGGGGTGAAGCCCAACCACATCACGTTTGTTTGTGTTTGCAATGCGTGTGCAGGCTTGGGAGGTCTGGAAAAGGGGAAAGAGGTCCATGGTGACATCATCAAAGCTGGATTTGTACCAGATGTCATTCTGAACACTGCCCTGGTGGACCTGTATGCCAAATATGGGTGCAGCAAGCCTGATGCGAGGGGAGGGTTCGACAATATGGCTGAACGAGATGTGGTGTTTTGGAATGCCATGATTGCAAGGTATGTGCAGCATGGGTATGGGGTTAAGGCTTTGGAAACCTAAGAGCAAATGATGTGGGAAGGGATGAAGCCAGACCAGGTCATGCTCATTTGTGTTTATAATATGCATATGCGAGCTTAGCAGCCCTGGGAATGGTCAAAGAATGGTGACATTATCAAAGCTGGAATTGTACCAGATGTCATTTTGAACATTCCCCTGGTGTACATCTATGCTCACCAAGTGTTCAACAAAATCCCTCAACGATCTTTGATCACGTGGAATATAATGTTGGCAGGATTTTCCAAGCATGGGTGTGGTAGGAATGCTTTGGAGACCTATGAGCAACTGCTGGCGAAGGGGTGAAGCCCAGCCACATCACGTTTGTTTGTGTTTGAAATGCGTGTGCAAGCTTGGGAGCTCTGGAAAAGGGGAAAGAGGTCCATGGTGACATCATCAAAGCTGAATTTGTACCAGATGTCATTCTGAACGCCCTGGTGGACATGTATGCCAAATGTGGGTGCAGCAAGCCTGATGCGAAGGGAGAGTTCAACAATATGGATGAACGAGATGTGGTGTTTTGGAGTGCCATAATTGCAAGGTATGTGCAGCATGGGTATGGGATTATTGGAAACCTAAGAGCAAATGATGTGGGAAGGGATGAAGCCAGACCAGGTCATACTCATTTGTGTTTATAATATGCATATTCGAGCTTAGCAGCCCTGGGAATGGTCAAAGAGGTTCATGGTGACATTATCAAAGCTGGGATTGTACCAGATGTCATTTTGAACATTCCCCTAGTGTACATCTATGCTCACCAAGTGTTCAACAGAATCCCTCAACGACCTTTGATCACGTGGAATATAATGTTGGCAGGATTTTACCAAGCATGGGTTGGTAGGAATGCTTTGGCGACCTATGAGCAAATGCTGCGCGAAGGGTTGAAGCCCAACCACATTACATTTGTTTGTGTTTGCAATGCGTGTGCAAGCCTGGGAGCGTTCTGTTGTAGTGAATACTTTTCTGACCCCAGTCAACGGTGGGACAATCAAGGCAAAAAGGTGAATGTCTGTTGGATTACAGAGAGTAGAAGATGCAATTGAGCATAGGAACTAGTGTGATAAGTTGAGTTGGGTGTTTCCTAGAACAATTCGAGGCTTTCATTGTCAACTGCTAGCAGCAAGGCAAGGGTGAATGCATGATTTTGGCAGAGGCATGGATAGCTGAAGGAGCAGGGATAGAGTGTGGGTCCAGATTCATCAAAGAGGGCCGGACTTCAAGCTCCTATGATTCCCTGTGGATCAATAGCTACTAGCAACCTGCATGGATAGATGGTCAACTGGAAGCTGCAGCAGTAGCGGTGGAATTGATAAATCAGGCACTGCTAATGAAGGCACCTTCTTCAACACATTTCACCCTGTTTTTCCTTCTTATCAGAATCGACCCTAAATTTCCATGTTGAATTGTGCATGTTAGGTGGTTGAGTGAACCTTTGATAGTTTGGAGTGACTTGACATGATACTGCCAATGTGACAACAGGAAAGTATCCAGAAACAGGTAACAGAGATGAGGAGAAGCTGTGGAATGAATACTTTTCTTACCCAATCAATGGTGGGACAATCAAGGCAAGAAGGTGAATGTTTGTCTGATTATAGAGACTAGCAGATGCAATTGAGCATAGGAACTAGTGTGATAAGTTGAGTTGGGTGTTTCCTAGAATAAATCTAGGCTGTCAGCTGCTAGCAGCAAGGCAAGGATGTATGCATGATTTGTGCATAGGCATGGATAGCTGAAGGAGCAGGGATAGATTGTGGGTCCAGATTCATCCAAGAGGGCCATAAAGAGGTCCATGGTGACATCGTCAAAGCTGGAATTGTACCGGATGTCATTCTGAACACTGCCCTGGTGACATGTATGCCAAATGTGGGTGCATTAAGGATGCGAAGGGAGTTTTCAACACTATCTGGTTCACCAAGATCAAGATGTGGTGTCATGGAACGCGATGCTTGTAGGGTATGCACAGCAGGCCGGACGTGGTATGAAGGCTGTGGAGACCTATGATCAAATGATGGGGGAAGGGGTGAAGCCCGACCATATCACATTTGTGTGCATTTGCAATGCATGTGCAAGCCTGTCTAGCAAGGGCACAGAAGTCCATGGCAACATTGTCAGAGCTGGAATTTTACCAAATGTCATTATGAACAATACCCTCGTGGACATGTACATGCAAAATGTGGGTGCACCCTATCCTGCTGATTTGTTATTGTGCTGGAACAGTAGTAAACGTAGAAAGACATGCATTTTACATCTGTTGCTATCTTCAGTGCATATGTAGTGTCCTTTGCACTTTGTCATACTATTGTTTGAGGAGCAGATTTTGGGACTCCGGTGCTATATTGTAAATTTGACTGGTAGCAGTTTAAGAGAAGCTCTTACATCTATTGTTGTCTTTAGGTGCCTATGTTTTGTCTTTTGCACTTGCTGACTTTGTTCTTTCCTGTGATTCTTGCCTGTGAATAAAGCATTCATTTGCAGAGTCATTTTTTGTCTCTTTGTTCTTCCCTTTGTTCTTCTCTTTATTTAGTATTGAATAATACTAACCCTAATCTCTACTAACCCTAACGAGATAAGCATAGTCGCGGCTCTGATTGTCCAATACATTTAAAAGTTCAAAACAACCCCTCATATGACACCACGTGTCCATATATTAGCATGTCATAGTCAAGATCATGACTGCAAGACCTCCTCAATACATGCCACGTGTCCATATATCATGATGTGTGTAGTCAGAACAATGACTGTAAGACCTCTCATTATATGCCACGTGTCCAGATATTAGCATGGTTATAGTCAGGATGATGACTGCAGATCCTCCTCTTAGATATGTCACGTGGCAGTTTCGGGAGACGTCATATGGCGCACATCCACTGCCATATGAAAGTGAGATGTATCACTTGGTTCATCTGACTGTAGTTATCCATGACCGACCATACTGTACTCATTGTATTCACTTGGTTTCCACGACTTAAAGTCATTACAGTCATATGTACCGTTTATGACTACGGGATAGTCATATATACAGTCATATATACCGCAATCTGTTGTAGTGGAGGTAGACTCCTTGAAGAAGAATGTACTTTGTGGAACCCCCACCGTACCGCACGTAAGAAACAAGATTTGCTGAGGAAGCTTGGGTTGAGAAGAACACGAATACGTTTGAAAAGACATTGTGCTTCTTAAAGGCAGACAGTATGGTGGTGTAGTCATTCCTCTCAAACACAAGATCCTTTCTGTCTCCAATTGTGTTCACAAAGACCATACCAATGTTTTGAAATTTCTTCTTGCTGAAGAATGAAAGACGGCTGGCACCGTTCAAGAACCTCCTCTTTGCACCCAGCATGACATAGCGGTCCTTAAATGATCGTGTCAATTCGTCGTTGTAGGTCGCCCTCTCCTCAATTTTCTTCTTCCAAGACAGTACATAGCTCCGGAATGGCTCCGGGATTGAGGGTGTCACCTTGTTCATATTGGCCTTGTCTGCCAGATATTCCGCCGTTGTTTTGGACTGCATGGCTTTAAAAATTGTCTTAGTGATTTTGAGGTCATATTTCACCTTTGTCCATTCCTCCTTTGTGTACGGTTCTGGATTGCTTTTGGACCGCTCTGCTCCTCTGATGATGTCATCAACCACAAACCTCCGTGTTTTTATGTAATCAATGTAGTCATTCATGCTCCTCAAGATTCGATCCTTACCCTTATATGGATTTCTAATGCTCACCCTCAAGTCCAGGATCCTCTGTGCCACCTTCTTGATCTGTCGCTGGTTAAGCCTTTGAAGCTTTTGGATAGCTGACTTGGTCAATGAAACCTGTTCAGAGTTGCATACAATCCCCATAGTATCAATGAGCTCTCCCTTATCCCACTTTCGAAACACAGTCTCCCACAACTCCCAGACGTCCTCATCAGCATGGACCAATGCCAACGCTTCTTTCAAGGAGCGTCTTCTCCAGTATAACCAGTGCCGCTTGCATAAACTCCTGGGATAAAAAGCACAATTATTTTCAGACCCAACAAATTATCGGTGAGGAAATTCCAAAACCCCTATTTAGATACTAGTATGTACATAAATGAAGAAAAATACTATTAGAAGAATGTTTACCTTCCACAAGCCAGTCTCATTCTTTTTTGCATTATCATTATATTTCGGTAGCTTCCCAATTGATGCATAAAAGCTTTTCCGGTGACCCAATTTTTCGCTAAAAGTTGTGTCAAAATTCTGTGCTTTGTTCGGATCATTTATAAGCTTGGAGAGCTTCATCAGTTGCAAGTGCTCTTTTGACCACACAATCTTGGCCGCCATTCTCCAAAGTAGTTTGCGAGTTGCTCGTCTGTATCCAAATCCTCAACAAGTTCCTACAGACACAGTTCCATGTTGTAACATTGATGTCGACATTCAATTAACTCGACGGTATCCTACTTCATTCTTATAGACGTCCATAGCATATAACGTCGACATGAATGTTGAGGTTCTAGACCAATTTCAAATCTATTTATTGAATTATAGAGTCAAGAGACATAGATCTGGTTAGCGAGTATATTGGCAGCCACGATCGTATGTTGCCTTCCGATAATGAAAATTTTCATCGAAGCATCGTCGATCTCCGCTGATCTCGTTGGTATCTTCTCACACACGTCATCCTCCTTCTCTAGATCAATTGGAGTGAGGTATACTGGATGTTGGGCATCCAGATGTCGGAGCTGCAGGAGTCTGGTTTTGACCTCATCTTTGTGCTTGAGGTTCAAAGGTCGGTAAACCATATGTTTAGGAGCAAGATTCATTCGCGATATCGGTATTTTCAAAGTTCTACTAAAACCGAATGGAAACATGTCTCCGTAGTATTCTACTAGATTTTTTGTCAGTTCTATTGACTTATCCTTGTCATAAATGTCAGCTGTCTTGGGTCTCTTTATGTCGGGAGCAAGGATTGGATCAATGGATTTCTTTGGTTTCCGCTTCTTTGAGGATGATCCAGCACCTTCCTGATCCTGTTCTGTTACTGATGACCCTGCCGTAGACTTACGTCTTCGTCTTGCTGGTGTTTCCGTTCTTTGTTCCATGTTTTCATTACCGGCTGCAAACAATGTATCCTGAAAATAGCCCCAGGAGCGGATAAATGTTTTGTAATCCTGACCGATGTTGTTGTCTTCATTGAACTTGATTTTATTTTTTATTGATTGTTTCGTAGAGACAGAATTTCCAGATGCTACGTACCCGAATATTTTTGGCATCCTTCCATCCTCAGCAATAAAGATCACCAGCATTGGAGACTGCATGTTCGTCCGGGTTTCCACTTCTTGCGTACTTGAGCTCTGTAACATTGCTTCTCACCTTGTACTGAAACCGGAGCTTGTGATCTGGAGGTTCCCCAGCGACTTCAATGCCTCATTCTTTTATACTGCTCTTCAGTTTGTATATAGCTACATGCTCGGTCTTGTATCCCGGGTATCTGACAAATAAGAAATCCTCACAAATGTCTGCAGACATTCCGGGTTGGCAGTCTTCGGGGGCCTGAAAACTGCAAAAGCCATATGTCCAATATTTGATCAGGAAAACACCTCGACATTAATGTCGACGTTAGAAAATGTTTATGATGTGACCATGATATTTAATCACACTATCTTTTCCATATACAATGAAGGACAAACCAAATCCCACAAGGTTTGTAAGCTTAAACACATTGAAAAATCTTTGTAAATATCCATATTTTATTCACATCAGAGAGCAACTGAGATTTACAACACATTCCTCAACAATGAGACAACATTACTCAAATGTCCAGAGATCAGTGTCTTCATCACAATAGATTCGGCCTAACCAAATAGGTTCCAAAAGATGACTCTTCTTTTGATCTTGACCTTGAGTTCCCGACAGCCCAAGAATCTCGACACAGACGTTGTCCATGGGTAGCTCATATTGTCCTGAACATGATCCTCCTCTTCATGAGAGTCTTCCTCACTTGAGTCATCCCCACTAGACGACAAAGTTGAAACGGTAGCTTGTGGTCTGCTGGGACCGACCTAGTTGCAATTCTTTGCTACTCACTTTCATATCCCGTGGTACTGGCAAATCTGTGACTTTTGTGGTCTACATTTTTTTTAGCTCCATCACTGAGCTTCATTTTCTTCACTGGCACAACGAGGCCGGGGCCCAGCAGGCCGGCTTCAGTGTAATAACGTTGCCGCACTTCCTCAGCAGACCGAGCGACGGCATGCGCACCCCTACATTTTGCAGTGATTTCTTTTGCGGCCTTAGACGAACTTGGCTTGGGCCAAGGCTTGAAGTTCTCAGGGACCATACCTTTGCATCCTCCATCAAGGGCATGGCAGTTTAGAGTCTCTTTGTCTTTAACAATATCGGGGCAAAAGGGGCACTGAAACCGATCATTTGGCCAGTTTTCTTTCTCCTTCGCTACGCGCAAGTCCAAAAATGCTTCTACTACTTTAGCATCGTACTCACTTGGCTCATACCAGTACCTTCTCTTGGCTTTGTGGCGAGGGGCATGCACATATTCCACCCAATCGGCTCTGCCCTTTGGGCAAGCTTCTTCCATGGCTGCAACCCAAGGAGGAATTGTGTTAGAGACGGTTTGCTAAATGCAAATGAAGAAGAGCAAGCAAAAAAAGAAATGAAGGTCTGGTAGTGAAGAAGTCTGGTGAAGTTGATACCTTTGCACTTCGGCAACGACGGGCACGCGGCGCGGCCTTTGAAGAGCGGGCGGGCGGGCGCTACAAACGAATCGTTGAGTCGAAGAGGCAGAAACCGCAAAGCACAACACAGCGTGCAGTCGCAAAGTGGAGAGACGCGAAAGACACAAGAGGAGGAAGAGGCGAGGACCCCAACGTAACGGTTCACTGCTAAGCGTGACAGGAGCACGCGTGCGACCGCCGATGCCATGCACGTCAGTCATTGGACTGCCGTCGAAACATCAAACTGACAATAATGGCCACCGCCAAGGACTTCCATGGTCTGCCCTAAGTCTCGGCCAAAAGGGTCGGCCAAAAGGGTCTGCCAAAAGGGTCCGCCAAAAGGGTCTGTGGCACTGGTTTGTCGCATTCGTGCGGCAAAGATTGTGTGCACTCGGTCTGCCGTCGGGGTCTGACCAGAGTTCTCCAGGCTGCTCTGTTGGTTCGGTCTTCTTGTCTGGACTGGCATGGTGCACTCTTCTCTTCTCCTGCTCTGCCCATCCGGTCTGCCCTCTGTCTGCAGTGTGTCCCCACCCGTTTCACCATTTCAATGGTCCCCCGACTGGGTCTCTGCATCCCCGCACTGTCATGGTAACACTTGGAAGGTCCATTGGTTTGTTGCACAAAAAATTCCGCCACACATGCCCATTTTGTCCTGCATCGATGGGTCCACCTGCAAACAACATCCAAGAGACGGAACTCGGGAGGAAATCGGAATTTTATATAGCCAACCATACACATATGCTTCCGCTATTTTTGCAATGCCATTCCACACATGCTATATGGAGGACAAGCCTCGAACAAGACAGTGTGACAAGGGAAAGGCCGATTCTCAATTGTTGTCCGCTAAAATGAGTCGTACTTGTTAGCAAAGACCTAAATACTTCTAATCAAGTCTGCATTGTAAACTCAATGTAACTCACTTCCCCGCGCTCAAACAGTCCCACGAATAAACGAACAACAAAGCAAAAATAGTAGAAGCATATGATCAAAAGAGGCTGTGGCTTGAAACGATGGACTCCGACGTTGCCAGAGAGTCCATGGAGTCATGCAAAGGGATTTGGGCTGGGCGGCATGCAGGCAGGGCCGCGGGCGGCTGCGGGGCTGCGACCGCGGTGCGCGGCTGGCAGCAGGTGGCGGGGAGGGCGACCCCGCGTCCGTGCGCCCTGTCCCACACGCGCGACATAAACTCCCAATTATTCAAAAATGAGAGGCCAAAGCAATAGACGTCTATAATCCATTGTGTCCTTCATACGGCAAACCCCCTCTTGATGCCAATAAAACTGCGGGTGTATATACACTTGTGCGCTTGAAACCCAACAAACTAATAGAATCGTGTGGAGGCATTTATAACATCCAAGATGATTTTGTAAATGGAGTTGAAGTGATTTTCAAATACGGCGCAACTTCATCATCATACCCGCTAGTTTGGATATAATTTTCTAATGAACAAATAGGAAATGAAATATGAGCTTCTTATTCATACGTATACCAAAACAACAATGACATATGCAAATCTTGGACTCCAATTGCAGCCAAAACTAAAGAAATTCAATTCACAGATAATCTTGATCACGTAATAACTTGTAATGCAGCTCGCAGCAGCACGTACTATATACAGAGCACAGGGACTGACCATGGATCATCTCGCATTTGACCCAACAAACGTGAACATGAACGGATTGACGTAGACAGCTTAATGGTGCATAAAAGAACGACAAAATTTATATTTCCTAGCTCCATTATAGAACAAAAATTTCCATGTGGATAATATGATATGTGAAGAAATAAAGAGACTTCAAACGACTGCAAGATGGAAACTATCCACACCAAATTTGCAACCACTATATCGCACACATGTAATCATTCAATCGTTAAATATTCGTTCAATGCACAATCATTATGGACGATTACAACCTACGAACATATCATATATTATGCTTAAATGAAACGCGTTTACATCCAAATAATCAAAATTGGTCATTATATGTACCTAACAATCGCTTCTCAAGACTATCGTGTTATGACGGACACGGAATAACCATTCTATGTGATAAAATCACCTCGCTTCAAAATTACGAAATCCAAACACACAACAGTGCAAAATTCATTGCGGAATCTTTCAAAACAAATTTCCACAGAGCCATACATGTCATTGCAATATGTAAATCTCCTTTGCTTTCTCTTCACAATATTTTACAAAATTCGCAAAATTTATATGATCGAACATCGAAAAATTGTCCAATGATCGGAGATTTTTAATATCAATCTTCACAAACCCAACAGAGAATCTGACTCACTTCACTCATTCATGAAAAACTACAATTTTCATCTTGCATTCAGTGAACCTACGACATACTATAATTCTCAATTAGATCATATATGGATTAATTCACCTATATGTCTGGAACAAAAGAAGCATATTGGACCGACCACAAACCCATTTACCTAGCATTCAAACTTCCAAATTATGTCAATTATTTTACAACCGATTTGTAACTACTTGCACGCATTCTATGCATTTATTTTTATCCAACTATAACATCATGACATTCTAATGTAGATATTCTATAAAATAATTCTATATCAATAAAACAAATATTCATGGCAATTCACAATCATAACCACCAAATAGTTAGCAGTTGCATAGTGCACCTCAAGTGAACATGGGCTCAAATCCTGCTACCTTGATTGGGTGGTATTAAATTCTCCTCCTTTGTGGATTGTGCCTTTCAGCCTCACACCAAGTTATTTGGAAAGAGTTGAGTTTTTCCTCTCACTGTACTTAATATGCAGCTTATGGTTTGCCTGGAGGTCTTAATTTTTGTCCTCCTAATTTTTTTTCTCCTAATAATCCCAAATAAAGTTTTCAGGGGCACCTCGAGTCCCCCAGTCATTAAAAAAAAAAAAAAAAACTCAAAATCAAATCCAAAAAAGTTCTTTCTAGAAAAAATAAAAAATAAAAAATAAAAAATCCAAAAGACTAGGGCAGGGCTTTGTTCTCCCTCTCCCCCCTTCTCTCTCTGTGTCTCTGTCTTTCTGTCTCTGTCTCGATTCTGAGGAGACATTTGGTGGAATTAGTTAGGACGAAGAAGAAGAGAGGAAGAGCAGCAGGGAAGGATGTTCAGAAACCAGTATGACACTGACGTGACCACATGGAGTCCCGCAGGGAGGCTGCATCAAGTGGAGTATGCCATGGAGGCCGTGAAGCAAGGGAGCGCTGCTGTGGGCGTGCGATCCAAGACCCATGTGATTCTGGCCACAGTCAACAAGGCGGCATCGGAGCTTTCTTCTCATCAGAAGAAGCTTTTCAAGATTGATAGTCATATTGGCATTGCCATGGCAGGGCTTACTGCGGATGGTCGTGTGCTGTCTCGTTACATGCGATCCGAGTGTATCAACCATAAGTTTGTGTACGAGGCGCCCTTGGCAGTGGGGCGCTTGGTGGTGCAAGTGGCAGACAAAGCCCAGGTTTTGGATCTCTCTCTCCTTCTCCCTGCGCTAAACACGGATTCATATCACTTTTCAGTATGTCACTACCAGTAGTCACTCTGAATCCCTGGGACTGTCTGGTCGCGAGGTCTGCTTGATAGCTGTGGCAATTTGGGGCTGATTCACATACCCTGGTAGGTGACATTCCCGCGATTGGTCCTCGAACAGTTAGCATTCTGCTGGGAGTATACTCGCAACCTACACTCCAGCCAACGATAAATCACTGTCAGGATGACCTACCGGAACGTCCTCTGTGTATTAATTGGCTTTTTGTGGCCTGTCAAAAATCTGGGTGGAGTGGGTTGGGTTGCTGGCCATAAGGAGGAGTGGTGGAATATGAATCTTGGTTTATGTCCTGTCTGATCGATCGGTTGTGCACTTGGGTGGAGTGTAAATGCACTGCATCGAGCACGATACAATTCTCTGTGATGAAATAGGGTTCAGCGGAACTCAAAGGCACAAGCTAGTGACTGCATCTTTTCACGTTTTAGGGCCTGGTTACACATCCGCAAAATTTCAGCCCTAACTGACATGTTGAAATGCAAGTGGTGGAAATTTTCATTCTTGCATGGATGACACTTTATACGAGGCTAAAATGTGCCTTTGCCATGTGAAATGTTTGTGATATATTGGTCAGTCATGTGCAGCCCAGGCCCCAAACCTATTGGGGTTGCCCATGAATTTGGGAATCAGAGTGGCAAGGCCTTTGGTGCAAGAGTTATGCATGTGCAAAATGTAGTGAACTGAAGGACTGTGCTTACCCCTTTTCTGTTTCCATGTCTTCTGTGCATTCTCCTTCTTCTTAATTCATAGGGAGCATGTGGTATCTAGATCCTCTAGTCCAAACAGGAAATATTGTACAGCTCGTTATCATCTTTTCTGGTGAGTGCAGGTGTCAACGCAACGTTCATGGAAGCGACCCTATGGAGTTGGGTTGCTGGTTGCAGGGTTGGATGAAGTAGGGCCACATCTCTATCAGAACTGCCCTTCTGGCAACTACTTTGAGTATCAGGCTTTTGCCATTGGGTCCCGTTCACAAGCTGCAAAGACTTATCTCGAGCGCAAATTTGAGAGCTTCATGGAGTGCTCCAAGGACGAGCTAATGCGCCATGTTCTGCTTGCTGTGAAAGAGTCATTGCAAGAAGAGGAATTAACCCACAGTAACTGTGGAGTTGCTATCGTAGGAATTGATGAACCCTTTGTTATTCTGGATCCTAAGACACTACAGGCTTACATTGATGCGTTGGATGACACCAAAGATGAGCAAAGTGCAAGGGAAGAGGTAGAGACAGAGGAGAGACAGGGTGCGAGTATCCGACAGGATAGTGGAGGCTCGAGAGGTATTGCGGTGGGGGCTGGTGATGATGGGCCAACAGACATGGAGACTTGAGTTTGGGTGCTGCCAAGTAGCTGTTCCACGATTTCAAGAGACACAGAAGATGCTAGTTCAAATGTGGGGGGATGGAAAAGGGAAGTAGGGAAGGCACAGTAGGTTTATTACCCGTGTTTGCGGGAACACCTCGTCTTCCTTTTGGAGTTGGCGAAGGGATACAGTTCAACATCTCCCAAGTATGCTGTGTGAGCTCGGGTCATAATTTTCATCTTACTTGTTGCAAGGTCATTTCCCAGCTTCATTTTGGTGGCCAATCTACCAAATCAATTTTACCCATTCATTTTGTCAATAACTTAGTCGGAACTGAGGGGGGTCGCACTAGACTCTTGGTACAAATCAAAATGCAAAGAAGGATTACCTCCTGACAGTGGAAGTGGGCCATTTGATATCTTACATTTTGTGCTCTCCTGTGAACTGCATGGGTGTAGTTGTTTTGGTCGCTATAATCCTGAAGTTCCTCATAAGGCTTGATTCTGAAGGTTACATGGTTCTTCGAGTGTCAGCTTCGTGCTGTTGCCTGTTGTTGGTTAGTCAGTAACGATGTACTCAATTGTATATAGCTTCACCATTAGACTTTGTAGACATGCGCCCTTAAACCCTTGTGGGATGTAACATTTAACCCTTGCAGCTTGGTGCAATCTCAATTTAATGCCTCTCTTTGCATGGAGCGTATACTCTGATGTGGAACACCAACATTGGCCAATGGGCCTATGCTTGTATTCTTGTGCTCATGAAAGTGACCTGTTGCACTTTGGTGTGACACTTTCCTTGGTGGGAGTGTGAGGCATGTTGATTGGATTGGTCTCCCATTGATAGATATGCAGCCACATTAGATCTCACTGGGAAGGGCAGCGAGTCTTGAGATTACTCAAACCCAACTGAGTAGAGCATTGACAGGTTCTTCTCCCGCCCACTCCTGCTGGGTGAAATTTAGGTTGCGGAGTAAAATACTTTGAACTCCTTGGTTGACCTATCAGTACTCCCTGGGTATCGGTAATGAAGCTTTTACTTGGCTGCCTAACTGTTGAAGCAAGGAAGGATAGACGATGTCCCTGGTGCAATGCAGTTGAGTATCACCCTTGCACGCTCCAGCTCCTCATGGCAGGAGGGAAAGAGAGATTTAAGTCAGGCCTATAAATTGCTTTCATAACAGTAAATGGTGTCTTGCAAAGTCCCTGAAAGTGGACCGAAGGAGAATATTTCAGAAGTACTACTAAAGGGTATCGCTTGTTACTCAAGTTTTTGTGGAGTGGGCCATTTGATATCTTATCAGCTGTAACTACTACCTGTGACTGTGGGCACTGAATGATTTGCTGCAAGAGAGCATTGCCTGTGTTGCACTCCCCTGTCACAGCTGTGGAACATCTTTTCCGTGGAGGGAACCAGATCAATCCACAGGTCGATATAAATTTGTTAGCGTGGAAGGCAAAAGACAAACGATTCACCGTTACCAAGTAGCTGGCCATGGCTGATACGAACATGAGGAAAGGGGGCCTAGCCAGCATGAACATACTTTGGCGTGAGGAATCACTGTTACTTCTGTTGCAACTTGTGGACATATTGAGCAAGTTTGATGTATGCTAAAGACAAAATAATGTGGACCTGCTTCAGTGCAAGTTCTGGGCTGATTCAAAAAGTGTAATACTAGCTTTGACAACAACCAGAAGGATTGCTTCAGGAAGGTTTCAATATGGTTACAATTTTGTGTCATATCATAGCACCATATTCTCCAGTAGCACAGGTGCAGCACTGCAGGAGCCGTGCACAATGATGGATGATTTCTGGTCTCTCTGTGTCATGCACTCCTAAACATTTACAAAGCACTAACAGATAAGTGATGTGAGATGACTCTTGATAAAGTGTACCCTCTGACACGTGAAACTCACTATAGTTCTGCATAGCATAGTTCAAAGAGGGATGCGCAATAAGCACACAATATCGAAGCATCAATGGAAGAGGAGGTTCTCCACTGCCACAACCTGAAGCAATCCTGAATGATCAGATGAACTGATACCATGGGGCACCTCTTGACTGACAGCCAGTAGGACCCATTTTACATGTCTTCTGCACAACAGCGACCCCTGAAAACGTAAATGACCCTATCTACATCCTATTGTAGTTACTGCCCCCAATCACCAATCAATTATTTAAATCTTTCTAAAAGGACGACATACCTCTCCCGACAAAGTGGGAATGCTGGTCTTTCATGTAGTCTTCATGATTTTGCCCACATGATGGCAGCCACATTCCCCAAAAGAAAGAGTAACATTTGCAAAAGGCTGGCAAACCCACATTTCACCAATGCCCCGTCCATATTCTTCCATGTGGCACTCAAGAATGCAGATACATTGCATCAACATTCTCACTACCTTCTCCATGCACTTGACCAAAGAATGCAAAGTTTGTGCTGATAAATCATTTCCACCATGACTAAATTGTCCTGCCACTGACAATAGATCCACATGCAATTTCTTCTAACACCAGTCCACGAATTACCCAATGCTTCCATCGGCAGTCAGGTAGGAATGATTATTCCTACATTGCCCTTTGTATGAGAGGCATGGAAGAATGGTAGATCCCGTGTCTTCAATGGTCGCAATGCAATACATATAAGAAGTGAAGTCACAAGGTGTTGCTTCTCCACCATGGCTTAAGCATTGCCTTCTACCGGACTTCAAGACTTGCAGATGCTTCAACCATTGAGAGAACTTCATTTGTTGATAGTGTGTCTAGGACTGGGGGAATGGCATCCACTTTGTAACGCAAGAACTGCCACAATCCAGAATAGCGCCATATAATATAAATAGATCATCCACAGGTGCTCTTTACATCCACTTGATTTGTCAAATTTCTAACAGTATAGTTGAATAGCTGAATGATGTATATGCAAGAATCTTCACTGCTGCCACCTATAGATTGACTGGTTTTGAGGAGCTAATATAATGTCTTCCAGCCAAATAGACCTGGGAAAGCTTTGAGCATTCCATTTGGCGGCTGTACCACCACTATTCAGGTACTGCTAATGTGGTCTTTCAGACACCTTCCATGAGAGATGACTAGTGGACCAAAGCTAACAGTAAACCAGAAACCATACATACTATCCAGATTGATGCAAACACTCATTTATACGATGCATGCATATGAATTTTCCACATTCTGTTCAAACTACCGTCCCTGTTGGTTATATTGGAAATTGCAAGTCAGTAACTTTTATGTCCCGAACTCGAGATAGCTTGCAGTCAAGGAGGTATGCTCCCAAGGTTCTGAAGGGTCCACCCCTTTTCCAGTACATAAAGGTGTTTACAGTAGCTAACCATTTCTGAACCTTTTCTTGCTTCACAGTAATTCTTGTAGTTGCCCACTCAACTTCTTCGAAGCCAATTCATGATTTCCTGAAGCGAACCCTTAGTGTTCCAGCATATTTGGTTGTTATCATACCTTGCGATTGAAAGTCGAGTAGCTATTATCCCAAATCAGCTTGTAATAGCCAACTGATGGTGAATAGAAGTTTCCCTGCACATCACACGCCCAAGATCAAAGTTACGCATTGTTAATTAAATAGGGCTCTTCTCCATATAATGGCTAAACTGCTAGCTATCTCTGTCACCCGTGCTAGGAAGATGCACACTTAAGCTATAAAGGCAGCTTCTGATGCCAGACATCCTCGAAGGTCCAAAGCTATGGTACCTGATGTGCATCATATCGTTGGTAGGGGAGCATTGGCAGCTTAGCTCTTGATGCATCTACAAACTCCACACTAAAGCCAACATCCTGAAAATGCAACGTTTTAAAGTCCGTGAATTTAACTGGAAGCCAATGTGCAACCATAAACCGTTCTGTAGATGTTGAATGAAGCACTGTATATAACTGTATTAGTAAAACCACTTTTGAGTATGCATGGATGTAACGGAAACAAAATCCCTATGAAATTCCACCACAGACCAGATGCGGGTCCACACAATTTGTCTGTTCTCTGTCATCTGTCAAGTATGCCCAATTTCTTTCAGGCATTCCCCGTCAGGAGCAGAAATAACAGGACTGGCAGTGAGGAGTAATGGTACCTTTCCAGATGTCAATCGAAAATCCCAAGCAACCAAAGAGCCCTCACACTCCACCGTCACCAAAACCTGTGAGAGGAACAACCAACCAGATGCCAACATATTTCAATACTAACATGACCTAAAGACAACAATGTTCCATGACATGCTCTAGCTCTTCCATGTGCTATGGTAGAAGCAGCAAAATGCAGTATTATGTCACTATGTCTTCAAGATCCAAGAGATGAAAAAACATACAAGTTTTCCTTGTGATAGATTTTGCTCTCAATGTAACCTAAATCTGTGAGGACCACCCAACTCGTAACTGGAGGTGGTAACTGCTGCCTACTACTTCACATAGGATTCCAAGTTTTGCTTATGAACATACAAGTTTTCCTTGTGATAGATTTTGCTCTCAATGTAACCTAAATCTGTGAGGACCACCCAACTCGTAACTGGAGGTGGTAACTGCTGCCTACTACTTCACATCAGGATTCCAAGTTTTGCTTATGCTTTAATTCTCACCTTTGTAGTGTGTATGTATTTGCAAATCAATTATTCAGACCTGCTGCATGCTGAAGGTTACATCAGAACCAGTCCAAAGTATTTAAAAATACCTTAAAAATCACGCTCTCGGGAAACTTAGAAGTATGGTACCAGCCTAGACCACTATGCTCTGCTCACCTCATGTGTCTTCCCTGCCGCAATGATTGTCTCCTTGAAGTCATTGGCTGTGACACTGCATCGCCCCCATATTATCTAGCAATGTCAGCTACTCCCCTTAATTTCCCAGTATAATAGCTGTGCATTGGTACTGCTGAATAGCCAAAGAATGAATCATTTTGTCCCCTTGACTCAGGGGGGCAAAACAGCAACCTTGCATATTTTAGGTTGCTGAAACCAGCAAGGGACAAGATGTGACATATACTTGCAGAGAAGAAATGGTCAAGAATAAATGCACGATGGAAGGTCTCAAGAGTGCACCCTCCATCTGCAACTCCAGCTTCCTCAGGAGAAATCAGAAATGGAGAGTTCTCGAACACACCCCTGCAACCAACCCATGGCTCCACATAGTTTTCAAATAACAACACAGAAAAAGTAACAAGACTTTGAATAATGCACACTGAACACCACTCTTTAGATCCAATAGCATGAGTCTAAAGTGATTACAATTAGCAACATCTGTTCATAATGTTCTCAAGTCTTTCACATTCCCAACATGTTCCCATGTAAACCACAAAATAAGCTACTGAAGTGTATGTGTATACATGCCATGGGCTTTCAAAAATTGACTGAAGATGGCCTAAAACAGTCACAAGGATGCCAAGACTCATATATACACAAGCAACTACTGACAGCTACATTCACATAGCTCCCCAGCTGAAGAGAAAAAAGGAGGGGAACTGCAAAATAAGAGGGCTGGGATGAGTAAAAGGCCTTTCGTTGAAGACTTGGAAGGCCTCTTGGGCGGACTCATTTGTGTGGGTACCTACTGCTCTATGAACTTTTCTAGCTCCATTGAGGTGTTGGTTGGATGGAGGGCCCAAGGATAGTCTCCTGAAAGACTTGAAGAGATAAGCTAGCAGGCTAACACTTTCTGTGATTGCAAACAACAATCCATTCCAAAGCAGAGGATTTTTCACCATAAGTTGAAATCAAAGAGCTATACCCTATGAAGCTGAGATAACGACTAAACTCAGATGTATACGCCTTCACTGACTGCTCCAGCAACCCTAATAGCTCATGTGTCGGCCTGTTCTCACACATACAGAACACTCACATTATAACAAATCACAGAGTGCGCACTAAGATCACAGCCCAACAATCCACAATTGGGTGAGAATGCAGATGGAAAAATCACACTGCACGAAATCGGGTCGGAATCACAGGGAACTGCAAAACATGTAACTAAAAGTGAGAGAGCCGTACGAAAGGGGGTGGTTGAACGAGGACCACCAAACGGCAACAAAGGCACGGAGGGCAAAAGCAAGTCTCGTCAGATCATAGAGGGGAGGTCCGTAGCGCTCGCGCTGTTCTTCCATAGGCCTGCCACATCTTCTCATGTTAGCCAGTGGCATTAGATCATAGCTCACTTATGTTGCATCCACTAGATTCTAAAATAAACTGCCCCAACCAGGCAGAGTTCCTCTGGAAGCAGAAAATTGAGTGATTAAATGCAATTTGCAACCTGATGCTGCTTTGACAGGTCATGTATTACCTCGATGTCCATGGACAATTTCACCTTTCATTAGAGCTATTATAGATTCTGCAAAATGACTCCTGATATTAAAAAGATAAATCAAAATCAAAGGTTCTCTACACCTGCGATACAACAACTTGTTTGCTGTAGAGATAGAAATAGTGATAAGTGTCACATACCCATGGTCATCATTTATCTGACAAACAAAGTCCAGCAGTACCTGCACCCCAATAAGGTGCCCACTATTAGCATCCGAACAAAATGTTGAGTGATACAGGCAAATAAAATAGAATATTATCGTGTATATTAGGTTCTTGGCAATACCATTCACAGTAAAGAGAGAGCTGGGATACAATGTTGGGCCGTCTCTGCATGACATTGAAGCTTACTGCAACAGTCTTTGACAAACCAGGACACAAGAAAGTTATGTCCTGTTCATGTTATCTATAGGACAAATCTGTTTGGATTAGCCATAAAGACTGCATCATATAGCTACAGAGGGTACCTGTGGCACGCCCACAAGCAACTTGACAAGAGTTCTAAAGACTCCAGTCGTTGAGCCTAGCTGTGCTAATTGTCTCCGTCTGCCATATGACCACATCCAAAATCGCTTACTCAAATCTGAAAGATTCAATTCACTTCTATGTACAAACATTATGACAATGTGAAGCACTGCAGGTCATGTCCACATGATCAGAGACCACTTTGACACCTATTCCCAAAATTCTACTACCTTCAGATGTGTCCCTCTACCGCTTCATGTCTAAAATTTTGATGACAGTTCAGACGAGCTGGTTCACATCTCCCTTTGCTCTAAAGCAAAGACCTCACCTTTCCATCTGTTGTTTCCAAAGAAGAGAGTACTTGTCACGAATGCTGCCTCCCATCAGCATAAGGTTCTCCACCTCAGCTTGGCGTCTCCTTTCGGAGCGTTCACGCTGCTGCTTCACAAGTACCCCCCGAAAATCCTGAGGCATATACGAGAGAACTGTTCCAGAGCCATGTAAGTGACTTTTCTCTTCATAGACCATGACCACTCCTAACAAACCCTCCTCTCCAAACCTTCCCCCTCCTCTTCTCTCCAGGAGCACAAAAATCTCTCTCAAAAGACACAGTACTCTAGCAACCTAAAATTACACATGCTTTTTTGCTGCATAGCCTGAAAGATTTCCCAAATGGGCAACTTGCACCAAAGGAAAGCACTGAATCTATATGACCTGCTACACAAGTGCACCTGGCAGAGTACAAACACAAACTAAGAAAAGCCATCACCATTCTGATTGTATTACCGTTGCGGAACATCCAATTCTGGATTTTTAATTTAATAATGTGGTACAATCGTTAACCACAAGAGCAGGGCATGCCAGGCTCACCCATGCTGAATATCCCTTCACTGTTTGAAGTCTGGAAAGCTTCAATTGTGGTCAAAAAACTTTGCATCTCCTCGCCCAATCTCACCAGGCTGGCCGCAACTTCCTCCAGCGAGGGTGTGTCCTGGGTTTTGAGCTGGCCAATCCCAAACAACGAGGATGCAGCAGTTTGACCAGAGGCCTCACACAGCAGAACCCCCGCCAGGTGTGTTTCCAGCATACTACTTGATCTGGTTTCACCAAATCATTGCTGCAGATCTAGTGGATACTCAAACGACTATCTACTCAACCTGTCTAGTTCTGAAGAAGTCGCTGTCTGACAGCCAGTTATTTTGTGTGCAGTGTGGGAGGACTCACAGAATCAGGCCAATTATCCTTGTTCAGTAAGAAAATAATTTCTTCGACTGATTCTCGGTTTCTCCAAAGATTCTCATCGATCTTCTGAGGTGGACAGAATTCCAACCCTGCATCTAACTCTTCGTTGCCTGTATACCCACATGGACACCCTGGTCGGCAATTCAGATAGACATGAGAGACTTGGGAAGTTGTAATCACCTAGATCCTTGCCAATCAGAACAAGGTGGCAACAACCTATAGCCGTGATACTTCATAGATAGAGATAGGAAGGGGTGGCTCCTTCCTCTAAGACCTTGCAAACGCCTGGTAGCCCGCACAAGAGCCTAGGCAAAGACAAGCAGCACCTCCCTACATAAGTGGTAACTGCAGTGGCTGAGATCTGCAGAATGTACAACCTACCCACCAAATGAAAATTCTTCTTGGCTTGCAAAATGGGAGCCTCAGCTCGCAGAAGTCCCCACAAAATATATAAGCAATTACGTGAAGGCAAACTGACAACTAATAATTGCAAGTCTAGGTCGGGATCCAATGCTTGCAACTCCTCATCACAACATACTCAAGTGGGTCTGGGGTCACAATACCCTAATTGCAAAGCACGTTACTTTCCGATTATACACAACTTTTAGGCCATGTACTTCGATCCTACTTTCTTCCAACATCAAATCTTCATAAACGCAAACCTGTAGCACCCTTAAACTCAATTCCTCTTTCAGTCATTTTACAAGACTTAAGACACGCCAGACAGATCCAAATCGAAGGCCCTCCTATTTATCATATAATAGGACTCCTGTATTGATCTAGTATTATGAGAGATATTCAGTCCAAGGAAAGTTTTGAACAGGCTCATTTTGCCGCTGCAGTGACATCCCGAGAAGCTTACAGCTACGTTGCGAAGCACCGAATCCACTTCCCCTCCCCAATCCAATAAAACGAATACACCACACAGGACAACCCAAAATCCGGTAAATACAACAATCTGAATGCTCACAGTACCCGAGGTTTAAAATCATCGTTCCCGAATAACTATAAGCAGATCACCGCGCTGCCCTACCTGAACGAGGATTTGAAATTGAATGACGCACTAGAAGTGTCGGAATGCAAAGCTACCTGAAACATCATCCAGCCTCTCTGCAAGAATGCGAGAAGCCTGTTCCTTGAGCGAGCTGGTGAGGGACGTGACATCAGATGCCAGGGGGGGAAACGGATACTTGTCATAGAATTTGGATAGAAACGCCTTGGTGATCGGCACCAATCCCACTGCCGACGATGCCATCGCCCTCACCCTCCCAAGATCTCTTCTTTCTCACAAATGCCGCAAATCCTCCCCAGCCTACTGAATCCAACATCGATCCATCACCAGATCGCCTCCAAAATCCTTCCAGACCCGCAAAGCAGAAATTTTAATCTGAATCTGAATCTGAATCGATTCAACTGCATGGATCTGCGAGACAAGCTTCCACACCGAGCAATCTCGTCTGGAAGCAACAAGCAACCACCCCCATTTTTACCGCCGTCACCATTCACCCCACCAGTTAAAACAAATCGTTTGATATTATTATTTCTGGGAATATGGACCATTTAGCGCACTCATTGCGAGTAACTGGCGATATTACGAGATCCCACGCAGGGGCGTGAGTAGGGGGATTTGAACACGGTACTTCTGGAAAAAGTCACATAAAGTGCAATGGGATATACCGGCTGCTTCCGGTATCTACGGGGCTATGTCCCAGAAAGATGCCACGTGGCGGGTCGCAGGGGTATCTTCCTCCGCATTTTTGGCCCTGGCCCGGGCCACCGGCCAGAGCCGGCGGGCCCGCAATGTTGACGGCTTCCAGCCGGTGATGGATGAGATGGATGATTATCCGTCCGGGTGGGCCATCAATAAGCGCGCATCATCCATCGGGGAGACCTCGTCGGCCCGATGAAGGGGCGGGCATAGGACCGGGAGGGCCGTTACGGGTGGGGGTCGGCCGAGGCCGGGCTTCAGCTGGCGTTGCTTGCCCTAACCGTTATTTACCCGCCACGCGCGCTCTCGTCTTGCCCTCCCTCTCTCTGCATTGTCTTCTTGAAGTTCTGAACTGTTCAAAGCAGTGCATGGGTGTCTAAGAGCTTCAGCTTTTTCTCTCTCTTGTCTCCGATGTACAGGTCGATGACAGAGGTTATTTTGGAAGTTGTGTCGTAGATGTCTGACTACAACTCGCTTTCTCTCATTCTTCTAGAGGCTAGCAGAATGTTTGGAATGCTGTAGATTCAAGAAATGACATGGGTCTTCTATAGTTAGGCAATACGCCTTCATTGCTCCTTGCTGATTATAAGGGCTTCGTTGAAACGTGGGTGGGTGTGGCTTTGTTGTCTTGATCCAAGATATAGGGTAGAGTCTTGGAGGGGCTTTGCCCCACAAAATCCCTCATTGCAGGGAGAGAGGACCTGCTAGTTTTCAAACTGAAGAAAAATAATGGAATGAGGGTGCGATGTAAGAAAATTAGAGTCTAGCCAAACTAAACCCACAAGACAATGACCAGTGCAACCACCAGCCGAGCTCTGTTGCTTAATTCTTGCCTGTGCAGGAAAGGCAACCATCAATTTAAAGAGCAGATTATTCCTGTTTTGAAGCATTAAAGCTTTGGAAAGAGTTTCACATGCAGCAATAACAAACCTGCATGGAAAATTGTTGAGCACTCCTGGAGAACTTATCTGCTCGTTCATGGAATTTCGGCCGCCAAATCAGGCCTTGTAGTATTCAAAGTTCTACTTTGCATTCCTCTGAAGACCCAATCCATAGCACTTGCGCTCGTGCTCCACACATGAAGCAGTGTTACATGACTAAAATAAGTGAAATTTGTCATAAACCCCATGGCACTTTGGTAGACAATGTAATGAGATGATCCAAAACACAGATTGAACCTGGAGACAACAAAGAGAAGCCACATGTAGACTGACAGTGGTACTAGACAAGTGACTGTCCAACCATGGTAGGGGTCATGAGCAAGCCACCCAAGCCTTCGTCAGTGCATAGCAGCTGTAAAAGTGACTATATCAGTGAAAAGAGCAGTCATGGGAGCGCTCGCAGCAAGTATTCAGTGGTCTACCTCTCTCTCTCTCTCTCTCAGACGTTGTTTGTTTGTTTGTTCCTTTCATTAACTCCTGAAGCTTCTTGTCTCACATAACTGTACGTCAAAAGTGTACCGCTTCAAACTAAACAAAAGCATCTGAAAGAAGTTACAGCACAATTTGCGATCGGCATGGATGCAGCTCTCTAAGACAAGTGATGTTGACGCTGAACTCTTTGGCAAGGAGATGTGGTGGTCCAAAGTTGCCCAGGTACCCTCAAAACTCGTGTCAGTGAGAAAAACAGGAAAGAGAGAGGGGAAAGAGAGAGGGGTTCCTCGTTCTTGTTATAAAGCACCATTTCATTTCATTTCATTTCTCTCCTGTCCCACAAGCTCTTTGAGAAAGAATAGATGTTCTTCACTTTTGATTTCCCCTGTTGTTCCTAACGCAAGTGGGGTTATAGTCAGTCTTGAAATTGAAGGTGAAGGGAGAGATAGAGAGAGATAGAGAGAGGACCAATAATGCTCAGAGAACTGATTCCAGGGTTCTGGATTCAAGAGCTTGTGTCCAGTAACGTAAGACTCCAAGATGAAGGCACCAACCTTTGATCGTGGTCGCGGCCTAAGTATCTTGTTTTTCTTAGCCAAAGTTTCATTTGATGAGTCCTTCCTGCTCTTACATCAAGAGCACACTAATAGAAGACTGAGAAAAGAAACATGGAATCATCAACCTTTTCAATTTGCAGCAGTGAGTTTGTAAGGGAGCAGGCAAGCAAATGTGAGGGGTGGGTGTTTTGAGTAAGCAACTGGCCACTTGGCTCACAGATCTTGCATTGTTTAGTCGTTCCAAAGGGTGCCACATGCTTTTCTGTTTGAGTCAGGATCTAGCATATCTAGAATTAGGTCACCGAAATGAGTGATTTCAACTCGTGCATTGGTGGAATCTCCCAAACAGAACAAGAAGGAAAAGAAGGGTGAGAAGCCTAAGAAGAAGGTGGATCCGAAATCCTCTAAAGCCAGCACCCCAGAGGATTCCGACACAGTCATCATCAGCAAGAGTGACATCAATCGAATTAAGGCCAGTATCATGACCGTACCATGCATATAAATTTGAAGGCCAGAAGAATGAGAGAGGAGAGTTCCAGAGTGTATTGGGAAGGAGTCTGATGACACCGTCTTGTGGACCACAATTTATAGGCTAGAATAGTGAGTCAGGCTTAACATCTAAGTTAATACTACACACATTTTGTGTTTGAGACAAGCAGGAAAAATCCATCATATTGACTCCAGCAATCATAGAAGCAATGAACGCGGAGAAAGAGGCAGAGAGGGAACGCAAAAATGCTATCTCTAACCAACGGAAGGCCCTTATGTTGAAGGTACGCATTTCAAGGTGGTGTAAATCCAGTGATTGTCCCAAACTAGACATTTTTCAGCAAGCAAACTCTAACCTGAAAGCTTAAGCATCTAATTAAGCAAGGATGATTGGAAGCATATTACAGGAGAACTGATGACTAAAGGGGTTGATAAGTTACAGTGATTCTTCCTACAAAATCTGGCCTTCAATTGAAAAAAGGCCATTAACCCTGCCATAGGTGGAGTAGGACTTTGATTTTCTGTATGTGTGACCTAGTTTTCTTCGTTTCTCGCTTCAACATGAACTTCAAAATGAAATATGGAAGACCAATTTGAAGCCTTTGTGGAACACTGCCTGTCACCTGTCCCTCCATCCTTCTCCCTTTCAACTCGCTCCAACTGTCAGTGGGATCTGTGGCCAAGGCCAGATTATGTCTCCCTGTGAAACTGGAGAGTAATACAGGTGGATAAGGCTCCTCAGCAGATGCCCTCTTTGTGGGGCGTTGAGTCAACAGTCAATGTCGTGTGCACTCCATCCCTCTGCTACTCTGTACCTCTCAACCAAGCCACCACTTAAGGGTTTTATCTGTTGGACTGAGGACTGCAATCAAGTAAGAAATCTCTTAGGTGGTAGCGCCCCTGTGGCTTCTGTGGAGCTTTGTGCATCCGTCACAATTTCCTGGTATCATTATCGAGGCCATAAATGTGTATCTGAATTTACATACCGCACCTCAAAGAGCACATGATGATAGAATGGCAGGCTGACTGTGGGGTTGGTACAGTTGGAAGCTGAGCGAAAGAAGAAGAGCGGACCCATGTCTGATACAGAAGTGCTGAAACGCCAAAATGATGCCATGTAAACCATTGTCATCCTCAATAGTAAAATCCTGTAGGGGTGATTTCCACTAGCGACAGATGAGAAACCTATGCACGTGGGTGACCTCCCAGCAACTGCCTGTGCCTCTAGATGCTTGGGTACATAAGCCCTTGTAATAGGTGATTGAATAACGTGGGCGGCAGATGACCTGTCAGATGCTGTATGAGGATTTTGGTGGGCCTTGACAGGTAGGATTTTTCAGTCTAAAGGGTTGATCTGATCCTTCTTCCATTAAAATCCAAATGGTAGCTTTGTTGCGACTAATTACCTGGAGAATCACAATGGGTGGGCATGGGAATGGGCAGGATTTTGGAGGAGGCCGTGAAATCCTTCGAGGAGAGATTGGATGATGTCAAAGAAATGAATCAACTTTGTACTTACGCCAGATGTGTTACACTTCGCGATGGACAGAAGGGAGATAAGGTATGGGTGTCCTTGTGTTTGTGTATCTATACCAAAGGAGACAGAAGAGGTGGAAAGATGAGTGGGATCAACTTACTAACCTGGTCTCGTTGGCACAGCAAAAAAGATATGATGACGAGAAAGAGGAAAAGATGAAGACCCACCTCATGATGGAGGAGGCCCGGAAGAAGCTGATAGAGTTTTACGACAGGAAAGAAGCCATCAAGAAGGAGCAGCGCTATGCTGGGGCAGCTGTCATCCGCCAACAAATTGCGGTACTGACTTTCAAAGTCCAGTCTCTAGCCTGTGCTGTTTGCGCTTCTGTTTGACAAACTGCCACTTTCTCTCCTACTACTGCCAAATTTTGGAGGTCATTGGAATTAAAAAAAACTCTCGCATCTGTCTTACCAGTTTGAAATGCTGTATGGCAGGACTTCCAACACTTCCTGTGAATGCCTATGGTGTACCCTTAGAGGCATTGTTCCCTGGGGTCAAAAACCCTGGTGGAGCCAGTCGTTGGGTCTTACCTGCCAGGGTATGTCTCACACCAAAAGAGAGGGAAAGAGGAGTGGGAAGGTGTTCAAGAATGCACCTTTTCTACACTGTAAACAGGAGACCATAACCATACAGACATTTGCTAAGTTACAGCTGCTTAGGTGACTGAAATATCCCATCAGAAAAAGCATCCTGAATTTACCTGAACATCCTTGAGGTACTATTATGCATTTTCAACCATGATAATCAATTTTCTCTTCTGGAATGAAAAGTTCAGCCCCTGGAGCTCTGAAGCTCAAAGTAAGGATCCTGTATAATAGGGCTCTACTTACTTGTAGAGGCAGTTGCCAACAATCATTCTAAGGAACTTTGTTTTGACCCGAAACAAATGCTTTGTTTGAAAAGGCTCTAAGGGAACTTTTCAATCGAGGTGCAACACTAGTATGAAGCTCAGTATAAAAGCTTTAGATTCTGTTGCAACCTTTGTGAAGCTTAAAGGCTTTAGGCATTTAGCTTTGTCTCTCCTTGTTTGTTATCTGTGTCATTTGATGTAAAACCCTGTGAGGACATGGATACCAGTTATGCATTCATGTAGAGAGCATAAACACTGGCTGTTTCATGAGCAAATCCTACCGTGTTCACACTGGACAGTATAATGAAACCCAACGGATGATTGCGGACGAGGCCAAAGTGCAAGAAGGGAAGAAAATAAAGAGAGAGATTCAACGGAATATTGATGAGGACAATAGAAAGGCTGAGGCCAAGAGGTTGGCAGGTGTTGCCTTCATGAAGGATATGATCAAGGAGAACGAAGAGGCAGAGGTGGCAAAAAAAGAGGTCAGATCCTAACCAAAGAAGGTCATCTTCTTAAATAAAATTGTTATTGCAATCCAGGTCGTGATTAAAATACTGCTGTAGCTGGGAACGTCCAATGGTCAGGCAGTCTTCTGACCCGTCTTTTCTGTTCAGATGTTCCAGTCAACCCCCAACAAGGTTTCATGGCCTGAAAGCACCAGCAAAACTGACTAGAAGCACCATACAATAAGCTGTTTCAGTGTAGGTCTTAATGATGAATACCGATGTGAAATGTTGCTGATTGATCATTGATATTCTAGATATGTAGAAGTAACTCCAATCTTGGTTGAGTTGTTTGCAGGCAAAACTTTTTGAGTTACTTGAAGATGAAAAGCGGAAGGCATACAGTCATGAAAAGGTTATGCGAGAGCAGGCCTACCATGAGGAGGTTGAAAACATAAAGAAAGAGAGGGAACTGGAGACGGCAAGGCTCCGGGCACTGCAAGAGAAGGCATCTGACAAAATGGGTGTACTTGACGAGCTTCGTTCACAGCGCATTCAGGCATGCTCATTCAACTAGTATCCTTCTTTTTGCCCTATCCCTAATACCTGTCGTAGGATGAGATTAATTTGTGAATGATCGCGTGAACTAAGGAATTCCATGCACAAGCTGAGTGGATGAGCTGTCATGTAACCATCTGCAAAATGTGGCCATTTGACTCTTTTGCCAAATTTGTAGAATGCAGAAAAACCAGAAGATCTGAGCATTTGCCAAATAGCAGACACATCCTACTTCATTCCAGTGACTTCAATATGAAGCATCAGCTCAAAACTAACAATAAGAACATGGGAAGCAATATCTGTGATTGAATGCCTAAATCTCATGAATTGTGAGAGCTCATCCAATTTAGTAATGTAGGAACTATGCAGCTCCTGACAAACTAGAATTGGCTTTGGCCTGCAAACTGTAGTCAAGAAAATTGACAATCTTTGGCAGTCATTGTATCAATTGGATGTTTGGCAGGGGAAGAGTGCTCGATTTGCACTCTCAACTGGAAATATGCTTATGTCTATCATGTTGGAAAAAAGATGCCACCCACTGACATTTAACATGGTCTGTGAACTGCATGCAGGAGGCTCATGAGAGGGAGTGGCGGGAGAAGGAGCATGCAGAGGCTGAAAAGATTCGGCTGATGAATGAGGACCTTGCCATGGCACGTGAGCAACAGAAGATCATGAAAATGAAGGAGCTCGCTGATATGGTACTTTTCCATTGACATTATTTGGGGTATACTTTGGGACTCAAAAGACATTCATTCAAAAGCCACCAAAGATGTTGCTTTATTGAGTCATAAATGGAAAAAATTGAGTATGCTGAAAAGATGAAAGCCAACCAAGTCAGGTAATGTCCTGTGATGATGACTACCCACAACCAGCACCCATCCAGAGTTGATCTCAGTTCCCAAAAATGGGCAGGAGATTAAAAGACTATATCAAAACCTCGTTCATTTGAAAACAGGGCCACGTAAAGTTTCTTAGTTGTTGACTTTAAAATAGTTGCATCACCTGGGAAGAAAACTCTATGGTGACCTCCTGAATGTTTTCAGTCTGTCCGTACCTTACTCTTATGCTGGGATATGGCAGGCGTTGAGGGAGCAAATTGAGTTCTACAAGATAATTGCATTGCAAAAGGAACAGATGGCGAAGGCCACAGCTGAGGCTGAGATCCTGCACAAATCAAACATGAAGCACCGCACTGAAATTTTGGGGCAAATAAGAAAGAAGGAGGAACTGCGGGCTCTTGCCGTTAAGGAGAAATTTGCTGAGGGTGAGAGGCTGAAGCAGCAGATGAGAGTTGAAAAATTGCGGTTAGAGCAAATCAAGCAGCGGAAAGTCAAGGAGTTGGAGAAGGATGGGGTCCCTCCCAAGTACATGGTTGATCTTCTCAAGAAAAAGCTTGGTGTCCATTGACCAAAGGTGCATTTCAACATTATTCTGGGGCAGCAGTCATGCCCTTGCATGTAAAATTCTTGGCGAGATCAAATTTAGCATTGAGATCCATCGGTCATTTCTAGCTCTGAAAGGGTTGTTGTATAGATGTGGACTCATGTTCCATTCAGTTTATATTCAAGCTTCATGTAATTTCAGTGATTCAGCCTTTGGACCATACACATCAGTGATGGCTAGTAGTGTGTTTGTTTGATACTATTAGTATTCACAGAAAAATGAAGTTACTTGGAATATAAAATCCACAACTTTTTTCTAGTCCTTACTCCTCCACCAAGCGCTGAAATAACCGTTTACATTTTTCATTACTGGCAAGGCTCAGTAACTATGGTGGGTCTCCAGGGAAATGTTCTCCAACAGTGAAACTATTTATCCGAAAACATCACTTTATGTTTGCTGGCTGTATGGCAACTTCCAATGGACAGTGTGATTCAATTCACTTGCTTTGGAATGAACACAACTCATCAACCCATCTAAGAAGCAGGGGCTCAAAAATGTAATTCCAACAGCAATTGAGCAGTACAAACCAATCCCATTTTCCACTTACAATTTAGACATTGAGAACGTAATAAGGTCTACCCTGCAAAGAGAGTACAGGAGATGTACAGAAGTGGGGTCCAATACAACATGTATGCCTTCCTCCAGTAGTCAAGGAAAAAAGAGTACTTTACTTGCAGAAAGTATTGGGCAAGTATAAAGGCAATAAGTGCTTGCCTCCAAGCCCCAACATCCAAGGTTGATCCAGACAAACAACCTAATTACTGCTTCTGAACTGTGGCTATTTCTCTTGCTATGGCTACTTGGGCCAGAGCCCTTCCTCCCCTCTACATCATCTCTTCCTCCTTCCCTCCATCACACCCCTTGTAGCACAATGACAGTAGCCAACCAAAACTGGATTGATATACAGACCTGTAATTATGACTCAATTATCGACTTTCATAAGAGTCTCTGCAGGTCCTGGCGCTCGCCTTTAGAGTATCATGTTTGGTTAGGGCTTCAGAAGATTGTCCAAAATTGGGGTTAACATCACAGAGGCAAACATTAGTTTACCATGGGGTGGAGTCAACTTCTCAGTCACGCTGGCTATGCGGATTTTATGCTCTTGGCAATGGGAATCACAATGATCATGAGCAAAATCAAGAGCAAGATAATGCCAATACAAATCCATTTGCGTCTGTTTCTCTGGTGGCTCTTTGCAGCCTTCAATTGGGTTGTGCCTCTCTCCACGTATGAGGCTGCACTATTTACCTGCCAAGAGATCAACATATTCAGTGACCCTGGACAGTGGAAAGAGAATGAAATGAAATGAAATGGTGCTTTATAACGTCTGCGGAAAGCTCATAGAGCTTATGGGACAAAATGGAAGAAAACATGAGAAAGGAAACAAAACCAGAGCCGAAGATAAAAACTATTGCTCAAGTGATTGTCTAAGGGTGAGTGCCTCCTGCAGGTAAGCTGCCAAGCATTTCTGATCTTCATAGTGGAAGACTTCAGTTAGAGATTGGGTTCCACGGAATAGAGATCCAGGTCTCCCAGCTGCAGAAACTGGCGTAAGATTTCACCTATGTTGGGAAGAATATCATTGATTTTGAATTACCTGCGACTCAATGTCATTTAGCTGCTCACCCTGAGCCTCAACCAGCACTGCCATGTCCAGAAAAACCTGGTGCAATTCCAGCAAACTCTTCTCAATTTCCTTCACAGCATCATGCCTTTCCTGAATCTCACGGATGGTTTCAAGAATCTGTCCACGCCCCTGCTCATGGATGGCTTTCTGCAGAAAGTTCTCACTCTCTCCAGTCTCAATAATCTGTTCAATCGTCTCTTCATCTGCCTTCTGCCCTGTGATGGTGTAGTATCTACACCAAAAAACAGAAATGGAAACAATGATTGCATAACTTCCAGCATGCTTAAGTAAAATGAACGTGATCACTTAAAACACATGAGCCGAACCACACATACTAGTCCATGAATGCTTGAGCAAAAAATGGAATGTAGTGACATGCTTTAGGGACTGGACACCTCAAGACGATGCAACAATGCAAGTCACCTGCGTTCGATGGTCTCTCTGTATTCCCCCATGATCCTTTGCCTGAGTATCTGGAAATCCCCCATTAAGTCTTTCAACTTCTTTCTGAGAGTGTTAGTGATCGAGCTCCGAGTGCGGTCTGTTGGGGTCCCCTCCCCACATCCAGGAACTCTTCTGCTGGCCATGTTGGCTCTGTCAAGATCTTCCAGCTTGCCTCTGATGGTTCTGGCAACTTTATTGACCTGCTCAGAAGTTAATCAAATTGATGTTAATGTACTTTAGAACTGCAGGAGTACATGCTGCTGTCATGAGTGGGCTTCCAACTACAATATTCGAGGCACGAAAACGTGGTAGAATGAGGTATGAACTTACACCAGATCGCTGTTCTGAGCCGATTTCAATCAAAGGAAATTCACTTTGTCCAGGGGAGCCCCCAGGACGCAACAGACACAACCAGAACACCTCCCTAGAGAAAGCAAAGAAAATTCATACCACTCCGTTTGGACATCAGGTGGATGACTCTAAATGCCAGGCTTCTCAAAACGAAACCAATATCAGCAACCTTGCTCCTCTCACAAGCCTCTAGAAAGCAGAAATGTCGATAAGATGTGTCGAGGTAAAAAGGTGGTGCTAACCAGTTCAACGTCTTTATCCATGCGATCTCTCAGGGCCTTCATAGTCTGTGCCTTGTGAACTGTCTTGCTCTCCTCGTTCGCATCTTGAAGCTTCTGAAGGAGTTCCTTGATCCTTTCCATCTCACTTTTAATCTGCCCTACATCCTCAAAGAATCGACCAAGGTTCTTCTCCGCATCCACATCTATGTGTTGGCCCATCTCCACGTCACGTAAAGCATCCCGCTTAAGATCCACATAGTTCATCCCTTGAGAGAAAGATTTTGAAAGAAGATCGTTCATGGTAGCGACCTTCTGCCCCAATGCAGTCTCACTGTGCTGATCGCAAACACACTGTGACAGGGAGTGGAGAAACGATCCTCCTTAATATCTGCGCACAAGCGAATGAGACGGTGGTTAGTAAAAACACGGGAAGTTATGTGCAACCCACAGGATGCAAATAAACCACGAGACTCCGTACCTGCGGAAAAGGCGAAACGGACAAGAGAGGGAGAGACCATCGAAACAGAGAGATAAGTCACAGGGCTACAAGAGCGTAGCACAGAGGATCAGACAATACGTGGGTGAATCTCAATGTAAGCGTGTTAAGACATGGAGGGCATCAATGGGGGTGATACACGACTTCGTGGACCACAACGATGTCTCTGGAATTTTCACAGAAAAAAACCCAAGAGAAAACGTCCAAATGCAGATTGTACCTGAGCTCTCGCGGAAAATTTCTCCAGTCTTGTTGAATTCCACCTGCGAATGCAAACCCTAGGGGATACTCTAAGTAAGATGCAAAGGCCCGCAGCGACAGAGCGCAGGAAGAAAGAAGGTCAGACATGCACGAGCAGCTAGCAGCGAGCAGCGGGGTTTTGAACTACCCGCGCCCAACGGCTTCCCTGACCGGCTGGCCCGGTCGCTCCCATTTCAAATTGCGGCCAGAGGATTGGCGGCGCATGAAATAATGCCGGTCATTCCGTTATGCGCAAATTATAGTTATAATTATAATTATAATTATTCTTCAGCGTTTTTTTTATTGGCGAATTTTCGCCAGATTTCGAAAGTAAAATGGAATATTCTGTCGCAAATCCCCTGTTTTTTCATGGATGAAATCTCCAAGTTTCTCCATATAAGAATAAATGATGGATGATTTCGCCAAATATGGATGATATAAATGGATTATGATATACCTGTGGATGAATTTAAGTGGATGAACAGAATGTACCGCTATTTTCTGCAAAACTCTGTAGCCACTCGTGCTGTCTCCCAAACTATTTGTTTTTTCAAATTTCGGACTCCCCTGTTACTAAAAAACAAAACAAAAAACAAAACAAATTATATATATATTTTAATAATGTTCATCTCCCTCCTCTCGACTCTCGACTCTGTTTCCAGGAGGAGTGAAGGGGAGCTCCAAACCCTAAACCCTGGCTATGGCGCCGGCGTCGTGCTGGGGGCAGCCAGCGTCGTGCCAGGGCATCCCATTAGTGGTCCATTCACCTCCTGTTTCTGCGAAGGGTGTTAAATTTTCACATCGCGTTCAGTACCTGGGAAGCCAGCGAAGTTGCAGAATTAGAAGGTATCGGTTGTATCAATGCCCTAGGAAAATAGAGAGGGCTTTCTCTGGTAGTATTTCAATATGGAAAGGATTGCATTGCACCTTTGGAAGCCAAGGGGGCGGGAACGGGCGAGGGTTAGTGTTTTTGAATGAGATTCATGTGTCTCACGCACGGAGAGTTAAGTGGATTTTGAATCCGGAGCCTTACGGAAGCAGCGATGGAAGCAGAAGGATTGAAACGGACGATGTTGCTTTTACTTCTCCCGATGTGAGGGAGCCGCTAGACGAAGTTAATGAGATTTCAACTAGCATCCACTCAGTGCCCATAGATGACGATGCAGCCAGCAAACAGGATGTCGAAGTTCTGTACATTGATGAAGCTGAACCAGGTGTTGTAGATGGTAATTACAGCGAGGAGGTAGCTCAATCTTGTCACCAAGGGGCAGGTTCTGGACTTGAGGATGGAAGGAATGGAGATGAAAGCAACAAACCATTGTCTTTGGGAGACGGTCTCCTGAATGAAACCAAAATAAGCCGACTGACGGAGCTTTGTGCTCGAGTGCAAGCAAGTGACAAGTTCACAGTGACTTCGCGAGACATTGCGGCCCTGTACGACTTTCCGTTTGACAAGTTCCAAGTAAGAAAGTACTGGATACTAACCCCTATTCCTCTCTAAGTTTTACCCTGCAGCTATCTGCAGGTCGCTCTCATATGTTTTCCAGGTTCCCCTATGAGACAATCGCTAAACACCTTAAACCCTTCAGTCATGCTGTCCAATTAACCTCAAACTCTAAGCCGACGAGAAAGTTATTAGCTTTCTTCTTGCCAACGAGCAATATAGCTCCCTACAGACTAGCACTGTAAGGCACAACGCCCATAGACAGGGCTATAGGTGGTTGCGCTACCAAAATTTGTACCAAGTCTTGAGAGGAAGTTATTAGATGGTAGTTTCAGAAATTATCAAAATGGAAGGAGTTCATGTTTTGGGCCTCTTGCAACTATAAAATGTTGGATCTCGAAATGACTTGGAAGGTGTAATGAATTGATTATGCTTCCTTGCAGAGAATGGCCATAGATGGCTTTCTGAAAGGGTCATCATTAGTGGTATGTGCACCAACTAGTAGTGGCAAGACACTCATAGCAGAAGCTGCAGCTGCAGCAACTCTAGCCAGGGGGAAGCGACTATTGTATACGACTCCACTCAAGGCATTGTCCAATCAAAAACTGCGTGATTTCCGGTAATTGACACATTGTGTTTTTAATAGACAATTTGCAGCATTTTCACCTGGAACCTACAGCAATGCTGACCTCATGAACACTGCAGTATACTTTAAAGCCTAGTGGTTCACATGGGCACAAGGTGGGAGTTGGACAGTCCTTGATCCTCTTCATCGGCTTCAGTTTCCATTTGTTTTGCTGTAGTTTTGACATGAGATGTTTTTGAAGTGGTTTGATGTATGTTGTGGGCAATCACTAAGATTTGCATGGCTTGTGGTGCAGGGAATTGTTTGGAGAGACAAGTGTAGGGCTTCTTACAGGTGATGCTGCCGTGAATAGGGAAGCGCCCATTTTGATCATGACCACAGAGATATTGCGAAACATGTTTTACGAAAGGTGTTGCATTCTGGTCCTTTTGTGTAGCTTGACATGGGGGTGTGTTTTTGGTAATTTAGTTTGGCTCACTTGGTGCTACTTTCTATTGGTGGCCTTGTTAGGTTATATAGTTTATAGGAAGGTTTAGTGGAGTTAGGGTGTGTAATGCAAAGGGGTGGCAATAAAGGCTTGGTCCACATGAATTTCATAACATATGCTGTGAAGCAGTGCATCTATTTAGGAGCACAAGAAAAGCTGCTGGAACATGTAAGCAAGCTTCCTATTATGCACTCACAGCATCACAGACAAATTCTTGCAGTATGTGGAGGCATGAGCCATTGGTTTTCTTTGTAGCCAGACTGCACTCTCTGATGAGTCCTAGTGACAGTTATGCCCTCCTCTGCCCTTGTTGTGGAGGTCATTTTGTCCAATACTACTGAGGCATGCAGATATGTGACCACTGAAGTGACCACATTGGTTAGAATGCTTGTGGTGGTGACTTGAGATATTGGACTTTGACATGCTGTTGGCAGTGGGGGGAGAATAGACAGTGGGGGCCGGCTCATGGATGTGGATGTTGTGGTGCTGGATGAAGTGCATTACCTCAGCGACATTTCACGTGGTACAGTTTGGGAGGAGACGGTATGCTTCCAGTCTGTTCCTCTCCCCTCTCAGATATCTTGTACCTAGGTGGTTGGTCCTGTTTTGGACCCTATATTCAAGACTCCCCCATGGAGCTGTGAAAGAAGCCATGGGGTACGTAGCTATAAAAGTCTTCACAGATTAGAGTCCCCCTCCACGCAGCCCCCCCCCCCACCCAACAATTTATTTGATTATATCCTCCTAAAGCTTTCATGATGAAATATGTTCCCTCTGGCATGGTACATTGAGGGGTGGTATAGGTCCCTTTATGCAGTTATTTAGCTCTATTTGATCAAATTCACTTTATCTGAGTTGGTTGTGAACATGGTGTGCAGAGGAAACTTCACTGTTCTGCTTTGCAAGTCTAGTGCACGGATGGCCCAAGCCAGAGAGATGCCATATTATTGTATTTGACCTTCTGACGGGCTCCTGTGCTTCACATTGATGTGGCCATGATATGCAGGTAATTTACTGTCCCAAGAAAGTGCAGCTTATCTGCCTCTCTGCCACTGTTGCCAACCCAGACGAATTAGCTGGATGGATTGCCCAGGTTGTTATGATGTTTCTCTGTTTCTTTTTCTCCTCGTTCTTCTGACCTTTAGTTATAAGCAAAGTGTGTGGTGTCTTTCACACCACACTGTCTGGCAGCAGGGACTATCGTCTCAAGGGTTAGAGCCAATGTTGGTAACTGTCAAAGGGTACATCTCTTCAGATTTGGATGCATGGAACAATCGCTGCAAGTAAGTTATGTGTAGAAGAATGGGGGTGATCTGATTTTGTGTGGTGAAACCTGGGAATAGGTGCATGGACCTACAGAACTTGTGACATCATCAAGACGTCCTGTGCCGCTTATCTGGCATTTTTCAACACGACACTCTCTTCTTCCCCTTCTGAATGAGGAAGCTACTGAAATGAACTGGTAGGTCTGTACAGATTTTCTTACCTCCAGGACAGTCATGAAGTAAGGACATGGTTGACGGTTTGAGACAGTTGAAAACGCGTAGTTTCACATATCAGGACCAGTTCCTGCGGCAGTTGCTCAATATGGACATCGACCTGGCACAGAGCATGATTTCAAGTCACAGGTCTTTGTTATTTGTTTGCTTGGTTGTTAATAGCGAGACATCTTATTTGGATGTTTCTTGACGGCTTTCTAGTAAATCATGGTATGGGTGTTGCCCTTTTTCTAACGAGAGAAGAGTGACACATGTTTTGTAAGATACTCACTTTTTGTGTTCCTTTCATATTCTAGGAAGTGACGGACAGGATGGGAAAGCTTCAATTGGATTGCTTTAGACAACACTGGATATTTAAATATTTTCAGCTATTGTGATAACGTAGTTTTCCATAGTTGTGATTAACTTCTCTTGTTTTCTCAATGCTGAACTTGATGTCTGCTGTAGGAAATTATCACTTAAACAACGTCAACAAGAAAGAGCACCTGACCCATTTTGGGATTATTTTGGAAAAGATATATCAAAGAAAAGAAAAGGTGCTCCTCTCCGCACAAAGGTGGGATTCAAAGGTAGTGACAATCGCAGAGCACGAAGTCAGAGGAAGGGGTTGGGGGAGGCAGAAGAATACATGTCTGAAGAAGAGGCTCAGTTTCTCCGGCGCAAACAGGTGAATAGCACTCATTGTAACCTAATTGAACAGTAGAAGAGGATTGTGTTTGACTTTGAAGTCCATCTGGAGCTCACCTGTTGTTGACCTTTGTTATTACTATCTAAAATTGCAATTTATTCCTTCACTCCACTGGCAGATTGTATGATTCTGGTACACATCTGATGAAAACTGGTGGGTAAAATGTGGATGCTTGAGCATCCCTTTTCCACATATGCATATCTAGTACTCTTTGGACACACATCTCCAGGTAGATGCTGGTCAGCACCATGTCACATCTATATATAATATTAGATAATTTTTCAACTTCTCCATCTGGTCTCTTGTATCATCCGGTGTTCCTTGACTTGTGATGAGTGCTGATGCAGTACAGGAAGAAATTGAAAAACATTCTGGGCGTAGTAGTGTTTTCGGTGACTGGATCTTTTTTACAATGTGTTCATGCTATGCAGGTGCCCAAAGTAAGAGACACTCTGGTGCAGTTGAAGGAGCGGGACATGTTACCTGCAATTTGGTTCATTTTTAGTCGCAAAGGCTGTGATACAGCTGCTCGTTACCTTGAGGTACATGGCTTCTTTTTTGGCGAAATTGCCTCTCAAAGTTCAGAGTTTAGAGTTCAGAGTTTACTAGGCTCTCCTATGTATATTCTTCTTTTGGTGAAGTGATGAGTGAATGTGCAAATAGTGTAGCATGCTTCACACCAAATAGACTGCATCCTTGACACAGCAGACGACAAACAGATGGTTGGATTGATGGATGTATGGACAGAGGACTCTCCTCAGGTTGACTCGGAAATGGAGTTATTGTCAGACAAAGAGGTGGACCAAGTTCAGGAAGCAATCCAGATCTTTGCAGAGCAGAATCCAGAAGCTGTGAGGGAGGTGGGTGTGAAGTCCCTCCTTCGTGGGATTGCTGCGCATCACGCTGGTTGCTTACCAACTTGGAAGTCTTTCATTGAAGAGCTGTTCCAAAGAGGTTTGGTCAAAGTGGTGTTTTCTACAGAAACTCTTGCAGCTGGGATAAACATGCCTGCAAGGTACGCTTTGTTTTACTCTAGGATGGATGGTTGTCAGATTTCCCTCAAAGTGGATTTTTGTATATAAGTCCTTCACTTTCTTATCCTCTCTCAGTGCTCCATTTTAACCAGAAATCTGTTGTCTTCACCACACTCAGGGGAGCTATCATACTTGGAATGAGAATCTTGCTCCACTTTTCCTATTGGCAGCAAACCCACCTGTCTTGCTCCACTTTTCTTAAAGAATGTATGCGTGCCCAACAAAAGACCAGATATTGCAGCATTTAAATCTGAATGAGAGGTGACTAATGCTATGCCAGTGAGCTACAGGACTGCAGTGCTCTCTTCACTAAGCAAACGAGGGGATGGTGGACATGCACCAGTGAGCGCGAATGCAATGCTGCAGATGGCAGGACGGGCTGGGCGGCGTGGGATTGATGATCAAGGCCATGTTGTAGTGGTACAAACACCATTTGAGGGTGCAGAGGACTTCTGCAAGCTACTCTTTGCAGGGCCTGACCCCCTAGTCTCCCAGTTCACAGCCACCTATGGAATGGTCCTCAACCTGTTGGCGGTAAGCGTACTAGCAGCACATGATACACTCTTACAGATACAGAATGTACCTCCTTTCTCTTGGACCAATGCTGGTTGGTTATGTAATTGCAGGGAGCAAGGGTAGTGAGATCCGGGGAGGATGGAGATGCCAAGGTGGGTCACAGAGGGAGGACCTTGGAAGAGGCCCGTGCTTTGATTGAGCAGAGCTTCGGCAATTATGTGGGTAGTGATGTCCTGGTAACTGCCAAGCAGCAGCTAGCCATACTACAGCAGAATGTGGAGCAGTTGCAACAGGAAAGCACTGAAGATGGCATGTCAAACAGTCTAGAAAACCGACTCACTATAAAGGAGTTCCGAGATTTCACCTCCTTAAAGGAATGGTTGAAGGTGGGCTTTCTAATCGAAGAAATCTGGCCAATCATCAGTGGATTCTTAATAGAGTTAGTCTTGTTGACGAATAATCTGTGGAGGTTTCGTATGTGCTTGCCAATCGTTCTTATGTTTCAACTTGTTGCAGAAGATGTATGGTAATCTCCGAAGTGGTTACACTGCAAGACTGTTGTGTCTTGGTTTCCCTCAAGGACTCCAGATGTATGTGCTTGATAAATGTAACTGTTTTCTGCCACAGGATGGCAGTTGTCATGGATATTTGTTGTTGGTAAACCTTCACATGAACATCACCTTAGTGACAAACCAGGATGGGGTTTTCCACTGCAAAGTCCACTCATCCAGGACACGGCTAGGAAATGACCATGTGATCCATGGACAACAATAGAAAATTCTTAATGGAAGTGGCTGACAGGAAGGAAAACGGGTCCTTATAGAGCTGCGGGAACAAGTTGAGACGTTGCGGGTGGCCATGGTGGAGCCTTTGCTTCAAGGATGTACAGATAGTCAATTCCCCTTTCTTGGTCTCTGCTTTTTGGACCAATGCAGTGGGGAGGAGCGTCTGGTGCCTGCTCTCTATGTTGGTAGTGTTCCCTGCCCAACATTTATATCGGATGCAATTATGGTAAGTCACGTTCATTCTCTATTGCAGTCTGATTGTGAGAATATTTGCAAGCTTTTCTGTAATCACTCTTTGCATGTGGGTTGGAAGCTTACAAGGTGCTGTGATGATAGTGACAGTGCTCAGTAGCAGTACACATTGAGGCTGGCAATTCGCTGTATATCAGCGATATTTTCCTACATGACATAAGACTGTTACAATACTTCAAAATTTGTTAATGAACTGATCTCATTCTGCACCCATATTTATTCATTGCTATCACTACAGGAATCAGAGATTGGAGCACCAGCTAGTGAAGACTTCAACAGTGAGGAGAGGGACAGCAACACTTTGGCTCCTTCAGGGTACGAGGAATGTCGCCCAAGCACTGGGGTCCAGCTCTATGTGGCATTGGGGTCCGACAACTGCTGGTACTTATTCACCGGGAAGTCAGTAAACAGGATACACCAGAATAGCTTACAGCTTCAGGCAACCTTATCTCCAGGAGAAAAGGCTGTGGGCGAAATTTTGAAGGAGAAATTACGGGTTGGTTCTCAATCATGGCAAAATCTCGGACAATCAGGGTCTGGGCCCCTCGATAGTGTTTGGTGTGCAGTGAGTTCCATGGACACATGGGATTGGGCCTGCCAAGTGCCAGAGCTTAGTGAGCTTCCTGGGGCACATGAGGTATCAACATCCTCTTCTCATAAGATGCTCTAAACTGGTGGTTGAGCATAACTGTGGTAACATGAAAGTACATGGAAATTCGAAAATGAGGTGTATGTTTTTGTGTGAATTTGGATGGTATAGTCCCTTGAACATGTATCTCCCTTCTTTGTCCCTTTCCCTCACCAAATGTAGTTGCACGCGTCTGATTGTGATTCACCCTCCTTATTCTAGTTTGATCTATCCTCTTCAGTCATTAGGTATTTAAACATTTCCTCCTCTTGAAGGACTGGAGCAAGAGATCAGATGCTGATGCTGTCAACCAGGATTCACCTCTCCTCCTCTGTTCACATATGTGCAGATGTCTCCAGAGCTGGCAAAGGTAGAGCAGATGCTGACTGAGCAACACAAGGAAGTGTCGAAGCTTAGAAAGAAGTTCAGATTGACTCATGGCTACCACGAGTATAAGCGCCTAGTTGGACTACAAAAAATGCGAGATGACAAAATATCGCGCTTGCAATTGAAGGCATCCCGTATTGCCAGCCGGATCAACAAGATGCAGCCATCAGGGTGGACGGAGTTCTTACAGGTGTGTAACTGAGTCCTCAACTTTTTCCGTAGTACTTCACATACTAGAATTATCCGTGAAGAGGCTGTGCCCCCCCATCAAACACTGACAGCTGGTACTGTTCACATGCCGTGAGGACGCTCTCATATGGTGAAGGGGTGAAATGCAGAAAACTTGCAATATCGTTTGTATGCTTTTTGGTGTAGTAGAATGTCAGGGTAATTGATACGGTGAAGTGTCATATTTTTATTACAAATCTTTTGTTCCATAAGAATATCAGTTACTGTTGTGCATACCTTCTTCCTGTTTGCACCCTGGAACAAAGTGATCTCCAGTTTCTGAACGAATGACTACGATTTGCAAGATCAGGTTGTGGAGGTGTTGCATGCTGCGGGGGCAATCCACACAGAGACGCACAAAGTACTGGCATTGGGTGAGGTAGCAGCGGCTGTAAGGGGTGTCAATGAGCTCTGGTTGGCCCTGGTCTTTACCAGCAGCTCCCTTCTCTCTCTCATGCCTGCACAGTTGGCAGCGGTTTGTGGCACACTCGTTTCTGAGGGCATGAAGGCTCGTGCCAAGGACAGCCCAAGGTAATTCCGATAGCATCCTCTTCTAGTTCTGAGTACATGTGAGTGCATTCTTTTGTGGGGGACGGGAAACTTCTACCCTTATTGAAGCTATGATATTGAACTCTTTTACAATGTTCTTGTTGACTGCAGTGATATGTATGAGGTGTCGTCGGATGTCAGCCAGTGGGTGGAGGGGATGGAAGGCTGCCGTACATGGTTGCTGCATCTGCAAGCCAAACATGGAGTAGTGGTGAGTGAAATGTTGATTGCGTTATCATGAAGGCTCTTAATTTGCATTTGATTCAGCTAATTGATGATGGATGGTAACTGAAGAAGGTCCACATCTCGGAGGAATATAATACTTAAAACATATAATACTAAGAATACTAAGAATACTATCTTAAAACTAAAGACATTTGGACACATGCCATTTTCTAGAAAAAGAACCCCTCGTTGTCCCTCTTTTCTGACCGTGCTTTGAGAGTCTTGCAGATGCCTGCCGAGATGGGAACACACTTTGCTGGCTTGGTTGAAGCATGGGCATCAGGTTTGACATGGAAGGATCTCACGACTGACAGCGGCATAGACGAAGGGGATGTTGCACGCCTCTTGCGCCGCTCCATTGATCTCCTTTCACAGGTTCAATCTTCCACCAGAGCTTGGTCTGAAATATCTGGTTCTTTCTTCAAAACCCAGTGTTACAAGTAAGGGCCAATTTAGACTACTGTCCAAGACCAAGACCAACTCAAAATGCAATGATTCTATTGGTCGAGGGCATTTTCTTGGTCATATTGGCTTTACACTATGTACCAAGACCAAGACCAAGAAACTTAAAATGAGGTGTATCACCTTCCCAATCAATATTCCAGATTGATTCTAACAGATGGTCACGACCATTTGAGAAAATTATACTTAATGTTCCTATACTTGGTCCAGGGTCCATGGGTTAATTTCTTGGTCCCTAGACCAACAATCTCCTGCCACAATCAATGACTTAGATGCCATGTCATTCCTAACTTTCCAAAGCCCTTACACAGACCCATTTTGGTCCCTAGGATATTGACCAATATCTGGACCAATTTGAAGAGGTTTCTTGGTCTTGGTCTGTAGTCTAAAGTGGCCCTAAGAAGCAGAATAAGGTTGCAGTCAATTTGTGCTGAGGATAGAAAAGCCAACAGGTGTTGCATACTTGGCTGCTGGTGGTTGGGGGACCATGTAACCAAACTGATTTGGACGAGGCATTCACAATCTTTGGTTGTAGAACCTGCTGTTAGCAGTGTGAAAGGTACAGGGCCTGTGGAGGGATTATGCTTTACACACCAGTAGGTCTGCACTGGCAGGTCTGGCACTGTCTGTAAAGGATTTACTCATTTGTTCTGTTTGTTTATTCACAGATTCCACATCTACCAGGCGTTGATCTGCGGCTGGCAAAGACAGCCAGACTCGCTGCCCAAGTCATGGACCGGCCACCCATCAGCGAGCTCCTCGGATAATTTGTGCCTCTTGTCTCATTGCAATCATTTGAAGAACCTTATCACCATTGAAGCCAATTGGTGGTGAGTTTTGCTGACAGTCCCCTCAAACCCAAGAGGTGCTGTGTTGAACACTGTGACTGGATCTTGTTACCTGGTGATCATGGGTGTTATTATCAGCAACAGACTGAGCTGTGAGATGAACAAAAACAAGCATTTCAAATAGCTCTCTGCCTCTCTAAGGATGCTGATATCGGGCACTAGGAGGTGTGATTTGAAGTAGGAATAGTGGTAAGTGGACATTTTCCGGATTCTCTCTTTCCTGAACACATCAAAATAATAACTGTGACTGTCAGTGTTTCAGGCAAAGAGGCGGCTGCATCAGCGTAACTAGATGGAAAGTCGACAATTTGGAAGCAGAGGCCTCATTTCTCAACACAGTCCGAGCTTTTTCAATCTCTGACATTGATACAGTAACTGGCCCCATAGCAATGCCATAGCAATTCCTGCAGGGAAATCTGGCTGCTTAGTCCAGATTCCAGGACAAACCAATAGCATCAATGATTCATTCCAATGCATGGCATCACTTTATTCATGTATTGCCATACTACATTCACATCAATACAGCGCCTGTGAGGTGAAGCAGAGAGGCCTCGGAGCTCACTCTGGTAACAAACCATGAACAAAGAATAAATGGGTAGTTACCAGTGGACACGTGGCACTATCCCTTTCGTCACAGTCCTGCGACCTTAAAGTGTGCACACAACAATAATGCACTGAACGACGAATGTCGTCCATCCAATGACCGGATCCAGTGAACGTGGACGGCACCGGCTACAGCCAGTGCGGGTCGCTCAACTACCCACACGATCCGGTTGCCAGGTGCAGGCCCTGCAACGGTGCCGCCAGTTTCGCCGGCACCTCGCCACCCTCGCCACTGTCGCCATGACTTGCCGTCGCCACTGGACCTCCGCACGTGCAAACGCGCTAAATTTTCGTGGCTGAGTATAGCCACATTTGGCGAAACAGAGTCAGGCGCGGCCGACACGTGTGAGTTACTAGTTACTGGCTAGAAAAACGTGTCATAGGAGGGTACGGGGATTTTCTGGTACGATTTCCGCGGCGTGACATCCTCGTCACCGTCCATTGCCGGTCGATCCCGTCGGGATTTTAAATATAGTCCAGTTTAATTTTTTGGCTTTATTATTGTCTGGCCCGGGACACACTGCTAGAAACTAGAAACACTTTACTGGAAATAAATGAAAATAATGGGATATTAGTTTCTGTCGGTAATTTGTCATCTGTTCGGTCGGGCTAGTTCGTTTGGATTCTCGCAGCATAATTCATCCAGGGGATGGATGCTGGAAACTGGTAACCGGCTGGGTGTGACGGTAGAGCAGGTGTGAGGCCCTTATATCAAGCGCATTTCTCATTGGTCTCTCGCACTCTCTCTCTCACACTCTCTCTCTCTCTCTCTCTCTCTCTCTCTCTCTCTTATCTCTCTCGCTCGGTCGCTCGTTCTATCTTCCTCATTTTCTGTGTACCTTCGTGTGCTTTATAGTCCTGCTGATTCCAACGGTCACTTTAATGGGACTTTGTTTTATTCTTCCTGAAGTGTGGGTACATTACTTGTGTCGCTGGTCTCAGTCCTTGTCTCATCAATGCGCTCTACATTGTAGTACTGTGTTTTAATGCCTCTGTTCGTACAGTCATGGCTGTTCTCTTTGTTGGGAGGAGGATGTTTTTGAGTGTACACACAGTGTTGGTTTTCTCTAGGCTCTGCGTGCATCCCGCACGGTTCAGTGCTGGGGGTCTCACGAGAGAACAGGATACAGAGTGAAGTTGTCTGTGATGGAGAAAGTGATGGGGAAGGTGGACGGAGTAGCAGCAGGGATGTATGGCGCTTCAGCCCTCACCGGGGCAGTTCGCACCTCTCAGTTCCGGAAATGGGTTGTAGAGTCATACACCTCTGTTGCGCCTTCGTCCAGCTGCGGTGGTGGCAGGCCTGCCATCTGACGACTCCGGAGATGTTGGCGATAGCCAAAAGTCCATGCAGCATCCAGATCATCGCATGCATTGCCCAATGTCTCTTTTACAGACACGCAATCACACTCTCTCTCTGTGTCTCTCTCTATCCAAATTACTCCCCCGATGGGAAGTGGTTGGCTCTTCGTGTCTGGGCGCTATCGTCGACTTGGCTACCACTTGGCATGGTTGTGTGAGAAGGGGGAGCTGCATCAAGGGTGTATGCCGCTACAATCCCCACCCTGGGACCATGGTGAGCCTGAGTAATTGTTCTTGCGGGAAGGATTGTAGAGTCATACACCTCTGCTGCGCCTCCTCCTGTGAAATCTGTGCGGGTACGGGAGCAGCTCATTTCATAGAGCCTACTTGCAGGCGTTTGGTAATGCTTTTATACCGACCTCTGCTCTACTTCCTCCCTGACCTGCATTTTTCTTGCTACGTCACATTTTCAGTGTGCACATCTGTTCCCAAAACCTTGTTGGATTCTAGCTCTGGGCACCTCTCTATAGCGCAGCAGGCAGCTAGTTCCTAAGGGTTTTCCCCAGTTGCAGATGGGTGCTACAGGATTCTATGGTCGGACTTTCCTGGAAAGCTGAAGTAAAACGACTGTAATCTGATCGATCAGATCTTCTCCGTATCTTTTCTTAGTTTTTTCACTTTATAAACTGTATGGAGATATCTCGATAAGTATTGAGGCTATGTAATGACCTGCTAACCGTGTGCAGATTACCATCACTCTAGAGATTGTGTTTTAATGTAGTCTGGATCAGTTTGGAGTGGTTCTTTATACTAGCTGGGTTTCTTCGAAAGGTGGCTGACGTGAAGTACTTCATTCTCTTGAAGAAGATAAGTCTCTGTACCATGGTATTCTAAACCAGCTAAGTATCTTCGTTGCAAGGGTGGATCTCTCGCCATCTGATTCGCTCAGGTAGAGCTTCAAATGTTCGCAGTGTAGCTGTGATGGTGGTCTCGGTGCTTGTGTGGATCAGATCCCACCACATGGTGCAGCCCATGATTTGAGTTGAAAGCTTTGAATCTTCTAGACGGAGAGTTTCGCAACTATCTAGACTGCACTGCAAAGTTGTTTTGATCGGCAAGAAGCCAAAACTATTTCTGGTTTTCAAACACCCCATGAAGCACGATGTGTGCTTAAGGACGTTGCACAAGTCAAAGGAGAAGATTTCAGTAAGCAACAGCTTTCACTTTTGTGTGTACTGCTGCCGACGAAAAGTTGGTTGACACACGTTAATATAACCAACGTAACTCATAAGATTGTCGCTCTCAAATATAGTGAGCAGGACGAGAAGATAGCCGGTTAGGCACTTGCCTGCCTAACAAATACTTTTGGGGCCATTTGGCAGTTAGGCACTTTTGAGAAAAAAATTAAATTTGGCATCTTGGATGTGTAATTTTTTCAAATTAGGCAACTAAAAATAATGATCACAAAATGAAAACACAAAAATATAGAAATACAGCCGCTATCAGAGGGTGGCTGAGTTTTCATTTGGAACGTCATCCATAAACTCACTTTTCAATTTTCATCCATGACAGCGGCTATATTTTTTTACTTTTGTGTTTTTTTTTTTTTTTTTTTAAGAAAGGGAATGAAACTCCAATATTTTTAATGATGGGAAAAAAAAAAAAAACCCAGAGGGTCATGAAGCATACACACCTTGCGGTGAGGGACAAACCCAAGATACCATATGAGAGAGAGAACCATCCGAGTGGATGAAAGAAGTTGGTGAGGCCCTACAGCTATCTTAGGGACTAGACTATGGCAGAGCTCAAGAGCTGCGAGCTCCAGCCAAGGAAGAAGCTCTGAGAAGGAGGAAGAATGGCGAAGGGTTTGATCCAGAATAAGAGACCAGCAACTGCAACTGTGAGGAGGAAGGAGCAACCAAGACATTTCATCCTGGAGAGAGAGAGCTCGAACTGACTGAAACGAGAAAGGAAAAAAAAAAAAAAAAAAAAGGACAATGAAGACTATGGGGTGCAAGGCAAATTACAGAGAGATGGAAAGGATGGAGGGGGGATTACACTACAAGGGGAGCAGGTTTAGATGCCAGGGAGAGCAAGAGCGTAAGATAAGAAACATCTAGCTAAGTAAATGTAGCGCGTAGAGCAATCAAGAGGACCGCTGGTGACTTTTGGAGGCCTACTATAGGAGTTATTTGCCAAAGCTAAGTCTGGTGGAGCGCCTTCCACCAACGTGCTTCCAGTTGACCTCTCTGTCGTACTCAGGAGAGCCAGGAGAGTCAAGGCAATGGAGTTGTTGCCCTCTGCCAGTCGAAGGGCGGGCTTCTGGTCCATTCGCAGCTTGACGACGAAGAGCAGCAGCATAGGATGTCATGTCTTCCCCATGAGGTTTGGAATTTTCGGAGGAGCCCAAACTCAGCCTCTGGATCCCTTTTGATGTCTGCAAGCAATTTAGCCCATGCCTTCCCAGCCTCAATTTGAACCTCATAGAAGATTGTAGCTAAAAGCACAGATAGGCAACCTCTCTCTCCACTAAGAGACCAATTGCACCTTACCTTCCAGATATTCCACAAGGCTATAGATCTGAAGGCTTCATAGACAGGGTATTGACAGTATATATGATGAGATTTAGCATCGTAGTTCAACAGTTGGTGAATTGCAGAGGGAGATCCAGGTTTCCAGATCTGCATCATTGATAGCAGGAGAGGCCAAGTTTTCGAGGCGATAGAGCACTGGAGGAGGCAATGTTCTATCGATTCTGCTAGGCCAAGGGTACAACATTTGCAAAGAAGTGCCTCCGAGAAGGATAACCAAGCCCCGACCTTGATCACTCTGTTCGCCAGTACTTGCCACAAGAATGTTGCGACCTTCGCAGGTCTAACTTTCTTCCATATTAAACTCTATTTTAACTAATTCTGGACTTTTGTTTGGTCCAGAAATAATACAAGATATATGAATAATTATAATCTATAATAGAAATAAAGAGATATATCTATAATTATTTGACTATTTGTGAATTATATAACAACGAATTATATAATCCTCCACACATTCTACGCAAAAATACAAGTATGTATTGTGGTCTTAGATGAACATCCACTGCCAAGTTGACGTTCATTAAAAGGAATGGGAGGATGCAATGAATCAAACAATGATGAGAGCTCCGATATCCAAAATGACATACACAAACAAACATGGAACAATGGCAGAACCAAATATGAAACAATGATGGCATGTGATGAAGAGGACAACATGGAAAACGAGTCTCTCGGGACCTGATTGATGATATGAAACATTCATATTTTATTTGAGATTATATCATTCAAGGCGATGGACCAACAGAAAAATGAACATCAACTGTCCATCCGTTCATGGACTTAATGCCATACAAGCCATAGATTCTGAAGCCATAGAACCGTTACGGCTTATACTAACTCATTAATAATACTGAGCCTCCTCCCAAACGGCTCGCAGTCAAGGCATGTGTCCGAAGACGCCTCCTCTGTGGCTGACAAGATCATTGGGAGGAAACTAATTGTCTGTGGTAGAGCTGTTAATTGGTGGACCAATGAGATTAAACTCAAGATAGCTGAGAGACGAGTCCTCTGTAAAGAGTGCTGCAATTTGAAAACCAACAAAGAACTATGGGCTAGGTACTACCAGGTCCGCAAAGATATCAATCAGTTTGTAAGGTCTCAGAAGAAATTATACTGGGACAAGCTATACAGTGAAATAAACTCAAACCACCATAGTGGTAATGACAAGAGATTTTGGTTGGCCCTTCAACGTTTGTACAAGCCGAAAAGTTGTCAGCAAGTACAAGCGCTGAAGACTACTAAGGGTGCAGTGGTGATTTCAACGGTTGACATTGTCAAAACCTTTGAAACCCACTATAGTATCTTTGGCAGAATTTCTAAGTCTAACAGAGAGGGGTCCTCTGAAGAACGGAAGGACACAGTTGGAAAAACTGTTCCTATGATTCAAGACAGCCCTGATGAACTGGAGTATATTTCGAAGGCTTACAACGCTCCCATTAGTTCTTCTGGGATTGTGGAAGCAATTGAGCATTTAAACGGATATAAAGCTGGATGTGGCGTTACATATCCATAACTGGTTCCCCTGATGTTGAACATGACTGTTTGACAACGTTCTTGCTTTAGAATATGAGGGATTGATGGACGTGCTCACTTTGAGGTCCGTAGCTGGAGACTCAGCTGTCACAAATATGTGAATAGAGTGGGGTCCACAACCATGTGGTGGCTCCCTCCAGTAGTGGGTTCACAACTTTGGGCATTGTTTTCAAAGAGGTTTTCTAAATAGAAAGACTAGCTTTTACAAATGCAGACAAAAATGTTTGGCTATCCTTGTGTCGTGGACATAGAACATGTGGGTTCCCTTTTCCCCAGCTTGGGTGTATGGACAAAGGCAACCTGTTCCTTCTTTGAACTTTTGTTGGCCCTCTAGCCATTCTTTGGCTTCATCAGCAGCTGTGAAGATGTCCGTCATGAAAAGGGTCCAATTTACTGATTGATCGTTTTTGAATTTTATAGCATAGAAGTACTTTCATGCAATTATATGCAAGTGTGTTTTTGCTCATCAAATCATGTGTTATGCATGCTTCTGGGCAGGTGTCCATACTTTCTCTCGCGTGAGCTACACAACACTGCTGACATTCTATTTGTGCCATACAACTATTTGATTGAGGAGTTGGCTGGAGCTTCAACAGTCGTTGATTACATTAGCGAGAACCGGGCAAAGTGTTCTCATAAGCCTATTGGTCGAGACCATGCCTGCTAGGCCTGGTATGCAAGATATCTTGATCCTCGTGTTTGGATCCCACAACAAAAAGAAGCTGATTACCTTGGTAGGCACGTGGATCCCACTGTTCTGTTGTTTGTTCATAATTTGATTTTCCAATTCTTTTGCATTTGCATTTGCACTCTTACCTCAACAAATCCATATGCAAAACTTCCACTTTGGGCCTAACTTTTGTCATTTCAATCGATTGTCCCCAGTTACATTCAAGGAACGAATTCTAAAAGAGGAACAAGAGCTGCGTGATTGGGAAGAATGGTGGGCGTGCCAGGAGGCTTCAAGGGCATCAAGTAGAGTTGGCAGTAACATTTCAGATGATAATGTCAGCCGGTTTCACCTTCCTGAAAGTATCTCCATGTCCTCTGGTGCGGAGTTGCAAGTGGCTGTGGTAACTCTCCCAAGAATCCACTACTCTTTCGACTTCATTTCTTGCATTGTCAGAGCGAGACTGAAGGTCTTGGAGCGAGTGGACAAAATGAGGGATGCTTGCAAGGCCTGGACATACTCAACCTTGACCTCTTCATTATGGAGTTTTTCTATGCGCCACTTCCGAATCGAACGTTTCACAGATCTGTTGGTGTTGGGAAAACACCTTTTGATCTCAGTACAAACCAGGAAGGGGTCAGAGGTACCAGTATCAGTTCTGTCGATCAACACACTGGCATTCTGGGGAAACGAATTTTTGTCCATTATGACATAATCCACAATGAACGTTCGACGACGTGTCCTTTAAAACTACATGCTCCAGCTTAGGCTTGGATTATATGGCTAATGGTTCCATCTCGAGACTTGATAACATAGGAACTTTGATGGTTGCAATGCCCAAAAATGCTACTAATAGAGTCCACATCAATTCAATCTCAAAGAAGTTTGTCCCTTAACTGGGTGGAGAGTGGTCTTAGACATTGGTGATTCAATGAGGCGCTTTAGGAAGACAACCAAGGGCAGGGACTTCAACTTGAGAGTTTCTAACCGGTTTGATGCTCTGGATGAGGTTGAATCCAAGCAGCCAGATGGACAATCTGTCCCTAAGTGTGCGGAGCCTGAACGTCGGGGAACTGAAGGATTTGGTACTCTGAATGGTTTACCAATCCTGAAAGTTTACACAAGACAAGCAAAATCTACACACGGGGTAATTGTCCCCCCTTTGCAGAACGGTTGGCCGTCCAGGAGCAACCATAGCTACCTAGACAACAAACAGTTCATATGCAAAGGGCTGGCTTGTGGCTGGGCTCTTTCAACTTCTCAGGTTGACTAACCATAGGAAACAACTCGAAATGGGACAAGTTCTTCGGGCAAATTACATTCATATCTGTGTTGGGCAAGAGACATGGGAAACACAGGACAAACTGGTTGGAGATGTCAATGGTTATAAATGGATAGGTAAGATGTGCGCTCTTAAGGCAGCCTCTGTCAAACGTGGTCAAAACGGGGTTGGATTCTTTGTCCGTGATTTCTTGTATGACAATTGTGAAATTATCAACAAGGGTTTGCGGTATGAGCACAGTATTTGGCTAAAACTGAAACTGAAGGGCGGTGTGAATACAAAGGACCTCTTTGTGGTTGTGTTTACATGCCCACAGAGGGGAACCTTAGTGCTGACGCAGACAAAGCCTTCAAAGACGTAAAGCTAGACTGTGCTAAGTTCATTGCCAAAGGTCGGGTAGTTTTATTGGGTGACTTCAATGCCCGGGTGGGCAAAGGTCTCCATCAGGATGATACCATTAGGCCTTTTGGTGAGGACGAGCTAATTAACTGTCTAGAAGATCTTCAACTTTTGACCTTGAATAATAGGTCAAAAGGAGATCAAGTGCAGTGGACGCGTGAAAAAGCCCAAACTGGGGTCCATCCTGGGGTTCACCCCAAAAACTACACATGAAGCACTAGATTTGGCATAAGTAACCAATTCCCAGGAATTACCCTGGGGAGTGTTATTATTGATAAGAGGTCGTAATGTATTGGTTGATTTCGCAGGCTACAAGTTGAAGCACAAGGACCAACGCTAGACAGAGGCAGAGGGGCTGCCCCCAAACGGTAGGAGTCCGCTTGTTACCATTCAGAGATCACCACTCCAAAGGAGCTGCAGGGAATGGCCCGCGTAAGCATATTCTAAAGAGGGAAAGGCCCCAAACTCTCCAACTAAATCCAATGCACTACCTTACATGAAGCACAGCGCTTCAGGTCAAAACAAACAAAAACACAAGGTCACAAGGCCGACATTTAGTCACAGAGACATTTATGTACTCCCGTATCAAGTCCACCCAATGGCAATAGGCTTCCTAGAGGACAGGGAGAAATAAAGATCATCAGAGAGATTGTACTCATAAGACGTTGTTTGCCGTAGCCTTGTGGCCATTGACCCCGCGCCCAGTTTGAGCGGGAACAAAAGGGAGATCATCAGAGAGACAAATCCTTGAACAAAAGGGCAGAGATCTTAGGTGATCAGTCAGCTACTAACCTGTGATAAGAGGAATTATGTAGCCCACGGCCAAGCATCCCAAGCGAGATGTAGGGCGTCGACTCCGGATGGTGCTTGACATGAATACACATTCCAGGGGGCATGGTGAGGAGCCTGGAAACAAAGGCTATCTTTTCAGAAGAGAGGATTCATTCCTCTTCCATATGCAATAGAAGGTGTGTGTCAGGCAAGTACCCAACCTCTATCATCTGCCCAGACAACTTCTTCAGCCTCCAGAAATTCAGTCAATTTGTGGATGCACTTCAATTTATACAACTTATGCACCTGGTCATTTACCTCAATCCAGCTGTGCCATGGCACCTCTTTTAACCTCTGTCCTAAATCACCTCTCACCTTTGCTTTATCCTGCCACCTGCCAGCCCAGCATGAATGCAATGAGGTGCTATGATCACAGATGAGAAGGAATTTTGCAGCATGTTCTGCTCGCTCCACGTTGCTGTAAGTTCTGCAGGCACCAGGCAAGGCCCCCCACACTGAAGCACCTTGTTCAATTGGCATATTGTTAACAACGTTCTCCGCCTCATCCAGTAGACCTGCATGGCCAAAAAGGTCCACCATGCAGCCATAATGTTCCACAGTAGCATTGAGCCCATGATCTCGAATCATGGAATCAAAATAGTGTTGCCTTCATCCAGTAGGCCCCCGTGATTACATGCCAATAGAAGACATACAAAGGTGATATCATTTGGACTGAACCCTTCATGTTGCATTTGTTCAAATACATGGAGGGCCTCCCTACCATATCCATGCTGGGCATATCCTATGATCATCGCATCCCATGACACCACATCCCGTACAGCCATATTGTAGAATATTTGACATGCATCCTTCATGCTTCCACATTTGGCATACATGACCACAAGGGCAGTCTCCAGAAAGATATTGTGTCAATATCCCAGCTTTGATGATGGCAGCATGGTTCTCTATGCCCTTTTCCAGGGCGGCAAGACTGGCGCACATATTGAGAATGCAAATGAACACAACTTTGTTGGGCTTGACACCTTCCCTTATCATTTGCTCATAGATGTCTATAGCCTCTTTATTATGCCCATGCTGAGCACATCCTGTTAACATTGCACTCCACGAGACAGCATCTTGTTGAGCCATATTGTCAAACACTTGACTCACATCCTTGAGGCTGCCACACTTTGCATACATGTCCACAAGGGCAGTCTCGAGAATGAAATCTGGTATAATCCCAGCTTTGATGATGACAGCATGTACCTTTTTGCCCTTTTCCAGGGTTCCTAGGCTGGCACATGCATTGACAAGGCCATTGAACGTGACCATGTCAGGCATCACCCCTTCCGCTTGCATTTGCTCATATAGTTGGAGGGCCTCCCACCCACACCCATGTTGAGCATAGCCTGCAATCATCAAGTCCATGAGACCACATTTTGTTGAGCCATATTGTCAAACACTTGATGTGCAACCTTCATGCTCCCGCATTTGGCATACATGTCAGAAATGGCACCCCCCAGAATAATATCTGGAGCAATTCCACTTTTGCTAATGTCAGCATGGACAGCTTTGCCCTCTTCCAGGGCTCCTAGACCAACATAGAAGGGAGACAAATGAGAAGGGAGACAAATGTGGCCCTATTTGGCACCACCCCTTCCTGTTGCATTTTCCGATACATCTTGAAAGCCTTTGTACCACACCCATGCTCAGTATATCCTCCAATCATGGCGTTCCATGAGACCACATCTCGTTGAGCTATATTGTGAAACACTTGACATGCATCCTTCATGCTACTGCATTTGGCATAAATATCAACAAGGGTGTTCTCCAAGTTAACATATGACACAACTCCAGCTTTGATGATGTCAGCATGTAACACTTTGGCCTTTTCTAGGGCTCCTAAACTGGCACATGCATTTAGATCACATATGAATGTGGGCTTCATCCCTTCTGATATCATTTGCTCATAGAGCTCAAAAGCCTCCTACCACACCCTTGCTGAGCATATCATGCACTCCATGAGACCACATCTCGGTGAAACATATTGTCAAACACTTGATGTGCTCCCTTCATGCTTCGGCATTTGGAATACATGTCAACAAGTGTATTCTCCAGAATGATATCTGGCACAATTCCACTTTTGCTGATGTCAGCGTGGACCTCTATGCCTTTTTTCACATCTCCTAGGCTAGCACACCCCTTGAGAATGCAAATGAATGTGACCCTGTTGAGTCTCACCCCTTCCCGTTGCATTTGCTGATACATCTCTAAAGCCTCCTTCCCACAACCATACTGAGCATAATATCCTACAATTACCGCGCTCCATGAGACCACATTTCTTTTTAGCCATTTTGTCAAAAGCATGTCGTGCATCCTTAAGGCTCCCACATTTTGCATACATAATAGCAAGGGCAGTCTCCATGATAATATTTGGTGCAATGTGAGCTTTAACAATGTCAGAATGGACTTCTTTGCCCTTGTCCAGGCTCCCTATGCTGGCACATGCATTGAGGATGCAAATGAATGTGACCCCGTTGGGAGTTATTCCTTCCTGTTGCACTAGCTCATACCTCTTGAAAGCCTCCCTACCATACCCATGCTTGGCATATCCTGCTATCATTATATTCCATGTAGATATATCTCGGTCAAGCATTCTTTCAAACTCTTGGCCTGCATCCATGATGCTCCTGCACTTGGAATACATGTTGATGAAGGAGTTAAGTAGAAAGATGTTTGGCTTTCGCTGAGAATAGGGTACAGCCAAGCATAGACAGCGTGTACTTCTATAGACACGCCCTCCAAGTCGATGCTCACTTGCGAGAAACCAGGGGTCATCTCAAAGCGGGGGTGAATGCCCGTTCCAAAGCAGATGCTTCTCTGGGATGTAATTGCCAGCTGAAGTACACCTGAGACATTAAAACTGTTCTTCAAACCTCCTGCATTCTTATTCAACTGCACATCTGTAAGCGACAATGGCTAGTTCCGGTGTCGCTGCATCCAATTCATTCGAAGTGAGGTATCTAGGAATTGAATCCCTCCTTGACGAATTTGGTTCTGGAATCCTCAGATTGGAGCGAGTCCCCATTTGGAAACCAAAAAAGGTTGTGCAACATCCACCGTGTAGATCTCCCTCTGAGATCCGTGTGTGAAGACACTTCTTCCGGTTATTTTCGGGCATTTCGGGCAGGTTCCAAAAATTTGATGACGACGACGTGATTACAAAACATGACGACGGTAACATGGCACAAGGTAAGAGGGGGTGGGGAGGATTTGACAGGACCCCCGCCGGAGGAGCCCAGGCTGCCGGAATCCGGCAAAAGGACAGTCACATCGCACGCGTCCATTCACTTCTTACATTCCCCTATGGTCTTCATTTTTACATTGTTGTGGGACCCAACAGGATAAGGAACGTCCATCATAACATGGACCATCTCTCTCTACATACATCATCCACGCATACATATACATAAGATGATCTATATACATCATCCACACATACATATACATAACAACATCATCTTATCATGTAGTGCAATAATAATAATAATATTTAATTTTTGAGGCCCCCCCAAGGAAGCGTAAATTATGGTACATTTAATAGCATTCAGATCTTAGGGGCGGAGGATGCGCGATGTAAAGAGGCTCTGCAGTTTGCGGTGAGAGAGCTTGAGGACTTAGTATTTTTTCAAGCTCTCCTCAGCGCATCCAGCACAAGTCCCATCAATAGCTCGACAATGCACTGAAACTAAGCTCAGTATTCAGTAACTCATGCAGTCTGTGAGTCGGCGCTATGGCTTTGCCCTAATTCTTCAATTCTCTGTTGAACTAACATAACTCTTCCTCGTCATCCCCCCTTTCTTCTTATTCTCTTCCCTCTTTTCTTTCCCTCAGGCTCACTGCCTTCCCTCTATCATCCACGAACTCCCTTTCTCGTTTCTTTCTCTTTCCCTAGCTGGTGGCGCGATTCCCCACGATCACATTAAGAGCATATTCTCCCCCGACAAAAACAGCCATCCCCTGACTGTTTAGCGAGCGATATTAAGTTCCTTTGCACTCCTCCAGCTCAAGTTGGCATTATGCCCCCATAATGTAGAGCGAAAGTCTGCTGCATTCATGAATACAACGCGGGCAGTGTTACTCCCGAAGCATTTGGGCGGCTCCATCTATGGTGGCTAATTATCGCAGGGGAGTGATCCTTCCCCCTCCCCTTCTTTCATGACATGCTTTTACCCCCCCCAAAAAAGGCTTGTCTGCTTTCAATCCTTGTTTGGCTTGCAGCTCTCGATCGAAGGAAGACTGTCAGTTATTGAATGAGTGCTTCTTCATACATCTCATTTATGTAGGATACAGGCTGCTCCATACGTTCTTCGCTATAATTGCCCGTTACACCCTTCTATAAGCTGGGTGTGGCCTAGTGCTCCCAGGTCTTTCTAGCCGAACTCCTTCATTAACACATTTCTATAGTGCTCCCTCTCTTCTTGTCTGGTGCGTGACATCGCTTGCTAAGAATTGGTGGGAAGACAAAGGGGGGTTTTCCGACACCGCGGCCACGTCGCGGCGTCGTAAAACAACCCTTTTCGGATAGGGGGGAAGAACCAAATTTGCGACGCCCGGGCAACGTAAGCCCGTCGCAATGGCGTCACCAAAAAAATGTCGCAAATTTGCGACCAATGGGGTGGATCCACGAGGGGTGGTGGTAGCTTAGTGGGTCTTAGTGGGGGTGGCATAGGTCTCACCATGGGGCGGAGACCTTGTGGTGGGAGTCGTGGGGAGTCTTGGACTCATCACGGTCCAATAGGGCCGTGGTAGGTGGGCCAAGACTCACCGCGACTCATCACCGGGAATTGAGGGTCTTCGTGGTGGTTCGCCATAAAATGACTGGGTTGTTTGTGAAACCCCCGCGGACAGTCACAGAAGTATATATAGGGAGTAGTAACCCCGAGAATGGTGCAAGCCCGTTGGTGACCCAAAATTAGTGAGTAAGCTTGCGAGCCGGAAAGCGACCAAGGTGTGGGGAGCTGTTCCGGACTGTCAACAACCAAAGGGAATTTCCACTAGGCCTAAAGTGAGCGAGGGTCTTGTGGAGGAGCAAAAGGGGGACCGTTATAATTGAATGTGGGTAAAGATGATTTTGTCTTGTCAAAATGTGGGAGATTACCGTTGGTCGCGTCCAAGATAGAGTTCCTGCCCAGTTTTGGACAGCAAGAGCAAACGTGACCCTCACCACCACATTGGAAGCATATTGTGGAGATGAACTCCTCCCTGATTGCAACGACAATGAACAAGTTGACCAATGTGGGGAGTTTGATGGAGGTACCTATTGGCTTAGATTCCGGCATTAGCACTACCAGCTTTGGAACTCCGTTATCCCTGTTGAAATCGAAGTGCACAGTTTCCGTATCAACGCTTCTTGCACTAGTATCCTGAATTGGCTCAAAAACGTTGAGGGAACCGATGAACGTGCCGAAGCTTGCACCGATTTCTAGGAGAGAAGTTAAGTATGTCGCAGGTAGAAAGGGAATTGCGATGACCCTTGGTTTCCACATTACTCCTTGTTTGTGGCCGCAGTCATAGGTCCAAGGAAAAAGAAAAACCTTCGCAGCAGACGTCTGGGTATTGAACTGTAGCGCCATCTCTGCTTCCACTGGACAACAAAAAAGAACCAGGTATAATAATAATTATTATTATTATTATTATTATTATTATTATTATTATTATTATTTAAAAAAAAAAAAAAAAAAAAACTACTCTGCATTGCAGAATTAGCACCGTCCGGGGTCGCAAAGTGCGATGCCCGGACGTCGCAATTTAAGGGGGTACATTTGAATTTCAAAACTTGTTGACCATTGACTCCGGTTCTGTCTAATGGCGATATGTTCATTGTTCTACATATATCATGAATGCATACTTGAACCTAGGACCTCCACGTTATAAAATTTCTAAGATACTACAGACTAACCAACACACCGATGCTACATCTATGTATCACAAAAACAATATATATATATAACCCCAACCCCAACCCAGCGTCGTCGCGTTGTTGCACCCCCCACCACCAGGCGCCCCAAGCGACGTCTTTGTGATGACCTAAGCTAACTACAATACCATTGCGACCCCATGTGGCGACGCCGTTGCGACCTGACGTCGCAGCGTTGGCCGTCCCAGCGCGGGACGCCCCCAACGACGTTTTTGTGAAGTTGAGGGCCGCAAAGCCGAAAAAAAAAAAAAAAAAAAACTCTCATTGTGGTGATGCTGTTGCGACGCCTTGGCGTCGCAAAGGTGCTAGGGCACCCTTAGTGACGCTTTTGCGACGCCGAGGCATCGCAACGTCCAAAAAAAAAAAACTGGCGTTGCAAGCAAAAAATCCGTCACAACAAGGGCTCTTTTTCCCCCTTCATGCCACCTTGCGACGGCTGGGCGTCACAATGGTGTCGGCAGCGAGGGATTGCGACGCCGAGGCGTCGCAAAAAAAGCGCCGCGCGGGGCGTGGGGGCGCCGCTAGCATCGCAAACCCCCCCCCCCTTTGCTGTAGTGAGAGAAAACAGAGGCGGCTCTGCGCAACGCTCAAGAGCAGCCCAACGCTCTCACTCCGCGTTAGCTGTCCATGGAGGGAAATCAAAGTGGATTATCAAAAACATCTCCATCTCCAATGGATCTGGAGACTCCATCTTGGGCAAAGGTCTAGGCCCATCGCTCGATATACAATCCCCGTTTGTCAGACGAAGGAATGTGGGAAGACTCCATCCCCCAGGAGGTCGCCGGACAGCCTGTGTTGGCCCTGGATAAGGAGAAGCTTAAATGTCAGGCGCAAAAACTCTCTCAAAGGGGGATTCTACTCTATTTCCCGGGCAAACTCAGATCTAGGAAATGGGTTCGCGGATGGATAGCCGGGCACCTTGGCGCTGAAGGAGGACTTGCTCATCACTTTTGCTTGCCCATGGGCAGAGGTTTACCGCAACTCGGTGTGCGGGGCTCCACCTAGTGCGCGCCTCCGCCTCCTTGAATGTATTGGGCACTCAAGGGTGCTTCAGCCCCCGTACCTATTGTTGCCACTGCCCCCACCACAGGGGCAGCCCCTCTTGTGTCCCGACCCCCTGCCCTCAAGGCAAGGGGCCGCGACACACACCCCTACCAATAGGGAGTCGATGTCCTCATCGACTTGTCCATTTTGTAGAAACTGACATCCAAGTTGTGGCGTCCCACATCAAGGAGTTTGTTTCCGTACCATGGCGTTACATGGCAAAGAACCAAACCCCCACTTGACTCTACTCTCCACTAGCTAGTTTGGCCGACTTCCTCCAAGTCGTGGCCAAGGGTGGAGCCTATCAAGCTCCACCCAGTGCACTCTTCTTGGCCCACTTCAAGGCCAAGGAACGATCCTCTCCGAGGATCGAATCGCCTTACTGCAACAACATTGCTTGCGACCGCTCATGATGCCACTTTTGGCATCACCTTGAGCAAGAGTTCACCTTGAACCCTTTTTTACTAGGACGATAACCTTGAACCAACCGCGTGCCCCAATCACTGCAATTGGGTCCGCCTTGGAATGTTGGCATGAGGTACAGGAACACGCCGAAGCCGCACTATGACTTCGTCCCGAGGTTATACGATTATAGTACGTGAATGGAAGCACGTAGCTTCTGCGTTAGTCCGCACTACAAGACAACCCCCTCGGTAGCACAGTTATAGTTAGCGCACGCGCCAGGTGCGCACTAGCACGTGAACTCCCAAAGAAGACGCAAGTTTCCTTGTCCCTTGGATGGGAGTCACCTGATTTTGACACTGCGCAAACACACGATTAATCCAATTTACCTCTCCCACTTTTGTAAGCTAGCATGTATTCTACACACTAGCCAACCATACCATGCATCACCATTCCAAACAAAATAGGCAGCACAACATTTGGGAACCATTTCATTTATAAACAAAATTTGTGCAACACCAGTTTTGCAATCGGATTCCTAAGCTAGCTAAGCCGGATTAAGCATGCATTTCCTCTCCCATGATCTAAGGTTGATGTCTCCATCAACGCTTCTCCCGCCTTTGAGGTCGCCCTTTGAAAGCTGCAACCGCCTCAGATGCGTTTATCATTTCTGAGGCACGCACCCAAGTTGCCTCCACTACAAATGAAACCGAGTGGTCTCTACACATAGCTGGTTGCACCGGGCTTGTGGTTGTGACTTGACATTGCTGAACGATTGTCTCTTGCGGCTATGGGACATCATACATACAAACGGGCCATAGATGGATCACCCTCAGTAAAATCAGCTCCTTTGAAGAGGGAGGTTCGAGGACTAGAAGAAAACAGAATTCAAAGAGACCTGGATCATAACCTGTAAATTTCTCCCACTGTACGAAACTAAGGATGTGGTTGTAGGTGTATATACTTGATGCACAACACTTTGAGGAGGCGCCAGTGGCAAGACTGAGGTTGCCTCAGCGAGTTCCGTATGGATTCCACTCCACCTTCATTCCCGTTTGATGAGGGTCCAGACGATTGTATATCTAATGCATGACCGATTGTACGACATAACAGTTTCAAATTTCCCCAATTGCACCTGTCCTGATTTTGTTGGCATGCTTATAACAAGTTTGGGAAAGATAGGAAAATTTATACCCTGCAAGAATCTGTATTTTATCTTCTTGAACAGAATGGTTTGTGATCCCAGACGCGACATCTTCATTCACCAGGCCACCATGAGTTTCAACGAGGTGAATACACTTATGCAGCGGGATAGGAGCACATAGCATCCTCTTCACTTTGGTCATCTGCAATTTCCACTACTGGATTTCACAAGAATTGAAACTTAAACTTGATGTCCCTTCGTATATTTGCCAATGCAGCCTCCAATTATGTTGTGCAATGTGTGCCATTTCTTTCTTGTGTGTAGTCGTTCGAAAATAGATGGAATGGATGCAAATGCTTTCACAAGTCATTAATTTTTGGTGTTTTGGATGAATGAATGCCACGGCTATAGGCCCCTCGGCTATAGGTGCTAAACGTGGTGCTGCTGAAATGAGTTTGCAGGTGGTGCCTGATGTGGCCATTGATGAGTCAGGCACAATTGAGGTGTAGCCTAACTCCCCAAGGCAAAGCCACACCAGTTTGCTGCAATAGTGAACATAAACTTGGCAGTGAGAGGAGACGAAGGATCGAAGCTCGGGAGTCGTGGCTAGAGCAGAGCACGGATCTTGGCTGGAGCAGAGCAATTCATTGGGAGAGCAAGCCTCTGGTGGTGCGTCTGTAAAACACAAATGAATCCTGGGAATTATAGGCCACATTGCCAGGGAGTATGTGAGGACTACATGAACATGTTCCGAACCCGTAGCTAACCTGGGAACAACTTTTAATGTCGAGAACGTTTTGGGTGTGAAAAATTAAAGAAATTCGTTCTTTGATCTAATTTAAATTACATAGAGTATGTTTGGCCATAAATTTGGCATACCAAGGCCGTTTGACCCAAAACTTGCGCAGGGACCTACAGAAAGGGGAAATCTACCTACCTAGACAAAAAATCTATAGGTTTTTTGGACCTGACCAAAAATCTATAGAATTTTTCTAATATAAATTAGATCCTCCCCACATCTATTTGAGGTCTATTGAAGAAGCTATTTCAAGTCAGGGATGATCACTTAGCTGTCTGTTTGTAACACATCTGTCACTTTTTTACATTAGTGTATGGCTAGAGAGGAAATGAAGAGTGTCGGGATGAGGGCATGCTGGGTTTAGGAATTGCTTTAGTCTCTCCTTCCCATAGCTTTCCACCCTCTCGGTAGGCCAAAACCTTTCCATAGGTGGAGGCAAGAGTCAGTCCGGGTTTTTGGGCTGGGGTATTCTGCACGAGCAGCACTACAAATGGATTTTGGTGTGGGGGTGTTGATGTTTTGATTTCTTGTGTTTGGATCCCCGCCAACACATACATGCTTGACTATGCGCCATGTTGGTCTTGTGTGGGCACTTGCTTTCACAGGGATTAGGTTGGATTTGATCACCGGTCAATCCTAGAGTATGCTGTCGGTGGTGAGGCTGGAGTGATGACCAGCAGACCACCAGTGTTTTCTTCTATGGTGAGACTGGTTGATGACCAGCCAACCATAGGAGTTCTTGCGGGGATGCAGGTGCAGGTGCCCTGAGCCACTGGGATATGAACCTTAACTGCAACAAGTGCCCACCCTTTTCACTATAGAATTAGTATTAGAGCCCTTATAGTGTCACGTGGGGGAGGTGCGGTTTGTGAGTGTCATCACGAGTTACCCAGGGTTTTGAGGGGAGTACGGCTACAGGCAGTAGCAGTGAGAGTGGGTTCACAAGACGAGGTGTTCGGTTCAGACAACCTTTACCTCCACCCTCAACTAGTGTAGAGTCTGACACAGACCCGGAGGCTTCATCAACAGGTGTGCAGTTTCTTTGTGCCATTGTTGTGGGACGACATTGAGGAGATGATGGAGCTACCAAGGGCCTCGTAGGTACTCTGGAGCTGTGGGCACAATCGAGCTAGATGACTTATCCGGAGTTCGACAGCTGGTGTATTTGCAGCAGATGCGCAATCCACAGCTGTTCACCCCCATCCGCGTGGAAGGGACTGTTCCAACCTTTTGGAAGGCCCGCCTATGGACGATTACCACGAGTTCATGCGAGACATGAAGTAGAGATTGAGGAGTGGAGGATGTTTGGTCACCTGACTACGTCTCCATTACTCGAGGCACGACGCGACCAGGCTGCATCATCACCATATCTCCCACTAGTAGTGGAACAGTAGTGTTGGTATTTCTTGCAGAATGGCTACTACTTCTCTCCACGACTACACACCATTTGCCTAGATTCAGCCCGGTGTTGGATTTCTTCCAGGAGTTTCGAGGACTCCAAGGCGTACGCACATAGAAGCTGCCAATTTGCAGACTTCCAGCGCACATCCAGTGACGAGCTTGCGAGAGGCCCGACACTCGTATGAGGCCTTGAAAGTGTGATCCAATGGGTTACTGAGCTCAGTAGTCCAGTTCGGTATGGAATTTTTTTACAGGAGCTCAGGAGAAGGTTGCGGGATGCAACCCTGTTACAAAGCGGCCCAACCCACATTAACAGATGTGTTTTTTGCTGGCTGAGCGATTGAGCTCAACATTATGGAGGAGCGAGTTGTTTACCATTTGGATTGGCAGGACTTGCTTGCACAAGGCCGCAGCTGCCAGCCAAAGGCACAAGGGACTGCCAACCGCTGGTCATAGGGGGCAAGTTGCCCAACCCACATTCCATGGAGCTTACAGGGGACCTCAGGTGGCATAGACCAGTAGCTTGTTTTGCAGCCAACAGCAACCAGGGGTGGTATTTTGACATTGGAGCATCACATGTCAAGAAAGATGTCCCAGAGATGGCAAAGGGCCGGCACAAGCACAGCCTGCACAGTTGCAGTCATTTGGACATTGTGACAATATGGACATTGAGATGCCCAGTGTTTATGACTTGCACCCTGAGTTTCGGCGAGACTAGTTCCAAGGGAACAATGGTGGCCGAGGGCGAGGTGGAGTCCCTCAGAGAGGACGAGGTGTCAGGCACGAAGGCAGGACGAGGGTAGCACAGTATGGCCAAGGACGTTGAGGTCAGGGTGCATTGACCAGCCTGGCAACCGGCTTCAGCAACTAACCAAGGCTTGCTGCCATGGCCTCACCCTCAGGTGGTACCAGCTCCAAGACCTGAGGGACATGGGAGGCATGGGATTTATGTGTGGGGCAGCACTACCATTGTGCAGGTGGACTGCTGCAAGCTCCGTCACTCAGGAGGCCAAGCACGATTTCCTTGAGCCCATGAGGTGGCAGAGGGTGGAGTTGGATCCCACAACGTGGGGAAGCAAGCCGTTAGGCTAGGTTGCCTCAATCATTCATCTTGGCGAGATAGTGTCTACTACATCCATGGCACCTAATTCTCGCCCACGGATACCGAGGCGGAGGTTATTGTGCACCGCTGGTGTCAGGCCCCAATGTTCTCGGCAACCATGATTGCGACGCCGTTACGCCGGGGGTAAACCATCTGTAGTGTTCAGACTAGCATCAACACTCTGGTGGAGGAGTGGGGAGGTCACTTCATCTTCGTGAGTTAGTGGAAGGTGTTGCAGAGTGATCCTCGGATTTGAGGGTCAGACTGCCACGGCTACGCCATGGCAAGCTGCGCTGTCAGGTTGACGGAGCTGCCAGCTAAGCTTAAAGCCTTTGAGCGCGCCATGGTGACAGCTGAAGTTGTCTTGTTTAGACACCAGGATGACATTTTCTTTTTGAGTGGACCGGCAGGCAAGAGGTACCGGCCACTGCAGGTCTTGTTTGGACTCGGGAGCTCAGCCACGGATGTTGGGCAGAGCTGCTATTGCAGGTTTGGGCCTCATGGAGGCGGATATGAGCCTTGTCTTGTCCAGATACAGACTCTCTGGGAGATCAGAGCAGGCTCGGGGCATGACATACGGCATAGTTGGCCATTAGACTACAATCCGGATCATCTATAGATGGCTCAGTGATGCGAGCCAAGGCCATTGTGACCAACGCAGTCTCCTATGATGCCATCGTTGGTGGGGTAGTGTTGTACCCATGGGCTTCACCCTGGATTTTTGGGAGAAGTCAGCATCCTACAGGCCTGGATGGTATTTCAGGGTGGTCGTCGTGTAAACTCCCTGTGATGGGAGTATTGCTGCTGCCCCAGCGGGGCAAGATGCAACCTAAAAGGCAGCCTTCACATCTGCAGTTATTTGGCCTGGAGAGTTTCTGGAGGCAATGCCCATAGCAGATGATATGCCACCTCCAGCAGAGCAGAATGACATGCATGGTACGGCGGAGTTGTCTCCATGGTTGCTCACACTCCATGGCGGGTACTAGGAAGAGTTGCAGCAGGCTGCTGATCGACGGGTGTCAACAAGCCTGGGTAGAGGCCTTCGTCCGTCAGGAGAGTGCGGTGATTGCACCAGACCACCTTAGAGTTGTCGCGCATTGGACACCACACCTCTTAGGTGGCATGGCCCGGATGAAGGCATATGCTTTCTGGACTTGTTTGGTGGGATCAGCACTAGATTGGCTGCAGTGCTGCAGGCAGGTGTACGAGTTTGACGTTACCTGTATGTGGAGAGGGATGAGACTGCACACGCGTCTCACTGCGCCATTTTCTCAGTTGGTGCAGCAGTATCCTGATTTTGTTGTCATTGTCTGCGTTCGTGGATACCAACAAGCCTTTCCAGCAGACAACTCTTTGTTGGGGTGGGGCATGATTTGGAGCGGTTGGCCCTATTCACGTGGTAGTGGCAAGTTGGCCCTGCCAAGGGCATTCAACAGCCGAGCATGGCAATGGGTTACAAGACTCAAGGTTACGCCTGTTTTGGGAGATGTTGAGGGTCCTACGCTATTACACAAACACAGCTTCAGCAGACAGACTCTCCAGCATATATCTTGGAGAATGTTCCATTGATGGTTATTCTCGGGCCAAGGTGATGGCCAGTGTGCATCAAGTGTGATCTTGGCTTGGGTTAGCAGTGTTGTTGTGGTCACGGGCTCATCGCCCACGACTATGGTGGACCAACTTGATGCCATCTGCACTGCTCAAAGCGTGGCATTTGATGGGGTGCAGCGGCCACCAAACCTGATGGTGGATACATTTTGGACATAGGGAGGCAGTCTCAGCGTGTGAGACATGATGACCGATCACCTTTGGTGTGGTCAATAAGGTGGGTCACCACGAGCCGCATTGCCTACACTGCTCAGCTTTCCAGGATCTCATACTTTCCTCCGGGATGGTGGACCTGGCCTCTTGTGGGATAGCCAGTTGCACCTTATTAGTGGAGCCCAATGCTGACGAGCGCAAGCGGGCGATGGGTTTTAACACTGTACCATGGCGGTGCCATCTCTTTCCGAGGCTCACGCACGTCGTCAGGTGTTGGGGCAAGTAATGATCTCAATTGCTTGACCTAGATTATCAGCTTGGCTATGGCTGAGCAGTGCAGAGTACGGAGTACACTTCCCTTGATGTTCTCTCTGCCTACCGATATGGTACAGGCAGGGAGTGTGGGCGAATAGGTGAGGACCACAAGGTGCAGGCCGCATCCATGGCACACGTGGGAGGTTCTCGAGGTTCAGAGGGAATTGGCAGCCAAGGCTGCGGTGATGGATGAGGTTTGGGGATTTTCTCGGGTTTGAGGAGGTCCTCAAGGATGGGATGATGGGGCAGGATGAGACATTGTCACTGACAGAGCAAGCAGTGGTCACTGCTCAAGAGGTTGCAGCATAGCACCCTACGGGACGCGTCTTCTACCTCTAAGCCTACTCTGACTCAATGTTACAGTTATGGAGGACCTGGGAGCCTGATGTTGGACCTATAGTAACCGGAGGAGAGAGACGACGTATACAGCGGTTCTTGAGGGCTTACATGAACTGCTTTGCCTTCAGTTTGAAGACTTGGGAGCACTGAAGGGTCAAGAGATTCGCATTGAATTGGCTACTGACAGCCAATCTGTCGGAGACCCTATAGATACACTGACATGGAGAGGTCTTGATTCAAATAGGACTCAGGACCTCTGGGAGGCTGGTTTGGTGGAGCTATCTGGTGGAGATATGCTGCTCAGCCACAGTGATGCCACCCAGAAGGATGTCTATGGCAATTGGACGGAGAGACGTATGTGCGGTGATTACCGGCCTGTAAATCGTCAGACCAAGTCCAATAGGTATGCCATGCCAACACCAGAGGAGATCTTTGATGCCATTGGGCATGCCAAGGTCTTTAGCACTTTGGATTTACGTATCGATATCACCGTTGCCGATCAAGGAGGCGGATAAGCAAAGACGACATTCTGGGGATCAATGAGCATGGGAAGGATTGCCATACCAGTGGCGGTTCTTACCATTTGGGCTTAAGAACCTCCTGCAGAGTTTCAGAGAGTCATGGACAGGATTCTAGCAGGGGTGGATTTTGCTCGGTGCTATAAGATGACATCATCATCTTTAGTGCTTACGGTGGAGGAGCATGAGAGACCCCTTCAGGTGGTATTTGAGCGCTTGAGGGCGCACGGATTGAAGTTACATATCCGGGGAAGTGTAAGTTTTTCCATAACCAGATTGAGTATCTGGGTCACATGATATATCCTGGAGGATTTGGGGATAACGCAGACTAAGGTAGAGGCCATTGCAACAATCCACGCCCCACGGATGTAGCCAGAGTTCGAGCTTTCATGGGTTGGCAACTATTATAGACGCGGGATTTAGTGCCATTGCAAAGCTCTAACCAAGCTGACCAAGTGACACGGAGGGGCAAGTGAAATATGAGCAAGAACGAGCTTTCCAGAGCTCAGGCGAGTTTGACCTCGCGCCCATCTTGAGACGACCTATCAGGGGGCGCTTTTCAGCTTCATACCTATTGGAGCATGCTGGGGCTTGGAGCGGTGCTCACACCGGGGATGATGAGGGAAGATAGTTCATAGTGGCTTATACTAGCCGCTCGAACAACGCTGCATAGGCTAATATATCTCATATGAGAGAGTGTGCTTACTGCAGTGTGGGCCGTGGCACAACTCAGTGCTATCTATACGGCAATCTCTTCACCCTTGTTCACGGATCACCAACCACTCAAGTGGTTGATGAGTCAGACAAGCTTATGGGGAAGCTGTGCACGGTGGGCACTCATCCTTCAAGAGTATGATTTTTCAGGTTGTGCATACGACCGGTTTTGGTCAATCGGGATGCGGATGGGTTGAGTCCGCAATCTATCACGAGCCAGCAGGATGACACTGGAGCTCGGTGGCATGGTGAGACGACGAGGAGCATGGTGCCCGGATGGCATGGCATTTACATTTTGTTATCTTTGCAGCGGAAGGCCAGGTTGGACTACAACAGGGATGACTGTAGACCGAGTTTCCTGAGGACCCTGAGGCCAGCAATGAACAAGGTGGCGCCAAAGATATACATGAGGATTCAGCTGTGTTGGACTATCTCCGCGGAGACACGACAGCCACTGTGATTGCCAAGGGAGAGATCGGATCCTACAACGAGCCAGAGGTTCAAGTGGGAGGGAACACACTTGCTCCAAGTGTGGGAGGATGGTCGAGTGAGGATTGTGCCTCACGCCAACACAGCGGGCACGGTTAGTGCGACATGCCATGAGGGTAGTTGGGGCATTCTGGGTGCGACGCACTTATAGTCTACTGCACAATGGGCAGTATTGGTGGCGTGGTATGCACACAAGTTGCAACAATTTGTGGCTAGGTGCATGGTGTGACAGGGTGCGTGTTTCATTCAACGCCCCTACACCACAATTGCACCCTCTTCCGATTATGGGATTGGGCTACAGGTGGAGTCTAGACTTTGGCATGGAAGGCCGTTGCCACTGACCATACGCCACAAAAAATACGTGTTGGTGATGGTGGAGCACTTCTCCAAGTGAATCGAATTGGTTCCATTGGCCTGATAGGCTAGTAAGGGGGTTGCGTATGCATTCTTGGATCGTGTACTTAGCCGATCCGGTGCTCCACCTGAGGTACTCACGGACCAAGGAGAGAGTTCTTGGGGGAGTTCAGGCATTGTGTGACAAAGCCTTGATAGACCACCGCACTACTTCTCGGGATCATCTTGAGGCCGATGGCTTGGCAGAGAGGGTTTGTTCAGACAGTGAAGAGGGGTTTGCGCAAATATGGCTTGCCGAAGGGACACCTAGGAGATTGGGACGTCAGTTATCCCTGGTTAACCATGGGCTACAGGTTTAGCAAGCCAAGCATCACTTGCCTCGTTCTCACCCTTATTTCCTTCTCTTTGGCCGAGAGCCAGACTTGCCTACATCTATTCGCAGGAGGCTGCAATAGTCCTCAATCTTGACGATCCGGACGTGTGGGCACGTGCATGTGGTCAGCGCGCGGAGTGTTTAAGAAAGTCATGCCCATGGCTTTTGAGAACCTTTCCATTGCACACCACTTGATTACGTTGAGGTATGCTACCATACGTGGTGGGGGCTATCGTCTTGGGGTTCGAGAGTTCACTTCACCCTGGTGACTATGTTTATGTGCAGCAAACTGCTCCAACGACCCTGGATGTGACTGCAGAATATGTTATTTTGAGGGTTCGAGAGGTATTGCCCTCAGGTGTCTTGATCTTGGAGGGTCGGGATGGCATGACTTGGAAGGACCATGTGCATAATTGCGCGCCATGTCACCTTCCGAATGTCGATGGCAGGATTGATCCAAACCTGGCAGTGATACCGCAAGTTTGAGGTGCATGTTGTGTGGGTCTGCTAGAGGGCAAAACACCATGCTGGTGTGTGATCAATGCTCTAGAGGTTGGCATATGGGATGCTTGACTCCACCTCTTGAGATGGTTCCTAATGGGGATTGGTTATGTCCGCATTGCATTGGATAGTGAGAGTGGATACAACCATGGAAGGCTAACAAGAAATGCAAGGCCCAGCTACTAGGAGACCAACACACGAGATCCTGGCTCAAGTTCATATATTGCAAGACGACGACTAACGAGGGGGTTGCTCTTGTACCTGGCCTCTTGGTCTATAGAGTTTGAGTACAATAGGGACAGTGATAGAGGACTTAGTACGGCTGTGGCTATTACATCTTGTAGCTATCTGGAGTTAGAAGGACCTAACCACCAGCTAGGGGGGCGATTGTGGCAGATTACTTTATTGTGCATATATGTGTGGTGTGGTTTGGACAGCGATGTCGTTGTATAGCGATACGTATGCGCACGACAGCTGTCAAATTAAATAAACACAGTGTGAAACTAACTAGAATAAATCTAGTTATTTGTATTTAACACTTGGAATTAGTTCAAGTGTTAAGTCAGGTGTCAAGTTTAGCTTGACACCTGAACCATCTCATCTTCACGAGCTCGTCAGTCGTGTGGCTCATCTCTCTCGATTTGAGCCTGCACGACCGAGCTCCCTCGTTGCTTAACATCTGAGTGTACTTATGAGGGAGAGTAGGATGTTGTGGGGTGGAGTCCCCATAGCTTGGGGTGCCCCTGGCTTGACTCTTATTTTAACGAGTGATCATATTGTATTTCGTGTTTTGTGTCAACAGCCAGTGTGAGTTTAGTTTACATATCATTGTGGCAGACTACTTTATTGTGCATATATGTGTGGTGTGGTTTGGACAACGATGTAGTTGTGTAGCGATACATATGCGCACGACACAAATCCCGAGCTGAAGAGGAACATCGAACGTCAACCTCGTCGCCAATTGTGGTTCTCCTTTGGCAGAACACACTTCAATAGAGGCCCCCACATCACTTGTCGGGAGCCCCAGCTTTCGTGCCGTTGCCGGTATCATGACGGAGTGCGACGCTCATGTGTCCACCAACACCGACACGTTAGTTCTGGAAATTATCCTACTCACAAATATTAACTGATTCCTTTAACGCAAGGCGGCCAGTCTCCTGATAAACTCACAAAAGCATTTGCTACTTGCAAAGTCTTGGCGACCACCGCTTCCACCAAGCGGCTGATGGAATCTTCGGACAGCTCCGAGTTCGCCCGAGTCATGTTCAATTGTCAGGGTTTCGCGCATTTCTTGGCCATGTGCCCGGGCTCCCCACAATTAAAGCACACTCCATCAAAGGTCGCCTTCTGTCCGCCATAAGCCGCCGCACGTGATTTTTCTTTCGTGGCACCGAGTGCCGCTTTGACGTGCGAAGGCCCTCCCTTCGATTTCCATGTGCCATTGGCGCCACATGCCTATCCCACTTCTTTTCCGGTCGGAAGTGTCACCCCCCCCCCTCCGCCGGATCTTCTTGTGGTTCAGCTCCGTACGGCCTACTGGCCTTGTCGCGCCCCTAGGGACATCCGAAAAACATTCAGCCCTTTCAATTGCCTCGTTCAAAGTCTTAGGTGGCTTCTCCTCCAACTTCCGTATAGCCCATGGGGCCAGTCCCGCCACAAAGTTGAAGACCATTTTTGGTTCTGCCATATCCGCGACTTCGAGCAACAGCACATTGAAAACTGACATATCCCCCGAATGTCATCCGTTTGCTTCAAATACCTCATCTTGTCCCGAGCAAGCCAGGACACGTTCAGGGGCACAAACTGTCTTTTCATGAGTTCCTTGAACCCACTCCAGCTCAAGATTTCTGGGTTTGGACCTTGGTCGTGAAGGCGTTTCTGCCACCATTGTTGAGCATAGCCCCCCTCAAATAGGTGGGAGCCACTTCCACCCGATCCTCATCACTCAACTTGGCCGCCCGAAAATACTAATCTAGCTCCAAAAGCTAGGTGTTGAGTGCCTTCTGATTTCGGACGCCCTCGAAAGTGTCGGGTTCCTTAGGCTTCACCTTAAATTTTGCCTTAGTGGAAGTGGCATTAGCCGCCTTCAATACGTCTTTCAACGTCCCGCCAAACTGCACCAACAACCCTTCCCAAAAGGCTGCTGGCATAAGAGACATCTGTTGGTTTGGCAGAGCCTCTGGGAAGTCCTCGGGCTCCGACTCCCAAAATTCTTCCCGTTCTTGAGCGGCCTCACTTTTAGAAGCATGAATTGCCTCCTCCAATTGCCCCTTCGGTGACACGTCGCCCCCACCGGGCTCACAGGATCATCAGCTTTCGGGCCGTTTCCGCTTTCGCTTCCTTTGTCTTGCCCACCCCATGATGAGGCCAATCTCAAGGATGATCGCGTACTGAACTCTAAGCTCTGATACAAGTGTCGCGCACCTCACTTCGGTAAGCTCCCCCTCAAGTCTTACTCTCTAAGTCATAGTTACTCGCTTTGATGCGCGCGCCTAACTCCCAAACTGGCCGCCGCGGGCCAACTCGGAGTTTCGGCTGCTCACCGGGACGTAACGGTCCCCCTTTTGCTCCTCCACAAGACCCTCGCTCACTTTGGGCCTAGTGGAAATTCCCTTTGGTTGTTGGCAGTCCGGAACAGCTCCCCACACTTTGGTCGCTTTCTGGCTCGCATGCTTACTCACTATTTTTTGGTCACCACGGGCTTGCACTGTTCCTCGGGGGTTACTACTCCTATATATACTTCTGTGACTGTCCGCGGGGGTTTCCACAAACAACCCAGTCATTTTATGGCGAACCACCACGAAGAACCCTCGATTCTCGTGATGAGTCGCGGTGAGTCTTGGCCCACCCACCATGCCCCCATTGGACCGTGATGAGTCCCAAGACTCCCCACGATTCCCACCACAAGGTCTCCGCCCCATGGTGAGTCCTATGCCACCCCCACTAAGACCCCCTAAGCTAAAACAACCACCCCTCGTGGATCCACCCCCACCGCCCCCGTGTGCAGGGGCTCCACCTAGTGAGCGCCTCCGCCTCCTTGAGTGCCTTGGGCACTCAAGGGTGCGTCAGCCCCCGTACCTATTGTTGCCACTGCCCCCCCACAGGGCAGCCCCTCTTTGTCCTCCGACCCCCCCTCCCTCAAGGCAAGGGGCTGCGACAGTAGGCCTCCCTTGGAAATTGGTTGTTGCTTCCCTGCCTCCCACCGTCGCAAGTCCAAAGAAGCATTTGCTGCACCCCTTGCTTTCCGTTTGATTTCCTCTGGCGCAAGCCCAAGCCTCTCAGCAGTGTACTCCGACAAAAGTAGATCAAAACTACAACTTGTATCGAGGAGCACCATTGCATCGCAAGCATGATCTGTGGTGGTCACTTTGATACTAACGTACAAACTGCTCCCCTTATTAGTTTGACGGACTTTGAAGTTGTTGTCCTTTGCAAACACACCATAGCCATGAATTAAAGAAAACCTTAAGCATCAAGTAAGTGGCTCTCCCTCTGCATACACACCGGTCACTATGTGCTGAAGAGGATGAGAACGAGTAATAAAGTTGGTCATCAACACACCAGTCACTGATAAGAATCCACACAGTACGAAGAAGTGGAAATCATAAAGGTTCTGGGGCATTTGAACAACACTACCGAAATTACAAAAGAGGATCACGCACGACGGTCCCAAAATTCATTCAAACAGCTAGCAAATGGAACAAAAAGTAGCTAAGACACTACTGAATCTTCTAAACAAAGATGCGAAACTTCACTAGTTCACAAGGTGAAGAACAAAAACCTTGATTCGCAGGCATGACAATGTCACTAGCTTCACAACATCACCCATATTACCACAAAACTTGAGAGATACAAAGATCCAGTCTAAGCAAAATTGTTGATATTAATGAAGAGAAAGAGTACTGAACTGAAAGAGACTAATGCATAATGAACTTTATTTGTTAAGAATGTTGGTCATCCTCACTAAAGTAATCTCTATAATATCTAGATTAATATATGCTAAATAATACACAAATCAATCAACATAGGACATTTTCCACAATAGCTAGCCAAGGTCGTTCACTCTCGGAAAGGAAAATATGCGATTGACTCGAACCTATGTGCTCAATAGCTACTTCACTCTTATTCTGCTAAAAACATTTGCCCATTGGTGTTCCAAAAAGTGCCAAAGTCATGTTCTCTTTTAACATACTTGAAGAGAAATGACCGTACCCAACCAATTAGTAAATTCTAAAAGTTTATCAAAAGGAAAGTGGTGCCCCAAGGAAAAGGAAAAGGAGGATCTACATTCACCGTAATCACTTTTGAATTAAGGTTCTAAGACCACATAGTAGGAAACAAAGATTGATTACCCATAAGACCACTCACTTGAAGTTGCATGCTCTAGGTTTTAGTTCTACCAAAATTGATTTCAAGCTCAAATTGAGCAATTTAGAAGAATACATTCTTTACATATGTTTTGTCCTCCTCACATTGCATGTTCTAGTTATTTTCTTGTACCTTTTTTACTGTGGTTTGCTTCTCAGTCAACAAATCGTCTTGTTGTCTACTCACATGTCTTGTTAAAATTTAATCTTTTTGTTTTGACGGCCGCGGCTCCACCTTTTAGACCCATAAGTAATACAAAAGGTCCATGGGTTACGGGAGAGTGGGACATACTTACAAAAAGATGAACTAGTGTTAGTGATGATGAGACAAGATCGGGAGAAGACAAGTTTATCGTTGGAAATAATTGAGGTAGACTGTCTAATGTGGATCCAATTTCATGTGTGTTTCTTTTTTAAAAATGCTTTTAGATGTTACATCAAACATATTTTTATCCACGATATACTTTGCGGCCGACAAGATTTTTTTTTTTGTTGTTGTTTATATTTATGTTTTATTTTCAAAAAAACAGTAGGGGAGACCATAGTCGTAGGGGAATCGGCTTGGTTGGCTCTGTCCTTACTTCAAGGCCTTTTTGGACTCATTCATGTCTTCCTCGACCTTAGCCATCTTTACGACAGAAGGGCGCCCACCTTGGGAATGGCTCGTTTGGATCGTTTTTACCAGTGTTGGTCGGTTATCAAAGACCCACCCGGTTAATCACAGGTTATTTGCCAGGTAAGGGTAACTATAGCCGGAGGTTATAAGCATAAGAGAGAACTGTGGACACTGAACACCGCCGGTACTATACAGTTCTCAAATACCCGGTGAAACACCCTGAACCTGTGAATGAATAGCATCTAAAGACTGGAACCGACCCGGATATTTTTGAAGTGTAGTGGAAAGTTCCCTCCCAAGAGCCTTCCGAAAATTGAGGGCCATAGACCGAGGGCGTAAATACCGTTTGTGGAAAATTCACAGGTAGGCATTCCTCGGTATTTACGCCGTGGAAAGGGTGCCCACTGCAATGCCAGCACACAACTTACACGTATCAAAATCTAATTAGTATAAAAAGAACAAGGAAAACCAAAAAAAAAAACCTTACGGGTGCTTACACACGTAAGGGCTCGGGAACATCTTACACGCGTAAGGCATCACCTTACAGGTACGCTGGGATGTAAGGCAGGAAATTATGGGAATAAGGGGGTCTTCATTTACACTAAAATTTCTCGGGCAGGTTTTCATGTTGACGGAAGCGGTTATGGTAGCTATGCAAATAGTAGTTTTCTTTTGGTGTCCAAGGATCTATATTCAACACACTGATTTTAGACCCTGGGAGGTTCTTTGATTCAGCTACAAACCTCTGGACATAATCAAGAAGGTTATGTGGATATATAACCACGGTTCTAAAAAAACCAAAGAACCAGAAAAAACTCATAACCGGGTTACATGGTTTTGAGATAACTAGCCTAAAAACCGTTAAAGACCTGCCGGTCATTTGATGAAAACTGCCAGTTCTTTGAGGTTTTTACAATTAATTGGAGCCATTGGTTCTTTCCATAAAATATATGTGAAAAAACCAGAATCAGGGGTTCTTTGATTTTAAGATTTTGTAAAATCTGGAACATGAGGTTATATTGAAAGAAATCATATAACTGTCCAACATTGGTTTTTGCACCTCGGCCACTGTAGCAAGATGGGTTATGCAATAGCCGTTGGGGCCGATTTTGCCAAACTTTGATCATGCTTTAGTCAAGCTGTTCATTATCATTCTTGGGTGTAGAGTTAGAGGTAGCTCTTATTTTAAGCTCAATACCTCTCTCCTTAGGGATCCTGCCTCTTTAGTGAAGCTAAAATATTTGGATCGGCATGGCTGCCAATGTCATCTCGCCTACTTTGGAGTTTATGGAAAAATTGGATATTTGCATAACTCTATGTCAGACGCTTTCTAGGATGTTGGCCTTGGGATGAAAGCAAAATGAGACAACTTTGACTAAATGCATCTTGGTTTGCCAGAGGCGTCTTGAAGAGGGTATTCACGAGCCCCTCACTAAACTATCGTTTTTGGAAGCCAAAAACAACCTTAGAATCCTAACCAAGGACGAGATCAATTTCATGAAAATTCATGTGTGGATTAATTGGTGTGCTGAAGGAGAAAAAATGTCTAAGTTTTCCTTTGAACATTAAGGTGCGCCAAAGACGTTGGGCAGAGTCCATTACCTCGCTTTTAGGTGCAGATGAATCTCCAACCCCAAACTAATTTTTACGGAGGCATCAGCTTTTTCAAATCCCAGGCTGGCTGCTGAATCAACCTCACATGAAGCATTGGTATGCAACCTTCGAGTACTACATAGTATTGCGGCTAGGGTCCTTTCTGCAAACGCACTTGCCCTGCAAGATGAACTCTCATATTTGAAACTTATCTCGGCTATGCTTGGCAAGGATGAAGCCTATGTTGGATTGTCTCCCAATCGAGTTGAAAACAAGTTTGCGTCAACCCATACTTGTTTTGCAGCAACCCCATATCTCTCCTATTATCTTTGCTACCTATTATACTGTTGAGCTCTCTGTCATGTTGCAATATAAACAATAAGAGAGGCTTGGGGTTGGTATTGCTGTTGTTTCTTAAGTTACCCTTGATTTTTTTTTCCTTTTGAAAAATGGGGACGGAGGCCCCTTTACTCAAATTAATTAAAAAATAACAGTCACAACAAGGTGGAAAAAATAACCACCTAGGGCGGCCGTAAAGGCTGACCGAGGGGAAAAATCCCCGGAACCTAAGCAAACAAGCTAAATGAAAGGCACTCCATCTCACCTCCCTTGATTGTATTTGTCTTATGGCCCTGTTGAGGTTATTTTTTCCTCATGTGTCTATAATTTGAATCACATGGCCACTGCCCCCCTTTCCAAAGTAATAAAAGAAAAATAAATAAATAAAATCTTGGACCTTTCTGATTGATTAGCCCTTTGATTATAAGTTATGCTGGCTATGGCCGGCATCTTCTCTTCTACATTGGAATGGGCAGGGCGCTAGCCTTTCTCTTCTACCCTGGAATGCAAGGCACTCCCCTTTATGAACTACATAAGGAGCTCCCCAGAGCTAATTCTGCCAAGCTGCAAGCGTGCCTTGGGTGAGTCCTTTATGGGCTGTTATGAGCCGAGGATCCCAGTTCCATTGAGTTCCCTGCAGCCACTGCCAATTCTGTATACAGAATCAGTAGTGGCACTTGGCGCCCTAATTTGTGCCATACTGTCATGGAAATAATCTGCCACTCCAGCCGGGGGGCAGTCCAACAGATTATTTTCCATACCAGCACTCCCCAATGGCAGTTACCTAATACTTAACGTGGAGGGTAAACACCCCTACAAGATGCTTCACCTGTTTGAGCCTTTTGCCTCGCGGGCATTAGCCCGAGTGGCGAATGCTATATTAATAGGTGAGGCACCGACTAGGGGTGCTTTACTCAATGTAAAGTATTTCTTAGAAATTTTCAGTTCCCCTTTGCCACATGGCAATATTTTTGATGGCTAGGTCCTTTCCGGGCCGTCTTTAGGGTACTCTTCGCATTATTGCAGTCGCAATGTGGAGATAAAAAAACTCTTCTAAAAGAAAAGAAAATACATGTGGAGAGTGGTTACAAAATGTAACCCACTGTCAGGGTGTAACGACACACTCCTGAGAGGATACGGTTCAGGAGGGTTCCTTTACGCGTGGTAAGCACACACAAAATACAATAGGGATTTTGTGTGTGTGTGTGTGTGTGTTTTTTTAAAAAAAATTTAAAGAAGGACGGAGGTCTCAGAATTTTATAAATAAGGTGGATGTAAATATCCGGAGAAGTACATAGAGGAAAAAATAACCTCTAGAGCTGAGTGCCATAGAGGCTGACCAGGAGTATACCACTTCGTGACTGAAAATTCTTTACGCATATAATTATAACATGCTGTATTACATTATTGTATTTAATACTCTAGAAAAAGGGCAGAATCGGACTCCACAAATCTGAACATGAATTGAATTGTGGGCTGTCACTCCCAGGTTTCCTTTACCAAAAAAAAAAAAAAAACATGAATTAGATATTCTGTTGGGGTAATATGTAGAGCATTTTCATTCGGGCCCTCTTCATTCTAGAGTGGAGCAGGAATTACTGTGGCCCAGGAATTAGAGTGGGGGGCTTATGTAGTAAGGCCACGTGTATTAAGGAATGAGATGAAGAGGTCCAAAAAAAGAAGGGAGGAATGCGAGATGTATTAAATTGGCCAAATTTAGATAGGGAGTCTTGTAGGGCTGACATATGTCCAGGACCTTCTATAAGGGTCCGAGGGTCGGCGGGCTTCCAGAAGGGTCCCACGGGAGCATGTATCAATTGCGAAATAGAGATTCATGGTTATTACCAATACGGTAGTGGGATAGCTGGTTAGGCACTTGCTTGCCTAATAATTGTTTTTTGGGCCATTTGGCAGTTATGAGGCTTTTGAGAATTTTTTAAAATTAGGCACCTTGGATGTGTCAATTTTTCAAATTAGGCAACTAAAATTAATGATCACAAAATGAAACACGCTATTCAATGGATTCTCTATGATCTACGCCTTACTGGAATCAAATGCAGGGAAGCGTTCGGTTAATGATAATTACTCGGTTGGAGCCTCGGAGGATTCCATCGAATCGTGCCAGCAGGTCCAACAGCACCAGGCGGCGGGCAAGGAGGTGGAGATGCCACCAGCTTCTAAAAGCAAAGCCAATCATGCCCCGTCAACACTCAACCAAGTTCACCCAACCCAGACCCTGCCCCTGGACCCACAGGTAAGCCCCACGCCAGTCATAATCTTTATATTTACCACACATGTTAGAGATCTTCAACGCTGTCTGGTATTGTGCAGGAAAACTCCAAGAAAGATGGGCAAGATAACTAAAGTGCTCCCCACTCTTTGGTGGAGTACTCAGATCCCCCAAATTGAAACCCTGGGACTGAACCCAGATCAATATCTATCGGACTCTATGACTCAGTCTATAGGAACCAACACTGGCCTTCAGTTACATGACCAAACAATTCCGCATCCTCCTCAAATACAATGGGTATGTCCGAATCAGTTTCGTCCTTTACCTGCATCATCAAACCAAGCTAAAACCCGTGTATTATTTATACAGATTCGAACAACCAGCCGCAGGGCCCCACCTAACATGACTTGGGAAAAAACGCTCCTTCCCTCAGACAGAAGAGCAAAATTCTATTATTCCTCCTCAAGGCTATCAAATGAGAGTTCCACTCTGAGCCTATCCTCTCCATTTAATGTTACTTAAAATCCATTCATGGAACATCAGAGGGATAGGGTCAGCACAGACTTCCCTCAAGAAAGCCAAGCTTAAAACCTGGCTTTCGCCGCTGTTACAGTAGGACTCTATTGTTCTTTTACAAGAACACAAGTTGGATATAACCAAAATATCGTCCCTGGGAGATCAGCTCTGGCCAGCCACACATAGCTTTTGGAAACCAATGGTGGAAGGCTCAAGAGGCGGTACAGCAATCCTGCCGGCGCCATCCTTGGCTGCATTGATCCAGAACGAGGAAGTTTGGTTTCAAGGGAGCCCAGTTCTTATCAATTTCAGTTCCAAACTCAACTGGAGTCATTGGAATTGTCAACCTAAATGCTCCAAACTCGTCCTTGGAACGCGAAGCTTTTTGGGCTTCCCTCCACTAAAAAATGAGTGTGCAGCCTTTGTTCAACAATGGGTCGTAATGGGTGATTTCAATATGGTGGAAAGCCCGCATGATAGGCTTGGAAATGCCGCCCTTGGTCTAGGGGACAATGAGGCAGCGGCATGGCAAAGGATTAGAAACAACTTCTCGTTGTCTGAGGCCTCTAAGGCAAGACAAACCAGAACCCAGCCCTGTTTCACATGGACAAACAATAGAATAGGAGCTGATATCAGCATGGCCAGACTAGACAGGTTATACCTATCCCCTGGAATTATTACTGCTCGGGCAGTAATGCAGCCTCAGGAACCCATTTACAATGAGTTTGACCGTGCAAACATCTGCTGCCAGATAAACCTTCCAAAGTTGCCCAAACGAGGGAAATGATGGTTCAGATTGAACACCTCCCTTCTCCCCTTTCCAGCGTTCAAGAGCGCCCTGGAATTGGCATGGAAATTTGTTGGGAATGACCTGCTTTGCCCACTTCAAAGGTTTCAAGCAAAACTATCACAAACGACAATCACAACTCAGTCTCTTAGCGCTGAAATAGCTTCTCAAAAGCAACGGAAAATAGTGGCACTGAAGAAATGCCTTGGAACCTGCCAACGTCTTCTTGAGCTTGGTAAATCGGATGCGCAAACCCTTCAAACATACCAGGAAGCCAGACAAAGCCTGGAAGCTTTCGCTTCTATGCAAGAGCACAAGATGAAACTCCAAACCGGTATCTATTGGGCAACAAAGGGAGAAAAAATGAACAAATATTTCTTTGAAAAAGTCCAGATAAGGAAGTCATCCCAGGTCATAACTGAGTTGCAAGATTCGCGGGGTCAGGTCTCCTCTGAACCAAAGGTCATGGTTTCAGCAGCTCACTCACACTTTGAGGCTCTCTTCAAGCAAAGACCACATTCTCCAAGTATTACCTCAGCAAGGGAAGACTGCCTTTCCAGTCACCAAACTAAGCTCAGCCAAATCAATGCAAACTCTTTGGACGGTGACTTCACTCGAACAGAGTTATCAAAGGCTATAGACCACATGGCCAATTGGAAATCCCCTGGTTTTGATGGGATGCCAGTCGAGTTCTACAAAGCTCTCTGGCCCGTCATATCCTCTGATTTCTGTAGGATGGCCAATGAGATTAAGAAACAAGGATCAAAACCCTTTACTCTTCAACGATTGCTCTGTCAGGGTTGCCCATTGGCCCCCTTTCTCTTCCTAATTGTAGCTGACTCATTGGGCTACCTCCTAGACAACAACCCAGACATTGTTGGGCTCCAACTCCAGCCACAGTCCAACGGGGGCCTACAGATAAAGGACTCAATGTTTGTTGATGACACGGTTCTCTATCTGCAAGCCACACCTACCAACTTGATGGAAGCAAACAAATCTCTATCTACCTTTTGTGAAGCATCCGGCTCTCAAGTAAACTGGTCTAAGACTGTTGCCATACAGGTTGGGGCCACAAACCTTTCTCAGTTGGGAGAAAATCCAATCTGGGGCAATGATCTAGGCCTTAAGTGGTTGCAGCAAGGAGAGGTAACCACTCTGTTGGGTCACCCTTTTGGAGTTAACCTCTCCGACGAGCAAAGGATGGGTCATGTCATATCCAAACTCCAAAAGATGTTGGTCTATTGGGGTTCTCGTCATTTATCATTGACTGGAAGGGCTCTGGTTGCAAACCAGATTTTGCTTGCCAGCATTTGGTACTTCGCCTCGGTATGGTGCCCATCTGATCCTCAAATCAATACCATAAGGAAAACCATCCGGAACTTTATATGGGGTGCTGACTCAAGTGAAAAGAACCCTAGACCTGTAGTTTCTTGGACTCAAATCTGTCTCCCAAAAAAAAGGGGGCCTCGGTATCATAGACCTAGGAAACCAAATCCAGGCTCTGTTGGGCAAGTGGGTTGTCAGACTATTGGGGCCAGAGGGGGGATGGTGGAAACACCTGGTATTTCAACATGTGGTCAATAGCTCGCCTCTCAAAACCAAACAATGGGACAAATCACTTAGATGGATCACGCAGGGCTTTAAGCACAAGACCGAGGGGTCTCCCTTGTGGAAAGCAATATGGAGCATCTGGGGCGCATTCAGGCCTCACCTGGTCAAAGAAAGCCCGCAATCTTATGAGGAAACAATGCGACAATTCCTATTCCTCAACAGTAACACTCCCTCCCCTATAGAAAAAGCTTTGGCAGCCAAATTTTTGGCATGGGATAGGCTGAAGGTCACGTAGATAAAAGATATTTGGAATGGGCAGGCCTTCTTGCCACAGGACCAAATCAATGCTATGATGGGCCCTCAGAGGGGTAACTCTGGCTACCAACATATCATTCAAAGTATTCTTGATACGTAGATCCAATCCCTCAATGTAGGCCCTGGTCTAGGCAGAATCGGCAGCTGGGTTTGCTGTTCGAATTACCTCGGCCAAGTGATCTACATCACAGATTCTAAACCAGATCACTTCATGGGCCTCGTTGGAACTCTCCAACTATCTCCACCTTCTCTCAGCAACCCCATTATCCATCTCCGGCGGGCAGTTCACACCAGTCAGAATCTGCCACTGGTCTTCGCAAAAACAGAGATATGAACCCAATGGCTCTTCTTGGTATGTCAACCGCTGCATGGCTCTCCTCTAATTTATTCTTTCAGTGGAAGGGGGCCCTTTAATGGGTTTGGCAATTGACCCTAAAGAATGGTCTTGGGACTTTGAGCCCTTTTGTCTATCGTTTTTCAACTACTCTGCCAAGGCTGCTTATCGCTCCGTTATCAAGCCACACCTTTTCTGCGAAAAATGGAACTCCAAATGGGCCAGGCATGGGCTGTCCCAAGCAAAGTGGAATCTCATATGGTCTTTAATAACCATATTTTAACTAATTCTGGACTTTTGGCTTAAATCCGGACCAAACTTAATATATATTTTAATTAAAATTAATTCAAATGTTAATAATATCTTGGATAGTAATGTGTGATTGAACTTTGTGAAATTACAAGTGATGTCATACTTGCTTCAAAATGTAACATATAAGATGTCCATTTGATATTGAAGTGCTTGTGAAGTTGTAGTGTAACTGAACAATTCATTGAACATCCACTAGGAAGTCAAATGATGTAATATTACATTATGTAATCACGATAAACAAATGTGTCGAATCGAACATGTGATAGACTCATAGTACTCTACTAAGCTATTTTAATATTTTACTGCCCTTCTCACACCCAAAACATCATTCCAATGGCATTGTCTATGGATATTGTGCTTGTCAACATGAAGATTCAATCAAAATTACTATCAGCTTATATCAAGTATTGAAACATTAGGAAGATGACCTACTAGGGTAGTAAAATAAGGTTTGGTGTAACTAGATATATTAAGTGCAATAAGGTCCAAGTTTGGGTGACTCGGAGAAGGGTTTAGGGTTTTAAAGGGTTTAGGATAGAAAGAGAAAAACAAATATGGACGACTCTGAGCCTCTGTAGAATGTAAAAATGTAAGGGGAATTTGATATCCATGTAATCATTCTATCATACGTTATCCAACAAAATTAAAGAAAACATTAAGAGAATGATACAAATTTTACAAGAGGTAACATGGTAGTACAATAAAGTTTGGAGTTTATTATAAGTAGGGTACTACACTAAGGTTTTTGGTATATGGTAAAAGTAATGGTTTAGGGTGCTAAGGGTCACGCTTAAGCTTGGGGTAAGGATTATTAAAGGAAGGGTAAAGGGAAGGGTAAGGGTTTAGGGTTTGGATTTAGGGTAGTTCAAAGGGACAAACAAATATAGAAGACTCACACATGGTAGTACAATAACTTGGTTTGGAGTGTAAGTAGGGTCTAAGTACACAACCTAGTTTTTGGTATATGGTAAGAGTAATGGTTTAAGGTAGTAAGTGTCAGGCTTAAACTTAGGGTAAAGATTAAGGCCAGGGTAAGGGTTTAGGGTTTGGATTTATGGGAGTACACAAATGTTTTTGGTGTATGGTAAGAGTAATGGTTTAGGGTACTAAGTGTCCGGCTTAAGCCTATGGAAGGGTAAAATGAAGGGTAAGGATTTAGAAGTGATGATAAAGGTATAAATGGACAAACAAATATGAAAGACTCGCACTCACTAGAACGAGACATTGCAAAAAAACATTTAGACCGGATTGGAAAAGAAAGAATCCAGGGGTTGTGCCAGCATTTTTTTTTCTTTTGGGTGCACTGTCTGTTTTGTAAGCCAGAATCCCCTATGTCACGAATATATGTAGATGAACAGAATGTACAGCAGTGCAGAGTCCAACACGGCAAAAAGAAAATAGAGTAACGTCCACTGCCCACTCGAGGTTCAGTGCGACAGAAAAAGAAGACAGGAATGATCACCCAAAGCAAACACGAAGGGAAAAAAACGTATTTTAAAAAAGAAAAATCTTAAAACGAAAGACCGGAAATGACCTCAACATTTAGTCCATGGATGGAAAGTGGTTAGCAAGAATGAAACCTTCAGGTATCTGGCTGAAGGTTAGCCACCTCCAAATTCGCGCTCGCCTTCACTACTTCCACCGCTGTAATTCTCTTGGTGCTATTTCTTGTCGTATTTTTTCGTGGCGGCATTGTCCACACGACATTGTTCACATGGATCCATTAAGCAGGATCTAACGGGTTGTACTCCCAAACTTTTGACCAACAGTCCCTGTACCTCTCAAAGTCTGAGGGGTTACCTCATTTCTTCGGTCTCCACCACTCCATCTTCACTTTCTTAAAATTAGGATCTTCCCTTTCTCGGATGACATCTGAAATCGCCATTCCCATCCAGACCGGGCACGTCGTTGGGTCATGAGGGCGAATGAGCACAAAAAGCCCTTTCTCAATATCCTTGAACGGATTCAAGGGTATCCTTGGACGCTCGCACCTAGGGCCACAATAAGGTTCTGGAACTTTATCCGCATCTTCCATATCTTCCAGTATCTATGGCTGGATGTCATCCCTCCGATGGTTTGAGGACCAATTTGTTTTCGGCCAAAATCCCTCAAGAAGCTGAATACGATCCAGAATGTCCTGCATTGGCTTATCAAGTTCGGCAAGAATATTTCCCCAGTATTGGTCATATTGTTCTATCACACCCCGGTAATGATCGTCAAGCAACATTCATTTGGTTCAAAAAATCTTTCTATTTCTTAATACCATTTTTTATGAATGACTGTTTTTCTGAGGAGTCGTCCCCGACTCCCCATATCGGTCTTCTTGGAACGGCATCTGGGTCTCCTTCAGGGAGATTTGGAGTCCTATCAGGGTTGGACTTCCACATCTTAACGCTGGAGTTTGTAGAAAGCCACTCCGAATCAGTAGCTGACTTCTTGTACTTCATAACGGGCCAGATATCCGCATCCTTAAAAAACCGAAAGACGTGTATCTCTGAGATCCCGACCAAAGCCTCATTTCCATCATGAATACAACCCTTAACAAACTTCTTGACCGGGAACCTCCTGATTGATTTGAGGAATGTCCTGAATGATTTGAGGAATGAATTGCATATCTTGGGAGATCATGAATGACCTCATCAAATCCGGAAGAATGTAGGTGTTGCGTTCCTTTAGCTTCTTCGAGAGATAGCTAAAGAATGCGTCAATATCCTCATGGGTGTGCCCGACCATGAGAAAATCAAGCTGGATATCTTCAAAGACATCTTTGGCAGTGAGGAGGGATAGGAAAGCAAACACCCATCTGTTTTTATTGTCCTTGGAGGAGTTGTCCATCTGCAAATAAAGTCGTCTAGGAAGTGGTCGAGCACCTCGTTTATCGTGCGGCCTGCAAGGTTTCAAAGCCTCCAAACATCTCGATTTATCTCTCATGAGCGTTTCAAAATAATCATTTTGAACTTCAGTGTTGAAAATGTTCCTTGGTTCCCAACATGTGGGCTTTTCCAGTTGGCGCAAGCACCGAGCCAACGACCCAATTGTGAAGTTTGAATTGCCTTTCCAGAATTCAAGGGAAAATTGAGCGTAAGCTCCATCACCATGTCCGTGCGTAACCATTCCTGTTAATGAGATAGGCAACTGACCCAATCTTGAGACCATCTTGTTCGTCGTCTGTAGCCTCGGAATAGCCGTTTTCCTATGATCCATCTTATCGTGAATAATACACAGGAACTCCTCCGGAATCATAACGGATTCATTCCTCCAGCTATGGTACAGCCTTATGCATGACTCTTGATGGCTCAAGTGCAAATCAAACGCCCGCTTATGTGCGACTTGTTCGGAACTCTTTTTAATTGACTTCTTGATCAAGTCCTTCAACATCTCGCATTCTGTGCACTTAGCAAAGGTGCTTCCTGTTTTCCGAACCTCCACGTTAGGAAATATTCGATTCCATATACGGCTTATAGCTGGCTGCGAGACTCCTTTCAAACCGAGCAGTCTGTTCGTCTGCACCCCAACTCCCTAATAATGTCAATGTCCACTGGGCAGTGGAGGTTCTACAAAGTGGAAGAACAAGAAAACATGATGGCATCAAAAAGAATAAAATCAGCCACAGTATTTTGAAAAAGGAAAAGGGGACAACGAATAAAAATCGCCTCGTTGGACTCCTCTCGAATTCTCTTCCAGTTCATTTCAGGTGGCAAAATTCTCAAAGTATCCCGACGTCCTTCTCCAATGCAACGTGTTTTGTGAGGCATAAGGTCAATATTGGCATTGATAATGGACATGATGTTCCCCTCTGCCTGGAGTGTCCCCGGTCGAGGCCGCTTGACGCCACGATTTCCGTGGAAAGATGACAAACAACCTTCTTTACTGAGCTTTTTGTACTCTATGTACGTTGACCTTCCAATTCCGTGTATTATCCACCATGCTTTCTCACAAACATCAACACCTTCTATCGTAACATACGACCTGCGCGATGACCCATCCATAATGTGAAGTCGTTTTGAAACATTCAATCCAAGTTCTCTCCTCTCATCGAATGATGAACCCCAAAATGTAGTACAAATTGCCAAGGTTTTTCTCCAATCAAAATACTGGCAGCATAGAAGCTTGCAGCAAGGTTTGCTGCTCACCGACCTCACTTCATCCAAAGTTTCTTGCATTTTTTGGAGTCCTCCATATTGGATGGTTTCTTCTTCCTAGTAAAATGTCTGTATGCTGCTTTCTTTATGCCTGTACCATGGTCGTCATTCTCCATGTCACTGCATGATCGTAGGAAATTTTCGAGATCAACGGAGAGTATCCGGCCTTTCAAGAAGTCTTGTTTTTGTTAACGGCCATTTCACAATCGACATCAGTGAACCGGATTCTACAGAGATTGTTCTGGTGACCAGAACCTCAACATCGTTCTCTCCGAGTTTGTCATTCAGAATGATCTCGTTAGGAATGCATGCCTGAATTCGGCCTTCGAACAGGGCATTTTCGTCCTCCCCAAGAAGAAGACATTGTAAGTTTATCCAACAATCTCTCCCGAGACCTACAGGCAGAACCCCTTTAGTCTCACCGTTTGATGAAATTTCATTGCTTTCACTGCTTTGTCCTTGATAATCACTATCTTCTGTGATGGAATGACATCCTCGGTTTCTCTGGGATGGTGAATCCACAGTTTCATGCGTGCAAACACATGACACGTCCCACACAACTGGAGTCCCAATCGCCTCCTTCAATGTGTCAGCATCCATGTGCCGATAAGGCAGAGGACAGGAGCCGAATGCGTCATCACAAAAGATCAGGGTAACTGAAATGGTGGACGAACACAAGTGATGTCCGTGGCAAGTTCTTTCCCTAGAAACATTCAGACAATCTCCTGAGGCAACAACTGAAGGAAATCCAAGAAGCGATAGAAACACCCTTTGGCCTACTTGGAACCCCATGAAGTTAGTAACCTCCACTGGGCAGTGGAGGTTCAGTAAAATCCTATTATAGGACGGAAGATTAACTGAAGGAAAGAACGTCGTGACACCGAAAGGAGAAACTTTAAGTATAACTTTCTCGACGGTTCTGAATGAGAAAAACAATATGGTGTCAAAAAGTAAAGTCAATGTTTGGATGTACACTGGGACTGATGAAAAACAATTGGAATTAAATTGGAGTACGAGGGCGGAGTATAGACTACATCTATCTGAACTGTCAGATGAAGTCACAAATGCCAACCTTTGGATGATATCTGTTGATGAAATCAACCACATGGATGAACAATCGATAATGAAGAAGCCCTCTGTAGATGAAAAATTGATTCTATGGATGGATGAATATTAATGTGGCGACTGCCCAGTGGAGGTTTGGGAGTAACTTTAGACAAACAAAAGCAAGTTTAGCTGGTGCACATGGAGAGTACACAAAAAAATGAGTATCATACTATCACACGTGAGAAATGTGCAGTTGACACTTGAGACTAAGGAAGCAGGGAGAGACTCAGAGGCTGCTTCAGAAGTACCCTATGGGCAGAGTGGTGCAGGACAGACAAAGAGATACACATTGTCCAGAGAGGTGCGTGAGAGAAAAGAAGCAAGTGAGAGGTTCACAGTGGGAAATTGGTGCTGTGTGGAGTCGTACGTTATATAGAGGTGACATGTAACTTTCATCTTTGAATCGCTCCAATGGCAGTGTGGTATGCTTTCTCTCCCGGATCAATTGTGGCCACCGTGGATTAAGGCGGAATCGAACGGCTTATTTCAACTCGCGAAATCACGGCTTCATTGAAAGTGTGCACAATTTTCCATTTATTGACAGCAACCATTAACACATTAATTATGGAACAAACGATAACGGCCGCGATCAGACTGAATTCTATCGTACTTGTACGTTAGTAGTACTACATGTCTGGCATCATTATCGTGCGGCTCTGACAGCAGACTCTGGAATAAGCGTGAAGGATGTCGATTCTGACAAGTGGCCTGGAGAAATGAAGTCAGGCGGCTAATCGCCACAATTAATTCTGGACTGCCGTGCATTTCCGTGCTCTGCCGCCCATAGGATGTCGACCGTATAATGACCCAAAGGTCAAATGCCTCTTGCTATGGGATTTGCAGTGGCAGGTTTATTTTAGAAAACAAAAAATTTCCTGACGCTTCATTGGAACAGATTGAAACGTAGATGGCTGCTGTATATTTTCCTGAACCTCGACTGTCCAGTGGACGTTGCTTCCAATGTCAATCCTGTCCTTGGTTTATCTTGATTACCACCTAAGTGGATGTATGAATTTCTCACAGATTGCAGCACCAGTTTCTCCAGTTGCGAAAGGATTGCGCTTGATGATTTTTGACCTGAATGGAGTTTTGTGCAAAGTCTTGAAGCACCATAAGAGCTACAATGTCCCCCGAATGTCCAAGACAGACTACCGGATACCAGCTCTTGTTAGATTTTGACTTGTATATAGGCGGGAAATATATCGTGAGATGTGGACAGAGTTGAACAAACATTTCCGTCTAGGTATATGGAGCTGCATAATGTACAAGAACTTGTAGCCTGTCCTGGACTTTATGCTTCGGGGTCTTCCTCAACCGGCATTCGTTATGTCTCAAGAAGATTGTATCTCCTGTCCTACTTCTGTCCACCCTCAATTTATATCAGGATACGACCCACCGAGTCTGTTCTTGAAGCCATTGATGACGGTCTGACAAAGATTTGGTGGTCTGTACAACAGGAGTAACACTCTACTCATTGACGATTCTGCTATTAAGTGTGTGTTGAACCCGCCTGAATCCTGTCTAATTCTAAAATCGTTTGAATCCATTGAGACGGACTCTTGCTATCTCCTGAAGGTTCTCCAGAAATATTTGCTTGAAATGAAGAAATCACGCACCGTTTTCAGTTATCTCGGGGAAAAGAGGATATGACTTAAGCCTTGTCAGAATGTTTCCACCGATCCCAAGTTTAAGCCTCTCTTGGATTATGTTGATGATTCTAATTACGGGAATCTCCGATATGATGCTTCAAAATAAAGATTTTATTGATCAATCACGTCTGTGATTCAATGTATATTTTTGTTTGGTTTTTCTATAGGTTGTATTGTTTTTCTATAAAAACTGTTGTCTACTGTGATTTTTTTTTCCATCTGAATTGACATTTTTTTTCAATCTGAATTGTTTGATATCTCCTAGTCTCATCCATGCGTTTCTCCACCCTATACCATCCCGATCCTCTGAGATACAAGCCTTCTCCGAAACTCGTCTTGGGGGTTTTTTCAAATCTGACAACCTCCATTGTGCAGTGGAGGTTATCCTGTGTCTATACATTGACCTTGTAAGTTCGTTTCTGCAGGTTCATGGACATGTTGCTGATGCCAACTTCTTGTCGGGACCTCCATTGGAATCCTCCATATCAGAAATTCGTCGACAGAGGGACAACATTCACACTACTGTTGAGATTTCTGTCATCGACGGTGAAGCATCATCCAGGCACTTGGCTTCCCTTCAATTGCACGACCATCTTCTTCAGTCCATTCCTGAAAAGGATGTTCTGTCACATGATTGTTTAGGATTGAAAGTCGAAGATGGAAGCCAACTTGACAAATGTGCAGGGGATTTCGTGGACCTCACTCTACAATCCTCACCCTCCATGCTTCCTGTCAAACGACGTCTTCATTGGAAATCTGTTCCGAGGTAATCCCTTCGTTACGTGTGAATTCCATTCAGGATCTGGAGTGCTCAAGGGACAATTTCCATTCCGTTCTCCTTCTCCGCAACCCTTTCGACGAGGACAAGGACGAAACTTCAATTGCAACTTCTCGGCTTCCCGACCCTGCAGTGTTGGCGCAACGTTCTGCACCGAGGAAGCGGAATAGGGCCCCCAAACCATTTCCATCTCTTCTACAAATCGGTTCCACTGGAGAGAAGTTATTCGTCAGAGACAAAGCAGACTCGAGGAAGAAAATGAATACCTCGGACATACCGGGGTCTCGTCAAAACACGTCTGTTGGGATGCCAACCCCGCCAGCAAGACTTTCCAATAAGGCGACATCGGTACTATTCGATATCATTTCTCCACTTTCTTCTCTTTTCTGTTCGTTTGGTTATGCACTAATCTTTTCTCAACAGGCGGGGATGCAGCACGATATCTTCATCAAATTTCCCTCCGTACAAGGTACTTTCTTGAACCTCCACTTGGCAGTCGACGTTCCTCTTCTTATCAATATTAACCCTCCTCTTGAAACATTCCAAGCCCACAACATTGTGCAGGATTTTGCCATTTTCTGCACAATCGTCTTGATCTTCCATACACTCAATCATTCTAGGTCATGGGTATTTTCATGGCAGAAACACTAATGTCAGTGTGTGATTAACCTGCTCAGGATAACTTTGTCTCTCATCCTTTACATGCAACAGCGGGGAAGAGGAAACGGATGTTGTTAATTTTGAGTGTCAACGGACTCCTCTGCTACCGGCCACCCCAAACCGGCAGTGAACTGTTTAAGGAGAAATTTCGTTTCAGGAATGTGACACTTCAAGTTCCTGATAGACCGTTTGTGGTGCCTCGGCCTGGAGTCTTGGAGTTTCTAGACCTTGCATTGAAGCATTTTCACATGGCCATTTGGTCATGTGCTGATAGAGGTGTTCTTTGTAGGATGTTGGAGAGCTTCGTCCCCACGAAAATAACGAAGAAGTTTTGCTTCATATGGTCTGCTGCGGATTGTAAGGATATCACCGGTTATATCAGGCCCGGGATGAAATATCTCGTGAAGGATATTCGAAGTGTTATTGTCAGGTACCCTGGTAGACCGTTTGCTACATAGGGGCAAATATTTCTTGTAGATGATGAGCCATCAAAAGGCCTGCGAAACCCACAAAATACTGGATTCTTCCCTTTCTCATTCAAGCCTTCACCAAACGGATTGTATGACCGGGATGATATGACAAAAGCAGTGTGGCCATATAAAGAGAATCGCCGCTCTCTTAGTGGCATCTCATGGGCCAATACCATCCTCATATTTGACGAGGCTCACAATCTGGCAAGATCCCTAACATTGCTGCATTTGAATTTGGACTACATTTTCATGACAATGACTTGGGATTACTACAACTTGGAAAGTCTCCTGAGCTTTACTAACCATCGAGGCCCGCCCTCATGCAACACCTACACATCCAAAAAACAATTAGTTGACTTGCCTCAAACAGATATATTTACTTGTAAGTGAATGTTTTATCATGTTGCAGCCTTTAGACAGTACCTTTGGTGGAATGGTTTGGAGAAGCTGCTATATGACTCTCCTGTGGTTTGCATCATCTGTACCATCTGGAACAATGGAAGGAAACGATTAAATAGTCACAATTCGTCTGAGTCAAATGGAGGACTGCCATCTTCCTTGCAGGAAGGCATTTGCGCTGATGCGACATCCTTTGATTTGCCAGCTGCCCATCTTACAGCTTGCATTGGAGAAGCAAAGCAATGCGTGGATCTGGCTCTTGCATGCAGGGGCAGTGACAATGCCGCTAACACGTCTATAGACCCTGATAACTTTGCTGTCCTCAAAGGTATATTAGTGTTTCCATCACAATTTTTATAAATAAATAAATAAATAAATTTCATAGTAGACCAATTAATAAAATTGCTGTGACCAGGTGTCTCTTTAAGTGAGCCCCACTACATTGGTTAGTACCTATGATTTATTCTTGGTTTCTGAATGGTCTTAGACAACATGAGTTTTCACACATTTATTGAACTTGTCTTCAACTGATGAGTAGTCTGGTAGGCCTTCAGGGCTTGCATGTGCTAACTATTTGACTTCGTATTTGAGCTGCAACACTTCTGATGGAGCTGCAGAAAAAGATCAGCAAAATTCCCGTTGATTCAAGTGACCTTGGCTTCACACAGCCCGGCCCATATATCTACGAATTTCTAGCGGACATGAAAATCACGTATGAGACAGTCACCATGCTCATTGATACCATCGATCAAGCCACCACCCTTCTTGAGGATGGTGAGCCCTTGATGAGCCCTTATTGGTCATTTCAGAAGCCTAGAACTTAAAATTGAGTAGAAACCTTGCTAGACGTACTTGCCTACCTGCTTAACAAATTTTCTCAAGCCCACAGTGCCCAAAATGCATGTCCTGGTAAGGAACCGAGTCTCATCAATCTTCATGTTGTCCTCTTGTGTCAGAAGCAACTACTGGAGCAGGGGGTGTGAAACAAAGGTCCAATACAGGAACCGTGTATCGGCTGCAAGCTCTTCATTATGCATTGCGCATTATTTTCCGGGACAATAATTTGTCGCATGCCCCCTATTATCGGGTGAGGATTGTTCAATACCAACAAAGATAAATGGGACATTGGCACCACTGTCCCCAACATGTAATTACTTCATGCCTCTATGTTGCCTGTTGCCTTGGAATCACACTGAATGGCCGGCTCCGTTCCTGGGAGCAACAACCCAGTGATGATGTTAGGAAAACCTCTTCTAACTCTTTATTGTATTATTCCTCCTGCTTGAAAATGAGGTTGCCATTGTGAACTCTGTCTTGAACTCGATTTCCTTGCCTGTGCATCTGGCTCTGGTGGCCTTGTGTATTTGTCTGCCACAAGACGCATAAACATATTTGAGAAATAATTGGGCTCATCTCTTACTTTTTCTGCAAGACATGAGTCAGAAGGCAGGCAATTGAAATAACTCATTGACGAACCTTCCAGTGTGAGATAACATGCAAATCTAGCCTAATCACATTCTGCCCCAAGAATCCCACTGGAAGGTGCAGGAAGTCTCTTCAGCCAAAGGTTGCTAGGCCACCTAGTTCAGAGTAACTGTGACAAAGGGATGGAAAAGATGGAAGCTGCAGCTTAAATGACATGGTGACTGTCAAGATGATCTACTCAACTTTGCTAGATATTCACACCTTCAGCTTACCACACATGAAACCAGAGGGTCTCAGCAGTAGTTGCTACCCTCATGAGGTAGGATTTGAAATTACTCAAGTTCAGTACAAATTCCATATGACAATCCGGGCATATTAGCTTGCTAGATAATAGATCTTCGGTAACATTGCTAATTCATAAAAACTTGCTATTCCATTTGGAGCCAGTATTGAGAACAAAAGTACCTCAGAGAATAAGACGTTGTTTGCCGTAGCCATTGACCCCAAGCCCAGTTTGAGCCGAACACAAAGGGATAGAACCTATGTTAGGTGCCAGGAACGAAGATCGACCTATCAACCAGTTTGGAATAACAAGAGATTGCTAGAATATCGCCGAACTGACAGTTGCAAGTAAAATGGAGCATACTCGCGTGCATGAAGAGATCCAGGACTAGGGATTTTTGAGGGGTGCTTGGAGATGGCAAGAGGGTTGAAGAGAGGATGATGGCGTACAGGCGTCTAGAGCAGATCTGCATCGACAAGAAATCTGTATGTAGCACGGCGTGGTGGCTGGGTGGACCGGATGCTGTAGCCGGTGCTGTGCTTTTAGAGTGTAGGTTGATGTTGGAATAGTTGTCACTGGCCTTTGGTGCCTTGCAGCGGCAGGGACTGTGATTTCTCCTTTGTATAGAGAAAAAGTGTAAATCCTATGACTTAGGCTTCATCAGGTGTTGATTTGAAGAGTGACAATGCAGATTTGATTCTAGTTACTGTTTGGGACAAGAAAGATCTGCTTAAGGCTTGTGAATACACTTCCGTGAAGAAACAGGGGTGAACGATCGTTGGACTGGTGTGGTCTTTGATACGGTCTGAGTCAATGAACGGTGACTGGAATAAAAGAAGATGGTTACATGAGTCCATATTGACGTTGATTCAAGCAAGCAGATTTCTTGGGATCTTGATAGATTTCCTATGAACGGCAAGATAAGCAAGGGGCCTGAATTTGTTCTATAGTTGGACTGAGGAAAGAGAGTCAGAACCTTTTCAACCTACCTCTGTCAGGGGCTGACGTCGGTAGTAAGACTTACCTTGATATTAAACATTGATCCGGGTTTTCCAGATATCATCTAGAAATCTATTCACACATCATCAATCTGTCGTGTGTGGTTTGCCCAATAACTAGGCCCCCGAAGGACCTGGGCTTTTGGCTCAGCCTCGTTCAAAGTTGGTAAACAGAGGTACAGGCACAATTCCCTTGATAGTTTTGAGGAGAGCGTCTCTCTGGCGAGAGAACCCCGGACAGTGAATCAGGAAATGAATATTGTCTTCAGGTTGCCCACACAACAGGCAATTGCACTCTCCCTTTCCTCTCTGCTTCTGTTTGCTGTTCAAAGGTAGGCTTCCCGCCCTGAGTTTAAATTTCAGTCTAGTGCTGAGAGTGGGTAGACCCTTGAGGTCATCCATGATGTCCTCCCTCATGTCACAGACTGGAAAGAAGTTCAGGGAAGTTTTCTGCCTAACTTCATTTTCATCAGACAATTTCCTGGCAACAGACATGGCTTTGGACACTACAGCCTCTAAGTCAGATTTATCCAGCAGGGTCAAGACTTGCGGATTCAGATTCAGATCCTTGAGAATCTCTTCTACTCTTCTCTGCCAGGACTTAACCTATTTGACATGGCAGCCCTGTTTCCAAGATATAGAGTCGATTAACTTAGGATATCTGGTGTTGGGCATATGTTACAGCTGACCCCACCATCTGACCTTGAATTCATCTCGTCGGGAGCTTAAGGAAGGGATGCCAAACTCACCCCGAACAGCCACATTGGCTGTTTTGGAGCATGCCTGATATGCACTCCTAAGCACCCCCACTTGAATGGATTCTAGAGACTTCGCCTGGTTGGAGTTATCAACCCATATTGCAGATGCGTACTCCAAGGCAGGTCTAATAACGCGACAAAGCATGGTTTTCTTGACCTCAGAGTTGATCCCTTTGCAGTGGAAAAATTGAGCGAGACCCAGCGCTTTGCCCTTGCTAGTTTGAACAACTTTCTGAATATGTGCATCCCAGTTATAGTTGGAGGAAAACTCAACGCCCAGGTATGGGTACGAAGGGAGGACCGGAATCTCTTGGCTAGCCCACTGCCACTTGAGATCACGCTCCTCAATGCTGTTGGCAAGATATTTTGCGGAGTTATAAGTACTCGTCTCGAGGTTGATCTGGAATCTAGAGGTTGTTTCCACGAAGGCCAAGGCTTTCGGCGAAACAGGGGCTATGTTGATCATATCTTTCAGATTATCCAGGGAAGGAAAAAAGAAGGGACCCACTTTTGTTTTTTTCTTGGATGTCAAAAAAGAATATGACAATGTGGAGAGATGGTCTATGGCTCCGCCTCTGGGCATGTGGGATCAAGGGAGTTCTCCATAACTTGTATGCTCACTCGTAGGGGAGACTCCTTCCAACCTCCAGGAGTTGATTGATTGCGTGAAGAGATACTTTGACCTTTGGGGGCTAGAGGCTAACGTCAGTAAATGTGCAGTGGCGGCATTCAACGACAGAGGAGAGGGAGGAGAGGGTGCCACGGTAGTTGCCCGGTTCTTCTCTGTCACCCTTCTTGTATAGATTGACAATGACCCCCTGTCGCCACGAAAGGGGATCCTCATAAATCAATCACCAGTCCCTTGGAACAACTACCAAGAATATGGTACACATGTATAGATATTTGAAGATACTAAACCAGGTCATCAACCATAACAACAACCGAAACTAACGCTCACCGGAGTTTGCCAGGCTTCAATGCAAGAGTTCAGAAGATAGTATAATGGAAAAAACACCAGAAGCCCACCAGGTACTATGCGCGTGCAAAATTCACTGCACCATCAGTCAGCTAGTTATCATGATGTTCAATATGCCAGAAAAGACATCATGAATAAACTTAAAAGTTTCCAACCTCTGCTTCTTGCATCAAAACCCAACAAACATGAACTCTCGACTTCATTTTTGGGGATGCGCAGTCAGTGTTCCAAGTAAGCCAGTATCTCTGTCGCTTAGTCGCTAAGCTGCAAATACTATTGAGCATCTGCGTCACTTAGCAATGACATGGCGACTAAGAGAGGCAGAGGCTCAACAGTATTTGCACAGAGGCTCAACAGTATTTGCAGCTTAGCTGGATCGACGGAACAATCTTGGCTTCAACAAACTTGATTGACAACTTCCCCTCAGAAATTTGCGAGCTTGATCTGTTTATCCTATGCGCATCCTATGCTTATACTTTGACAAAATGACTCAACAAGATGTGGTGGCATGGAAGGGTTTGCTTGTGGTATGAACCCGAAGCTAGTACGATAGCTGCCTGCAATGAATTTGGAGACAGAGCTTGTCTTCAGCAACTTGTCATCTCGCAGAGTTTTGACCATTATTCAAGAGAATGATGATTGATAGAAGGAACCCCGCCCACTATACAATTCTTTCATAACAGGACAGGCACATGTACATGGAGTTTCTGGAGCATCCTACAATTTGACGTGAAACGACCTGTTTTCGGCCAACAGAAAAGTGTCTGCATTCTTTATGGGGTTGGTCTTTCACTCTCGGGCAGGCAACACCAACTTCACCTTGTAATAGTCAGTCTTCTAACAGAGATGAGGAGAAGCTTTGGAGTGAACCCTTTTCCGACCCCAGTCAATGGTGGGACAATGGAGACAAAAAGGTGAATGCCTGTTGGACTACAAGCATGGCAGCCGTATGTCGGTCTAGGAGCTGCTTCTCTGCTGTGGCAACTAGCAGCTTGCGCGTGCTTGCATCCAGATACAGCACTCCTTCCTCTTCGTGCAGCCTTGCCTGTCACAGCACATGACTACAAACTAATAACAAATAGAAAGGCCGACGCAAGGTGTAGCGAGTATCATGACCAACTGCCTGCCTCACTACAATTCCTATAACCCATCCTACTTAATCCCAGAAGCTCACTTCCACATGTTTCAAGTAATCAGGCACATCGGTCTGCTGCATAAGCGTGTTCCCTCAGCCGCATAGAAATCAACTGTGCACTCCAAGAAAGGGCATTCAAAACTTTCTGAGTAGATACCCAGGGCGCTGAACATTCGTAGTAAGTGCTTCAAAAGTGTTCGATCCACTGTCTTCCCCATCCTGGCACGTCATTACAGTCCTCCAATCAGTTTTATATAGCAGCCACCCCAATCATTGAAAGCTTTGGTAAATGCAACTGTGATAACAGAAAAACTTGCGACCATACAACCCCAGGTACTTCTACAAATCTGCCTGACACTTGGTTTTCGATTTCAAGATTATTATTTTCTTTTGGATGGGGAGGGAATGGTGTAAGAGTCAGGATGTTGTTCAATTGTCGCATGCCGAAAGATGGCATCGAAAGAACTGAAGTCCCATGTCCCACAGGGAACGGACACCTGAGCTTTATTGCATAGGTTTGATCTTAGTAAAGTGCAATGCTTCAGATCATGAGCATTTGTTAGTGATCCTGCCAGCATCTCTCCACATGAGACAGGAACACAACCACATCAGGGCTCTGCCCTACTTATGTTTACAGCTTCACGTAATGTGGGTCTCACACTCCTGCTGCAGTCTCTTATACAAGTTACCTCCCATCTTGTGCAAACAGAGATCCTTGACAGCCTGCAGAAAACATGACAATGTGTCTTGCCATCACATCCACCAGAAACATTGATACAGTTGTGTACATAAAGATTGCGCCTCTTTATACTTCTGAAAGAGCCAGTGCTGATCACCCAAATAATCAGTTGGCCAGAGACTGAAATTGCATACCCTATATAGTTTTTCCAAGCTGCATGACACTGGCTGCTTCAGGTGAATGGCTGTGACTGCTTCCTAAGGGATGCCTTAGCTGGAGAGCTCAACCAATAGCAGAACACAATCCAACATTCCACCATACAGATAATGTCCATCTCATCAGACAGATCAGTAATATGTGTGACAGCGCATACTTGGGGCACAAGAAATTGGGTTCTTCTATTGAGCCTTCCATCATTCATGATCATATGATCACCAAAAACACCCAGACTGAGGCTACCTTGTATCACAGACAACTCACCGAGTTCAAACTTTGTTACCTCATTGCAATTTACTTCAACTCAAACACATTCACTGCGGCAGCTATCCACCCTAAATGTTCATGTAACAACCAGCTTACCATCAGAGGCTAAACAAGCCTATAATAAGCACAGGGGAGGATAAGGGCAATTTACCTTTAAATGGTTTTATAACCAGCTTCTTGACTGGCTGTGGCAGGGTTGCCTTTTTCCTTGACAAATTGGCAGTGGTTGCCCCACCCGCACCACCCACACTGACCATGTCAGGCCTTGGTGATCCAGTAACATGATGCCGCTCTCACTACTGCTACTGCTGCTCAGCCTCTTTTTTTGCGCCATCAAAACTTCCTAACAAACACTCACGCAATAATGACCAAACTTCTTGTTCACACTTGGGCGTTCTGGCATGGTTGCCTGTTCGCAGAGTCTGGAAAAGCACATGCCTTGTCCAACTTCAATCATGTTTGTAAAAGAATGAAAAATAGAGAGAAAACAGACTCATATGAGAGCAAGCAAGACAGAAACTTTCTAACATGAACAGGGCATCCAAGTTCCACAAGCTCATATAGGCAGCCACTATTGTCTTGGCAGCTACCCCATCATCCTTCACCACTGACATGCCTACCAGGATTACTCAAAAACAGTTGAATCCATACAAAGTTACAATAAGCATTGGGAGAGTACATCGTGATCTCGCCTACGAATGCACAGAAGTTAAACAATTCTACTTCATGCTAAATTCCGTATCTGCACAAATGACCTGCTCAAACTTCAACCAAATGCTTTAAGTGGTAAGGAATGTTATTTCATATATTTATTCAAAAATCTGCAGTGGAAGTCATTTGAAATGGTGTCAATAATGAGCCGCTTGACTGTTTTAGGCTCTCCACGTGCTTGGTTGTTGAAGAAAACATCATCGTCCCACCTACATAAGAAGGGAACAACATGTTACATCCTCGCAACATAACACATCTATGAAAAAGTACAGTAACAAGCTTGTTCTAACCATGTGAAAGAGATCTACATATCTGGAAATAACTGACGGCTGAAAAACCTCTATTGCAAAACAACCCAGGGTTGCTCCTGGGAAGATAGACCCCAGATTATCTTGTAGATCAACCCTTGAAACCATCATGTGGGCATTATTCATTAGCAGCATAGGTTTTCATGATACTTACCGAGCTGCTCTGAGCAGAGAACTCCTCATCACCTAACCTCCAGGGTCCTCCATCTCCAACTCCATGTGTTGCAAAAAAAGCACTAGCTACAGAGTCCAACACACGTTTGGATGGAATCTCGTCGTGGCTTGAACCCCTACTCCTCCAATCACCATGCCTTTGACATGGCCGCCAGTTCATCACTGGCCCACCTGAAGATGAGATTTGAATCATACCCGAATATGTACCCTGTCTCTCCACTCTCGAGCGACGGTGAAGGAGTTCACCTACCTCCTTGGTGCTTGGTGCGAGATAGACCCTCGTACACCACAGTCCATGATTTCGCAGGGTCATCTTGCACCACCAAGGAGGTATGTGAACCCCTCACCATCGTTCGAGAGTGGAGAGGGTACATATTCGGGCGGAGATGTACAATGCCTTGGGGCCAGGAGGATGCGATTGATGTCATTGCGGTTGAACAACTCGAAGTCATATCCCTCCGGCACCCCGATTTTCCTATTGTGATCCCCGTCCTACACTATGATCAGATGATACGGGCTCATGGTCGGCGGAGTCTGCATTCATGTTGCCACGCTGAAATGGGTGACAGAGCCTTATAGCAAACGAGATACTGAACGAGTACAAAATGCTGCACCCACAAAGCCGGATCTCCAAGTGCAAGAGATCGCAAACCAAGCGCCCTGGAGAGACAGACAAAGATCCAAGAGCTGCCGCTCAATTTAAGCAACTCGCTCATTCGAATATTCGAAAAATCCCTACACCTTTAAGCAACTCGCTTGGTCGAATATCCGAAAAATCCCTTCAGCATTTGGCAGCATTTTGTACTCGTTCAGTAGTCTCTCGTTTGCTCTAATGCTCTATCTCACCATTTGGCTATACCACACTCGCATGTAATCTCAATTGCACTTGCACAGTGTTGCTTAAGTTGAAAATCGGACTGAGGAACAACGAAACATGAGCAACAAGGAAAAGTAGTCCTACCCCATAGTAGTCAGTGGGATAATGTGTTGAGAAGATGTATCATGTACAAGACTTCACACACAAACTACCGGCATGTAATCTCAAAAAATTACAGACATAAGCTGCCATAGATCATCATTCAGTCAATGGGCTTCCGACACCTATGTCCCTATCAATTTCTTAAGAGCTCATTTTTATTTGGGGTGGTTGAGGTTTTGTGCATTATGGTTGAGCTAATCATCCATTACAGGAAGTTAGAGGTTTTTTATCATGTGCATTATGGTTGAGCTAATCATCCATTACAGGAAGTTAGAGGTCCCCATCCAAACAGCTTGCAAAGAAAATAGATTCCCCAACGTGCACATCCCAGTTGGACCCAATTGGACTTATGAATGGACATTTGAGATGAATAATTGATGTGTCAGGGTCACCACGTCTCTTCAGCCTAATATCAATGTCACCATCTCTCACCTTACCAAGCAGGTCACATCGGCCAGCACCCACCCACTCCACCCATCGAACATTTGAGGACCCACCAAGGGACCATCCCTGTTTCTATCACAAGTACTGTTAAAATACTGTGGTCGGCGTTTCCCTTCCCTGCATTAGACAGTGGTTCTTTGGCATCTATTTAAATATTGAACTATGTATTTTTAATAGAAACTTAAGTTGTCTCAACAGCAGTTAGGGTGGTTATTATTAGAGGGATCACTTTCAAGGGGTCTTCCACCCTCTTAAATCTAAGTAACTTGGTCATCTATCTTCAACTGCAAAGTGAGAATATGATGGGGTTGTATTTGAACGGTCATCAAGTTCTCACCAGGCCTTATGCTTCAAAGTGTAGGCAAAACTTAAGGAAATAATTAGTTAAACCATATATTTATATTTGAAGCGAAGGGTGACACCGCAGCTAGGAGGATGGGCCAGGGACAAATCAGGCCCCTTAATTTTAGTGAGAGAGAGACAACCAAGTTGTAGCCCAGTGGTAATGGGCACATACCACCTCGAAAGTGGTTATGAGTTCAATCCACCGATTGGCAGGAAGATGACACCCTTAGGGTCAACAGAGGAGAAACCTTGTGGGTTGATATATTTTTCCCAATTATCAGTAAAATTTGGATTTCCTTCCGGTGATTCCTTTTTATGTAGCAGTATCCTATGGCCGCCTATGACTTGTATTTCCATTTGTAAGCATATCACCCTTATAAGGGTGGATTGTGCTCTTGTTCCACCCCTCACAATCTGCTTGTAGGTTCTGGGTTTTTCGCCCTGCCATCTGGCTTAGGTAGTTAGTTACTCTTCTTCTCTTTTGCATCTGTAGACACTGAAGGTTCATAGCTTTTTGGTCTCACAGAGAACTATAGAGCTTGCCTATCTGATATGGGTGTTACCCATCATTTGGTGTTAAAGCCGCCCATGACTTCCTGTTGGGGTATTTTTATAAGGCCATTTGTGTTTAAAAAAGAAAAAAGAAAAAACAAGGGCCGGCACTGAGGCTTACTACAGAGGCAGGGCAAATCCTAACCAAGCTGCATCGAAATCCACAAAGGAAGATGCACCGATAGCATCTGAAGAAAGAAAATGGAAGTGAACCAGAGAGAAAATCAGCATATCTCTGCACTTAGGTACTTAGAAAGCAACTAAAAGAAGCTAGCCGGGCTGCCTGGGATGCGCTGCCATCCTCAGTAGGACATGTTCCCTACCCCTCTGTCACTTCAACGGGGCCAGAGAGTAGGTGTACGTAGACAGATGATTTTTTCTTATTCTGCAGAGGGCACTTCCTCATCAATAGGGGGAGGAAGGGATGTAATGGGGATTCCATATCGTCCGTGAGAGAGTTGGTACTGTTGGACCCCAAGCAATGAGGTGCTCATGTGTTTGAGCTCCCTGGATACAAGAAGGTCTCCTATTGGGCCCAGCCCATGCTGCTCCACCGATGGAAAGGCTCCACATTGTGAAACAGGGCTTTTGGAATCCACGGAGGCCGATTATCAGTAACTCATATTCGGGTGATCCTGCTATTTCTAAAACAGATATGTGATATGTAGGGATCCTCCATCTCCCAAACCTTTAATCTTAAATTGTAATTAGGCTCACTCTCTTCGGAAGTTGCATCTTGATCCCTCAAACTGAAGTCTGTCGAATTGTTATTGCCCCACCAGACTGCTGTAACTTCCGTTGCTAGTTTTTACCACAACCACAAGGGGCGCAAGAGCTTGCATGTCTAGTTTCCCATCATTTCCATACTCTAGTTAGTCCATCTTGCCCCACCTTTCTCATTGGCCACACTTGCAGCTGAAACCTGCCCCTTCATGGCCGGAGACTTCCTGTTTCCTGCCTGCCTATTGCTGTAAGTTGCCCCATTCTGCTCAGCTGGTACTGGTTTCTCACTGTCACACCATGGCGCCTTAAAAAATCTATGTATATTCCCCCAAGTGTAAGAGACTCTTTCCACGTAGCTGATGCAAGACCAACATCTTCAATTGGCGGAATGGGTCAGCGGGCAGTCTCACATCCTGCAGCACGTTGAGGGTCCAGGCTGTGGAGCTAAAATGGGTATCCAGCTTGATGATTCCGGGCCCCAGATCGTTGCTAGGGATGGTTATGATGTCTCCCAAGTCTCCAGGGACACTGAAGAGGGGTATAGACACGAAAATCTCTGTACGACATAGATGTAACAATTGTGACTGTTATTGCATAGTGGGCAAGAGAGAGAGATGAACTGAAATGAAATGGTACTTTATAACATCCGGGAGAAGCTCAAAGAGCTTATGGGACAAGAGGAAGAAAGAAACAAGAAGAGATGGGCCACAAACAGCCTTAAAGCAACTAAAGCTCAAGGGATCGTCTAAGAGCAACGCTTCATGTAGGTAAGCTGCCAAGCATTTCTTATCCTCGTAGTGGAAGACCTCCGTGAGAGGTTGATCATCCCGGAATAGGTAGACAGTTGAATCTCCCACGGATCTCATAGAATAAAGGGCAGTGAAAGAAGAATTGAATTTTTGTTCACTTTCAATTTCCAACGCAAGCGGGGCATAGACGTAGGGTCGCCAAAAAATTAGTGCTGCCAAAAGAAAAGAAAAAACATTGTGTATTCAATTGAAACCTGCATGCAGGAAAACTAGAGCACAATTTTTTTGAAAAATCACTCGTACAAGCTGGTCAGGTTTATCAACACCTTGCCCTTTCTAGGGCACAGTTAGAGGTTTCTAAACCCCCATGTGATATTGGAATTGTCGGGTTACAGGTCCAAGTCGATCGTCAAAAACCAATTCATTGGAGTGGGATGTCTGAGAAAGCTCGAGTCGGATATCTGATTGCAGAGTACGTTGGGTCTTAGGTATGTTCTCTCTTCTGTGTGGGTTGATGTGTGGACAGCATGGAGACAGGATATGAGGAAGAGATATGAGACTTGTTTATCTTGGATACATGATTTATTTAAGTTTCTATTTGTGATTGTCCAGGCTCAAGATTGACGTGAGGGAGCTAGCAATACAATTTAGTTGCATCAGACTTATAAATGATCGTAAGTTACTCAGATATGAACTACAGTTTAATGGTTTGAACTCTGACAAATCTATGGTTGAACAATCTGAGCAGCAACTGCATATAGGAATTGGCGAATGTATATTCTCTTTCATCTAAACCATTCTAGTCAGCATCCATATGTTATTTACTTGATGTCGCAACAATATCTATATGTAATATGCAACGGCACAGGTACAAGCAGCGGTTTGTAGCAGTGTTGCCAGAGTCATGGTGAACTAGTGCAGACTTAAGCCATACAGTAATTACAGCTGCTGCTTTCTATATGTGTGCGAAGAAATCCAAGGTCTGCTATTTTGCCATTGATTCCCCATATTCAAAACTGATTTGTCTATTATTGCAAATGTCTACCACTGGTCATAACCACGTCCAAGATAACGCCACCCAAGTCCATTTTCAGAGCATTGGAAGAGGACACTATGTGTGTTATATGCATGGGAGTTTCTGACAAGGAGTATTATGGTTGCCCATAAGCTAAAGCTGGTGGAGATATGCAGCACATCTGATTCTGAATTTGGAAATGTAGGCCATCAAAATTCTATCTCATATATTTATATATCCCAAAAATTAGATTATTTTAGCCATCCTGCTATCTTGTCATTGTTCGTTGCTGTTGACTTGGATTCAATGTCAGGAGATGAACCTGTTTCACATTCATTTGGTTTTCCAAACTTGCACTATGAGTTGTGTGTTTGCATGATGGCTTCTCCCTCAGCTTGCACGTAGGAACATCAATGATGGACCTGTGCTTTGTACATTGGGAGAAAAGGGAACGTGAGGAAACCCTTCACAGCAATATAGAGGGAAGTGTGGAACAATTCGGGTTCCAGTTGGCATAAAAAGAAAGCTGTAAACAGTGCTCAATTGTCTCTGGAGTAACAGATTGACAACCACTGCAAGAGCCCACACCATCAGAAATGAAAGGGAACACAGGGAGGATGCGATTAGCTAACATCTAGAGGAAACCGGATATTTTTGTTGCTATGTCCTTCCTCCACACATCTGCCCAGATCTCCTTCCAGGATAGATCAGAGTGGGTGACACGACGCCATTTAGCATTCCATTTAGCAAGCATTAGGGATGGGGGGTTCATGAGAGAGTATCCCATCTTAACAGAGTAGGGGAAGACAGGTTTATGCTTCTTACTCATCCAAAACCATTCACCAGAGTCGAACTGGAGTAACTTCAAGGAGGCCAGCAGGAACCATCTAAAGCTCCCAGAATAGAGCACAATGTCCAGCGGTGGAGTAGGGTCCACAATACCCGAGGCCAGACAGAAGACCCTGATAGCATACAAGGGAGCTTCAGGCAATGTAGTCCAGACAGGTCCATAAAGATTTCCAAGAGAGTCCGCAGTAAACTTCCAACCAGAGAGTAAGGAGCCCGATCTGGAGGTAGCAAATAAGGCAAAAACAGGTGTACCTATTGCTCCTCCTAGCCATACAGGAAGGGAGGCACAGTTCGAACGTAGGGAGCAGAGGGAGATCCAAGTAGCAGCTATATTCCTTAGTTGTAAAAATTCTAGCAAGCCAAACCAGTTGGAGGGACATAAAAGAAGCATAAATGACAGACCATCAATCAGCAAACCTTTTGGTATTTACACCATCTAATCATCAACCCGTAGACGCGAAATAAATCCTCAACACAGTAACCTTCCTTAAGGCCCTCTCCACGATCAAGTTGTTACTCTGCGTAAGGAATGCTCAGGAGTCCCTACGGATCCATAATGCTCAACTGGCAACATAGGCCTTTGGACATTATACAGAGTTTGGTGGGAAAAAGTCTGTTGTTATGCAACACATTGCCTGCAACACTAAGCAACTGTAAGCAACTGTGACAATACAACTTGTTATTAGCCGATGGAGTTTGGGGCATGTTATGCTTCTGAACTGTTCCCCGTGTTGCCCTCGCAATGTGGTTTTCAAAGTGACCGAGTGCTCTATAATATTCTGTCAATTTTGTCCATGACACTTTGATCCTTTGTATACATGTTCCATCAAGATAAAGATCAATTGTGCTACTCCGAATTACACGTGGCTAAAATAAAAAATGCCTCTCTTGCTCCAATCCTCCTCCACACTTGCAGACAGGGAGAGTGACGTCTTCCCTTGATATTTACACACTAAGATGGAGGACGAAGAACGAGAGCTCCACCAACATGAAATTTTTCCTTGGGACAAACCTCACTTGTTACAGGGAATACTGACCATACCTCCCGGTTGGGTCACGGTCTTGCATTGGCTGTGTCCCCTGCACCCCACAGCATCACATTTGAAAGGGCTTGACATGGAGAGGGACTGAACTCAAAGCACTCAAGATTAGAGACTGGCAATTGCATGTTTCACCAGTAATCTCCACAAGAACAAACCCCATCTTGAACGTGATGAAGCGGGTGGCATCCCGCACCACAATTGCTCGCCCAACAATCTTTGAGATAAACTTGGTGGCTGTGTGGCAGTCACAACACACCCGAAGGTTTTTTATGACACGGATAGTCGTCCCCGGGGGCGTGCTGATGACACCAAAAGCAATAGCCAGCTTCTCACTGTGGTGGCAAAGAGGAAGTTGCTTTTGATCATCCTTCAGGTCATGCAATACAAAGCGTGTATCAGCCACGTACCCAGCCGCCTCTATCAGCCCAGACAATCTCCTCAGCTCAGAGTAGATTTCCTCAGTTTGTGGATGCAATTTTTCGTCCACAAAAAATTTATGCACCAATTTTTGGACCTCAATGCAGCTGTGTCCTGGCTCCTTTCTGACACCTTTCCTCCATTGTTTTTCTCACCATCGCTTGTTCGTCCCACATGCCAGCTGCAGCATAGATGTTTGAAAGCAGCACATAAGCAGCCGGGTCCTGTGGATCCAGAATGGCAATGCATTTTGCGGCACGCTCTGCTGGCTCCACAGTGCCGTGAATTCTGCTGGCACCCAGCAGCGCCCCCCACACCCCAGCATCCGGTTCGATTGGCATATTGTTGATGAAGTCCTCAGCCTCATTCAATCGCCCTGCACGGCCAAGAAGGTCTACCATGCAGCAAAAATGTTCCACTGTAGGTATGAGATCATGGTCTCGACTCATGGACTCAAAATAATGACGGCCTTCATCCACTAGGCCTAAATGGCTACATGCAAAGAGAAGAGATACAAATGTTATACTGTTTGGCTTCATGCCTTCCAGTTGCATTTGCTCATATAGTTGGATGGCATCCCTACCACACCCATGCTGGGCATATCCTGCAATCATCCCACTCCATGAGACCACATCTCGTTTGGCCATACTACCAAACACTTGCTGCGCATCCCTTATGCTCCCACATTTGGCATAGAAGTCAACAAGTGCATTTTCCAAATTAACACACGTGGCAATTCTAGATGCAATTACATCACAATGGACCTTTTTCCCCTTTTCCAGAGCTCCTAGGCTGGCACACACGTTGAGAATGCAGATGAAGGTGACATTGTCAGGTGCTACCTCCTCCCCTTGCATTTGCTCATAGATCTTCAAAGCCTCCTTACCACACCCACACTGGGCATATCCTGCAATCATGGCATTCCATGAGACCACATTGCGATCAGCCATGGTGTCAAACACTTTACGTGCGTCCTTTACACTTCTGCATTTGGCATACATGTCAACAACAGTCGTCTCCAACATAATATCTGATGCGATTCCATCTTCAATGATGTCAGCATGGACTTGCTTGCCCTTTTCGAGGGCTCCTAGTGTGGCACACACATTAAGAATGCAAATGAACATGACCCTGTCTGGCATCACACGCTCCCATCGCATTTGCTCATAGATTCTGAAAGCCTCCTCAGCATGCCCATGCTTGGCATATCCTACCATCAAGGCTTTCCATGAGACCAAATCTCGAACAGCCATATTGTTGAACACTTGACGAGCATTCTTTAAGCTCCCACATCTGGCATACATATCAAATAGGGAAGTCTCCAAAATAATATCCAATGGGATTCCGGATTTGATGATGTCAACATGGACTCTCTTGCCCTTTTCTAGGGATCCTAGACTAGCACAAGCTTTGAGAACACAAATGAACGTAACCCTGTCCGGCATCACCCTTGCCCACTGCATTTGCTGGTAGATTTGGAAGGCCTCCTTAGCAAACCCACACTTGGCATATCCTGCCATCATCATAGTCCATGTAAACATATCTCGTTCAGGCATCTTATCAAAGACTTGGCATGCATCCTCCATGCTCCCGCACTTGGCATACATGTTGAGAAGGGTATTGAGTAGGAAGATGTTTGGCTTGAATCCACTTTGGATCATGTGGGCATGCACCTGCTTTCCTTCTGCCAGGTCTTTCACGTTGATGCATTCCTGTAAGAGACAAACATAAGTCTTGGAGTCTACCCGAATGTATTGCTGATCCAAAATCTGCTGTGCCTCTTTCAGTCGTCCTGCCTTACATAATGTCCTCACGGCATTCCCACCTCTGCCAGAAGACTTTTTGTTGACTGCCACTCTTGCTCCTCTATATAAAGCAGTGGTGATGATGGAGATGCTACTTCTACCACCAGTCTGATGCCCAACAGACAACAGTCCCCGATCCAACCCTGCCATTCTGCATGACTGAAAACTATGAGTTACACACCTGTTAACATCAACTCACAGTATATACACCGAAGCTCCTAGATGTGCAAAGAAACATGAGGACAGTTTTTTCACTACATGTTAACAGGACTGCAAAACCATTGTAGTCATGTACAATAAGAAGAAAGAGTTACAAATTCTTGCCTATTTTGAGTTGATACCTTAAATGATCATCAAATAGCTGGGAGAATGTTGATACCTCTAATGATCATGAAACAGCTGCCACACAATTTGTGTGCGTGCTGTATAATCTATTATGTAACTTGCCACTAACCCCTCAATGGTGTCCTCTCAGGACAAGACTAGGGCAAGGTAAGCAGGGTATCATGTCCTGCATGAAGAATCACACCACAGGTCAATCACATTGAAGCCTGGCCTCATAAGAATTCACATTTGAGATGCAACTGAAGTTACACACATTATGCTCATGGCACACTTGCAATGAGAGAGACACAAAGGATCCATGGTCGGTGTTACCTATCAAATACATGTAAATTAAATCCCCAAGGTCCCTTTTAAAGGGCTACTAGAAATCCAAATCATAAATGGGATGCAAATTCATGTCAACTTGGTCTGCTTTCAGCTGTGGCCTTCAGGTGAAAAGCTGTGCTAAGCACCAGTAGTCCTCACAGGGTAAGGCCTACCCTGACCCTCCCATAGGACCCATGGACCCGTAGATGTTATAATTCTCATGAACCTCGTCATTTGAGCAGTCCGTGAGATTGAATCGGGAGAGAAAACCAACGCTGTTGTGCGAATGCTGCAGAGGACAAATTGTTCATGGGGAAGTACTCATCACCGTGAAAATTCTGTTCCATACGGCAAGTTCCAAGCTTGTCAAACGGCTACCTAGCTGTAACATTTAGCCACACAGCTAATCTATCCCTAAATAAATAACCCTAGCTGTATGTGTGAATCAGGCCTAAGCACGGGAGAAGCTCCATGAGGCTACTTGTTGGAACGTTTGAAATTTGAAAAAAAACCTCCCAGCTTCTTATCCTTCCGCTTGATGTCATTGTCAATCTCTTCCCCCGCCTCTTTTAAAAAATCCTGAAGTAGTATAGTGATCTCTGAGAACTCAGGGCGTCCTGATGGATTCGTTTTCCAGCAGCGTTGCAGCAGGTCTGCAAGCTTAACCGGAGTATTTTTAGGTATAGATGGTCGCAAACCCTTCTGCACAACACCCACTGCAGCTTGAAGAGGAGTCAAGTCAGTATATGGAACCTTTCCAGTCAAAAGCTCCCAGAGCACAACACCATAGCTGAACACGTCTGCTTTACTATCATATGCCTTGTGCTCAATAACCTCTGGAGCCATCCAACGATATGTGCCTGTCTCTGCTGTCATGATGCCAGTCTGGGCTTGAACTCTTGCTACACCAAAATCAGCCACCTTCACAACCTCATTCTCATCCATGAGGAGGTTGGCAGCCTTGAGATCACGATGAACAATTTTGTTCTGGTGGAGGTAATCCATACCCTTGGAAATGTCAATGGCCACCCGCAACAGCATTGGGAGTTTTAGCACGGCCTTCTGCTTGTGAAGGTAGTCATACACACTCCCACCCAACATGTACTCTGTCACAATGCACAGATTGGGCGGTTTGGTGCAAGCACCGATAAATTGCACCACATTTTTATGTCGAACTTTCCTCATAATGGAGACTTCTTGCTCAAATTCACGCTGTAAATTCTCGTTCAAACGCTCTGGTTTCAAAATTTTGATGGCTACATCCTGTCCGCAATATGTGCCCCGGTACAAGTCCCCGAATGAGCCGGTGGCCACTTTTTGGTTGAACTTCAGTTGGGTGCTGTCAATCTCCCAGTCATCTACGCTGCTTGAGGGTATTGGGGAGGCGACCTCCGTCTTAGGTTGCAACGGGGCCACAGAAAGTGGGGGGGAATCGGATGGAGCGGACGTCTTCGCCCACGCTCCTTTCTCCATAGCTGCCAGGGCACCGTACAGAGCACGCCGCAAGTCTTGAGTATCCTCCGTTGGCCATCCATCAACCACAAAGACATCGAGGGAGTAACCGTCCACAGTCGAGAACACATGGGCTTCACGGATATTGAGCCCTACATCTGCCAGCAAGGCCGACATCTGACTGAGCAGCTTCGGCTTATCAATAGTAGAGAAAGTGACTTCATGCATGGGCAAGTGCGGATAGGTCGGACTGTGTGAGTGGTTGCTTTTCTCTGTGTCTTCAGAGATAGGAGACGCCTTGTTGTTGAAGTCTAAAGCTAAGGCCTCCAAATTGGGTGAGGATCCGAAGGCCGGGGGCGGATGCCCCTGTTTCCTTGATGACGGATGCCCAGGAGACTCATCCTGTCTGAGAGGGAGATCAATGGCAGACGCCACCACACTCTCTACAGGAAGTACATGCACTGCGCGTACATGGAAAGCTGGCTGGTTCTCAAGCACCTTTGCCTCATCCAACAAAATTTTATGTATCAGAACATCTTCCGCCCTGTCTGTGTTCACATCTAGCGCATACCTGGTAGAAAGGCGATTGAAATGCGCTTGAAGCTCCTCTGCGAACCCAGGCTTCTCCACCACCTGATTCCCACCCTCTTTCAGCTGCTGCAATACCTCCGCACACATTTCCTTCTTCTTCTGCTGCCTCTGCTGCGTAGGCGATGCACTCCCCCTCTTCACCACCTTGTCCGCATCCGATTCCTCCATCTCTACACACAAACGCTGCGCCTCGAGCACGCCCTGCACCAACGAGACCTGCGAGTCCTGCGACACTACCTCTCTTTGCCTTTGCCCTGCTCGACTGCCACGTCAACCGACACGGCTAAACCCCAGGGAGTATAGCCAGCATATCCGCCAGTACTTATGGAGATGTGCGGTTTCGCTGCGCTGCGGACGGTCGGTGTTTCTGCGCCGAATTATGATTCGTCATTAGTTAGTATTATCTTTTTATTTGTTGGTTGCGTTGAGTCAGTGGATAAGTTCCTTCAACCATTTTTCGTTGCCATAATAATATCAGTGTTTTTTCTAAGAAATTGGGAAACAGCACGAGTGGCTAAAGAGTTTTGCAAAAAATAGAGGTACGTTCTGTTCATCCACTTAATTTCCATTTGTGTACTACAATTTATATATCATCCATGTTTGGCGAATTCATGCGTAATTTATTTTTTTATTTGGAGAAATTTGGCGATTTCATCCATGAAAAGCCAGGGAATTTGCGACAGAATATTTGATTTGTTTTTTGAGGTCGAAAATTCGCCAATTTTGAAAAAAAAAAACGCTGAGCCATATCACCTTTCGATTTTGTTTTCTTTAAAATTATGTTAATTTTAATTAAATATAAATTTACCCCGTTATATTCTGTATTTAGGTTCGGATGTTATATCAACGAAAGAGATCACTCTCAAGCAAACATGTTTTTTATTTTTAGTCATGTGTACGTGGGCATTAGGTACCTGGACGCATATCCATATGCCTGTGTATCTGAGAATATTACATAGAATATTCCTTCGCCAAGTCTCCTCTGTCTTAGTTTTGAGTTTAAATATTTATTTACACATTAAAATACCAGTGTTTGAACGGGTCTTTTACACGGATATACCCCAGGGGTAAATCCGGGTATAGAACCTGATGTAGCAGATTTTGGGACCCAGATGTATACCCTTATGTTAGAGTACATCTTTATGATGTACCCTCCATCTATACTTGTCCTACATGAGTGGGTTTTAATATACCCTGTTAAATCCACGGTATGTATGCCGGATAAATAGCGATCAGGGTAGAAGTAATGGTGACATCATAATTTCTTTTTCCTTGAAGCTTTACCATAATTAAAATTTCTTGATTATGATCTAACTATTATCAGAATTATAATATTATTGCATATCTGTTGATAGTATACAATAGCGATTTTTTCAGTTTTAATACTCTAATAATATATTTGATTCCACTGAACTATAACCTGATTTATCCAATCCTCAATAAATTCTGACATAGTTGTGTATTGTATGAAACCAATAATAAATCTTAATGCATTTTATCCGGACCTGTAGCCTGAGGGTAAGCTAACCCTTGCTGCCTATGTCGAGACATCTGTATCACGATCCATCAAAACATAAAGCAAAGCAAACAAGGAAAAACGCCGTTAACCTAGAAGCAAGAAAGACAAAACCCTAGCTTCACACTAAACCCTAGGTGAACGTAAATAAATGAAGCGAAAGCGACAGAGGTTTAAATTCGACACACCAACCTTTCTGAGCAGAGCAGCAAGAAATTCTTCGCAAGCAACACTCACTCACTGACAAGCGCCTGCAAGGGTTCTGATCACGAACTGGAGTATGAACAAATGAAAAAAAACCCCCCCAATGGCACAGAACAAACCAACAAACTTATTAGGCACATCATCAAGTGGGAGGAACAACCTTCCGACAAGTGCGGATCAAACATGACTCAATGATAAAACAACCTTATGTAAAGTAAAAATATTTGTTGGATTTTATTCAATATGAGAAATAGGTAGTATAACTTTTCAAAGGTATATTGACACGTTTAGATTGAACAATAGATTGATATGAATGACCTTATGCTTCTTTCATCCTCCTAAAGCTCATTTTACATGCATGTTACACTAACACTACCTAAACTCATCCTCCATGAAACAAAGCTCCACTCCAAAATCTCTCAACAATCACTGCCATGTGAGTAACATCAACTGATCATGAAGATAACTATGTAGGGTTGGATTGGGGAGGGTGGGCTGACGGCCCTACAGGAAAAGCGTCCCAAGTGTTGATTGCATTGACGAGCTAGACCAAGGCATGGAGTGGGGTGGCCCAAGAGGTGTGCCCCAACGTGTGGGCCCAGGCGGGGCGTCAGTGGGCACCGAGGAGCCACAATCATTACGACGTGGCGACCAAAAATTCGCAAGCAAGGCAGGCGCATTAGTGGATGTTGCCCGGCTGCAGCTTGTTCCAGTGTAAATACCATCATGAAGGTAATTTGATACAATATGTCTATAGTGGTAATGTTGGCACCATAGATAAATTATTAAAATACATATATATTATCCTGCGTTATTTTAATTTTTCTGAGCCCTTAAGGGCCCAAAAGACCCGGTTTTGAGTTTTGATGAAGTAGATTTTTCTATGTACTTTTGCAGATTTTAATATTTTTGAATGGTTCCAGCTACATGTACATCGCTGATAACATGGCCCACCTTCTCACATTGAAACTAGTAAATTTTCCCGAATTCTCCGACCTATGATTTTCTTAAGAAACGCAAGGGTCATGAAATTGGACCATGCAGGAGGGGCCATGTATAGTTGTCTGTGTATATGTAGCGAGACATAATTGGCCCATAGTTGGGCTCACTCTGGTGGTCACTCTTGTAGATTCTACCTTTGGATCTAGAGTTTGTTTTTACCAGGCTTACTATTGTAGTGCATTCCACACCCTCACCAGAGGGATTGCATCCCATCAATGGATCATTTTTCTTGTAATGGGCTCATCTTGAATTGCCTATGGAAGGCAATGCGGTGAAATTCATCATACAATTAGAGAGATTTTAATGTTTTAGTAGGGTTTTGGGATTTTGCAAAGTATGAAATTTGAGCTTTGACCAAGCTATTTGAGTGAAGGGTTGCTTTCTTGCTTTTGCCTGCCACATAGAAATGTGGTATGGTATCCTAGCCAACTATTGTGATTTTTTTTTTAAATTAAGGTCCTTCGTATGTGTTTGAGGGGGGGGTCAAAATGACTAGCTCAAAATTGCCACATGTGCATCCAGCAGTGCCACATGGATCAATTTAATACTTTAATATTTGACGCCTCCCCAAGGAAGCGTAAATTATGGTGTCTCTTCCCAGGAAGGGTTACTGCCTGCCGCTAGGAAGGTGGACACCTTTGTGACACCAATAGATGGATTGAACCCACAACCACTTCTGAGGTGATATGTGCCCATTACCACTGGGCTACAACTTGGTTGTCCACATGGATCATTGAGAGGCCACTTCTCCACTTGGAGGTTCTTGTACAGTCACCTCATTTGGGTCTTCTATAAAGCTTTTCAGAGACTTGGTCTCAAGGAACCTGAAACCGAGAGGCCCCTTCCAACTTTTGGAAGATCCTCGTCGCAGAATTGAGCAATTGACAAGTATAGAGTTCCACTGTCCGTAATTCTGGATGTAACGCAAGTGTCTCGCAAAGCACACGGATGCGGAAGAGCCAAACAGCGGTGGCTGCTCATATACGACGATCTCTGTGGGTAGAGAGGTGAATTAAACTGGTGGGGCTCAATCTCTGACTGTAAGACAAAGCCACAATATCTGCCACCATGTCTACGGACGTGGTGAGTGTGGATGAGTATGAAGTTTTGGCCAAGCGGAAGTTGCCAAAGATGGCATTTGATTACTTCGCATCTGGCGCAGAAGACCAATGGACTTTGAAAGAGAATCGGGGTGCATTCAGCCGCATCAGGTATTTTCCTGCGTTGATTGATGCCCACTGCTCTTGCACTAGTACATTGGCAGATGAAGAAGAGATGCTCCTTAGAGTGGCCTCGACCCATGGTCGAGTGCAGATGAACAAATTGAGAGAAGTCACAAGTATAATGGTTGGCCATACACAGGAGTCCGAATGTTGCTGGATACAACCCGTCCTCCTTTTTGGTTGCCGGTGTGAATGTACTGCCATAGCTTTACATCCGAGTCTGCCCCATATGTAATTGAGCTTTTCTTTAGCCGTCTCAAACAGAATTGTGACGTGAACAACAAGTGGAGACACTGTGGAGACATTGGAGTCAATCGTCAATACCACCCTGTTGTTTTAAAAGAAAATCTCCACAGCCCAGTTGTCTTCCATTCAATGTCCAGGGGAATATAGCACATGCGTTTGTTGGGTTCCTGTCACTGAAGTGCTTTGCCTTGCCCCAAAGCTGTGGTCAGGGAACTATTCATTCGACCGGTTGCTTCTTAATTTGCACTTGTCCCATTTTCGGCACAAGGAGACACCTCAATATCGAGGTCTCAAGATCTAGCATGTAGTAGATGACCCAGCAAGTATGTGATAGAGTAGCTGTCAAACTATTCTAATATTCCTGCTTAGTATAACATTTGAATTGCTGTGCTCATGGCAGGCTTAGGCCTCGAATTCTGGTAGATGTGAGCAACATTGACCTCTCCACGAATATTCTGGGGTTCAAAATAGCTATGCCCATCATGGTTGCTCCCACTGCACTGCACAAACTGGCGCATCCAGATGGTATCTTGGTTTTCCCTGAGACAAAACTTGGCACATTTGCACATCTTGCTGGATGTTTGGATATACATAATAGCTAGATCTATACTGGGGTGTCTATGGTTTTGCTTACAACTTTGAGGGGCACATGGCAGGTGAGTCCGCCACAGCAAGGGCGGCATCGGCAGCTGATACCATTATGGTGTGTCTCCCATCTTGGAAAGTAGATATAGGCCATTCATATGCTCTTGTATCTACTGATTACATTGCACAAGGATTTTTCCTTTGGATAAGCAGTGGAATGTGCTTTACATCGAAGGCCAGCAGAATTGAACAAGTATGAGGACTGACCATGTATGTTGGATGTCTGGAGTTGTTGGCTTCATGTCCAATGCTATGGAGCATTCTTGCTCTACTGATTTTGAACTGCGCACCAGGGCCACACCGTCTTGAATCTGCCAAGGATCTTCTTTCCATTTTGGCAAGCTCAAAGCATCGGTTTTCTATAGCTCACTTTTGAAAGTGTATTTGTTTCAATTAACCAGCCCATTGATCCTTAGAGCTCTCAAGGAGTAGCATACATGGCCTTTATCCACTTTTGTGTGCAGATCCTTCCATTACGTGGTGTGAGAAAAACAATACATGACCTTCTGACAGTCATGTTGCAATTGAAGTAGCAAGATGATAGGTCTGACAGGTCAACGATTACTTCAACATGTGATGGTGATGGTGCTGCAGATACTGTCATCTAGTTCCAGTTGCAGCATGGAAGAAGTTGCGCAGAATTGTCCAGGTGTTCGTTTCTTCCAGCTTTATGTAAGTAGCAAATTGTAAGTAGAAGCAATTTGCAAACCTAGAGAATGTTAGGTGGAGCTTCACACAGATAAAATTCTGTGGCCCTGGCACTGTGGCCACTCCTTAGTTCAATTCATATATATACATGATGATGGAAGCTACACTCTGTGTTCCATCCATCCTTAACAAGGGTTGGCTTCAGAGTCATGAGGGGGGGACTTGCGCAACACAATTGCAACTAGTCACTTTGTGGTCCATATTGGCTCCTCTGCATCTTGGTCCTATCTTCCTGGTTTTGGATATTGAACACCAGTATTATGTTTGTTTTCTTGCTTCAAGACTGATCCTGGGTCTAGTCCCGTCCCCTCGCGCACTCTACATACAATCAATATTCGCGAACTGGGATCTTTACTGTATCCACGAGGGGCACAAGGCCACAAGGGACACTAGTAGAGCAAAGAAAAAGAAAGAAAGAAAGGAGGACCTAAATATGTTAGTCTGTGGGGGGCTAAAGGGGAGAGAGAGACACAAAGAAGAAGGAAAATTACTTTGTCCATTGGAGACCTGATGGGACATGGTAGAAACACAGTAGAACCTCTGCAACCAAAAATCAAACCCCATATGTTGCACAAAGGTAAGAGAAAGAAGGAAAGAAATTTGTTTCATCGACAGGAGGCCCAGAGGAACCATAGGTCACAGAACAAAATAGAGCCATAGTAGAACCAGTTTGGAGAGGAGAAAACTGAATCTAGCAAATTGGAGTTATAGGTCTACAAGGACAGGGATGTGACTACACAGTTGGTGCGGCGGGCAGAGCATGCAGGCTACCATGCAATTGTGCTCACTGTTGACACACCACGACTTGGCCGCAGAGAGGCTGACATTAAGAACAGGTATGCTTCTCTCCAGCATGTAGTCAGCCCTGTCGATTTTACTTGCAGGTTGAATGCACCACTGGTAGAAGTCACCAGATTTGTGGATACCGTTCAACAGAATTCGCTTTGGTGTTCAGTAGCTTGTTTCCCTATGACGTTTTAAGTATGTTGCAGGTTCAACTTGCCACCTCACATAGTCTACAAGAACATGGAGGGACTCATGGACCTTGGAAAAATGGACAAGGTACGCCTGGCCACCATCAGATCCAAATACTCATCATGTCTCTTAATTGCCCTATACAAATAGACTTTGTGAACCTGTCCATATTGATAATGCATCTATCTACTGACAGCTTGGTGGCCTTACAGACTAGTGATTCAATGCTTGCTGCATGGGCAGACAGCCATTTTGACAGATCCCTCAGCTGGAAGGTACCCTCAGTTCTATTGCTTGTGCACTTGTGGGAGAGACACACAGAGAGACCTGAGGGGATGATGTGGAATGTGTGATCTCTCTTCTGAACCTCTCAGGCAAGAAAGGATATATGTGCCCGACAAGTGGCAGTTTTTGAATGGTGCATCAAGCTTCTAGGCTGGACCTAGTTGCTTTAGGTACTTTCAGCACACACTTGCATGCTCTAATCATACAGGATTTGATGTGGCCTGCCTGTGGAACATAGTGGTCTCATTGCCACATTTGCCAGTCAGTCTGGGGATAGAAAGCTTTCAGTTGATACCATACCAGAAATTAAGGCGGTGCCTTTTGCATGGAATCACAGGATGTGAAATGGCTGCAATCAATGACAAGGCTTCCTGTTATTCTCAAGGGCATTTTGACTGCTGAGGATGGTGAGGGTCTGCCTATCCTAATATTGAATGTCCCGTATAGTACGGTCCATACAACAGACAGCGGATGAGTATTCTGTTTTTTCAATGATTTCAAGATTGGTTCTGGTTAAGGCATGCTAGGCCTTGTAATGGTGGTCATTTGAAATTTTCGATAGAGCGGAATAGGAATGTGCATGTAAGATAGTGACGCCATTTTGTCACATAGATGCCCTGGACTTTTCGGTCATATAGGTTTCATTGTTTAGCTATTTTGGGTGCATTTTTGGGAATGAGCATTGGAGTCTCGTTCTTGATTGCGATTGAAATGAGAAACTTGTGCATGAGTGCAGCGACGCTAGCATTGCAGGCTGGAGTTGCAGGCATCATGGTGTCCAATCATGGGGCTCGCCAACTTGACTATGTTTCTGCCACAATTTCTGTTCTTGATGAGGTGTTGTCACCCCACATTCTCTCCTTTTAAATAGAGGATTGTTGTTCTTCTATCATGTGCTTCCCAGCTTTCCACATCTGCTGATTACTCTCAACTTTGTACACCTGTCTGTTGTGCTATCTTTCTCTCATATATTCTCCTCCATATAATAGGAATTTGGGAATTTGGGCCTGCCATGTATGACCTCCTTTCTTTCTCTCCACAAAGCTACAGAGAAGTCGAAATCGCGGCACCTGGTGTCCTAGTTTCCTGGTGGGGGAAAAATTTGGAACCACTGCAATCATCTTTCCTCTGAGGAAAGCTTGGGGCTAGAGGTACAACACCATCACAAATTCTCTCTGTGGAATTTGCATGCGTACCGCTTCTAACTGAGGCGTGCTAACAAGGTTACAAGCCCTCCACCCAAAAACTGACTGCCTGGGCCCTCACAACAACCAGCAGGTGGTCTCAAGACCTCCTGGTATGCTCAGGTGTCCAACTTTTTTAAGCGCAATGGACGTTGCTCCCTACTGCCACAAAATACGGAGGGGTTGGAAATTGCGTCCACACAGGACCGCAATAGATGCATCGGATGAGAACTAATGGAATTTCACGTCAGGCAGTCGTGGAAACCAGCCAATTTTACAGCAAAACTGCAGTTGTATCAGGAGACATTCTTGGTCCTCCATGACGATAGAATTACCTCAAATTACCTGTCTGCACTCTATCTCCCTCTCTTCTAAGGGCATTGGGGAGTTGAGGGTGGGCTCCCACAGTCTGTGGATAGACACTGGTAGGTGGGACAACCTGCAACATGAAGACTGCCTGTGCCCCGCTTGCGCAGGGAACAACAGGGATCTCAAAAGTAACTGTCCTTTCTACTATGAGATCTGTGGGAGATTCAATTGTGTATTCTGTGATACCCAATCTGTCATGGAGGTCTTCAGAAATGCTGGGCAGCTTAACTGCATGAGGCTTTGACTCTCAGACAATCCACGACAATCCGCGGATGTTATAAAATACCATTTCATATCCTTTCATTTCTCTCTACCAACTTTCATCTATTTCTTTCTCTTGACCAACTCTGAAAATCTCGAGGTTGAGCCAAAAGCCCAGGCCCTTTTGGGGTCTATTTATTGGGCAAATCACACTCAGCAGATTGATGTTTGTGTGAAGGGATTTCTAGAGGGTATCTGGAAAACTCAGATCAATTGTCTGTTCAAGGTAAGTCATACTACCGGTGTCAGCCCCTGACAAAGGTAGTTTCTGTCCCTTTGTGTTCTGCTCAAACTGGGCGCGGGATCAATGGCCACAAGGCTATGGCAAATGATGTCTTATGAGTACATTCTCTCTCTCTACCTTTGAGCAATAACCAGATGCAGAGAGGAAGAGGAGATTGTAATTGCCTGATGTGAAGACAACATCCATTTTCTGATACATTGTCCAGGATAGTCTCACCAGAGAGTGATCCTCTTCAGGACCATCAAGAACATTGTCCCCGCACCTTTGTTCACCAACTTTGAAAACTTTGAGGCTGAGCGCCCTAAATGCTGGGCAGCTCACACACAGCAGATTGATGCTTGTGGGAAGGGATTTCCAGAGGAAATCTGGAAAGCCCGAACCAATAAGGTAAGTCCCACTACTGGAGTGACTCCCTCACAAGGTAGTGTCTGGTCCCTCTTGCTCTGCCCAAACTGGGCACGGGGTCTATGGCCACAAGGCTACGCCAAACAACATCTCATGAGTACATTCTCTCTCTGGCCGAGGCCTTTAGCTTTGACAATCAGAACTGTCTGGCAGCCTACCTGCGTTAGGCACTTTGTTTTCCGGCGACCCTGTTTGTAAATTGAGGTGCTGCTCTTCACTGGAGCTTGGTGATGGCAGTAGTTGTGTTGACCTGTGATCCAGATAGCCAAGTAGTTGGGCAAGCAGGTGCAGTGTAGATGGTCCTGGATGCTGGAGGTCGTGTGACATAATGTGGTCGCATGGAGATTCACTGCCCTCCTCCTCATAGCTAAGTTCCACCCTGATAAATCTGAAAAAGGAAGGTGCAAGATGTAACGAGTATAATCTAGTGCCTCATTGATGACTAGGCAAGGCCCTGTACTTATGCTAACTCCCAATAAAACAAACTGCCCTGTTGGCCTTAGGAATTCACCATAGATATGGAACTGCAGGTAGTAAAGGCTGCTGCAGGGAGGGTTCCTGTGTTCCTGGATGGCGGGATCCGTCGTGGCACTGATGTGTTCAAGGCTCTGGCGCTCGGTGCATCAGGTGTTTTTGTAAGTACTGTCATTATATCAGATTTTGCATCTATGAGTTCTAAACGTTTGGATTTTGACCTTCTAGTTTTTCTGGGGACCATTCAGTTTGCTTTTTGATTTTAGAGCTTTTTGGAGCAGGTGGGAAGACCTGCAGTGTTTGGGCTTGCGGTGGATGGAGAGATGGGGGTGAAAAAGGTGCTACAATTGTTAAAAGATGAACTGGAGCTAGCTATGGCACTGTCAGGTTGTCGGTCCCTCGGGGAAATAGCTCGTTGTCATGTACAAACAGACGATGAGCAACGCAAGGGCATTCTCTCCAAGCTGTGATACTACCCAACATTAGGAAGCTTAGTAGCCATTCCTGGACTTCCCATTGCAGTATATTTCTATCGCTTGAGCAATAGTTGCTTTTGGGCTGCTTGTGGAGGGCCCCTGTCTCTTTCTTGGTTCTGCTTTCTCTTGTCCCTTAAGCTCTTTGAGCTTTCTGTGGACGTTTCAAATCATTACATTTCATTTCTTTCTAGAGCATGACACACTCAGGCTATCACTCCCTTGGAGAAATTGCTTGTTGTCAGGTACAATACAACAGACAATGAGCAACTCAAGGGCATCATCTTAAAGCTGTGATGCCAGCCAAGTTAGGAAGAGAATAAACCACCCTCCACTTCTCATTGCAGTCCACATACGCGCTCTCACTCTCCTATGGACGAGTATTTTTGTTCCTTTGAGGGTCCTGTTGTCTTTCTTGTTTGTGTTGATGTTGTACTTCTGTCCCTTGGGCAGTTTCAGCTAATTTTGTCTCTTCTCTATAGCTGTCTCTGTCTCTGTGTCTCTCTGTTTCCACTGCAGAGGAATCAACTCTGAAGTAAAAAATCCCATGCTTTGCCGCGTTATTAGGCCTGCCTTTCTTGCTCCAAAACAGCTAATGGGGCTGTTCGGGGTGAGTTTGGCATCCCTCCCTTCAGCTCCCCACGAGATGAATTCAAGGTCAGATGGTGGGGTCAGCTGCAACGTATGACTAATATCAGATATCCTAAGTTAATCGACTCTATATCTTGGAAGCAGGATCGCCCTGTCAAACCGGCTGAAGTCCTGGCCGGAGTGGGTAGAAGAGGTTCTTAAGGATCTGTATCTTAGTCCGCAAGGCTTGACCCTGCCGGAAATATCTGACTTAGAGGCTGTAGTGTCCAAAGCCATGTCTGTTGCCAGGAAATTCTCTGATGAAAATGAAATTAATCAGAAAACTTCCCTGAACTTGTTTCCAGTCTGTGACGTGGGGGAGGCCATCATGCATGACCTCAAGGGTTTACCCACTCTCGGCACTAGACTGAAATTTAAACTCGCTAGGAAGCCTACCTTTGAACAGCAAACAGATGCAGAGAGGAAAGGGGGACAATGTTCATTTTCTGATTCATTGTCCTGGGTACTCGCCCGAGGGACGCCCTCTTCAAATCCATCACGGGATTTGTGCCTGTACCTCTGTTTACCAACTTTGAAAATCTCGAGGCTGAGCCAAAAGTCCAGGCCCTTTGGGGCCTAGTTAGGGGGCAAATCACACACAGCAGAATGATGCTTGTGTGAAGGGATTTCTAGAGGGTATCTGGAAAATTCGGATCGATTGTCTGTTCCAAGGTAAGTCATGACAAGGGTAGTTTCTGTCCCTTTGTGTTCCGCTCAAACTGGGCGTGGGGTCAATGGCCACAAGGCAAACAACGTCTTATGAGTACATTCTCTCTTTGTTTCCATCAGGCAACTCTGGGATCAAGCCAAGCTAGATGTAGCGGATGCACAGGTGTCTTATATGCACATTACAATGTCTCAAAAATGGAGTGTGAGTACAGATACAATCCCACAAAGAAAAAACTGTAACTGCTAGAAAAACTTGGGTATCTGTTGTAGGATTAGGGTGGGATTCGCAGATGCAAGCTCAATTCTGAATTGTCATTGCATTGCTTCACAGGACAAAGTGGGACAGGCTCTTGCTCTCAATGACTACAATCCACACCATTGAAAATCTCTGTCACTGAAGGTGCTATGTTCAGCAATCCTTTATATCCACACTAAGATGTCACCTTCAGAACAAGGGGTGAATCTTACTGTGGTTTCAATCAATCGAGTTTTTGGTGTATTTTGTACAAACGAATGTAGCCACATGACTAGAAGGAGCAATTTGCACAACGCTGAGAACTACAGGTGACTCATGGCAGAGAGGGCGACCCTTTTGATGACCATCGAGAACATCGTCCCTGCACCTCTGTTCGCCAACTTCCAAAATCTCGTAGCTGAGCCTAACGCCCTGGGTCTTACTGCTGGGTAGATCACAATGCTTGTGCGAAGGGCGTCCTAGAGGAAATCTGGAAAGCCCTAACAAGTTATTACATGATCCCACTACTGGCTCGCAAGCTAGAGTCCGTTCACCCAAACTGGTTCCACGACCAGAAGACTACTGCGAACAACGTCTTTAACGTCTTAACCCTTAAACGACGACGCGACCTGATTCGGGTCGCATCGTTTGCAGGGGAGGGCGTATCTCCGTCGGATGATATCCGATAGAGACGCGGCCTGAACGAATTCTGTAGCCCATCCTGTCCTCTACACGCTGCAGCAAAAATTATTAGGGATTCAATAAATTCCCTGCATGCTAGAATTTAGGGCGTGGCAGGGTTTCGCCATTTTGTGTCAGGAGGTGGTCACGCCCGTTGACCGGGCACGGAACCCCGGATTTGCACAGCTGGCAGGTCAAACCATTCTTTCCGGCACGTTCCCGGCACCAGAAGGCCTGCTTTGCCGTTGGCCGGAAAATCCACTCTTTTCCCTATCCATGTATGAACCTTCCTCCAAATCCCAAATTTTTTTGGCAGAGGCCTTTGCAGTGGAGTGCTTCATAGAGTGACGGTTGGAATTTCCTGGCAAGTCCCTATTTCAGGGCATTTGGAGGCCCTCAGCTGGCCAAAGCAACTTGGAATGAATTTTACCTCCCTGCTTCACATACAAAGCATCCCCCCCTCTAATTTTGGGGGTTCAGGCCCATCTTTGCAGGGAGTACTCCTTCACTGGCCCAAATTCAGAATCTGAAACCCATCCACTCAGGAATAATCTGGAAAATGCCAATTTGGCATGGTCAAACCCATTTTTGTCACTTGGTTTTTTGCATTTTCACAATTTAGGCCTTTTTATTTTGTTATAATCTCCCAAATACAACGGTCAAAAGTCCTGTAATTTTTCCACTTCATTCATGATGTCAGTAGGGATGCACGTGTACGGTTCATCCACGTGGATATCAGTGGTTAGGTAGTTACAGCGATTTTAGAGAGGGTATATACCTATTTTGTCAAAAAGTCCAAAAAGTTAGCTCGTCCTTTAGGGGTTAAGAGTACTCTCTTCACGCCGTAGACCTATATCCAGTATGCAGAAATTAAACTAGGTAGACCAAAACTACCCTAACCCTAAACCCTAAACTAGGTAATATTGAAAATTGGGAACATTATCAGGCTTCAACCAAAAAGAAATCCAGTGGAGTCCCGGTTATTGGTTCAAAAAGACCTCTTGTGTTTGAAGAGACCTGCTCGTGTGCGTTGGCCTAGATTTCCACAGCCCTCCAACTTTCGTTACTTGTTTAGGCGCCATTGTGCAGAGATTTTGGGTTGGGTAGATCGCAAGGAGGAAGGAGACCCCCTTGGATTCAGCGCAGGGGTCAACGACATTTTGAGGCTCGAGGTTTGGCCTGACTTTCAGACGTCTTCTGCCAGCCACGAGGAGGCTCAAATAACTGGCTAGGGAGAGAGGTAATCGTATTGAACCCTCTTTTGATTTCATGAGTGAGGAGATGGGCAATTCGACCTACTTCTTGCGCAACTCTCAAAATCCGCTATGTGATCCTGCTGGTCACTCCCAAACTATGGAGGACATAGGGATTTTGGGATCCACAGTGAAGGTGGCAGTGGCTGAGCTGCACCTTCAGGATGTGGCATCGTCTAGCAATGCCCACGAATTTGGATATGGCACTGTGGTAGACAAGACATGGGACATCCTGAATGGTACAAAAAATTATACTGTCTCTTTTTTTGGTGTCCTTGGTGTTCATGTGGTATCGTCACAGTCATGTGTTGTGTGTAATCTTGATGATTCAATGTTGTGCACTATCCCTGAGCTCTTGGGGTTGGATTCTGAAGCTGAATTGCCTGAGGGGGAAGTAGATGATAGTGAATCAGATTCTGATTGTGACTATAATCCAGAAGATGATGACCTTGTTGACATCGATAATCCTGATTTGATGGACTACTGTGTTGACACGGGGAATCCAACGCGTGAGGTGGGATTATATGATTTGCCGCCCAATTGGGAGCAGTGGGGTCCTGCTGAGTTATTTGATGATGACATGTGGAACTTATCTGCTACTGAATTGCCAGACATTACATGGTTAGGTGGTGATTCGGGTCCTCGTTTGCCTTTTGGAGATTCAGCAAATCCAGTTGATTTTTTCAATTTGTTTTGGCCACTATCGGTCATGCGCCGAATTTGTAGCAGACCAACTTGTATGCCAGGACAGAAAACCAGAATGGAAACCTGAAAGGAGGTAGATGGTGGTACCCTATCACCATCCGTGAATTGAAGGCTTGGCTTGCTATTCACATGCTCATGGGAATCAAAAAATTGCCTAGTATTAGATTGTATTGGAAAGCCAACAATGCCTTCTTCAATTGCCCTTCCATCATGCGCATTATGTCCCGCAACCGATGGGAGGCAATTCTGAGGTGCCTCCACCTTGTTGACAACAAGGATGTATGCACTATTGACACTGACCCTGCTTTTGATAAGTTAGCTAAAACCAGGTGGTTGTTACATGCACTAAATGGTTTGTATGCCACCTACATGAGCCCCGAGCAGAATTTGACTGTGGATGAGCAAATGGTGAAGTACAAGGGCAAATATGCCCGAATCCAGCAATACCTAAGCAAGAAGCCTGTGCAGTGGGGTCTGAAGGTGTGGTGTTTGTGTGGTGCATGTTCCAAATATGTTCAGAAGTTAGAGGTTTACCTTGGGAAGGATGATGGGAATGATATGACCCATGGCAGTGGATATGGCGTGGTGACAAGGTTACTAGAAGGATTTGAGGGTAAGGGCCATATTTGTAACGATGGATAATTTTTTCAGTAGCCCCATCATGTTCTATGATTTGGCAGCAAAACAGATCTATGCTACTAGCACGGTAAAAACCTCCCGAGTGGGTTTTCTTACGTGCCTTGATTTGGGGAAGAAGGGTGAGAGAGGTAGGCTGGAATATTGTGTTCACATAAGTGGCAAAGTAGCCGCTATTGCCTGGATGGATGCCAAGTTGGTGACCATGATTTCCACTGCCATTTCCCCTATCGGTCCTGATTGCTTCATACAAAGATGGCACAAATGGGCAAGACGTGATGTGCCTACCTCCCCTATTGTGGTTCATTACCAGCAGCATATGCGGGGAGTGGATGTTCAGGATCAGCTACGGGGTTACTATTCTGTTCAGACCAGGGACCATAAATGGTGGCACCACTTGTACTTTCATGGAGTTGATACTTCTTTGGTGAATGCTTACATATTGTACCTGGGTTTTATGAGGGGAAATGGCCATATTCCTCTTAGCCACATGCTTTTCAATTTGGAGGTTGCAAAGGGACTAATTGTGGGGTGGGTTCCTCCTAGGAGAACAGTAATGCCAGGGGCAGATGTGCCCAACCCGGGGTCTGTGCATTTCTCCCTCAAGACTAGTAGGAGGAGGAAGTGTGTTCAGTGCGGTATGCGTCAAAGGTATTTTTGTCACGCATGTGGAGATGAGTATATGTGCCTTGGAGGATGCTTTGTCAAGAGCCATAGCCTTCTCTGATTATAGATACTTCTATGTTCAGTAATTGATATGGTTGATTTCTTACTGCACTGATGTGGAGACCTTTGATGCCAAAGAGGGGGTATCCTCCTTACGACACTTTTTCTATGTAGTGGTGTTCTGTCTTTTTCTAAGCAGTGGTGTGTTTGGGGGTTGGTTTGTTGTTGGTAGCCATGAAACGTTTGTACTGAGGATCCAGCCGTAGAGAGTCGTTTGACAGTCCAAGGAGAGGTTGTGCAGTATTGGGGTTCACTGAGTCCTGATCTGAATGATTTGTTTGCTACTCCAGCTTTTTGCCTCAGAGTTCATGTAGCTCCGAGGTCTTTGTTGCAACAATTTTGTGTTTCAATTAGGACTGAGTTCATTTTCTTTGTGTCTAGTATAATTATGTGGTAGTCCCCCAGTCAAGCGGGGGTGCGCATAAGGGTGGAGACTCCTTCCCTCCCTGGGGAGGAGTCTCCCCCTTGTGTTCATGTGTGAGTTGCCAATTGGGGCAAGTTAGTGGGTTCAACTCCCACTCACACAATTCGGCGTGTAAATGTGGGTTCATCTCTAGTTTTTTTGAGTCTGATTTGATGCTAGTGTTGGCCACATGTTGGTCTTTCTTTGTGTGAGCTGCCAGTTGGGGCAAGCCACTGGGTTCAATTCCCACTCACACATTTTGACCCCCCTTACTTTGACCATGTGTAAATCAGAAAATATGAATCCATTTTTTGCATTCTATGGCTCATCATAATGCCAATGTGCTGGATAACACCTGTAAGCAGGATGAGATCCTGCAGATTTCATCCCGTCAGTGAAAATTGCAAATTCCTCCAATTTCCCTTATTGTTTTGGGAGGGGCCCAAAAAATGGGCCCCACACTCAACGGTGGCGTTTCTCGGATTTTCGCCTGATTGGCCTGCAAATTTACCGGTGTCTAGAAGGGGTAGGTATGAGCATAATGTCTGGTCAATTTTCCCAAAAACTTTTTTTTCGCTGAGATATTCTCATTTTTCTGAGCTGGGGTCCACTTTTTTCAAAAAGTCAACATTGGGCACTGGGCGCTTAAGGGTTAAGTTAAGTTATATTTGTCTGTCTGTCTGTCTCTCTCACATTTTAGGTCACACAGTAAGCTATCCAATACCAATGCAACAGCGAATCCCAGCCATATTTACGGGGCAAGATGGAGCCGCGTCACCAAGCCGAAACCCTAAAACAAAAGTTCGGCTAGGTAGGTACATACGTACACCCATCATGTCTCCATACAAAGGTACTCTGTACGCTGTACAATACCACATGCTCACGAGCCGATTTGTCGAGTATATAGTACAATTTTAGCGTACATACATTCGGCGGAACGTATCGTACTAGAGTGATCTACCTATTGATGGTCTCGGCTAGTAAAACTATTTGACCTTGACGGCAAAAAGGAGGCATCTCTGGTAACTATGTCAAACTTTCCACGCGTGCAATGTCGTTGCACGTGGCGGCGCGAACCATCCCTTTCACGCGGGGAAGAGGCCCTGAGAGGAGAGAGGAGTCGAGAGAGTGTTGTGTGATCCACATGTAATAGAATTTGGCAAGAACTGTGGAAGGTCCAAGCGTTGTGTAGCTTGCAGCTGACTGGACCTTTCAGCATCCTGGCCTTAGAGAGGCGCGGAAGAAGTAGTGATATGCAAAGGGAGAGGAGAAGTGAGAGTGACAGAAAAAGGTCGTTGATTTGTCCGACCTGAAAGGTTCTGCAATGTAAGACAATACAAGAAGAAGGCAAGGCTTAGTTATTGAAGTTACAGATGAAGGTGGGAGCGTCGACATGGATACAAACAGCAGTTGCAAATTGCCGTCGCTGATATCAGGGATTCCAGCTCCCTTAGCTAAGATCCGGCCTTTCTTGGTGCCTCCATGGCAGGCAGCAAGAGCAACGCAAAGGCCGAGTTAAAGATTCTTTCACTTACAGAGAAGGAAGACTTTCTGGCGCATTGACCACAATATTTTCTGGTCTTTGGCAAGTTTGTTGACTGGCCACTGGTTTTCCTTCTGTGCCCGTGCTGCTGTGAGTATCAGTACCTCGCTCTTTGTTAGTAAGTCCCTTCTTTTCTTCTTTCTTTCTCTGCTTCCCTCTTCCTTTTCGGTGATAGTCTCCTTTTTCTTGGATTGTCAGTCCTCCTGGAAAATGCCGGAGCTTTGCTCCATTTTTCTCTTTGTATTAAGCTCCAGATAGCGGCAACGGGGTTTATTGGCCCTGAAAAATTTGTACCAGCTCGTACTTTGTGATGGTTGTCCTCACTTGCATAAGAGCCAAACTTGAACACTGATTCATTGCACTAGAACAAATGTTTCATTTTATTCATTTGGTGCCATGGAGTTAGAGCAGAGTTAGAGTTCGTGTTACAGGGAAACAATGTCAACAATGTCGAAGTGACGCAAATGAACTGTGCTGTCTAGTCGAAGATGTTTAGCTGGTTGTGGTATGCTCAAAGTTGCAGGAACATTTCTCCAGGTTTAGATCAATCTCGGCGCTTCAAAGCCTATGCCGTTACGATTACAATTATTCAGGTTTTAATCACTGTCAAAGCACCACTCCCTCTCACACTCCTCGTGCAACTCATTCTCATGAGCTATGAAACGCTGAGAAGGTTTGAGTTTCAGAATGTTGATGCACCTGAGTGACCAGAGATTTAGCGGCCGATAGATGATGTATAGAGGTAGGTTGGCCGAATTGTTGCCGGGCTTTGGTAAGAAGGCGTGGAAACTGTGCTAAGTTTGAGATGCCGAGGCTTAGTATGGAATGAGCATGTACCAGTTACAGTCACAGTCTAACCTTTCTGCTACTGTTGACCACGCTTTCTTTGGAGTACCGATGGTTTATTGTCGAGCGTCCCTGTTCATCATCGCAAGTGCGCATTTTGACGCTGTTTACATCCGCACTTGGCTTGAAGACACCACGACCAAAGGTCATTCGATGCCAAGAGCACAAGGAAACTCTTAAGCCAGCTTGATCCTATGTGATTCTATTTTGATCCTAGTTTGATCCTATTTTTAAGCCAGTTTGATCCAATGTGATCGGCATGAGACTGCACGGTCACTATTCTTACTTATTTGTTTTGGCCATGTCCTAGATTGATGGATGCAATTTTGTTGAATTGATGGTTGATTGATGGAATCTCCTAGGTTGATTGATGCAATTTTGTTTGTTTGGTTGCACATCTCTCATGACATGGATCGTTGTGTGCCGTGGTCCTCAATTGCTTATTCTGGTGTAATTCCACACTATGTTTGGGGACACTTCTCCATAGTGCATTTGTAGCGGTCCATCATTTTGCTTAACAGCAATCTTCCTTTATGCATATCACAACCATTTGGATTGGTCTGGTTTGCCTTGACCCAGGAGTTTGCACGATGCGAAATGACCCTCCATGTGGCTATTGCCCCAGCTTGATTATGTGAACTGCAATGACCCTCAGAAGCCTTGGTTCGTAGAGACCATGCTCTTGGAGGGTCTAGCATGATCATGTTCTTGAGTTGTTTGTGCAACTTTGCCTCCGGTGTTTCATAACGACCATGCAACCTAGGTAGTCATTGCTCTCCTACTAAGTCTGGTGGTTTGTGATTTTGCCTTGAGGTGATGGTAGCTATCTTGCTTATGGGTGATATAGTCACAATCGTGGTGTTCAGGGATTTCTGAAAGAGTATGCTATGAGATATGCATCACGAGTATGTTGTGGGATGTTGTGATACTTAAATGATCAACATTTGTTTGGCTGGATGGCTGTTTTACCTTTGGTAATACATTGTCAACTTGGCAGCTGGTTTGTTGGTATCCTCTACTCACTGTCGGGTGGACAGATATGTAGGAGCAATAAAGAATAAACTTAAATCAGTGCTTGTTTGGGTTCTAGCCCTCCTTGTGTGATTGCAGTTCCTGTAGCTTACTACTAGATTCAGGTAGAAATAGTAGATGACAATACTGTTTCCCGATATGTTGTGCTGTTTGTCATTCCTCACCAACCAATATGGTTCTTATGATGTTGGTTTCTCGTTGGTTTGAATGGCCTTAAAACTTGGCTATTACTCATTTGGAAATAATCATCTTATCTATGACAGACATGTGATGGTCTCTCAACTGAGTTAGGAAGGTTCAGTTATACCAGCATTGATGATCCACAATGAATGCAATTTTGCTGACTAAAACTTGAATTTTGACATTGTATTATCTGTGAGAATCTCTCAACCAACTTTGATTGTGTGATTATTGTGTACAGATTTTGATTACAAATGCCTTGTCTATGTGGTGATGATGAATCATGTGCGTCAGCGGCCCTCTCTGCTGAAAGGTTAGCACTACTCCCCAAAGTTTCCACTATAGCAATGTTCAGCTTGTTTATATATGCTGCATCCCATGTGATAGGCCAATTTCTCTGGATCAGTTTCCACATCCAAGTATGTATGAACCGTTCTTACTACTTTGAGAGTTTATCTGTATGGGGGACCAAGCCCTGAAGAGCCATCATAGCGAACATGTTGCAGGGAATAACCAGTGAGCGTAACTCTCTTCTGTAGGGCACAAATCATAAACTTATGGGTGTGTTGTGCCTTGACAATTAACTGCAAGCAGATGGTGAGTCGACTGGTGGGTCAATGGAACTCTTTGAGTCTTAACATGGAAGAAGATTGTGTTGTTCTGGTCTCAGATGAGCTATTTTATCCTCGTCCGCAAATCGGCCCAAATTTCTATCAAGAGCATCCAGCTTGGTAGCAAAGTGTTGTTTTACATCATTCTGAATTCTTGGATGCTAATTTGACCTAACTTTTTGGCTGCATGCTACACTCTTGGTTAATAATTGATTGTTGGGTGGCTAGGTGGATCCCACCATCATTGTATATTATATGTATGAATTGAGAACGTTATCCAAGACACAGTGGACAAATGTGTTTAAGTCACACCTTTCTGAATTATCTAAACCTCCCACCAGTTCAATCTTTTACATGTAGATCTGCTCTGGACCGCTTTTCTTCCCTCACTCATCCTGTCATAAGAAAGCAACCACTTTCTCTCTGCCACGTCGTCTAATTGAGAATCTCTGTCCCTCTGTCAGCTCCGTGGATGCTATGGAGTTCTTTTTTACTTTCTTCACTTCGACAATCCCTTGAGCACTAGTTGTTTTGGGCTGTTTTTTGGCTCTGGTGTTGTTTCCTCTCATGTTTTTTATGCTTTGTTCTTTTTTACTTTCTTCACTTCGACAATCCCTTGAGCACTCATTGATTTTGGGCTGTTTTTTGGCTCTGGTTTTGTTTCCTCTCATGTTTTTTCCATTTTGTCCCATAAGCTCTTTGAGCTTTCCGCGGACGTTATAAGGTACCATTTCATTTCATTTCCATTTCATTTCATTTCCTCTAGCATTGCTGTAGGAGCAGGATTGGGACTGCCCACTCTATAAATGGGCAGAGAATAATGGTGGAATAGGTGATGCTGTGTTCAGGTGCCCATTGTACGCAGGTATTCCAATGATTCGAATGCCTCATATCCTTTCTAATATTTCTGAGACTGCTAAATATGGTGGGGTTGATAGTCAAATTTTCAGATTGTTTCATCTTGTAGCTTGAAGAGTTCCTTGTTTTCCGAATGGTACTTGTTTTATTCTTCTCCTCGAGGTGAAAGTTGCTCACAACCTCATCTCGTCAAAAGGACAAGAGACTTGCTTAGAAAGGAAGGCTTTTTGTTTGGAGTATTGTCTTTAAGATGATTGATTCCCAACTTGGTGATATCAAGTGGGGAGCTTGTACAAGCCCACTTACTACAGGGAGTTCACTTACCCCTTTATCTCTTCCTCCTTCTCTTCTCTGTTTTCTTTTCTCATTTTCTTCTTTGTTCTCATCCCTCGCGTGTTTACTTTTTTGAGATCTTCTTTCACTCGTTTCCTCATACATTGTCGAAGTGATAGCCAACAGGACTGATTTTCCCGTTACTTCCAAATGTGTGATAGAATTCGGTATGGTTGGTTTTCCTCAGTGCCGTAAACCTTACATTCTCTGATGCATCATATTCTGCATGAGAGGTCCTTTATGGAAGCATCAGGAGACTGGCATGGCACCTCCTGCAACTGCAATGCCCACCTCTGTAATCCTTGTTCAGATATCAGGATCAATTATTACAATAGTTTATGCTTCAGTTGAAAAGATAGTTGAGAAATTCTGGAAAAAGCCAGATCTAACTGCAAGTGTAGACGGAAGTCATCTAGGGGGTGAGCCTTCTGCTACAATTATATCTTCCTACCCCTCACTCCTCTTTCCTCTTTATGAGCACTCACGGAAAGTGGCCACATTCAGCATTCAGCAAGCAAACTCTAATGACTGTGTCATCTCTTTCCTTCTCTTTTCTGTCAGAATATGCCGGCAAGGAGAAAGAAGGGAATGAACTGTATACACCAAGATTTTGTCCCTTGAACACTTTTTTTTCGGCTTTCCTGCGGACAAACTTTCTTTCCATCTTTTTCGTTCCGTCTCCCTGGGTCTCTCCCTCCCTGTGTGAATGCTAATAAAAGTTTCTTTTGTCTTTCTCCAACAAATACTTGGCAACTCACCTTCACTAGGTGCCCCAGTGTAGTAGGCTTGGTTGATGGTCATGCATTCTTGTCGGACATTCTCGTTTGGATTTCCGTGGAGGTCATGAATTTCTTTCTCTCTCTCACAGGCAAGTATCATACTTGTAAAGTCTCACTTGTGGGCACAAACTTTTTGATGTTGTGCAGGTAATGGAGAACATTCCTACTATTCTTCAACCTTCGCTTCAACTGTGATATTATAGTCAACTGGACTGCCTCCTGGCTTGTATCGGTGTGGCACACACACGAAATTATCCTGCCTTATCTAAGTGCTGATAAAATGTGTGTAATCACAGGCATTAATGAAATTTATGGTCTCCAAGATTTCCTAATATCATCCTTGGTTTAGTGATGCAATCTTGCTACAATATGGCAGGCAGACACTAATGACAGGTCTGGATTTGATTGCAAAAGGCAAACTACGGCTGTTTCCCCTTCGTCTACCCTTTTAATCTTTTCAGCTTTTGGAAGTGGTTAGACCATCTTCTATTTCAGTAGATATCTGAGATGGAATCAAGGGAAGAAGATTTAAGGTATGAAACTTGTATCTAGTTCACATCAAATACACTACTACAAGCTTGTGGAGACTCTGAGGTTTTCTGTGTCAATCCAGGTCTTCTGTGGAGTATGTGTGATGTGGCCAATGTCTGGTGTTCCAGCTCCATCTTCTTTTGTTGGTGAAGCGCTTCCCTCTCCTTGTGTGGGGTTTGAGGCGATCAGTATGAGTATTTTGCCAACTAGGCTTGGAATGTACAGGTGCACTACAAACTATAGTTTGTTATCCGATCCTAAAAGTATATGTGCCCTTGGTTCTTTTGGTTCTCTTATTGTGTGAATGGCAGGGCCTGCAATTATTTCCCATCAAGTCTGGTTGAGAAGCCCCTCTTGAATTATGTACTTATTCAAGGTTCATTTTCCCTCCTTTGTCAAGTTTCATTGGACTTGCTTTAGTTACTGTACATACAGTGGTCAAAGGAATGCATATGCCAGTGTCAGCTTGCTTTGACTATGCATAATCGATATTATCTTTGGTATAAACTTGTGTCATCTTTACCCAAAGCAGCTTTTGAGACTGTTTCATCACCATGCTCACTGCAATGTCTGTTTTTCCTTTTTCTAGGAGACTACGAGCTATATTCATCGAAGTGTTTGCAGCTGACAAGAGATGTCTACCCTTGGTGCAAGATTGCAAGGGAGGGCCTCTCAGCTGGAAATGCCACATAGAGAGAGCCTTGGTATACCTGCCAGATTGAAAATCTGAACTGCGCACATTTGCAATAGAGGAACCCACATGCTAAACGTGGACTCTGAAATGGTGCTTAAATAAATAATCCCGATCCCCGAAATATCCTTGATTTGGCATCAGACTATCCGTAGAGCTGAAATCAATATTGTACGAGCAATCAGCTGTGGTAGTGTCAAGCACGCATGTGATTGTCTTAGCTCCTCCTTAGGGGCTTTCTAGTCTGAGAATACTGATACTCGATCACAATAATATTGGTTCTTGGATTGTGGAGGGGTGCAGCTGTTCCACGAGAGATATTCTGAAGCCGAAGCAGAAACAGGAAACCTGAAAGTTTCAGGTTTGTTCTTGGCCATGTTCTTCTTACCTATGTGATAGTGACAGAAAGAGAATTGCTTCATGCCGGGTGCTAGTCTCAACTTGGAGCTTATGGAACTTTGCTATATATTAGCTTCAATTTGGGCCAATTTAATTTCTTCACTGTGGTAGTGCCAGTCCTTGTCAAATGTGGACTATTGGATTGTACCCTCCATTTCTTTGTCTTAGCTCCTCCTTAGGGGCTTTCTAGTCTGAGAATACTGATACTCGATCACAATATAATTGGTTCTTGGGATTGTGGAGGGGTGCAGCTGTTCACGAGAGATATTCTGAAGCCGAAGCAGAAACAGGAAACATGAAAGTTTCAGGTTTGTCTTGGCCATGTTCTTCTTACCTATGTGATAGTGACAGAAAGAGAATTGCTTCATGCCGGGTGCTAGTCTCAACTTGGAGGCTTATGGAACTTGCTATATATTAGCTTCAATTTGGGCCAATTTAATCTTCACTGTGGTAGTGCCAGTCCTTGTCAAATGTGGACTATATGGATTGTAACCCTCATTTCTCTCGACTAATAGAAAACTTTATCATGTCATTGAAATAAGATGTATGCATAGTTGGTATGCATACAAGCTATGTGTTGCAAACGCTTGCAGATTGTGGGCCCGGGCTTGTGAGTCCAAGGAAGGTGACATATGTGTGATTGGCAGTATGTGATAGAATGGTGAGGATGACGTGTAACATCCTTAAACTCTCAAATTATATAGAAAGTTATGCTGGTGAACAGTTGGTCTGCCAAATGAATGGGTACATTATCCTCTGGTACCGTCTGTGTTCAGTCTATTCATTCGTGTAAGTTAAATAGATTGGGAATTTAACCCCCTCAGAATTATATCAGCACATCATGAAGTAAATTCTCAAACACTTTTGATTGTGTTGAGGTAACTGAACTTCGTCGCACCCTTACTGGACTGAAGGACACCGATAGTGAGCTATACTATTTCAAAATGTGGGTAGGCCCTCACTAGTTGTGTTGCTAGAGTTATTAGCGAGTGGGTTTGATGATGTTCTGCAATATTGTGAGTTTTGAAAAGCCCATAGAGTGTCAATGCATTGGGGAATACCATATCCATGTTATTTGTCTTCTGTTTTTGTCACTATCTGCTGAATATGAGCTAATGCTCCATTCCTGGTTAGTTGAGAGTGTGGGTATTCACCAATGATCTTAAGTTTCAGTATATATCGTGACTTACGGAGAGCTTACACCGGATCAGAACTGGATTTGAATATGCAGCGCTGCATTCAGATCATTCTCGCAGTACTGTGATCATGGTGGCTATTGTTGTAGCTGATCAGGCCAGTGGTTTCCTCGCAGTTAAGCTCTCAATAAATTTCGCCTCTCAAACGATTACTGAGAAACGCAGCACTGTGCAAGAAAAAGTGGAATTAAGTAACCCTCGATATGTTGGTCAGCCCTCCCGCACAACGTCGAGTCTCCTAACCACTAACCACGAAGCCACATGTATCAGCTCCAGTTATAGCGTTCTATGCGTGATATTGTGATTAACCAAGTAGTTTTAGCTAAGTTTGAAGTTCTTTCCAGTGAGTTGTGCAGTCACTTCTCACATATTGGAACAGAAAGCGGTTAGAGGAGAGGCCCCGGGACTGTCACTGATGTTTTCTTGGCAGCTGAGTACCAGCAACTGGCAATGTCAGTCCAGACTGCCAATTCCGATTTGACAGTCACTTGTTTTTCTCTCAAGCACACTTGAGTGGAAAACATGAACCTCTCCTACACGGAGTCGAGCCAAAAAGGCTCAAGATGACACCACTGTCCACCGCACTAGGTAGCTGGATTATTAGAACCCACACTTATTACTCCTGTGGCCACTGTGCCCTATCCAACTAACCTACCGACCCATCAGCTCTTTGTTACCTTTAGCAGTACCTCGCATTGTATCGATAATTAAAGAAACACTACATTTTGTATCGATATTTGCTGTTGCTCTCAGTATTTCGCTATTGTTCCTATTGTTCCTATTGTTCTTCCCCACCTTTTGAAGATCCCATTTTATGAGTCTGGCTATATAAACCGCCCAATGTCCAGTGACTCACTCCATCACCTCTTGTAAATATCACTTGAAAGTGATTTTGTCTATTTGTGACGGTTGGTATCACCGGCCTATGATGGGCGGAATGCCGACTCGGACCGACCCCTAAGCCCTGACACCCACTTGGTCTTAAAGAGCAGACAGATGCGTTCGCCGAAATGTTTCGAGCGTAGGAATGTGTGTAGCGTGGGAAAAACTGTGTTCCCGCAATCCCAACTTGACTGACGTTCTCCAAATCTTTGACTGATGATGGACTTCAATTATCCAATGAAATGGAGTCCAATGAAAGAAGGGCCGCCAAAAACATTTGGGTCTCCGACAGAAAAACCTGACCCGGGCTGCCGGGAATTTGTTGCGCCCAACATTCCGTGGGCCCCGACGCCTTCACTGTTCACACGCTTTTCTCACACGCTTGAAACCCACATGCCATGTCTCAACGGATGACAGTTGAACGAGTTTCACCTACATGCGCAGCCTAAGACTAGGGATGAGCCATGACAGTCGGATGAGAACCTTATTTTCATCCCATAGGATGAATTCCATCGACATCAACCAATATGTTGCGTGGGTTATTTATGTTGAGTGTTTGTAAGCCAAACACTGAACGGATGAATGAATGAGAAAGGTCTGTAATGGATGATAATATGTTCTCTGGAATGAGAAAATGAGTTTCCTTCTTGGACGAAAAACTATGCCCTTTGGAAAAAATAATGTTTCAAAACACTGAACTTAGACCCTTTTTTACCAAAAAAAAAGTGCGTAAATGCACAGTTCATTACATCGTAGGAGGTTATAATCAATAATATTCCCTTGGACCGGCAACCAACCAACCGATAGATTTTTATTAGCAAGAAGAAGTATGTGATTGTGACATTCGCTAAGTTTGTGGAGGAAAACGGTAGCATACGGGAATAACTTGGTATGGACCTAAAACATGGGGGCCCATGGAAGGCACTTATATAAAGAAACAAGATTGTGGATCACACGAAAGAATATGACTGTACAGCTAATGCCCACTGTGCACTGTTCACTGTGACTATTTGCAGCACTCTATTTCGGCCAGACTGCCGTCACCCATGTCTGCACACAGTGCCTTTGACTCGATTTCTGGCTTCTTTCCAGGGATTTTCATGTTCCGTCCATGCATCTCACTAAATTTAGGCCTGAGTCGAAAAGCTACTGCGGATTCTTCCTACGACTCAAATTTTCCCTCAAGTCATGGCATATTCAACATTCTGGAACGTTCTTGAATAAAAAACCCGGGATTCATTATCCCATAACACTTGCCCCGGCAGGCATATATTGGAACTTGTGAACATCTGTGAGGTACAATGCCTCGAGTGGATTGGGACATGGGGACCTATACTGCACCCCGACCCCGACGGACAATAAATGGAGGAAAGGTGTGTTGTCGTCAAACTTGGGCAAACCCAAGGCAATAAATGAACGAACAAAACATATTCCGCACTCACATGGCTCCGGGACATCCAACCTTGCACTCTCATCCACGGCCACGAATCAAGTGAAAAGAAAAGAGCTTTGGCACTAAAAAGCGACGAAAGCTATGCACGCCCACGCATCCATCGCGACATTTGCATGACACGACGCGGTAATCGGATGGAGTAGAACCATCCAGAGCTCGATGGAGTGAGGATGGATGAAACGTACCGGGAAATGAATAAGTGGCCAGCGTGGGCCCGATTTCATCTAATCATTTCATCACTGCGCTCGTCAAAATATCTGTGGGCGGCCCACCAACGGCGCCGAATGAACTTGGTACGTCCGAATGAATATCAGTGTGCATCCGTCGGGCCCCACCTTGCCCCTGCACCGCGCCCGTGATCGCCCCCCGCGTGGCGTCACCTGACGAATGAATGATTCTTTTCATCGACAGTGCCCAGCTTTGCGAGCCCACAGATATGTTTTCTCATTCACTACAGTCATCATTATCTGATCATTGCGTCGCATGTGGACGGATGATCATTTGCTGCTTCCGTCAATTCGCCATCCATCAACGTCCTCATGATTAACTGCAATGCACCACAAACAAAGTTCGAACCAACAAATCTAAAATTAAACTGGTCCGAATCGCGATCAATGCAGCGCACGAAATTTGGGTAATCCGTGTCAGAAGGTACGGCGAGCATGAATCGAAGGCGAGTGTGCGATAAGAGCGCGAGTACAGTCTCTCGCTCGCGTGGGGCCGTCCCACGGGAAAAACTATTCTCTCTGCGCGACAGAGTGTGCGGCAGAGCAAAGCGTTGGCGCCTGCATCGGGAATCTCGCGGGGCTGCCCGGACACTCCGTACCGTTAGCAGCGCGAGCATTTCGGCTGGGTTTTTGTGTTGCGGGTGCTCACCTCCCGCTCCGCACGCGCGGGTCGCCCGCACGAGGCCCGCCGCCTTCGTGGCGCTGCGGGGCAGCGCGCGGGCGATGATCGGGCTCTCTCTCATGCTGTCGTGAACCTCAAGTCTCAGAAAGGACCCGTCACTTTGCTTTTGCTTCATGCTGGGCTGGCCCTCGGCTGTCACTATAACCTGGCGTCCAGAATGAAAATCTAAGTTAACGCAAATAGAGCAGGAATATAGAACTTGGTTGTTGAATGTTGCAGTTATTCATGTAACGTCGAAGCTTGATAACGTACACTCGTCCACCGAGTAAGAAATAAATGCATGGAAATAGTGACATGCGAGCCCGCGGCCCAGTCGTTGTGACTCGCACTGCAAGCTTCCCACGCTCAACATGCTAATTGTTTCGACGCAAAGTGTGAATGACCAGCAGATCATCCATCCACCTGAAGACGGACATGCCACCCGGATTGTCTGGGGCCCGGTGACAGGGCTGCCGCCGGTTATTTGTGTCCCGTCCCGACGAAGCTGCACGTGTCGCCTATCCAACTCGGCATTCTCCCCCCCTTCCCCCCCTCTGGGGCTTTGCACCGGGACAGATACATGAATCTCATCCAAACACTGAGGTAATTTATTTACGCAATGCAAGAGTAATATTATTTATTTTTTACTAATGCTCAAAGTGTACATTTCCAAATTTGCTTTTGGTAATAAACTGGGGGCCTCGTGTGCAGACGGAATGTGTTTGGGCGACGGCGCAGGCGTGACGTGGGAGGGATGGCGCCGTCACCGCGGGCCTCGCCGTCCACGCCTGCGCTGCTTTGTCCCTTTCCGGCCGCCTCCACTGGGCCAGCACCGGTGCAGCCGGTCGACAAGTCAGGCACGCTGCATCAGAATGATCAGATGAGCAGAGCGCCAGCCCGGCCGCGTCTGCAGACATTCATCCGAACGGACACAGTCATCCATCCCTTCCACACCGCCGAAAGCCAGGCTCCAGCGAGTAAAGCCCGCAGTACGGCCGCGCAGGCGCTGACAGGCACGAGAGCGCGCCACATGGCCGCGGCTGCCGCACTGCCGGAGAGGCCGGGCCAGCGGGCCGCGCTCTGACGCCCGCCCGCGGTCCGGCTTCGCCTGCCGCGGATGGCGCGCCGCCTGCCGCCAAACGCGGCGCGGTCAGCTTTTTCGGGGCTGTCGGGACGACCGACCCTACCCCACATTCCACGGGGTGTGTGTGGATGGGCGCGGGCGAGTAGGACGACGGAGATCGGGTGACGGCCGTCTGCGACAGGATTTCGCCGTCGATTTCCGGATCTTTGCTGTGCTGGCCCGAGTGCCGAGAAATCGATCTACGGCTGCATCGCCGGAGCGATTCATGGCGTCGGTCTTGCCGGGAAGTTTGCGCACGCGATACGGCCGGGCGGGGGATGTTCTCAGAAATGAATTCGGAGAAAAAAGAGAAAAAAGAAAGGGAAATCGAGGGCCGCACAGTTGGCCCCATGCATGTCTGTCCACCCGCACGTTTCCCTTCCCGACAGACTGGCTTACACCCTGACTTACACAGTTTTCATTCTATCGACTGGAATTATGGAAATTTCGAATTCAGGGATTTCCAGCGATTGTGTCCCGCTCCCTTTCCCTGTCCCTTTCCCTCTCACCAAAACAAACTGCAAATCATGGGTTGCAACGGATTTGGACAGAGGGCTGGGGACAGCGCATGGCAAGCCGCCCAAGATATACGCAGACTGCGGAAAGCTATGTAAAGGTGCGCTAAACGGCGATGCTTGGCAATACTTTAAGAGTAAACAAAGGGGTATCATGTGCATTTCGTGAGGAAAGTGATATAAAAGGAAGGGCAGCAGGGGTTTGGATAGTATTGCAAAGCGAGGGACGATGGGAGGGGGGATGGCGAGTGGCAGCCCCGACGGCGCGCATGCGTGGGCGAGGCTGACGTAAGGAATCCCGGCCCGGCTGTCGAAGCCAGGGAAAAGCGCACCCGTCATTTCACCGCCCTGCCTGCAGCCTACCGGGACAGCGCAGTAAAGGAAACCAGCCTGAGACTGGGAGACCGGCGGTTGCCGGTAGGGGGAGCACCTGAGCATTAAATATGTCGAGCCGAGAGATAGCGGGCAGAGGGAAGGTAAAAAGTTTGTTGCGATCAGCGGACCTACAGAGTACCCAGGTATTCCGGGCACAGTAGAAAAAACTAGGAAAGGATATTGCGGTCGGGGCGCACGACATCGGGAACAGGGCCCCTTCCCGGCGGCTTCCTGGGGCCAGCCGCCAATTCGGCGGGCGCGTTTCGCGGTGGCCACCGACACAGCCGGCCGGGCTTCCTGCAACAGCCCAATCCATAACCGCAGTGGGCCCTCACTTCCAAAGCAGGGAAGCTTTCATACCCGAATAACCCGCGCCCCGCGGCAATCGATATGGGACTAAATAATTGTTACAAGCTCGGATGTCACGGTACCGTTAATGAAATGTTTTGGGGAGGCGGGATTGATTCTGGTCCTGCCCGAGAAACGGGAATTGGGAGTCGCGCCCGCGGTCGTACAAAGCAAAAGCGGGTATGGGAAAGACGACGAGGCGAGCAGACACCCACACGGCAAGGTACGCAACGATCGCAAGGCAAATGCAGGGATATGGGCGGTCGATCATATTCCCCGCTTGGCCCTCCGACTCATGTCTTCAACTGTGGATTTTCTCGTCGCAAGTCCGGGCCCATACCCATCGACTCGCGCGCGATGGAGTGCGCCTCTGCTGCCAATATATCCACACATACCCTCTCGCACCCGCTCGCATGCTGCCACGTAATATTGAGTGCTCTGCACAAAGCGGGAGCAAGCTAGCGTAAGTAGGTTTCTGGATTTCTCGCTCGCTCGCCCGCATGCACTGCGGACAGGGCCGGGCAGGACATGGGGTCTGTCTGTCCCTGCCATCTATATATAGACGAGCACGGGCCAACTGATGCATGTCTGCTGCCCGGACTGAATGTTATTCTCTTATTAAATCCCGGGCAGTACTGATGCCTCGTCATCCACTAACTAGTTACTGCAATATGGGGAGCGAGATTGGTGCACGAAACATTGATCAAGGCTGATCGGGGAGGTGAATCCGCGGTCGATGGTCTCTGAGCTCAAGGGACACGGCATTTTCGTGTGCTTTTGAGAGACTTTCTGTGGATTATATCTAGCAAGATCCGAGCTTGAGATATATGGCTTGCCAGACTGAAATTTGCAATGTGCCTCCTCTTGTCTAAATGCCACTGACTTCGAATTCGTTACCTCCTGGATTGAGATAGATAGCTCGAACCTTTCCTAATTAATAGCTTGTTTGAATAAGGCCTGCTTGCTTGCTGGAAGCACACTCCCAGCAAACGAAGAGATACCTCGGAGTTGCCGACAAGACTAGTTAGTAGATAAATGGAGAGAAATCTGAAACTGCGCGCCTGGAATCTCGAGATTTAGTCACGTTATGAACTTCGTAACACAAGGATTGGATAGCTCCAGGACCGTTGAGGCTTTTGGTTATATGTCAAAGCTTGCTCCTTGCAATGGGAGGCAAAGTGCGGACTTCAGCGATACAAACTAAACTGTACAGTGAGAGGAGAACTGAATCTTACTCCAGAGTGCGACTAGAATTCTAAAGATGGTTATAATCCAATCTCCAAAGAGTAAAAATAGACAAACACCCTGAGCAAAGTTCTCAAATGGCTGAAGTCAGTCCTGATCACACTGGGAAGGTGGAGTTGTAGACAAAAAATACATGCCAAGGATTTTGTCTTCAATCTCGGTCAGCATTTGTCCGCTCGCAAAGTGCCCAGGAGTGCTTGCCATGAGCTCACACAAAACATTCCGAAAAAGTCGGCAGATATATATATGACGTAGGTCGGTCAGCAGTGAGAAAGTACACAATCCTTAGTCCCAAATGTGTCTTCCTAATGAGTTCGAAGCCACTGGAGACCCTGGTATGCCCATCTTTTCCTGTTGAAACGAAACAAAATTAGACTGTAAGAGACAAAAGAGGCGCAATGGGCACTTAGTGATACAAACACTGAGGAAGAGACAAAGCAAGTGAAAAGGCAGGGCTGATAGGCAGGGAGGGAGGGAATAAGTGAGGCGTGCGAAGGACGCAGACGCCATGCGGGCGCCACAGCGCAGGAGCCTGGCCCGCTAGCCGGCATCCCGGCAGAAGGGCGGCCCAATCGGTCCCGGCCAAGGCAAGTCACCTCTGCCTTATTCCCGCTTCGCTCCTGCCAAGTTTAGCGGGGCCCAGGCCATTCTAGTTTAGCCAATGTCTGCTTACCATCGGATCACAAACTTGCAGCACTGTTTTTCGGCTGGCCAGCTAGAGCTTCTTACTCGTCTCTCTTTCTGGGGCCGGTCCACCATTTAGCTGTGTTCAGTCTCATGGTCTTGGAACGGTTATGTCCTTTCCAACTGTACTTCAGAAAGAGAAGCTTCATTGCACGAATGCAGGTCGATCAGCTTTTAACTGTACTGGGTAGGTTTGTCAAGAGTTCTGTAACTCATATGTGGGTTCCTTGTTACTACTGAAGCTAGGCTTCCTAGAGGCACTGGCTCGATCTCACGCCAGATAAGCACAGTACGAGCGTTGAATGATCTTCAAGTGCGAAGCCTAACTAGTCTTATTCACAGTGTCCAGCTCGTCTCAACAAGCTGAATACAGGACAATTCTGCATCAAAGGCCAGCTTTCCTTGTGCCGATCGTTTAGATTGTACGCAAAGTTGGGTCTGGGCCAGAGTTTTGCGAGCGACTCTTTTCAATTCAAGCCGTCCCTCAGTCGACTTATAAATCATCTATCTGCTGATTCGCAACTGCTTGGACCAGCCGTTGCGACTGCCTTCGACACCAGAGACCTTTAGTACAGCTTAGTATATTCATCTGCTTTGCAGCTGTACTAGGAATGCGATCAGCCGGCAGTCATGGCATCAAAAGCACCTTAGCAACACTTATCGCTGCTCATTCTCGCTGCATTCTTCTATAATCAAATTGGTGCCACAGTTTAGCCATACCCCGTCCCCACCGCAACCTCCACTAACATCGAAAAACGCTCAAATATGGCAAAACCTCACCCCAGTTGCGAATCCCAGTGCAGCCCTTGCCTATCCCACTGTTACCTCTTTAAAGCTTTTCTTTTTTTTTCTTTTTTTGGCTATCTCTCCACATATACAAACACAGATATTTCTTCCCAATGTAAATTAATTTGTTATTCGTGGCTACTGTTTACTAAGTGTCAGAAATAGCTAAGCCCCTCTTGGTTTCACCTCCTCTCCTTTGCTCAGAACTTTTGTTTTTAATTTTTTAATTCTTTAAAGGAATAAGGGAAATACCTGGGAGCGACAGCTCTCAGAACTACTTCCATGATGTGCCTTCACCAGGTGATACCTCCCTCACGTAACATCTTTATATAAAAAACAATAAATGGATGAATTTTCAAGTTTATTATGGATGAAAGTAGATTCCACTACTCATAAGGAAAAGACTAGCGGCTTATTATTTTTATTATTTTTATTTATTTTTATGAAAAAGGGACCAAGGCCCAGTTACTCAAATAAAAAAGAACTGCAAAAAGTGAAACGTGGCAGAAGCCGAAACATTTCAATAAATTACAGAGAAAAAGATTTCTACTTTTCCTTCATGAAAAGTAGCCACAGTGGATAAATGTTATATTCTGCGTGAGAGTAGATTCTACTCCATTTGGAGAATATCCTACTGGAAGGCCCACCATGGAACCAATGGGGAATCCCTTAAATGCAGATATTCTTAGGTGCAATCAGCAGATAACAGTTTTCGGAAATCTGTAATGGTTACTTTTCCATATCTCCTCTTAATCTGAATTTTTTTTTCTTAAAACAAATCTGAATTTCAGTAGGAGTAAAAAACATTGGATTATTTCGATTGAAATGCACTGACAAGTAGCGAGTTTTTATCATTTACTAAAAGTAAAAAGTTAAAGTAAAGTTTGTTTAACGTCCAGTGAGAACTGCTTGCGAGGGATGCTCACTATGGGACTACTATTCGCAATAGCAAGACTATATGTTTACCTCTTAGTAAATAATTCAGTTATGACCCTTGGCAGGACAATAAAAAGAAAGTTTCTTTGACGTCCAGTGAATTTACAGAGTCTACTGCTCAACACACAGGCCGTCCAGGGCCCAATGGACGGTCTGAAGGCACATGTTGAAGGATTGAACCCAGGATCACCTAGGTTATGCACAGGCAAGGCACAAACACCCAACCACTGGGCTACCTGCTCAAGTGCAGGACAATACAAAGGGCTTCTAGTGAGATTTTGACTCCGACCAAATTTCCCGGGGACCAAAATTTCATGGAACGATACCGAGATGCATTTCACGACTGTTTCCGGTGCCGGTGAATTGTACCACATCCCGAGTGGCAACAACGTCCTCAGGTGCTCACCGTACCGGCATACACCGGCGTACCGGCCCAGACGGTTATCCTTGAATACGCTGTTCCGGTATCCGCTGGCCGTAGCTCCGGACAGTAGAGTAGCCCCAGTTGGATGCGCCCGGCCCGGCGCGCCTACGTGGCCCGTCGTCCACCCGCAGCCGGGCCCCCCTAGTCTGGCGCCTCACCTCCGCGCGGTCGCCGCGACGACGCCGCATGCATTACAGATTTTTTTCAGTATAAGTAATATTAAACTCATCACATAACTGAAGATTTTGTTTTGCTACTTCAAAAAATTTCCAAGTCCCAAGAAGATCGTCATACTTCAGTGGATGCCCCATCATTCTGCATACATACTTCATTCATCATACATATATGAAAATACTTGAGACATATTCATCATGCATGTGGGAAAGATTACTAACGTTTAAATAATGGTAGGATTTTTGCTTGATCTTGCTACTTCAAGAATTTTTTTTTGAAAAGGTCCAAGTTTGGATGCTCTTATGACAATGCATATAGATATGAAAAATACAACTGATTTCTTATGTATGACTGACTATGCATAAAAATAGACAATACACTGAACTGACTCAGATTTTGTTTTTCAAGTAGCAAGACTAAATTCCAGTTTCTAGTTCCTGGATTATGTTCTCTTCTCTGTCTCCAGCTGTTTTTCTAGCGCTCCCTCAGCCCCCTGTCTTTTCCTGTCTTCTGCACAAACTCTGATTCCTGTTTATTTGGGACCTTCGCTGGTTTCGTCCTGATTTCTCTTGGATCTAGATACTCTATTCAGGATCTTTTGCTAGATTGCAAGGTTAGGGGGAGGAGTCCCCACTGTAAGCCTTCACGGCCTCAATGGTGCTTATTTTTTCCACCATCTGCAATCAATTTCGAGGGCCTCCATCCCTCTTCTTAAAAAGAAAAAGAAAAAAATATCAGAATAATATTAGTAGAGCTATGAAGATTCATGCTCACCATCTCATTCATTGTAATTTGAACCCATGACCTCACAAACTATAATAATAATGCATGGAAATATATGATAAGTTTCATTGTCATACATACAACATTTCAAAGATTTCTGCATGAATGAGCCATGACATCATTTACGTATGTCAATGGATGGCAACGCATATAGATATGACAATACAACTGATTTCCTCTGTATGAGTGACTATGGCCAAAAAAAAAAAAAAAAAAAGTACAACCCGACATACGACCCGACTAACCTACCACTATTGCAACAATCGATTATTTAACATTACTTATGCTGAAAAAGTTACACCTAAGCGCGTGGGTATCAGTAATACATGGGGCATCGTCGCGGTGACCGCGCGGAGGTGAGGCGACAGACTAGGGGGGCACGGCCGCGGGTGGCGGGCCAGGCCGCGGGCAACCGGGCACTTGCAATCTTGGATTCTCGCTGCCCGGTTACCCTCGCTCAGTTGGAGGGTAGCTATCTAGAAAAAAAGAAGGGACTACAAAGGAAAAGAAAGGAAAACATATTCTTCTTTTTAATTTCTGTTATTCCCCCTGGCCCGCCCGACTGACGGGTGACCAGGGGCCCTCTCCACCGGATGACTGGTGGGAGCCGGTTCATCACAATAAAGGCGGGAGCCGCGTAGCGTTGGCGCCACGCCAGTGGAGGCACGTGGAAGTACGGACATTGAATGACCGCTTTGAGTATAGCCATGACCGGCTACATGCACGGCTTCCCCCGCGCGGGATTGCTTCGGCCGAGATCGGGCGCAGGCAGCTTTTAATAGGCGCAGTGATGGCGCCCACCGCCCGCCCTATATTTGCCCTCACCCTTTATTTCCCTCCACTTGCATGTCCTTTTCATTCATCTTTGGATGCAGACTGCAGGTGCGAATATTCATCCATCGTCAGATTTTTTACTCACAGTGCAACTCGCATTGGACGTTGAACGGTGACACGAACATTTGACTCGCATTTTGCGGATCGAATTCTTCTTCCGATGCATCGGACTTTCACGCGCAACCAAACGCATAGAAAATAGTTTATCGGAATGGACTAAAATTTGGAGGTCTTCACTGAGAGTCTGTCGGAGGCGAGTGTGAGGGATTTCCGAGTGAGAGAGAGAGAGAGCGAGGAAGGAGAGTGTGGCCCGATTGTGTGTAAACCGTCCCGCGTGGAGCGGTCGGTTGTGGCGGGAATCTGTAGGTACGGTCGGTGCCAGTTACCGGGTGGGGCCGGTGTGCTGTGTGCGCCTTTCGTTCTTTAGCTCGATAGTCACCGGATACTCCCGGTGGTATATGGATGAAAGTGTGTGCATGCAGGATGAAACAAAAAATTCATCCATATTCTGTGTGAATGTTAGTCCTCACTAAAAGTCATTCATATTTTGTGTGATTGTTGTGCGTGTTAGTCACTAAGGCTGTGATATAATTAACCGCCCAGCTACCGTGGGCTATAACCGCCCAAAACCGACCATCTCATTCGTAGCAACTGTTCCGATTACGCCAAATTTATATTTTGCGGTCGCTAAACGACATAGCGATCAACTGAGATTGAGGGCCCTTCTATGTACCCTTGTTTCATCTGCAAACATCCACTCCCACACATTTTTTTCCTTAAAAAAAACTCAAAACCGGGGATTTCGGATCCACATTGTCGTTATCTCACCAGGAAAACGTATTAGACGAAATGGACTGAATGCATTAATTGATGCGTAATGTGCAAGTCTTCTTGGGTTTCCTCTGACTCAACTCACATCCATATCTGCCCGCCCAATTTTATATGTTCTAAGCCCCTGAAAAATTAACGGAATATCCATCAAGTAACGTCGTATTCAACCAAGGCTATTCCGGAGTAACTTCTGATCCCAGCATATGTGTCGGCGAAACCTCACCCGCGTGCAAGAGGCTCTATAGGGCCACCACATGACACGCACCATCAAATGCATGAATTGGATGGATGGAACAAGGATATTACCTGTAACGCCGGAATGCCTCTGCATGCATCATCTTCTCGGAATGCCAATGCTACTCACCGCTACCCAACCTCACTTCGCTGTCCCTCTAGAGGATGGAACATCCGGTGAAGTGGGGGCCGCACCAGATACCAGCCACAACTTTTGGTCCGAAGCATTCCCACTTCGCATCCATCCGTCGTGAGTTTTCGACCTCGCTCCCAATCCATTGTGAGTTTTCGACATCCCACCCATCCATTGCGAGTTTTCGACAACACACACACATATGTTGCGAGCTCGGCCAACAATTTGGGTAGGAAGGAAACCAACTTGCGGCTCCTGTCAGAATTTGCCTTTCCCCATGAAATTTATCCGTACCACTGCCTGCAAGGGGAGGATGCGGATTGGCAAGTATGTCAGGACCCCTGCGAGTGGGGTCCAGGCTGGCAGATGGGTCCATGTCGCTTCCCTCTATATTCCGGCCCGCCCTTACTTTAATATTAAAAATCTCGTCTGCCATTGGATGGGACACACGTGGCCCAGTCTCCACAGATCCGAGTTTCCAATTGTTTTTCTGAAAATTTTCCTGCGAAATTAATTTTCACGTCACTGTGATGGAGATGAGTGAAAATGAGTGGCTCCGTACGTGCGCGCATGGCAGCGCGGGGGGTGGAGCCCGCAACCTCGTCGGCCTGGCTCTGTGCCTAACAGTAATTACCCGGGGGGTAAGAAGGGGGATTGACGCGGAGATAAAAGAGAGGGGAAAAGGCTGCGCAGAGGGAGGGGCTATGACTTGTGCGTGACTACACAGCGCTGTCTCATTTGCTCTTCGCTCTTCGCTTCCCAGAAGCCTCCCTCGCGCTCCAGCCAGTCTCTTGTCTGACTGCCTCGCTGTGCTGCTTCCATCTCTTGACGCTCGCGGCCTGCAATTTTTTCTACACAGAGCTCGATCTGTTTATTAGTGCCTCTTGGGTCACAGAGGGCTGCTTTTGGAAAGTGGTGCTGCCAAATCGGTCCGCCATTGTTTCCTTTCTCGGGTGTAGTGCTGCTTTTCTTTTTCGGGTCGTCTTGCTGGGAGTTCGTGGAGCCCCGTTGTGGCTTCTTCTCCTAGCGCCATCGTTATCTCTTGATCTCGGTCTCAATCCAGTCTGTCCTTTGCTTGCTCTCAAGGTCTCTCCGTGCGCTTTCCTGGTTGTTTTTCTTATAAACTGTGTCTAGAGAGCTCTTGTTTACGTTCTCCCCCGTGTTCACTTCCTCCTGCTCCTCCCCGTCGTGCTCTGTCCAATCATATGCATGTTTGCATAATCCCGTGCAAAAGTACCAGCGTTCCCCGATAGCGTCTTGGCTTCGTCTCACAATCTAGTCCAGCGTTGCTCCTCTGCTCCTTCCAGATTGGATCTTGCAGGATTGACTCCACATAGATTGGAAGGAGGAGGTAGCTGTTAAGGAGTTAGTGCCTTTCTAGCAACGTGGAATTCTCAACAGGTTTCTACCACTTCCTCTCTCTCCACTCTCTGGCCCCGGATTGATCCACTGGCCTGAATTTTTCTCTAAATATCTTACAACTACGCAGAGTGGGTTGATATCATTGAAAGACCTGAATTGCTCAGAGGGATTTCCACAGCTTCAGACATGTATTCAAATGGCCTTTGGTGTTGGAATGCCTAGCAGGTGAACTTACAGTTCGTCCTTGTCGTTGTTCGCATCATCAGCACAGTGATGTAAATCAAGCCAGTTAGTAGCTGAACTTTATGGCAACTTAGACTCAAGCGCTAGAAGCTCTGGGCATAAAATCTGGGGGCACAAGTGTTTCGTGTTCTGAGAGCTGTCCAGATGAAGAAGAACCTTGTTGTTCGTGCGCTTATAAATATGTGCTCCCTCTTGGTGGTGTGGCTATGTGTGCAGCAGCATTGATTGTAAAGAGGGAGCAAAATGGTTGAGACGAAAGTGCATGTGCCTGTCGGCTTCAGGTTCCATCCGACAGATGAAGAGTTGGTGAGCCACTATTTGTACGGAAAGGTGGCCACCAAGAAGATTGATCTTGACCTCATTCGCGACCTTGATCTCTACAAATTCGAGCCATGGGATCTCCATGGTATACACAATACATCATCAAAGTATCTATCTTTTTCAGCTCAATCTATGAGAGCATGAATGTTCGAATTTGACAAAGAATGAAATGTTGCACTTGCTGTCAATTCGTACTGGTCACTGACATGAACTCCATCGTAATGATCTGGTGTGTGACAGAATTATGCAGGATTGGGGCAGAAACTGAGAAGCAAACGGATTGGTACTTCTTCAGCCATAAGGACAAAAAATATCCCACCGGCAACCGAGCAAATCGTGCCACTGCTCTTGGATTCTGGAAGGCAACCGGCCGTGATAAACCCATCCACACAAAGATTCAACTTATGGGCATGCGCAAGACACTGGTATTCTACAAAGGGCGGGCACCTCATGGAGAGAAGACTGATTGGATCATGCATGAGTTTCGCTTGGATGACGGCCCCGGCATGCCTGCTTACGTATGATCGTGCACCATTCTCGAACTGCTCTTAACTAGTGCGCTAATATTGATGGGTTGTGTTGGTATGTTGGTGTTAAAGACCGTATCGCTAACTCAGCTCCTTGCTGTGTGCAGGAAGATGGCGGCTGGGTGGTGTGCCGTGTCTTCAGAAAGGCCAAAAACTTCAAAACAAAAAGCCAGGAGAGGGCCTGCTCATACGAGGAACAAGCTGCACTGCTACCAGAGCTTCCCTACCCTGAAAGACACTCGATGGATGGTGGGGGAGGGGGAGGTTATCACTCCTTTGCCCACAATTCACTGTTCTCCTGTAAGCAAGAGATCAACGTGGATGATTACAATCAGTCCTCTCAGGACCCGTTCCCACACCTCGCACAGCTTGAGATGCCAAGATTCGAGGCTGGAAATATTATGACTCCCTCTTGCTCTTCCACTTTCAGTTGCCATAATATGCCTTCCGCATCCACTTTCAGGGGCATTCTAGCTAGCACAAGCAGCAAGAAGGATGATTATTACGCTCTCGCACCTTTTACCTTGGACAATCCTGTTGGCGATTTCGATGATACCAGGTCCAGCGTCACCCACGAAGGGAACTTCTCAGGGTTTGCTCATGACGACGGAGTGGACTGGGCCCTGCTCGAAGGGGCGGGGAAGGACATCCGTTTTCCATCTAACACCACAAGAAGGGACCAGTCCATAGGAGATGTTACCATTCATGTCCAACTAAAACGGCAGAACTCTGACCACTTCTCCTCCAGCAGCGACATTGACCTGTGGAATTTCGGCCAAAAGTGAAGGGTCGGATGTAAACTTGGCAACCTCAAGAACTAAGCTCAAACATACTTCATACCCAGACGCGCAAGCTTGAACTGGAGGATTGGTCTTGTCAAGGAAACGGGTGGGGGGAAGCAAGTTGCCGAAGAATTTTCAGGCAGATATAGGGATGTTGAGAAGTATCGATAGCAGGGTTGGCCGCGCGCCAGACAAGCATCCTACCAGGAGGAGACGCCACCCTTGGCAGCTGACTCGGCTGCGTTTTGCAATGTATCAAGGGTGATGTGATTGCAACATGGGAATTCTGAGCGAGCAAGAGAGAGAGAGAAACGTGCCAGACCAACACTGACACAGATCAAGTGCACAGTCATCTATCAAATCATGGCTTCAACGCATCAATTCCGATCACAACACATGCACTAGCTTCTACTGCTCTTTGCAACAGCACAAGGCGCACGTACTTCACTTTAATCTCTCCCTCCTTGCTTGCACACAACAACAGGGTGAGATTATGAACTGCATCACGTCCACAGTGTTCATGTTGAATTCTTACGTTGCCCATGGCTGACTGATCCAGGGGGGCCTGTCAATTATTTCTAGCAATTGCTTGCATTCTAGCTTTTGTCAGGTTTCCAAATTTTCTTCACAGGGAAAAGACCATTTAAGTTTGCCAAACAATCAATAAATGTTGATATTTGTACACTTTCATACCCTTTACTTTGGGCGAGGAGAGATGCCAGATGAGCACATTGATATCTTGTGATGGTCATGTCAGTGCCTTGGAGAGGAGGGAATGAGAGAGAAATGAAATGAAATGGTGCTTTACAACTTCCGCGGAGAGCTCATAGAGCTTATGGTGGAAGAAAACATGACAGAGGAAACAAAATCTCAGAGCCAGAGATAAAAGGGAAAGAGAGAGAAGGTTATCACCGTTATACTCCAGGTCAAGCCAGAGCTCTAGTGATGAACTCACCAGATGTTAGCTTCTCTAAAGCTGTTTTGTATGCATCCCTCCAGACTATGCATAGCCTGGGTGCACTCTGTGATTTATCATGGTTGAATACAACATGAGATGGGTATTTGGTTTTTCCCAAACCTGTCTAACATCGATGGCTCGAAGTTAGTTGTTTCTCCTGCACTTTGCTTTATTAGATGGTGTCAAAGGTGAGGGAGTTATGCACACGCAGGAGTGACATAACACTTGTGTTACCTGTGGTCTTTTCCAGCCAAGGTCAGCCAGTATATTACTTCATCCTCATCTGGTTAAGGGGGCTGAATCACAAATTTGTCTTAGTTGTAGTGCACCATCATGAATTGGACCAAAGATCAGTGCCCTGAAATCACTATGGTGTGTTATTTGAGATACTGCTTAACCTTCTTGTTTGTCAGACGACCTCTCAGGTTCCATTTGGGTGCTAAGATAAGAGAGCACTTCCATTCAAATTTGGTGGCCATAGAACAAAACAGGTTGCTCCACTCAAATGCTTGGGGTTAACCATCACGGAAAGAGTCATGGTGAAACTTCTTCCTTCCTTTGGTGGACAAAAACATATCCCTTGCAGAATTAACTACTTGAGAAAGGAATTCACTCTCAAAGGTGTAGACCTTAGCGGCTCAAACCTCCAGAATTTCCGATGTGATTCCCCATGGCCATTCCTTTCTCCAGTGCCTGCAGATTCAGCTTGCTTAGAAATTCATATATTGATCACACTTTAGTGCATGATCCACTTGCTGACACGGCAATCAGCGTGTGGTGTGCTTTGAGAGAAGGGCTCTGCTCATGTTAGGACATAAAATCTTGTGTAAAACTGTACCTGGGGAAACGCTCTTGACCACCCTTGTGTCCCCTGAATCACATAGAGAGTGGTCCCCTTCCTCCTCCAATGAGTCTTCTACAATGATCTCACTACATGCTGCCAGTACATTCACACCAGTTGTCTGATGGGATCCACTTGGAGTCCCCCACTGGGTCACTGATGACAGCTGCATGACCCAGTGCACAACAGTGTCAAGAGTAGAAACTCTTACCAGCCCTTTCTTTAACATAAGTAACATCCACTGCATAGTATGGTTTCAGATGCTATCAGTACCTTGCCGCTTGGTTCCAGTAAAACATGTAGATGTTATGGGGATTGAGGAATACAAAATCAGTGGTGCAGCTACCATTGATTCAACACTCCTCAATCCTCAAAAATCTCTCCTTTTCGCTCGTGCATTAGTAGACAAAACCACCTTCTGGAACTATGCCTGTGGTCTGTGGGAGAATTAAACCCTGATACAGATTGCTCCCATTCCTTCTTTGATGGCCAAAGGATCCACTTCCAAACCCAATACTGTTGCAGGGGCTAAAGTGATGACCTCAAAGCTCAAGTAGCACTGAGACTACCTCTCTATTCCCACCAACCAAATTGCAGTCAACAAAATACATTTGCTATGATGATTTCAGGCTAAAATTCTGTACCCTCATCAAGATCAACGCATCAGATCTTATAATGATGCAGCGGTTGGAAACAATGTGCGTCACATCTAGAGAGTCCCCAAATGAGTGCAACAACATGAAAAATCACAAGTGAAATTGCCATCGATTAGTAACTCAATGATTGGGCCTTTGCCACAATCTAGATTTCCTCCTTCCTGATAGCATAGCACTGAAAACCTATTCAAACCATCTTCAATGTCATGAGATCTGTATTTGATTGTCACAAGTCTGTCTATATGTTGTCCTCTCCAACATGATAGACAATGCGATTAAGAGGTCAGGCTTCTGCATTCATGAAACATAGGATGACATCAACAAAAATATTGGTAGGTTAGGCTTCTGCTCCACATTTTTTTTTTCTCGTTGATTTGCTGTTTAAGACTTGCAGATTGAGAAGAAACTGCCGAAGTTTAAGATTGACGCATCTACTTCTATCGTGGCCCTCCAAAACATCAGTCAGGCGCACTTCATATTGGGACGATTTTGACATGATTTCGATGTGTCCCATCAAATCATCCTTAGCAAAAGTTCTCTCCCTCTCACAGACAAATATCTGACCACCCTTTGTGCTTATCTTTCGCTTAGCTCCACGGTCAATCCTCAGCATGGACGCTTTTAGCTGTGCCAGAGCAGGACATTACTCTGGTTAAGAGATTGCAACGTCGCAACTGCGAAACATCCAAAAGCCCAATGTCTGTTGGAACAACATCTTGGATGCATCAAACTAATGCGTTTGCAGACAGACTCCAAGCAGAGAATGTACTCATAAGACGTTGTTTGCCGTAGCCTTGTGGCCATTGACCCCGCGCCCAGTTTGAGCGGAACACAAAGGGACAGAACCTACCTCTGTCAGGGGCTGACGTTGGTAGTAAGACTTACCTTGGTATAAAGCATTGATCCAGATTTTCCAGATATCCTCTAGAAATCCCTTCACACAAGCATCAATCTGCTTTGTCCAATAACTAGGCCCCAGAAGGGCCTGGGCTTTTGGCTCAGCCTCGAGACTTTCAAAGTTACTCCAAGCAGAGAGATTGTACTCATAAGACGTTGTTTGCCGTAGCCTTGTGGCCATTGACCCTGCGCCCAGTTTGAGCGGGAACAAAAGGGACAGAACCTACCTCTGTCAGGGGCTGACGTTGGTAGTAAGACTTACCTCCATATAAAGAATTAATCCGGGTTTTCCAGATATCCTCTAGAAATCCCTTCACACAAGCATCAATCTGCTGTGTGTGATTTGCCCAAAAACTAGGCCTCAGGAGGGCCTGGGCTTTTGGCTCAGCCTCGAGACTTTCAAAGTTGGTAAACAGGGGTACAGGCACAATTCCCTTAACAGATTTGAAGAGAGCGTCTCTTTGGTGAGAGAACCCCGGACAGTGTATCAGAAAATGAATACTGTCTTCAGATTGCCCACACAACGGGCAATTGCACTCTCCCTTTCCTCTCTGCTTCTGTTTGCTGTTCAAAGGTAGGCTTCCTGCCCTGAGTTTAAATTTCAGTCTAGTGCCGAGAGTGGGTAGACCCTTGAGGTCATCCAAGATGTCCTCCCCCATGTCACAGACTGGAAACAAGTTCAGGGAAGTTTTCTGCCTAACTTCATTTTCATCAGACAATCTCATGGCAACAGACATGGCTGAGGACACTACAGCCTCTAAGTCAGATTTATCCAGCAGGGTCAAGACTTGCGGATCCAGGTCCAGGTCCTTGAGGATCTCTTCTACTCTCTTATGCCAGGACTTAGCCTGTTTGACAGGGCGGTCCTGTTTCCAAGATATAGAGTCGATTAATTTAGGATATCTGGTGTTGGGCATATGTTGCAGCTGACCCCACCATCTGACCTTGAATTCATCTCGTCGGGAGCTTAAGGACGGAATGCCAAACTCACCCCGAACAGCCACATTGGCTGTTTTGGAGCATGCTGACATACACTCCTTAAGCACCCCCACTTGAATGGATTCTAGAGCCTTAGCCTGGTTGGAGTTATCAACCCATATAGCAGATCCGTACTCCAAGGCAGGTCTAATAACGCGACAAAGCATGGTTTTCTTAACCTCAGAGTTGACCCCTCTGCAGTGGAAAAATTTAGTGAGCCCCAGAGCTTTGCCCTTGCCAGTTTGAACAACTTTCCGGATATGTGCATCCCAATTACAATTGGAGGAGAACTCAACGCCCAGGTAAGTGTAGGAAGGGAGGACCAGGATCTCTTGGCTATCCCACTGCCACTTAAGATCACTCCAAGCAGAGAGAGAGAGAGAGAGAGAGCCAGATAACTAGAACTTTTTGCTTTACTATGTCGTTGTTCATGCAGCCACTCCACGACTATGCCATGAAGCTGAAGGCAAAATCTTGTAGCCGAATGAAAAACAAATAGAGCAGACATACTACCATATTATAAAGGTCAATGCCAACTGCACCTTGAGCGATGGTCAGCGACAAGGGCAGCCACAAACCTGTAGTGTAAAATGAGTCAGGCACCAGTGAAAAATGCATCACTTGGTCACTCGGGATGGGGGTTGGTAGTGCTCCACAATACTTGCAGCCATCGCCTCCATACCCGCCATCGTTACTCCTCATCTGTCACCAAACTGGATACAAACCCCTGTAGTGATCAGTTTCGAGTTCATGGATGAGAACGGACCTCATCGACGGAGTTGTCAGTTGGTTTGATCAGTTTATTACTGGGGAGAAGAAGAGAGACAAGAGCAAGGACAAAGTTAGACAGAGGAGGGAGAGAAGGAGAGGAGGGCAGAGGAGGAGTGGGATGAGGACGGTGCACTAGAATCAACATGTGTTCCATTGTCAAAGTCAGTGTGTTGTGCTGAGTCAAGCTCCCTTAGCAAGTGCAAGAAATATCTTTTATATCAAGTAATATGGAATCAAACAAGCCTCATTCGGCATTGCTTTGGCAAAACATAAGAGGAAGGTAAGACGCAATTGAAGCAGCTAGCAGCAATGCAAAATGAGTCTCCTTATTGAAAGGGGGTAAAGAGAGATCAAGGTTTGTAGATATACTACTGCAAGTGAATCAAGAAGTAAAACCAAAGGGCTATTTAAGTTTTTTTTCTCTCTTCCCCACAGATATCACAAGTGAATTAAACCACAACATGTATTGCAAAGATCAGCACCACCTGGACCTATGTCCAGAACTAAGCGCCCGTTAGTCTGCCAACAAATATTTTGGAATGCAAGTGAAACCACAATAAGTTTTTTATTAAAAACCCCCACAGAAAGGGTTTTAAAGATCAGATGTCACATGGCCCACTAAAGAGAGCCCTTTGTTCCAAATATTTGTTCGGGATGTTGCTACATACCAACATGTCAAAATGTAAGATGCTGAACAAACTTGTGCACGCTGCCACTCTAATCAAGCTCATTCCAAATCGTATTCAATCTCATCTACGTTCAAAATTCTCGTTCAATAGTCAACGAAGTTCACTTGTACAAGGGCAAGCTTTGAAGAAGCTCCACCATCCACACCGGACTTAGGACAGCACTCTGAATTCCTTCCACTATCACCAGAGTCAGTCAAAATCCCCCCTTCACGCATTTATTGCTACTTTCAATTGCAATTATGGGCTGACTTCCCACCTATGCTGCGTACACCCCAGGAAATGCCCTCACAGTACCTCATGGTCTATATATTCCCAGGAGATAGTGGATGAATTGAGTAGCATCGCAGATCAATGAATGAAGCAAGACACTCACACTTTTCCACAAAGACATCGTTTCACCAGTAATCCCCACAAGAACAAACCATGTTCAAAGTGGTGAAAGCTGTTAGCATCCCGTACAACAATTGCTCGGCCAACAATCTTTGAGATGAACTTGGTGGAGGTGTGGCAGTCACCACATACCCGAAGATTCTTGATGAGACGGAGTGCCATCCTAGGGGCCGTGCTGATCAGCCAAAAGCCAATGGCCAGCTTCTCACTGGTGGCAAAGAGAAAATTCTTTTTGCTCCTCCCCCGCATCATGCAATACAAACCACGTGTCAGGCACATACCCTGCCTCCTTCATCTGCCCAGACAATCTTCTCAGCTCAGCAGGATTTCCTTAATTTTGGGATGCAATTTGTCATATACAACAAAGGTGTGCAGCCTGTTGCCAATCTCAATGCAGCAGCGACCTGGCTCCTTTCTCACCCTTCTGAACTTCATCATTGTTCTCACATTTGCACTATCGTCCCACCTGCCAGCTGCGGCATAGATAAGCTGCTTGTGTCTCTAATCTGGTGATCTTGGATTGGTCTATGAGAACCACCACGGTGCAGCTGAGCAGCCATAGACTTCAACACGGCCCCCAGACCAATCTGACCCTCCCAAGTACCTTGTAAACACTAGGAAAAATACCCAATCACAATACTGACAAGGAGAGCCCATATTCTCAGAGCAGACAAACTTCTTCGCATGGTACATCAAGTAAGCCATACCTTGTGATTGCAGTTGTCCCATCATTGTGAAGGATCTTTAAAAAACTCAAGCCAGCGCTGCTCCATGCTCCACGGTAGACCTTAGTGACCAAAACTCGACTCCAACATTGATGACAAGTTCCTTTCCGGAGGAGTGCTAGTGAGATTTCAACAACATTCATGCAAGTCACTTTGGGCTCCACACAACGAACATACAAGAGGTCCTTCTCGGTTGATGGTCGGTTGAATCCTCCGTGAGTGGAAAAAAAGCTAGCTGCTTTCATGACACAAGGTCCAGGACACTGTGGTGAGGGCACCTTTTTCAACACATTTCAGCCTGTTTTGCCCTCTTATCAGAGTCATGCCTAATTTTTCATGTTGAATTCTGCAAGGCTCATTGGGTGGATCTATGGTGGTTTGGGGTGATTTTGACATGTTACTGCATTGTGGCAACAGGAAAGTATCCAAAAACAGATAGAGACAAGCAGAAGCTTTGGAAGGGATATTTTTCAGACTCCAGTCAATGGTGGAACGATCGAGGCAAAACGGTGAATGACTGTTAGATTACAGAGAGAAGCAGACAACGAGATGCGTCACAAAGCTTTCTTGGAAATTGTCATCCCATCTCTCCCAAGCAACTTTTAAAGTCTTGTGAGCAATTCAGCATAGGAACTAGTGTGTGTAGGTAGGGTTGGGGTGTTTCCTAGAAGAAAACTAGGCCGTCATTGTCGCTGCTAGCAGCAAAGCGCGGATCTATACATGATTTGTGCAGAGGCAGGGATAGCTGAAGGAGCAGAGATACAGTGTGGGTCCAGATTCATCCAAGAGGACCAGATTCCAAGCACAAAATTCCCTATGATTCCCTGTGGATCAATAGCTAGAAGAGACCTGCAAGGGTAGATGGTCAACTGGAAGCCGGAGCAGCAGCGGCACAATTGATAAAATCAGGCACTGCTAATGAAGGCACCTTCTTCAACACATTTCACCCTGTTTTTCCCTCTTATCAGAAGCGGCCCTAAATTTCCATGTTGAATTCTGCACGTTAGCTGGTTGAGTGAATCTAGTTTGGAGTGACTTTGAGATGATACTGCCAATGTGACAACAGGAAAAGTATCAAAAAACAGGTAACAGAGATGAGGAGAGCTGTGGAATGAATACTTTTCTGACCCCAGTCAATGGTGGGACAACCGAGGCGAAAAGGTGAATGCCTGTTAGATTACAGAGAGTAGCAGACGTAATTCAGCATAGGAACTAGTGTGATAAACTGAGTTGGGTGTTTCCTAGAACAAATCTAGGCTGTCATTGTCAGCTGCTAGCAGCAAGGCAAGGATGAATGCATGATTTGTGCAGAGGCATGTATTTGTGAAGGAGCAGGGATAGAGTGTGGGTCCAGATTCATCCAAGAGGGCCAGATTCCAAGCACAATATTACCCATGATTCCCTGTGGATCAATAGCTACAAGAACCCTGCATGGGTAGATGGTCAACTAAAGGCAGCAGCTGCAGCGGCACAGTTCATAAAATCAGGCACCTCAACCATGACCACAGCTTCTGGAAGAATGCCTCTTCTGGCACTTCTGGGCATGTGAAGATCCTTGGTGAGGCAGGCAGACTGAAAGAGGCTCTACAGACTTCAAACCAAGGAGGCATTTCAGCAGATTCAGATATGTATGTCTGTCTCTTGAATAAATGCATCAAGATGAAAGGCCTGGAAGCTGGAAAGCAGGTGCACACTCAAATTATCCAAAGTGGATTCACGCCAAATGTTTTTCTACTCAACACCCTTGTCAACATGTATGTCAAGTGCGGGAGCATCATGGATGCTCACCAAGTGTTCAACAGAATGCCTCAACGATCTTCGATCTTGTGGAATATAATGTTGGCAGGATTTACCAAGCATGGGTGTGGTCGGAATGCTTTGGAGACCTATGAGCAAATGAAAAGCCCTGGAAAAGGGCAAAGAGGTGCATCGCGACATCATCAAAGCTGCAATTGTACCAAATGTCATCCTGAACACTGCCCTGGTGGACATGTATGCCAAATGTGGGAGCATGGAGGATGCGAAGGGAGTGTTCAACAATATGGCTGAACGAATTATGGTGTCGTGGAGTGCGATGATTGCAGGGTATGCACAGCAGGGGCGCGGGATGGAGGCTCTTGGAAAATGTCATTCCATCAAAACTAGGCCGTCATTGTCAGCTGCTAGCAGCAAAGCGAGGATCTATACATGATTTGTGCAGAGGCAGGGATAGCTGAAGGAGCAGAGATAGAGTGTGGGTCCAGATTCATCCAAGAGGACCAGCTTCCAAGCACCAAAGTCCCTATGATTCCCTGTGGAACGACAGGTACAAGCAACCTGCATGGGTAGATGGTCAACTGGAAGCAGCAGCGGCTGCGGCAGCACAGTTGATAAAATCAAGCACCTCAACCATGACCACAGCTTCTGAAAGAGGACTAAGAGAGGGAGTCCACGATGCCTCTTCTGGCACTTCTGGGCACGTGAGGAGGCATGTGAGGCAGAAAAAAGAGGCTCTACAGACTTTAAACCAAGGAGGCATTTCAGCTGATGCAAGATACTCATGTTTGTCTGTTGCATAAGTGCATCAAGGTGAGAGGCCTGGAAGCTGGAAAGCAGGTGCATGCTCACATTATCCAAAGTGGATTCAAGACAATCGTTTTTCCGCACAACACCCTTGTCAAGAGGTATGTTAAGTGCGGGAGCATTGTGGATGCTCACCAAGTGTTCAACAGAGTGCCTCAACGAGGTTTGATCACATGGAATATACTGATGGCAGGGTTTACCAAACATGGGCGTGGTAAGAATGCTTTGGAGACATATGAGCAAATGATGCGGGAAGGGGTGAAGCCCGACCTGGTCACGTTCATTTGTGTTTGCAATGCGTGTGCGAGCTTGGCAGCCCTGGAAATGGGCAAAGAGGTCCATGGTGACATTGTCCAAGCTGGAAGTGTGCCAGATGTTGTTTTGAACACTGCTCTGATGAAATGTGGAGCATCGAGGATGCGAAGAGAGTGCCCAAACGAGATGTGGCGTCGTGGAACACAATGATTGCAGGATATGCGCAGGATGGGTGTGGGATGGAGGCTCTGGAGACCTCTGAGCAAATGATCGCAAAGGGGTGAAGCCCAGCCACAGCACGTTTGTTTGCATTTGCAATGCCTGTGCGAGCCTGGCAGCCCTGGAAAAGGGCAAAGAGGCCATGGTGACATCTTCAGAGCTGGAATTGTACCAGATGTCATTCTGAGCAATACCCTCGTGGACATGTATGCCAAATGTGGCTGCATCAAGGATGCAAAGGGAATGTTCAACAATATGGCTGAACAAAATGTGGTGTCCTGGAACACGATGATGGCAGGAAATGCCCAGCATGGCTGTCATAGGGAGGCCCTGCAACTGTTTGAACGAATGCAAAAGGTGAATCCGCACGGTATCACCTTAATACGTGTTCTCTCTGCATGCAGCCACACTGGCCTACTGGATGAAGGAAGACGCTACTTCGATTCCCTGAGTCAAGATCATGGTGTCACTCTGACAGTAAAGCACTTTGGCTGCATGGTGGACCTTCTTGGACGTGCGGGACAACTGGATGAGGCAGTGGATCTGATTAAATAAATGCCAATCAAATCCAGATGCTGTGGTGTGGAAGGCCTTGCTTGGTGCCTGCAGAATCCATGGCAATGTGGAGATGGCTGAACGTGCGGCAACATCTATCCTCACGTGGGATGAACAGGATGCCGCAACTTATCCTGAGCAGCCACATTCTCAACCCTCCCAAGTATCTTGCAAACTCTAGGGAAAGACCTTTGCGCATCCTACTTTCATGCCCTCCTCAGGAAGGACAACCACCGCTACAGACAGTAAAAGCATTATTTGCGGAGCAAAGCGAGAATATGACAACTAGGGGTACAATACAATCACACAATATGATCATACCAGAGTTCAGTCAACTCCCTCAGACTCCTTCACATCCTACTGAAGAAAACTTATCTTGTCAACGCTACTGTCCCACCGTTGTGAAGGATCTTTAAAGAACTCTTGCCAAACTGTTCCACGCTCCAGCGCTGACCTACGCCCACATACACCAATTAGCGGCCTTGTCCAACGATCCCGTGCGCTTTCTATAAACGAGCTGAAGTGCGCAAAACCCAATTCAGAGCCTGGATCCGATAGCGCACACATACAATCACAGCGACCACAAGAAAGGAAACCGCTGTCTCGTGTTAAGTTATCACCTAATTTGAATGGCATCCCTTGCGGCACTACAGCCACCGCATGCACGGGACTCCGTCTCCTGTGCGCATTGCCCAGGGGGATGCCGCTTTCTGCTCCACAGCCCAGCCCTCTAATCCGCTGCATGACGCAAGGCCTCTCGCATGACCCAAGCCTGGGCTCCTCCGGCTGGCCCCTGTCAAATCCTCCCCACCCCCTCTTACCTCGGTTTCACTATTCTAGCGACGACTGAAGGTCGGAATAGGGTGCCATAGAACCCTATTTAGCGTAGAGCAGGAATAGGGTGCCATAGAACCACGTCATCGTCGACACGTCATCATAGCCATGTCATCGTAGACACGTCATCATCGTCACGTCATCGTAGCCATGTCATCGTAGACACCTCATCGTGGCCATGTCATCTTAGACACGTCATTGTAAACACGTCATCGTAGCCATGTCATCATCGCCACGTCATCGTCGCCAAGTCATCGTAGCCATGTCATCGTAGACACGTCGTCGTCGTCAGCCACGTCTTGGGTATGGAGCAGACATGGAGGTGGGAGTAGGAGAAGGAGAAGCTGGGGTGAGCGACTACAGTGGGAAGGAGGAGCGTGACCACGGCGTGCAGCTCGTTCATCTGTTGCTGGAGGGCGCCGAGGCCATGGATGGCGGATTTTTACTCGAAAAAATTCTAAGAGTAAAGATTGATTTACACTCCAAGCTCAGTTTTGAGTCATGCGGGAGGCAGGGTTGACTGAGGCACAGTTGCAGCAGGCACTGCCACCATTATGACTTCTTTTGTAGGAAGAGTGCGAGTCAAGAAGAAGTCATGTGGCACATTTGGGGATGTGAGGACATTCTGTCAGGCGGGACAACTGAAAGAGGCGCTGCTCATTTTAAACCAACGTGGCAGTAAGGCAGATTCCTATACTTATGTCCGTCTCCTGCAGGATTGCATCAAAACTAAAGACCTAGCAGCAGGGAAGCAGGTGCATTCCCACATTATTCGAAGTGGATTCAAGCCAAGCATCTTCCTCTACAATGCCCTTGTCAACATGTATGGCAAGTGTGGGAGTGTGGTAGATGCACGTCAAGTGTTTGACAAAATGCCTGAACGAGATATGTTCACGTGGACGATGATGATGGGAGGGTATGCCAAGCACGGTCACGCTGAGGAGGCTTTCAATATCTATGAGCAAATGCAATGGGAAGGGGTACCGCCAGACAGGGTGATGTTTACTTGCATTCTCAATGCCTGTGCCAGTCTAGGAACCCTGGAAAAGGGTAAACGGGTCCATGCTGACATTGGCAGAAGTGGAATGGCACCAGATATCATTCTGGAGAATACCCTTGTTGACATGTATGCCAAATGCGGGAGTGTGAAGGATGCACGTCAATTGTTTGACAATATGGCTCAGCAAGATGTGTTCTCATGGAGTGCAATGATTGCGGGATATGCTCAGCATGGGTGTGGTAGGGAAGCTTGTGAGATCTATGAACAAATGATAAGGAAAGGGGTGACACCTAACAAGGTCACATTCATTAGTGTTCTTAATGCATGTGCCAGCCTGGCAGCTTTGGAAAAGGGCAGAGAGGTCCATGCTGACATCATCAAAGCTGGAATCCCACCAGATTTGGTTCTTGAGACGGCCCTTGTGGAGATGTATGCCAAATGCGGGAGCATGAAGGATGCCCGTCAAGTGTTTGAGAATATGGTTAAACAAGATGTGATTTCATGGAGTGTGATTATTTCAGGATATGCTCAGCATGGGTGTGGTATGGAGGCCCTGCATCTATTTGAACGAATGCGACGGAAAGGCTTGAGGCCAGACAGTATCACCTTTGTATCTATTCTCTCCGCCTGTAGCCATCAGGGCCTAGTGGATGAAGGCCGTCACTACTTCCATTCCATGAGTCGTGATCATGGCCTCTCTCCTACAGTAGAGCATTTCGTCTGCATGGTGGACCTTCTTGGCCGTGCAGGGCTATTGGATGAGGCAGAGGACTTCATTGATAAAATGCCAATCAAACCAGGTGCTGGGGTGTGGACAGCCTTGCTTGGTGCCTGCAGAATTCATGGTGATTCAAAGGTAGCTGATCGCGTGGCCAAAAAGCATGCTTTAGAGTGATCCACATGACACTGCGGGGTCTGTGCTGGTATTGATCAATCATTTACGCTGCGGCTGGCAGGTGGGACAATAAGACAGGTGAGAAAAACATGAGGACAGGTGCTGCAGGGGTGAACAGCCTTGTACAGTGCCTGCAGCATGCACAGTAACGAAGGGTGGGCTGAACATGTGGCAGGAGAGTGCTACATCCTGTTCTGTCCCACAAGTAAAGTCCAGTGTGGTGTAGCTCACTACATCTACCATTATTGAACAAGCATGCCAAAGTGCTTCATTGCTTCTCTCGGGAGTACCTGCTTGGTGACTGGACCCATGTTCCACAGATTCATGGCATTGGCCAGTAAGTCACACCCAACTACACCCTTGTGTGATTGAGAGTACTTTTGGTAACTAAGTTGCAGCTTCCAGTCACACTATGTATATGCTAGGGTACGTTGAGCTCATTTTCTGAAAATGACTCATGGGAAGGATCATGGATACGGGTATGATGCATATGCCAAGGTCGATGGAGAGAAATTCAACATCAACCAGACGACCACATGCTGGTAATGGCTCTGTGAAACTAAGGGTTTGGGATATAGCTTTGTGAGTGATATGTTGTACAACTGCACGACACATGATCACATATGTTCATCTTAGCTAGCATGTTGCCTGTCCTGAATTGTGGACCAGCCAGGGAAAACAATCAGGGTTGGATACGCAAGGGCTCTGCCATTTGAGAAATTACCCTCAAGATTTGCAATTTTGCAAGTCACCAGAAAGATGTTGTGTTTGCTAGGGGTACTTCGATTTGAAGGGTCCACAGCAAAACTGTATGGAAAATCGTCAAAACCGGATTGGGCTCTAGCTCAAAAGTGGTAGAGATAACTACTTCATGATTTTGCAAGTATGCAATATGCCTGCCTACATGTAGACAATTAACACTTCTTACAATGCAAGGATCATTTTGGTGAGTGTCTGTACATAATTGAACAATGAGAGCCTATAGTTTTAGAACATCTAAGTAGTTAGTTCAGTCATCTCCAAGTACAAATGTGGTAGCGAAACAAAATGTGTAGTGCTATGTTCTTAGTATGACGAAGTAACTCGAGAGTACTCAGTGAGCTGCAATCTTCAGAAGATAAACCAATTCGTAAATGGGTCTTTCACTTTGTATCACAACATAGAAGCATGAAACCTCTTCAAGTTCTTAGGGCTGCAGCGTTAAGTGTGATGTCTTTAAATCCATTGTCAATTGATGGACCATACATACCATCGACCCCATCTTCACTGCACCACCATTCATGAGTGTAGTGACTAGTTTGCAAAACTCATGCCTTCTCATCCAAGTATGCAATTGAGAAGGAAGCAGAATTGATCAAGGACCTATACAAGCTATATGGGTGTCACCATTGTGGCAATAGCCGGGGAAAGTGGTGAGATCTGTCACACATTGCCTTATTTTCTTCTCTGATGTAGGTTTGAGATTGGGTGGTAGGGGTTAGTTTATTTTAGTTTTGCTATTAGGATACAGGACCATGTAGCTGAATGCTCTTTCAACAGCAGAAGGCCATAGCAGGCTTAAACCCTAAACCCTCAGACTTGTGCGGAGAGACTAAACCAGTGTTTTTAAATCTGGCGAAAAATCGCCAGATTTCGACCTGGAAAATGGGTCGGCTACTTTTATTAAGGAATTATGGGAGTAAAAAACAGAAATTTCTCCAGAAAGCGCCAATGGTTAAATATTAGGAGCTAGAATTTTCCTCTGTGGACCTGTTAAAATGTGACACTTGTTATATAGCCACTTTTCTAGCCCTGCCACCTCGTTATTCTCGCCACATGGGCACTAGGTAGAATCTACATGTACCCTTTGAGGCGATTTTGGAAAAGTGAAAAAAAAAAAAGCACATTGGCTGGTAGCTCACTAAGTGCACTTGTCACCCTGGTGGTTTGGGGTTCAAACTCGCTGCCCTGCCCCGTGTGTGGGATTGTTCGTGATGGTATGTCTGGGTGTTCATCGTCCTGTAGGCCTAAGGGGGTTAATTTTCCCCCCTCCTCAAGGGCCTGAATTGTGGGCTGTTGCTCCCAGGTTTCCTTAAATTTTTATTTTTTTTAAAACACTGGCGGAGAGATGCAAGTCAATGGAGAAAATATGGTCAAAGTACCTTACACCGTGTCAAGGCGCTGATTGGTGTGGTGTGCTGAGTCATGCTCCCTAGTCTTACCTTCCTCTTATGTTGTGCCAAAGCAAAGCAAGAGAGCCAATTGCCATTTGAGGCTTGTTTTATTATTTATTATTTTCTCCCTAGGAAACCCGAGCTGTCCTTTTTTTCTTTTTTTTTGTAGAATAGAAATTTGCTGTTATATTCCTTTCGCTGCAATGCAGACAGAGTTACACAGACCAAAGTCTTTGGTCATTTGACTAAATCGATAGTCAAGAAGCATCCTAAAGTAGCATGAGCACCATCAATACGCACCTAAACTGAAGCCTCGGAGAACTATCAGAAAACTAATTAGAAATTTGCCAGAGGCTGTCATTCAGAAAGTCTTAATCTCAAACAATTGCTGCTCAAGTTGGTACAACGCCAGTGTCACTAAGCACATAGAAATCCTCAAAGTGCTGGAATCTTCTTGTAGGGCTCCACAGTACTTTAATCGTTTAAGTCTGTATTAGTTCGCCAGTCTTGGGACCTCACACTCTGACCACCGTTAAGTACGGCTCTCTGTAAGAGATTCTAATTTGCCGTGCAAGAATTGCTCCAAGAGATCAGGGTTGCAAGAGATGCGCACGCCTCTCTGTGCCCACGTAGACCGCCACGCAACCCTTTGGCACGTGAGAAGCATGAGATTTTGTCACAAATTTAATGATAGAGCTGACCCCGGTGGGTTTAAACAGAGGTGAAGCAGCCTCTTGGCGGGTTTGAGACATGAGAATTTGTCACAGATTTGATCAGGCTTCGCTGCTTCATAGAGTTGACCCCGGTGGGTAAATTGAAACAGTGGTGAAACAGCCCCTTGGCACCGCCTGTGGGTATGAGAAACAAGATCGTGGAGCAAATGGTGAAATAAATCAGACAGTCTAGAGCACGAAAGTGAAGATCAAAAAGTTTATAAGTGAAGAATCTAGCAAGTGATCAGAGTATGTAAGAGTAGGCAAGTAACACTTGAAGAACGTTCTTCAAGTGAAGCGCACTTATTATTATATAGTCCGAGGCTAAGAGCTTAGTTTCTACTTTCTTCTTTTTTTAGCTTTACTTTTTAAGCGAATACTTTTTCTTTTTCTTTTTACTGTCCATTTACTGTGATGATTTTTATTTTTTATTTTTTATTTTTTCAAAAGGGAAACACCTGGGAGCGACAGCTCACAAATCAGGCCCCTTAATAGTGAGAGGAAGAAAATAACCTCTTTCACAGTAACCCGCCATGAGGCGTAGGAATGGGGCACCACCCAGGAACCATACCACACCCGTCAGTAGCAAGATTTGACCCCAGAATCATCTAGGTAACACTCATACACTCAGTGCACTTAACCAACTGAGCTACTAACTGTTGTTAATTTTTTTTTTTAAACAAAAAAACAAAAAAACTGTGATGATTGACCTCCATTCCCGCTTTTTCGCCCAAGGAAACAAAGGCCCCAGCAACTCGGCCTTGAGGGGAACATTACCCTTTTTTTTCTTTTTTTTTTGGGTGAAAGGGGATGGAGCCCTTGTTAGTTTTATTAATAATTATTCAACAACAAAAAGCATAATTATTGAAGGGAAAAAAATGAAAACCCTTACATGCCCCAATGCTGCCATGCGGCCTAGCACCCTTTTTCTTTTTTCTTTTTTTTAGCACCTATTGTGTTAACAAATTAAAATTAAAATCACAAAACATAAAATAAAGCGACACCCAAAACTCATCCATCATCTCATCCATCATCCATGACATGTAGGGTGGTGAGAAATGTAGTCTACGACACGTTACACATAGCTAGGATGGTAAATGAATAAACGGAGTAAGTAAGAGAAAAGAAAAAGATAAGATAAAGTTTCTTTAACGTCCAGTGAATTTACAGAGCCTACTGCTCAATTTCACACAGGCCATCGAGGGCCCAATGGACGGTCTGAAGGCACATGTTGGAGGTTTGAACCCAGGATCACCTGGGTTATGCACAGGCAAGGAAAGGCTTATCGTGTTTACGGGCTGCGACCAGGAGGTACACTTGGCGATGGCGCTTCTCGCAGCGCGGCAGCCGTGGTGCCGCTGGACCTCTGTGTGTGTGCGCCTGCCTGCGGATGGTGGCCCGTCCAAGCGGAGGATTGCTGGTGTGGAAGCGACGGCATTGCAGAGGGTGATGGGCCTAGTGTGATGTGGGACGGAGTAGATATTACACACCCAATTGTGGAGCTGATTAGGTTAGTGCATTCCTTGAGGTGCAGGAAAGCCATGCATGGCCATAGTCACAGGAGACCGCTATCTGGATCTGCTGGCTCGATTCGTCGAGCAGCAGGCAGCGGCGCTGCTGGATGGAGGGCTGGTACTCAAGCTCAATCCTGTGGGATTGCACTATGTGCAGACACGGTTGGAGGCCTTGCAAGAGCTGGAGCAGCTGCGTAATGGTGCCCCCGTGGACTACCTGCGAGCATATGTTGCAGACTTGGGGGACCACCGCGCCCTGGAACAGTTGCGGTCTGTGCTGCGCCTGCTCGGCTCGCTGCAGGTGGTGGCCGTGCTGCCTTTTCCCGCTCGGGACCCTACTCCCACCACGCTCCTTCCTTTTGCGCGGTTGCGTTCTCTGGAGCTTCGCGGCTGTGACCTCTCCACCTCCGCTGCTCGGGGCCTTCTTGAACTGCGGCCAATTCTGGAGAAGCTCATTTGCTACAATTCGGCAGTTAAGCTCTTCTCCGAGAAATTGAATGCTGTCGTAGCCTATGCGCTTCGGTCACTGTTGGTTTGTTTTGCATTTTCCAATTTTGTTATTGGACTGGGGATGGAAGTGTTCAAGTTTTTCGGGTTTTGAAGTGAGAACGGACAAGGAGGGGTGCAGGATGCATTGAGGCATATATTTGCGGAGCGAACAGTGGAGATAAAAGATGCAAAAGTGTGGAGCAAGCTGGCTGCCGTAGCATGTGTTTGCAATGGGATGCTCCTTATGGATGACTCGTTGCACCTACTTCCGGCTGTTGAAGCGTTGGATCTGAGCAGGAATAGGTTTGCCAAAGTGGCTAATCTTGAGAAATGCACGAGGCTTAAGTTTATTGACTTGGGGTTTAACCATATTACGAGCTTGGCCTCATTGAATCAGGTGCCTACTGTTTTCATCCACTGTGTTACAGGATTGGGGTGTTTGCATATGAACACACCTAACATGGAGTGGTGGCTCATGCAGGTAGTGGATAAAGTTACCAAGCTGATTCTCAGGAATAATGCGTTGGCAACAACAAGGGGACTTGAGAAATTGTATTCTTTAGAAGCCCTTGACCTTTCACACAACATCATTTCTAGCTTCCATGATGTGGAGTTGCTAGGCAGTCTGCCTGTACTGCATTCATTGTGGCTGGAAGGAAATCCTGTCAGTCTCAGCTGTTACTACCGAGAAGAAACCTTCAGCTTCTTCACTGACCCCACTAAGGTAGGCATATCTTCCTTCTGGACTGCCTTCTTTGCTGAATCAACAGTGCTGAATTTTTACTGAATGGTCTTCTCGCATGGCAAACTTATTGTGGCCTGCTTGTGTCTGCAGCTGATCCTGGATGGAAAGCGGATGATGAAGCTGGAAAGCTGGATTGTAAGCAGAATTGTTACCCGGCGGCTCAAGCAACTGTCTGGATATGGTGTCTATGTCCCTGCCAAGAGCACGGGGACACCTTCTGATGAGGCTGGCCAACCAGCGAGAGCTACAGTTATCCAACATACTGCAGGACCTAGGGTAAATGCAATTTATCCTTGTGGCAATGCTGGTATGTATGAATAAATGGCATTTGACAAACATACCCTCTACTTTTGAGTGAATTCCTGGTTGCCTTATATTCATATGGGAAACCTATGGATATGTGAACTACTGTAATCTGGAAACAATGTAAACTCATTTCCTTGAGAGTTGTGATCAGGATGTGATTATATGTATTCATTGTAAGCTGATAGAAGACTCTTTGTATGATTGGCAGAGAAAGAGCTCGCGGCTTGCAGCAATTGATGATACAGGCGGTGATAAATCAACTGGGGCAGTAGAGAGTGCACAGCAGAGTTCACAGGTGCCTGTGGCAGATAGTGAGACTGCTCTGCCAGGAATTCCTGAGGTGAAGGAACTATTGGAACCAGAGATGGTTCAGCTGATCGAAAGAATTGAAACCATCAAGAGGGAGGGATCAAGTTCATGGTTAAATGATCTTGTTGAGTTGATGGAAAGTAATGGCCGGGGACCAACAAGTGCAAACAAGATTGAGTTTCACAGTGTTAGAGAGAATGTTTCCAGCCAGAGAAAGCAGCTGCATTCATTGAAGAGGAGGAGACGGAGGAAGGAAGAGACCAGAAGGTTTCCACTCAATGTTGAAGGTCATGAAGACAACGGACAAGCCGGAGATATGCAGGAGAGTGTAAGAGTAAGCGGGGCAGGGTACAACGGAGTGGGGGATGAGGAGGGAAGTGCGAATTCTTGGAAGGCACAAGAGGAGCGATTGGATGACCAACCAGTATCACCACCGCATTTTGACAGTGCACTCTTGCACCGGCGCCAGAGCTTGGTAGCTGAGCTGTTGCAACTTCCCCTGGACTCATGGTCATCTTCTAGTGACAGCGACTCCCAGACTGAATCCAGTGCTCTCATCTCTGACAGCAGTAGCAGTGCTTGTGCCAGCCCTTCCCCTGCTGAGGCCACGGTGGACTCTATTATCTCCAACATAGAATGAAGGTTCAAATGAGCAAATCTGTCAGTGCCAGGATCAGTTATTGCATGTGAAAGTAACTCAACCATTCACTTAGAAGCCCAAGGCACCATGTACAAATTGCCACTTAATTGTTTCTGCCTGCAAGAGTCAAGATAGAGTCCCGCCAGATCTATCTGTCTCTCTCCTCCATTTTCAAAAACAATAGGACCATGGATTACCTTCCAGCTGAGGGATCTGTTGACAAGGCTCTGCCAAGACAGCAAGCACTGAATCGCTTGTCTGTGAAGCCACCAAGCTGTTAATGGATGACATGGACAAGTTCACAAAGCCTACGAATGTCTGGAAACTTATGCCTGTATGAAAATTCTACAGAGCTATCGACATGAGCAGTGTTATTTACCCATTTTCTCAAGGTCCTTGGTCCCACCCTGTTGTTGTATATACAGACCCACTACTGGAGTGAGTGAGACACAAAAAGGAAGTGTCTGCTCCCCCAAACTCGGCTCAGATCTATGGCCACATGGCTACAGCAAACAACGGCTAATGCCTCGTGAGTGGAAAGAAAGATAGAAGGACTCCTCCACAAATAAGTGTAAATTATGGTGTCTCTTCATCCCAAAGGGTGTTTGTGCCTTTCGTTGGAAGGTTGACACTTTGAACCCAAGATCACCCAGAGGCAAGGCACAAACACCCAACCAGTGGGTGGAGTAGATTCTCTCTCAAGATGGTAGCATAGCTGCAGGTTTTTCTTTTGTTTTTATGTCGCTCTGGGAATGGGGGTGACCCCTGAATCCAAAGAAGGGAACGAAATTCGGTGTTCAGTGCATTCCTAAGTTTGCCAACCCTGAAGAGGAAGAGGAAGAGGAAGAGGTGCCTGCCTAAATCAGACAAAGTCCAGTTCTCTGAAAGGAATTTATGCTGGATGTTATGAGTTATGACACAGTATAATAGAAGAGGTGGTTGGGTTCCATACTTCAATAGTGACAGATTATTATGGGGCGTCCACAGTCCACTTTGAGCAAAAACCCAAATGAACCACATGAGAAGATTCAACCACCAATTGATTCAGTTCTCTGGTTTTTGAAGAGCTTGGATTGCAAACCTCTTATTAGGGGGGTCAGTTTTTCTTTAGAGAGAACACTGTCAGAGGTGCAGGCAGTCTAACAACTAGAAGCACGCAGTCTTGTTTTCCCCTCCCCTTAGGTGAGTTGCAAGTGGGGCATGAAGACAACTAGGTAGAAATACAGGCGATTATAAGCCAGCCCCTAAAGCAGACCTCTGTACAAAAACACAATTTCCCCCCTCTACAGCTGAAAGGCACTGCACAATGGAACGGGGGTGAGTGGAGAGGTGCTAGGTCCTGGCCAAGACTTTCGAATCAATTCACTAGCAATGTCAACAATCAAAGAATCCACCTAGTCAATCTCTGTGAAACCTCTATTTTCCTGATTCAGGGTTAACCAACGACCCTCATTGTCCATTAGATGCTGTTAATGATGCACCTAAAATGTTTAAAATGTTGCTACATCCATCAGCATTCAAGGGAAAATTTTCTCGACGGACAATGACCAGCATTTTAACCCAAGGCAATAATCTAGCAATGACTGTTTTAAGTGGTCCTTGTTGGGATATGCTAAGTGTGGATCTGATCAAACTTGGGCAAGTAACTGCTGTGCTCTTAAAATGCCCCCATTTTATCTAGCCTCAAAATGTGAGAAAGTCATCTTCACCTTTGGTAAGGTTCTGACGGTAAGTACTCAGTTATTACTCAGTTATTACTCAGTTAGTTACCATTCTCAAGACTGACGAAGGGCATACACATCAATTCGCATGTCATCCCCTGCAGCATACAAAAGGTTCCGGGCATTGGCCCACTTCAAATCATGATATCTCCCAATGCGTCGACCATCTTTGAATGGCTCGACCACATGAGCTGTTGGCCTCGCGTTAGCAAAGTCCACCAGATAGAGGCCCCGCAAAGTACTAACTGCTGCTGTGCTGGCCCCGCCCCCCAAAGCAACCTTCAGCACTGCACTATCGTCCAGCTGCAATGATGACACTGGTGCACTTCCTCCCTGTCCCGCCCCCACCACGAAAATGAAGAATAGTCCAATCTTTCAGGAGAGCTAAACAACCTTTGATTTCAGAGATTGAATGGAAAGGCATAACTACTGACACAAGAGCCTTGAATGATAGGACTGCATGGGGTTTTGGGTAGAGCCAGATTGGCTTATACCTGATTAGCCAAAGAACGGAAGTCCCAGCGAAGAACACGCGTGTCCATACCAGCAGAGAGTATGAGATTTGAGTCATTGGCATCCAAACATGTAATCATTGCATCATGTGCCTGCAGTCGCCCACTCTTTGCCACACTTCCAAACATACCTGCATCCACCCCAGCTCATCGCTAGTTACTTCTAGTTGGCAGTACAATTCTCATCTCTTCCAAAGAGCATTCTCTTTACAAAAAATTCTTGTATAGCACCAATGATCTGAGTTCATGCACTCACCAACACAGCGGTCGACACGGCGATCCCACACGCGGACAGTGAAATCCCGTGAGCCAGACATGAAAAGGTTGTGATTTGGTGGAAACAATGACACACAAGTTATCAAATCCTGCAACAGGCCTCACAGCACCATGCAAATCCCACTCATTCCAAGCTTGAAATCATGAAACTCAAAGCCAAAAAGAGAAGTGGGTTTCTTTCTAAAATCTCAGAAATGCAATAAATAGAAACAACAGATGGATAATGACCGGCAGGCAGAAGAACAGGTGAAGATAAGTATGGCTAAAAACCACCTGCACAGCTTACCTCATGCTCTGCATACTGCCGCACAGGCTGCAATGTGTTGAAGGAGGAGGCTGCTTGGATATCATAATAGCACACTCGCTCATCCAGCCGTGGTCCACCCCTGTGAACAGCATGTGTGCTTAGATTCCATCGTCACAACAAGTTGATGGACCTCATGAATGCTTCAGTGTAGTAACTCAAGCCTGACATGCTGCTTACCCCTCAGTCGCTGCTGTATGCACAGTCTCCCCAGTAACAAATGCATGCTCCACTCCTCCCATTGCCTTCAAAGACCACAAAAGTGAGATAACCTTCTGGCAAAACCCCTCACCACAAATATCACGTGGAAGTGATAGCACCTAATTCCATGTCCTTAGTGCACAAAAGAATATGATACACAGGTGAGGTCACTTAGAGTGTTGTTGCAAACACATTGCTGACATACTGAGGACCGGCCGAAAAGACAACTGTACCCAGAATAGATTGTACCCAGTGATTTTTTTTTCATTTTTCCAAAATCGCAGGCGGGGCCACCTGTGAATTCTACCCAGTGCCCATGTGGCGAGAATAACGAGGTGACAGGGTTAGAAAAGTGGCTATATTCCAGGTGGCACGTAACTGGTCCAAGTTGGCAAAATTAGGCTCCTGATTTTCATCTGCTGGTTCTTTTTGGCGAAAATCTCGGATTTTACCCCCCATAATTCCTTTGCACAAGTAGCTGACCGATTTCCAGGTCGAAATCTGGCAATTTTTTGCCAGAAAACAATCCACTGGTCATACCTTGATGCAGGAAACTAACTTAGAGGAGTCCTTAGAAAGAATGCCCTGCTCCTTCCACCCGCGACCTGCAGCTCCATACTGCAAAATACACGGTGGGGGTAGCATTCGGTTCCCTCCTTGCCCAGCAGCCTCCTCCTGCACACTCCAACAGGTGCCTCAGATGAAATCCGGCGTAACTGGCTTTATTATAAACAAAACTGTTGTTTGGTAACACTGTCCTTTTAATGTTGAAAAGAAAAAGGAGGCTTTCTATCTGTGTGAGCAGTGAATTCACCAAGGCCTCACAAAGTTCACTGTAGGATACATTTTTAAACAGTCATCAGAGTTGCAACCTACCTTGGCAACACCACAGACGAGCAAAGTTTGGTGGGAAGAATGGATGTCCATTGAGCAAGCATAGTGACGAGCCATGTCCACTGTCTCTAAGACCTGCAATGGCATCAAAGTTCAGCCATAGAGCAGATTGAAGAGCAAGCCAAATGAAACAAATGCAAGAAGCAAGAGTCAGAGCAAACTACACACATCACCTGTCCATCTGGTGTCCATACAATCAGAGTGCCATCCTTGCCTCCACTTATTAGCTGATTGCGTTTATCATCTGCCACATGCTCAGAGAACGGCAAGATTCAGAAAGAAAGCTCTCACACACAATAGAAACAGAAGGGCAAAGGAGGAGTAAAGAAAGAGAGGGTTTCCAAAAACCTTCATTCCAGAGCAGAATTGCTAAACTAGGATGCAAAAGACATGACTGACAAATACAATCTGGGTTGGTAGCTAGGCAGTCCAACACAGGCAGACAATCGATGGTGAATGAAGATGGGAGGTCAAGCACATAGAGCAAGCCATGAATGAAAGTCAGTCTTAAATTGAATTTGCTGTCTGTTGATGGAGCACTGGCACTCAAAGACAGCAACAAGAGCATGCAATGAATCCTGCAGACGAGCTGATAGGGAAAGGGATGCAAAAAGCCAACCATAAGACATGGCAAATATGGTGTTTCGATGGCCCACATATGATTCCACTGCATGCAAACCTGCAACAATTTCAACACTCATTTTAAAAGATGTTACTGTCAGCCACAACATCACCTCAAGAGATACTCCCCTCTGTCCAACAAGTCAAGCGTGTTAAGCAAAGTAGGGGTTACTCTATATAAACCAAACAAGGGTTCCCATACTTTGAGAAAGAGGTAGGTATAGGACAGGATTAAGGACTGGAGGAAATAACGACTGCCACATATCATGTCATGGAGTCAAAGTTTGTTAAGATCTTGCAAACACACCAGAGAAAGCAGGCGAAGCATCCAGTTGCAGTCCCTTGCTGGAATCAGCTTGAGTTGACATTGTGGCAGAGCTAGGCAGCTCATGTGAAACTTGCAATGGGCGACTCCATCCCATGCTCTCTTCAATATAGTTAATATCATACCTGTCATCAGTATTCATTAGCTGTGCAGTCCAACCAGCAGGAAAGTAAGCAAATTATCACAAAAAGGGCAGCATTTTGAGGTAGACAACTTACTGGAATGCATCCTCGGTGACATTTTGCAGTGCAGCATTGAGGTCCCCAAGTGTACTTGGATCACACTTCTCAGTCAGCTGCGACACATTGGGCAGCCCAAGGTCAATCACACAAATCCCTGTCCCACAATGCAAGGGTCAAAGAATTTCAGGGCATGCCATGCCACCACACAGCATTGGCACAACTGGTTGACTTGGGAACACTGCAGGATGTAGGGTTTAGAGTACAATAAGGGTAGTTAGAATAGTGACTTTGAACGATAACTTCAAACATGATAACCCCTCATTCTTCGGAAGAAGAAAGCCATGCATAAGTACTTAGGTGATAGCAAGTTCAAGCATCTCTGACATGTGCCCAGTGGATGGGAGGAGCTCCAATTATACTCAGATCTCTTTGCAGGACCCAGTGTTAGCTCTTTGTGAATGCCCGAACCGACATGCAAGAGTTTATCTCCATTGGCCTCCATGAGGATGATCAACCGGATCCATAGCAACACCCCGAACGATGGGGCGTCTGCCTAGCCACCGCCTTTGTCCCGCTTTGTCTTGCCACCAAATACAAAACCAGCAACTTTGAAAAAATTCTTTTGGGAGACCGGTAATTTCTTTACAGCTCACACTCATACACAGACCACAGCAGAAATTATAATACCTGCTGCAAACACAGTTCTACAGTTTTCCCCAACATTGTCACTGCAGCACACCTTGTCTCTGGTTTGCGCAGCAACGTGATTATAGTACTAATCGCCCCTGTAAACACCACATCCCCATCATTCAGTCAGCAACCTCCCCTTCCAATCTCCACTGGAACCACTGTAAAGTGTGTCTAATTTACAAAAAGTGTCAGGAAAAGAGACGAAAGGAGGTGCATACCAGTGATTGAAACAAATTCAAGGTTAACAAGCGCTGCAAATGCTTCCGCATGAGCAAAAAAGTCCATACGGCTTGCCTCCACTGGTCGTTTCACCGTCAAGTGCTTCAACACCTTCAAATTCAACATTGCCGATCAGATATCTAGACTCTACTACACCAATCAACCCCTGCACTCAAAAGATTTCCAGGAGGATGTGACTGCTTGCATGCAGATGATAGATGGACTTTTGGGTATTAAAAGCCTTTGAGTTCACAATGAATTTGATCAACCAAAAAATGGCACTGGTGCAAGGGACTCAATACACTCCAGAGGTGTGTTGACACCTTTGGGATTAGAAAATCACGCATCTTGGTCTTTGCTGGCTCCGGAAGCCTGAAGTCAGCACAACCAAAGGCCCCAGAGATTAGAAAACATGGTGCCCCTGCATAGCATATTCCACTCATTTACTTCAAGGAGTCCCCCAGTACCCTGCTGCATGCACAAACATTAGCATTGCAGCAGTTGGAAACCTCTGCAGAGAGCATGATGTACCTCACACTCCCAAATCCTGAATTTAGTACAACCAAGGATTGCACAAATCAGAAAACTTACGGGCTGCTACCACATTCCACAACAGGAACATTTGGGCTCCTTACTTCAAGCAGTCCCCCATGAACAAGCATCACAATTCCATCACTGTAAAGCCTCCAGATAGAGCCTGATGCAACACTCACACCAGAGACACACAGATACACATTTGTAATTTTGGCTGAAGGCCCTATACGTAATAGGGCTGACCTAGGGAGAAGATACATGAATGGCACCACGCTCTGCTGACGTAGCACTAAGTCGTGGTTGAAGACCACGGCCACAAAGGCTGCCTGTAACTCTTCCCATACCTGCCACCCACTTCCCCCATTTCTGGTTCTCACTCCTGAAAAAAATGCATGTAAGCTGTCAATGCCAGCACACGTTCATGTAGCTGCAGATTGCCACTGTACAGTGCAGTACCTTTATTCCTCAGATCCACACCCCATATCCACCACCTTAACTAAATACTTTGCTTGCACAACCTATCCATGCATCTGAGGAGCTGTACGACTGTCCCCCACTCTCACCCTGCAACCAACTCAATCCAAGGCAGCTTGTGTGCCATGTCGTAGTCAAGGGCACGTTTCCAGAGAGACACAGTTTCCCCATCTTTGATCACATACACTGCAGGTTTGATGCGAAGGACCCAAAATGGACACATTATATTCCCAAATACACGATGAAGGCAATTGCAGATGGAAAGTTTGAAAATTGTAGAATGTTTTTTTAAGCACCCACAATGAAAGTGTTGAAATGCTTCTTTTCCTTTGAAAGGTTTAGTCTGGTTCAGCATATGAATAAAGTAAAGGTGGTCTACTTGTCTAAACAACCCCAAAACTCTCACTAACCGTGTCAGATGTGCTGTCACTGAGGAGGGTTGCAATTTCTGCTGCCACTCTATCCAGCTGGGAGCCATCCTCCAGCCGCGATATCAGTGCCTGGAACAGCTTCCCCGTATCCCGTGTTTTCACATGATCTGTCAATGCCCTGATAATGTCTCCACAAAACACGATATCAGGGACTTGATACACGACGTATCTTGACAAGCACCCAGACTCATTTGAGACCTTGCCGCTGTCCGATTGCAATGCCGGCAGTGTCATTCTCAAATAGTGAACCTACTCTATCAGCTGCGTACTTCCATAATCGTCAGTCCATCAACAAACTCCAACTTTCCCTTCAACCAAACCAATATTCTCCAACAATTTAAAACACACACACAGAGATTCGACCCACAAAAGTTTTGACTCAGAATGCCTGTGAAATATATCACAATGCAACCCACAAATGCCTGAAAAAGAAAAGGCAACGGCATCCTCTAATCTCCGTGAAATATCCGAGGATGAAAAAGAGGAGGCACATGATACGTCTCTACATTGCATGAGACCAGTAATCAACCCTACACTTGGCATTCTTCCGCAAGACGAGAAATCTACCAACCCGCATCACATGGAACAAATCTCACATTCAGAAAGATAAAGAGAACGGCGGACCTTAAAGTGCGAAAGAGCTCAGTTGCTAATGGGATCTCATCCGGGCTGAGATCTACTTCTATGAAAAGCTTCATCAAATTTCGTCCTGCCTGGTCGCCAACGCACCTGCTCCCCTCAATGCAAACCTCAGAAGCTCCCTGCGTTTGTTGCGCCTTGGCAGCCCTGCGGCCATATACTCCAAGTAGCAAGCCCATCGTCAGCTCATTTCTTTTATGTATAGGAGAATCTTGTGGCTCGTCAGTTTGTTAACGGAACTTTGCATGGAAGGGTCCATGTCCTGCGTTTTCTCTATCTGAAGAACGACCATACAATTCCCTCTTCACACCGAACTACTGCTCATTTGTGCAACGACAAACTGCGTTTGTTGAATCATCGTTGTCGCTTGCTTCAACCAAGGATTCTCTGTATTATTTGCTGAGCTTCTCCAATACAGATCTTCTTGTTGTAATAGAGAGAGTGGCAAGCCACACTGACTGTGAAAGGAGAATGGCATGCAGGCAACACCATAACGTGTTTCTGAAATAGACTCCTCCTCATCTCATGACAATTAGAGCACTAGTGAACAGCAACCAGGAAGTATCTACTGTCAATATACACTTCAAACTTCCTCTCAACGAGCTGGGAAGTCCCACTGTCCTCTTGGAGACAGTAGGTGTTATTCCATTATAACTGTAAAAATCTACCCTCACATGGAGAACAATGTTGCTTAAACCCAAGATTGATAAATTCTAAAGCCTCTCCACTTTCGAGGTAAGGTAGAGGGATGGGTTTTAAGGTTTATATGCAGAGACTGGATGCTAAATACCCCCTCAGAGTACAAAGTATCCCTCAATCTTTTAGGGATCTCCTTTTGTCAACCTTTTTCGGTGCAAAACTATTGACCTCCAGGCTACAAACTTGTTTTCATTCTTGCTGTCCCCTGCAATCTGTCATCAAGTCCAACAAGCGTTCTGTGATTTAACCCCTGTTTCACGTCTAACATTTGAACCACAACCATCACCATAGGCAGCTTGGCAAAGTTATGAACCTTCCCCATCCACCCCCACCTTTAGTGTGATGCACTTCAATTCATGCACATTCCTTCTTTTACCAGTAATCCCCACAAGAACAAACCCCATCTTGGAAGTGGTGAAAGCGATTGGCATCTCGTACAACAACTATTCGCCCAACAATCTTTGAGATAAACTTGGTGGCAGTGTGGCAGTCACCACACACTCGAAGGTTTTTTATAATGCGGATAGGTGCCCCAGGGGGTGTGCTGATGAGCCCAAAAGCAATGGCCAGCTTCTCACTGTGCCGGCAAAGAGAAAGTTCCTTTTGCTCATCCTCCACATCATGCAAAACATAGCGTGTGTCAGGCACATACCCAGCCTCCTTCATCCATCCAGACAATCTCTCCAACTCAGCATGGATCTTATCAATTTGGGGATGAGATTTGTCCTCAACAACGAATGTATGCACCTGATGGTTGACCTCTATAGAGCTAAACCCTGGCTCCTTTCTGACACCTCTGTCCTCCATCATTTTCCTCACCCTTGCTGCATCATCCCACCTGCCAGCTGCAGCATAGATGTTTGATAGCAGCACATAAGCCCCAGCGTGTTGGGGATCCCCCTCAAGTAGGCCTTTAGCTGCACACTCTGCTAGCTCCACATTGCCATATATTCTACAGGAACCAAGCAAGGCACCCCAAACCGAAGCATCTGGTTCACTTGGCATTTTGTTAATGAAGTCCTCTGCCTCATCCAATCTCCCTGCCCGGCCAAGAAGGTCAACCATGCAGCCAAAATGCTCCCCTGTAGGAGTGAGGCCATGATCTTGACTCATGGACTCATAATAGTGACAGCCTTCATCCACTAGGCCTACGTGGCTACATGCAGAGAGAAGAGAGGTAAAGATGGTATTATCTGGCTTCAAGCCTTGCTGTTGCATTTGTTCAAATAGTTGGATAGCCAACCTGCCAAACCCATGCTGAGCATATCCTGCAACCATGGAGCTCCATGAGACCACATCCTGTTGCGGCATACTATCGAACAGGTGACGCGCTTCCTTTACACTCCCGCATTTGGCATACATGTCGACCAGAGTATTCTCCAGAATAATATCTAGCACAACTCCACTTTTGGTGATGTCAGCATGGACCTGCTTGCCGTTCTCCAATGCTCCTAGGCTGGCACATGCATTGAGAACGCAAGAGAACGTGACCCTGTCGGGTGTCACTCCTTCCCGTTGCATTTGCTCATAAATCTTGAAGGACTCAGTACCACACCCATGCTGAGCATATGCTGCAATGATAGCACTCCATGAGACCACATCGCGTTCAGCCATATTTTCAAACACTTGCCGAGCATCCTTCAAGCTCCCACATTTGGTATACATGTCGATAAGGGCATTGTCCAAATTTATATATGATGCAATTCCAGCTTTCATGATGTCAGCGTGGACCTCTTTGCCCTTTTTCAGGGCTCCTAGGCTGGCACATGCATTGAGAACAGAAATGAATGTGACCCTGTTGGGTGTCACATGATCCATTTGCATTTGCTCGTAGATCTTCAAGGCCTCCCTACCACACCCATGCTGAGCATATCCTGCGATCATTGCACTCCATGAGACCACGTCCCGTTTGTTCATGTTGTCAAACACGTGCTGCGCATCCTTCATGCTTCCACATTTGGCATACATGTTAACAAGGGTATTCTCCAAATAAAGATATGACGCAATTCCAGCTGTCATAATGTCAGCATGGACCTCTTTGCCCTTGTCCAGGGCTCCTAGTTTGGCACACGCATTGAGAATGCAAATGAATGTGACCCGGTCAGGCATGACCCCCTCCTGCTGCATTTGCTCATAGATCTTGAAAGCCGCCCTATCACACCTCTGCTGAGCATATCCAACAAGCATTGCACTCCATGAGACCACATCTCGTTTAGCCATACTGTCAAACATTTGACATGCATCCTTCATGCTCCCACATTTGGCATACATGTTGACAAGGGCATTCTCCAGAATGATATCTGGCACAATTCCTGCTCTGATAATGTCAGAATGGACCCGTTTGCCCTTTTCCAGGGCTCCTAGGCTGGCACAAGCATTGAGAACACAAGTGAACATGACCCTATCAATTATGACCCCTTCCCGTTGCATTTGTTCATAGATTTTGAATGCCTCCTCAGCATGCCCATGCTTGGCATATCCTGCCATCATCATAGTCCATGTAAAGATATCTCGTTCTGGCATTTTGTCAAACACTTGGCGTGCATCCACAACATTCCCACACTTGGCATACATGTTGATAAGGGTGTTGAGTAGAAAGGCATTTGGCTTGAATCCACTCCGGATAATATGGGCGTGCACCTGCTTTCCCCCGGCTAAAAGTTTCATGTTCATGCACTCCTGCAAGAGACAGATATAAGTAGGGGGGTCTAGATGAATGCCTTGCTGGAGTAAAATGTTTAGCGCCTCTTTCAGACGTCCTGCCTTACATAGTGTCCTCACATACCCACAAGTGCCCTGAGAGTCCTTATTGACTCCATCTCTTGGGTCTTGTCTAAAAGCAGTGGAGGTGCTACCCCTGCCACCAGCCTGATGGCAAACAAACAGCTGGGCTTGATTCAATCCTGACACCCTGCACGTATCCTCATATATTAATTACACGCATATCTCCAAGCTCCTAGATATTTACAAGAAATATTAATATATGACGATGGCATCTTGCTAAATACTAACCAGGTTTAAAAACTACTGAAGTCAATCAAAATAAGCTGTACCGATCTTATCTGTTTGTGTTGGAGCCATTGAATCATCATCAAAACCTTACCTATTGAATTCTCGGCCTGGATCTCCTCGGTGTGCATTGACATTAGCACTATCACTGGATTGTGCTAGACCTTGTATCATGGCAGCTAGCTCAGCTTTCACCCAAGGTGGGTTCAACCAATTGTCAATACAAAGGACCTCCTTTGTGTGCTTCCGTCTGTCTGGTGACCTTGAAATTTTCTGTGAAAACCACAAGTGCCCAGCTGAGCCATAGCTTGATGAAAGACCAGGCCACCATCAAGCATGTTTGACATAACAGAGAGCAACCTTGGAAAACCTTTCGAATTCTAACGTTAAAGCTTTAGCAGCTATTGATTGCCTGAATCTATTCCAGAATGCCATTACAGGCATTCAACAGAATCTTTCTCTCTCTTGCCCCTCTGTCTGTAAGCCCTGCCCTTCTCAAGAACAGTGTTGCTGTCAGAGCGTCACCCTGTCATCACTCTCAGCCTCAGAGGGAAACTTGGTGAGCAATTCCCAAAAACACTGGATTCTGCAGGAATTTGTGGTCACAGCCCAGGCGTGATGACGACCCCCTGGGATGATTATGAATGTGGGAGGTCACAGAGACTTGCCCATAAGGATCTTGCCAGGTTTCAGGCCATGTATCAAGGTACTTAGTAAGGGTCCGGTGGTGGTTCATCTGCATCCGTCTTCCCGCTGAGCATCTCTCAACTAAATTGTTCAGTGCATTCAGATTGATAGCGATGCTCCCTCTCTCGCTCATGCAATGAATGGAAAGAACAACTGTTTGTAAAAATGTTCGGATATACTTCAGGAGCACTGCGGAAGCTGAGGGAAGGAGGACAAAAGTTGGCAATTAACACACAATCCTCTCCAGCTCTTGTAATATTCAACGTAATGGGTGTAATTTCTTCTGCAAATGGTCAATGCAACCTCCTTCGCTCATATAAATACAACTTAGAACCCAAGAAAATGGCCCAAAGAGTTACATGTGCGTACCCGCCTTCGATTTCTCTGGAGGCCGGGGAGGTGTCATTTCCATCCCTCGCACGGATCCCCTCCCCATAAGCACCCCGGAGGATACCCATTGCAGGTCCACATTCTGACCCGAGAATCTGCTGCATAATGTAAGCCCTTCCCTCCCCTCACCGCACGGAGACCACGGAGACCACGGAGACCACATGGCGTCGCTTACTGACGGCCTCCCCGCGCTCTCATGCAAGACGAAGCATAAAGCCCGTTCCAGCTCTGCCCCTGTTCACACAGGCCAGCCCGATTAACGAACCTCCGGATGTATGAAAATGAGCTGCATCCGTCTGCCCGACGTTCATCCAACTCTGGCTCTGGCTACTGACATTATCAGTAGCCCGCACTGCCATTATTACCAGCCCAGCTGTACTGTACACTCGATATTATACATGTATTCGTATATTTATCTACCAACGTATACCTCGATATGTTCGTGTACATAGGCAGGTACACATATGCTATCTGGCGAAAATTTCGGTAATTTTAAAAAATGGACAGTAATATACATGAAATTATTTTTAGGGCAGCCACTTTGAGGGTCAACTAGCCGAAGGAAGAACGGAAGCCTGCAAAAACATTGTTATTTATTTATTTGTTTGTTTATTTGTTAATATATTTTATTTTAAAAAAATTGATGACTGCCCAATCCTAAAAATTAAAAACAAATTTTCCCCTTTTTCATCCTCCATGTTTGTTAATAGAGGTTATTTTTTCCTCTTTTTTATTAATAAAATTTCCAGGGCCTCTGTCCCCTGTTCTGTAGTTTTTTTTTAAATAAATAAATAAATAATAAAAAACCAACAGTCAGTAGCTCAGTTGGTCAAGTGCACTGAGTGCTACCCAGACGATTATGGGGTCAAATCTTGCTACTGACGGGTGTGGTATGGTTCCTGGGGTGCCCCATTCCTACGCCTCATGGCGGGTTACTGTGAAAGAGGTTATTTTCTCCTCTCACTCTTAAGGGGCCTGATTTGTTCGGAGCTGTCGCGCCCAGGTGTTTCCTTTAAAATAAATAAAAAATGTATTCCGCTACGACTTGCTGAATAGCCTACGGTAGGTAGTAGGTACCAGGTACCTCTCACCTATACGTATACCGAAAGTTACTGACGGGTAGCATGGATGAATGTGGGATGGGTAGACACGTTGGTCATCCAAGACGCCACCCGTAGAACTGTCGCTCGTCTCTCTCCTCGATGTCAGTTTTTCTTCTGTGCGAGTGTTCTGTAGTGTGAGGCCGGGGAGCGGGTGTGAATCCATCGATCGCTTCACTGTAGTGCATTTGTTGGCTTGTGTCTTCGGGGGCCGCACACTCTTATCATCTTCCTGTTTCCGGTTTTGATCTTAGTAGAATCGTGATGTGAGGTTAGTATCTCCTATTCGAGTCCCCCACTCTCTCTCGTTTTGTGTGGCTAACGTGTGTTGCGGCCCCCTCCCATGCGACCATCGTGCAATGGTGTCAGTACGACGAATCCGTCTTCAAAGTGCGATTTTCTGCTTTTCGTATGTAATGAGGTGAGCTTCTTCTTGATCTTTCTCGCTTGTTGTTACGTCGTCTTTCCATTCTTTTCCAAACGTTGGACTGGAGTCAGTTGTTTAATCCTCTTAAGTGCTCGTTGGATTTCATATAGTCGCCTCAACAGGACGCTGAGGACTCAACAATCTACCACAATGGAGTGGAGGTCAGCTTTGTCTGGAAGAACTCTACGTAATTGTTCCGTTTAGATTCTGTGGTTTTGGGCACACTTTGTTTTTTCGAATGCGTGTGGCTGATTTGTGCTCTGAGGGTAGATCCTCTTCTTGACCTGGCTTCATAATGTCCAAACTCTAACCAGGAGACGTGCGTCACTTACTAATTAGAAACAGCAAGCTATTTGCCAAGGTTTTCAATCTGATCAAGTGGGCAGGTTTTGCATGAAACTGCACCAGGAATTGTCACAAGGAGATACACGCACTGAATTGTGCTTTAGAATGTAGTATTTATTGACCAATTCTACGTGCTCTGGGTGTAGGTGGCTGTATTGTTAGCTTCGTCTCTGAGTGATATAAACTCGTGCATTCTCTGTCGCGTATCAGGCACTTCTCTTCTTTGTGGTTGGCACCTCAGCATGTAGTGAATCACAAACTTTATGCTTCACTAGAGCTGAAATTTTGAGATACGTAACCACACTCTCGTGATACATAGAGAGCTTATTAAGGTCTTCCCTGATGTTGGAGCTAGCTTGCACCTTGTTCCACTTTTCACTAGAAATCAGTTCTACTTTCTGGTTTGCAAGTTAAGGCAGAGGTAATACTGGTTATGAATGGATATTTCATATCTCCTGTTTTTCCTTCTCTTATTGCTAGGTTGTTGGCTATTGTCATGGATCAACTATTGCTGATCCATTGTTACTTAGGGACATGCTGTGTGGGGAAGAGTAGAAGACTAGATTCACAACTAGAAGATTGAAAAGGCTCATGAATATATGAGAACAAAAACAGGGATTCGCATGAGAGTAAAAGAGACAAATGCCAGCAATGGAGTTGATCATAGATGTCAGGGGAAGAAATTGTCTGGAGAGACCATGGAGGAGTTGATAAGTAAGCCTTCAATAATATTATATACCAGAGGTTGTAGAGAGGACCAGACATTTTAGAGATTTGTAGACCTCCACCACTAATTTAAGAAGTTCTGTAGATCTCAGCAGCTTTGGGGGAAACTGGCAAAGCAAACCAGTAAAAAGCCTGCTAAGGTAGAGTTTTGGAGGAAAGTTAGGATTGTTATGGTTTTGATTTGAAAGAGGTATTTAAGAGGTATTTAACAGCTGATTGTGGAGATTTTCTAAACATTCACTTGTCTTCTTGCAGACAAGTAAGTTGCTCTTCAGCTTGAAGTGGACTCGGCACTTTTGGAAGATGATATATCCCTACGCAACAACCAGGATGTTTCTTGCTCCCGGCATAACAGACAGGGACTGGGGCATCTCAGGGAAAGTGTGACAATGGAGGTTTAGAGTGAAGGCATGCTCCAGGGTTGATTAATTCTCTTGGTGGAAGTGTTTTGCAAGTATAGACTATCTTAGTAGGATTTCCGTCGGCTTTGATTATTCCGGTAATCGCGTTTAGCATACATTTAGGATGTGAGATGAACTGTAGAACCTGAAAAGAGGGCTTGAAAAATACTCGGTGTCAAATAGTTCAGGTCTGGGTGTGCCAGTGAAAAATCTTAGTTGAGAAAGGCATATCACCCCTCTTTCCCTCATATCTGTAGAATGCCCAGTTTGACCTTTTGGCAGTCCGGGCATGTGAGTTTGGCAAAGTAAGGACTACATCATGCAGCTGTATCATCATCCCCTGTCTATCAGCAGCCAGAAGGTTCGGATTGCACTGGAAGAGAAAGGTGTGGATTACTCGCCCCACAACATCAACCCTTTGAAGGCCAGAAACTTGGATCCCGACTTTTTCCGGCAAAATCCCAGTGGCACCCTGCCTGTTCTCAAAAATGGCAGTCGTGTGATATGCGAAAGCCTTCCCATTGTCCAGTAAGTCTCTCCCTACCTTGGATTTTAGGTGGCTGATGGCTTGACTGTATCATGTGAACATGGTTATGCTGCATGTGTGCAAGCATAATTGGCATGTGATATTAACCTTCCTAAAGCTCGTCATTGAGTTCCACACCAAGGTATGAATGTCCACCCGAATTTGCCTTAGCAGTGACACACAGCTAACAATGATTTTGTTGAAGGTTTGATTCATGACTGGTGTTGAGATCCTGCTGTAAAGAGTGAAGGGCAGAATGTGATGCTCTGCCTAGCACAGTAGTGAGAACCAGGAAAGACCACAAGTCATGTATTTGTTTCGCTGCAGATATATCGACAGTATCAACGAGGAAGTAGGGGAGAGCAAAGTGAACCGTGAGAAAGTACAAGAATGGATGGAGAAAATTGACAGCTGGGATGCCAAGCCCTTTACACTCAGCCATGTACCCGAAAGGGTCCTTCTCTTTTTTAGCCGGTTCAAGCGGCGAGTGTTAATTGCTAGAATGGCCAAGAATCCAGATCTCGCCAATAAGTACCATTCCAAGCTCAACAGCATGCATGCAATGGAGGAGCAGTTGAAGTCTAGTCAGGCCATTGCAGCGAACAAGCAGGAGTTGGTTGATCTGCTTGATGCAGCCAACAGCCAGCTAGGGACCACTGAGTTTTTGGCAGGGTTTGAATTCTCCATGGCTGATGCCATGTTGATACCTGTGCTTGCACGTATTGAGCTGCTGAAATTGGATGAAGAGTTGATCCAACCACAGCTGCGACTTTTGGAGTACTGGGAGAGGATGAAGGAGCGGCCAAGCTACAAGCGAGTGATATTGGGTTATTCGTCAGGGTTGAAGCAAATGAGGCTTGTGGTGCCATCCATGTTCAACGTTGGCATAAGAAAATTGTTCAGGAGATACTGAGATAGTCCATTTGGGTCCTCCCTTTCCACTTTCCCAGTTTTCAAGAGACCATTACCCTTTTGTACTGTCTGCCTGGCTAGCAGTGTGTATGGTGCAAAGGTTTCTGTAGCTGTATATGATTTCTCACAACTATAAAGTTAGGCATTTTTTCTAAGAAAGATTAGATTGTGGCCTCACTAAGCAAGTAGTACCTCTCTGGCTATGCACAGTAATGCAACAGAAGTTACAGGTTTTGGGCCCAACAGCGTTGGCATTGGACTATGCTTACAGCAGGTAATTTTTGCTACCGGGCCGCCGAGAAATGTCCTTTGCCGGTTCCAAGTAGAAAACAGGTTTCTGAGCATAGTTTATCCAGATAACAACCTTGTCATTCACCAGGGATCATCCTTCAATGTTTGACTAGATCTTGTGAAGTAGAGGCCTCCTCGTCCATAACGTAATGCAAAGTCGGTGATGAGGCTCCACATACGGGGAAGCCTGACTAGAAGAGACCAGACTCTCTCTAACCTGCCTGCCGGTAATGCAATTACAACACGCTTGCATGCGTGACCGTAAAACCAAAAGAGTGTGTCATCGCAAGAGGCTCGGAAAGAGAAACAGCGCATGAGGACGTGACAGAAGGACCACCATGATGGCGCTGTGTGACATTTCCCCTCATAATCTGATCCCACAGCGGACCCTACCCAATTCTATATCTCATCACCACGAGTAATGAAAAGTTTGGATGGAAGCTGTAGAGACAACTTGTTGGCGGATAAATCTTCCTCTTCGTAAAGCGAGGCAAGAGTTGGTGGGAAGAAGAGGGCAGCTAAGGCAGCATGGACGAGACACGGAACGCTCCCGCACAGGACGATTGAGAGAAAGAGAAAGTGAGAAAGAGAAAGAGAGGAGTGGTCCGACAGGAGTTTGAGGGGGTCGTTACTTATCACTTAGGGTAACTGTACCATTTTAACAACACATCAACTGCTCTGAGAGCGGCATGCCTCTGTGATTTGGAACTAGTTTTGGATGTTCCTGGGGGAGTGTTCTAGACTGCCGGCACAAAGCGTGTCTGTAGACACCTCAATAGGTACCAGGGATTATGCACGGTAAACGTTCGGTTCGCCGGGCGGAGGGGGTGGTGTCCCTCCTGCCGAATTTGTCCCACATCTTGTAAACCTCTGACAAGACAAAAACGACGACAGTCTTCTCACGGTTTCCTATATCGTATTACCAATCCCTGTATTCCCTCTTCCATACAACTCAAAACTCCTGCTCACCTACAACTCCCTCCTCGTCACAAACACTTCAACCTCCTCCTTCACAAGCCTCAAATCCCAAAAACTCTCAACCCACTTCGTAAACCTTCCTGCACGAGAAACGTAACTTCATTACCCAATAGACTATCAATATTCCATTTACAATCGTGTCTCCAAAATGACATCTATAATGTTACAAGAAGTCACAAGAAGTCACAAGTTCGAAACGTCTACAATCCTCTTTAATCGATATCTAAGTGATACTCGGATGGTGTAGTACTCGGATGATATCTCAGTTAATACTAGGGTACCCTGTGCCGTTGTGCCGTTGGCCCAAGTGTCCAGTGTAATAAATCCAAGTGCAATCCTCTTTGTTTGGGAGATCTAGGCCTAGGGTAGCCTGCGCCATTGGCCCATGTGTTAAGAACTGAAATCTAAGTCCAAGTGCAATCCCCTGTGTATTCAAATAGCGTCTCCTATGTCAAGGCCCATGTGTGAAGAATTGAAATCTAAGTCCAACTGCAATTTCTTATGTATGTCAAGTTATTTTACTACTAGTGTGAAACTAGCTAGGAAATAGCTAGCTTTTACATATTGACATTTGGGATTGGCCCAAGTGTCAATCCAGGGGTCAAGGCAGATTTAGGTCCTGGAGTGGTTATCTTCACGGCAAGCGCGGGAGGCTCGAGTTGAGCCTCACCGCGCCTAGCTATGGCGCCGTAGTGTGGATTCCCCATGGCGTGGGGTGCACTTGGCTTGACTTGTATTTGAGTGATAAGGTTATATATGCATGATTTATGCTTCAGCTTTGTGAGCTCCCATGAGCTTGTGCTTGTATTCTTCTTCTTTATCACTCGAGAAAGATGAGCTCGTATCTGTGAGTGCCAGATACGAGTTAGTTGTAGCACTTGTGGTTTTTGCTTGAAAATGAGAGAAACCAGGTTGTTATGCAAGGAGCACCGTGGAGCTCTTGGTTGTTAGAAGCGGAGGCGATGTGGGTTACGAGGTGGTAGACCTTGGCATTCGATCTTCAGTTTCAGAAATGAAAGCACCATGCTGCAGGTAATTCCACATCACCTTGATGGTTTCAGATTGTGTACATGCATGAGCAAGCACGATTGGGAAGATGACCAGTCAAGAGTAGGTTATAGTGGCTTTGGTGGCAAAGCTGAGAACTGGACTTGGAAATGCGAGCTTTCATTGTGTGAAGGATTGCAAGACCAAGCGAAAGGGCTGATTTAACTTGGGGCAAATCAGTGCACTTTGTGGAGTATGTTGAGATTGGGTTTCAATCTCGAGCTTCAGCATTGAGAGGGCTCTTGTCATGGCAAGAGCAGGGCTGGAACAGGAGCTAAGAGGTGCGGCAAGGCCATGGAATGTGCACCTAGGGTTTCAGAGCTTGGAAAAAGAGCTCTCTTTGGAATTAGAGCTATTATTGGTGGTGTGTGAGGGCCATAAAGAGCAAGAATATCTTGCTGATTTCCTCACAGCCACCATAGCTCCGTTTTCTTTTTCATGTTGAGCTCTTTTAAGGCGCGGAGCTCAGCTAGTTCACGCCTGGCCTGGAATAGCGACTGGTGGGGTTGTGACGGCTGTGACCAGTGATCTGTATGGGCATATGCTGGTCTGTGGTGGCCCGTGTTGACATGTGAACGGTCTATGCTAACTCGTGGAGGCACTGGTGGACTGCCTGAGGACTGGCATGTGGTCTTGAAGGCCAAATGTCGAAGCTCGTGGAGGGCGGTTTGAGGAGTATCTTCATGATATTCCCATGGTCATGCAAGTGAGAGAAGAGAGGAGAGGAAGAGTGTTGGGATGAGGGCATGCTGGGGTTAGGCATTGTTTTAGCTTCTCTTCCTCGTAGTTTTTCCAGCCTCTCATTAGGCCAAGACCTTTCCGTAGGTGGAGGCAAGAGTCAGTCCGGGTTTGGGCTGGGGTGTCCTCGCAGGAGCAACACCGTTGAGTTATTTTTGATGTGGGGGAGTTGTCGTTCTGATTTCTTGTGTTTGGATCCCCTCCATACTTGCATGCTTGACTGTGCGCCATGTTAGTTTTGTGTGGGCGCTTGTTTTTATGATTGGTTCGGATTTGATCACCGGCCAGTCTTAGAGCATGTTGTCGATGGTGAGGCTGGGGTGATGACCAGTCAGACCATCATTGTTTCTCCTGTGGTAAGGTTGGAGATGATGACCAGCCAACCATAGGAGTGTTTGCGGTGGATGCAGGTGCAGGTGTAGGCTATGTTAGGAACCTAGTATTCCAAACCATAAGCCGCAATAGGTTGTCTACCCGGTTACCTTGTGGAGAGGGGGTTAGAGACATGTTCATGACCGGTTGAGTGACAGTTTGTCAGCACGGAGGTGCCACTAGTTGCTGGGGAGAGTGCCGGTTCGAGCACTAGTGATACTAGTGGGTACACGAGACGAGGTGTGCGGTTTAGGCTACCTTCACCTCCTGTGTCTTCTATGGAATGATCTGATTCGGATTGTGAATCAGGATGACTCACACTGGCGGTGCAAATTGATTCATTGCCATTGTTGTGGGACACAATAGAGGAGATGTATGGAGCTACCAAAGGGCCACAAAGGTACTCTGGGGCGGTGGGCTCCATCGAGTTGGATAATTTTATCCAAGAGTTTGATAGTTGGTGTGATTTGCAGCAAATGCGCAATCTACAACTATTTACGTCTTTCATGGCATGGCAGGGATGCCTCGGCGTGAGCCTGGTCACGTGAGCGCGTGAGCGCGACTGCGCTCACGCCACGTCACCTTGCGCAAATGCCACGTCACGGGGCTCAGTCCACGTCATCACACGTGGAGGCCGAGTCACCACGCACCCAGAAAGAAGTGGAGTGTATTCCCGCGGATTGGCACCCTTTACCGCGGAAACAAGCTGGACGACATAATAAAAGGCATTGAATAAATGATGGATGAATGTACAGTTGGATGATAAACAGATGGATGAGTTTGAAAAATCTATGTAGATGGATGAATGACGGATGGATAAGAGTAAAATGGATGAATGTATAATGGATGTTGAGCAATGACAAAAATTCATGACAGGAAGATGCATGACCAAATCTTTTGACGAATGCACAAAGTATATGAAATGAGTGTGGAAGGTTTGTGGGGTGGATTAAAGAGTACAGAGGATGAATGTACAATGGATGTTGTACAAAGGAAGCTTTCATGAATGGAGCACGCATGAATACAGTGTAGATGAATGCACAATGGATATGAGAAGAGTCAGGAAGGTTTGTGAGATGGATTCATACATATAGCAATTTAAACGAAAGTTGATTCTGTGATTATTATTTGTTCTAAAGGAACAACTACGGTAGAGTAAGGGGATTCAACGTTTTCCAGATAATATGAAAATGAATATTAAAAGAATACAGTTCAGTCTGACTCAGAGTCAGTACAATGTATCCCCTCTTCCTCTGCATCTAAGTCTAAGTATTTTAGAACACCGGATCCACGCTGGATACACCTACGGCTGGCCACTAAAAAGTCAGGGGATAGGGACTCGGACGCGTGAAGTGCCATTGCTTCGGCATAAACAGGGAGCAGAAAATTGGAAAGGGGGCTGTCGAAAACAGACTCGCCAGAAATGACTGTATCTCCTGAAGATCCACCGCTGGCTTTCCTGAAAGACAGCCTGAAAAAGTTATTACTGTAACTTTGATGTTATCGAGAAATTGAGTATGACTCCCAAAGAGGGTTTAGCACTTACTCACATGAAAAGTCGTTGTCGACCTGCTTATCTTCGGGATCGTCATCATTTCGAATATGAATCCGATCAGTCTGTGTGCCTGAAGTGGAGCCAGACAAAAGGGGGAGGAGCACTGTGTTGTAGAGGTCAGAATCACCCTCCATACCAAAAAGGCTTCTTCCGCCTGCCTTGCATGCGTGGTAAGTTGCTCCTGCACCAGACAGGAGAACATAAGCAGTTTGGAGGAGGGGATTTAAGCAGATGAAACTGTTGAAAGGAAACCAATTCGGAAGGGAGAAAACGAACCTGTGGACACAGAAAGATCGACCACCCGTGCAGAGCGGTGGCTGCATGACTCCAGCAGTATTTGCATGAATGCTCCTTTGCACCTCTCCAGGGAGTGCCATCTGGTCTCTTCAGAGTCTGACTGGACTGCATGAAGTTGTACAAAATGTCATCGACATGGGGCTCATAGGGGGGGTTGACGAAACAACCCTGGTCAGAAATCTCAAAGCTGCGGATGGAGGATGGTGTCTTTGATGTGCAAATCCTCCGCAGGCAGATCGCCTCGAACATCCTCGTCTGCCAAAGATAGCAGGTTAGTGTGGTAAACACAATCTAAAGTGGAAGTGTGTACATCGGCTATTCAGAACTCTGACACCAAAAAACCATGAATCGTTGATGATCGGTGTCGATCATAAAACATTCTACTAGAGTGGAGCTGCAGAGAAAATTGAAACTCATGATCAAAGCATAAGCAGAAGGCAGACGGCATACCAGCTGACCAGGGAAACCCCCTTTCACAAGGTAGAGGCTGTTCACACAATTCCATGTGCGCAAAACTTCAAACCCTGAAGACTTGAGGTATGATGCCAATGCCCGACGACTATCATTGTCACATGACTGAAAAAGCAGAAGTGTCCCTGCATCAGAGAGGAAATTGTTACAGAACCCGAATACCCAACTCCAGTAGTTGTCCTCGAATTTGTTCCACCCTGGCGTCTTGCCCTTTGGAAGAACTTCTGGCACAGCCTGGCCATCCGGGATGTCGAGAATGACAATGTCGGCCGCATAAGTTTTCTGCACACCGCACACGAAGGTGGGACCTGTGCTCACCTGCAACAGACATGTTTTTTATAAGAACGATGGCAAGAATGTTTTCAAAGAACGAGACTGAAATACTGCCAACGAAACATTCAGAGAAAAAGGAAAGAAAGTGGAATTCTCACCAGATTGAGGAATGAGATTATATTGTCCCAGGTAGGGGATGGCACCCCAGTGTATCCTCTCTTTCGACTCTGCATCATCGAAAGCCAACCCTCATTAACAATTTTCATCTCTCCTGCTGAATCAGAACGGGAAGGGTGTGGCTTGGCATCGAACACGCACTGAAGAGTGCGGGTATATCTTCCAGCACTAAAGTCCTGCCCACTCTCCATCTCCTTTTCATTCTCCTTCCCCTTGTCCTTTTCCTTCTCTTTGGACTTGTCTTTGTCCTTTGGCTTTGCTGGTGAGATGGCTATGACATCAACAGCCTTGTCTTTTGGTTTGCGGCCCGCCTTCTTTCCCTTCTGCGGCGTTCCCTGAGCATCAGGCTCCTTGGCAGCCAAGGTTGCTATGTTTCGTTGATACTCTTCGTCAGTCAAAGGCGCCAGCATCTCAGCGTTATTGTTCAAGTATTTCATATGCTGTTCTTGAAAGGTCGTGTGCTCAGGTGGGCAGTCAAGGTACCACCCACAGTCTCTGAAGTGAGAAGGACTCCAGTCCTTCAATATCCCTGCAGTATACATGGTTGGATCGTTTGCAGGGTCCGACCACATGTCAAGATAGTCGGGAATTCCGCTCAGGTGATTTCCTTCCATAAGCACATATTTCGTGTACCTGAAAAAAGGAGATGAATCCCAACCCACAAAAGCGCTCAGTGAGTAAGATGCAAGTAGAACAGAAAGAATAAAACATGGATTGAAATGGCTCTGACAACTGCTCCAAGGACCTTTCAGGACCACACTACTGCTCCAGATATGAATGTCGTCAACGCCATTCAGAACATTCCATTCCATGACACTGTAAATACATCCTAATCCAGGTGAATGCAAATAAGCGATTAGAAATGACACAGACATAGAAGTGAATGTCGTCAACGACATTCAAGAATGAAGCCAAATTATTACTGAAATGAAGCAAAATCACAGGATGGAAATAAAAAAATTGAGTAAGGAACCATCCAGGAAAACTCAATGCACATTCATAACGAACCTATCACTGAGGACCTCACAACATCACTGTATGTGAATGGCGTCAACGCCATTCAAAAATACAAAAAAGAAACCAATTACTTAGCTCCCCAATCCATGAAATTGAATTTGTCGTTTTTGAATAATACAGACACAGCTGTGAATGTCGTCAACGACATTCACTTTGGATTTCTTAAAACAGAGCTTATCAAGCCTCCATATTCATCGCAAGAGGAAAAAACAATGCAGAACAACTGAATGTCTGCATTGACATTCAGCAAAATGAAGTGATCAACCCTCATTGTAACCTCTATGGACATTACAAAAATTTAAATAACCTTGAGGACCACACAACAACTCCGTATGTGAATGTCGTCAACGCCATTCAAGGACATTATCAATTCTAATCAGGGACAATATAATTGCACCCTTAGATCCTAACCAGGTGAATTCATATACTCGCTTAAGAATGACTCAGACAAAGAAGTGAATGTCGTCAACGACATTCAATCTGGATCTAAGATTGCAATCCATATGAAGCCACAATTTTTCCCAAAAAAACAGTAGAGTTTCAAGTATGACATTTCACCTGTACACAACTCGCATCATGGCCCACTCTCCTCCAACCTGACTGTCAAAGTCGTTGGACCGTAAAATGTTACCATCTTTGGAGAACTCCCGGAAAAAACAGTATCTCCAGGTGAGACCTCTCCACTTCCTTATGTATGCCTCCAATGACATTTGGGGAGGGGAAACAATCGCAATGTTCAGGTCCTTCAAAGTCTGATCCAGCACAATGACGGCGCGCTTTTCGAGCTGCAAATAGTATATTTGTCAGAATTGCAAAAAAGAAACACATCACATACTTGAAGAGAAGAAACAGCATGTTCGAATACACACCTGACTCCAAAATGTAGCCTTGTGGAGCCAGTTATCAAACACCAAATCACTGATTCCTTCCACCTTTGTGCCAGGCTGTATGGTGCTCTTTGGGAACTGATTCAAGTCCTTTACTGTTTGATCTGAGTTCCATATCTCCAGCCACCTTATTTTTGTTTGTGGGTCGACCATCGATATGGCCAGCCGGTGCAATTTCTCCTGCTGCATCTCCGGATGCACATGCTTGTCATAGTGTGTTTTGATCTGCTGAAGGAACTCAGGACCAAGTCCAGGATCTACTATTCTAAGCTGCTTTCCGAAGGCTGACATCAATTTGGTTCTTCGCATCTCAAACTCCTTCTTTATTGCAGCTTCCACACCCTTTGATGTCCTTAGTTCCTCTGGTGTAGTGCGGTAATATTCGGATTTTCCTTCTCAGCTGCCTCTGCCAGTTCTTGCTGCATTCATTCAAGTAGTGATTAGCTCCGAAGGGACTCTAAACATGTATTCGAAAAGTAAACAGATTACAGACTCGGGCTTACCGCATACATGTACTCCAGAAACGCCTCTCGTGTCAAAGAATACCAAGTGCCTGCAGCTCTTCCTGTTTCGCACTTCTTGATGATATTGGGTGGTAGTACTGTCCGAAAATCATCCAGCTTCATCAGACCAATCCTCTGAATTCGGAATAGTGTGTGAACCAAGCTTGTTGTCACATGCGATTTCTCTGTCGATCTGCAAAAACATTGAAAACATTGCATTCCTTAACACTGTTTTTTGAGGATCAACAAGACACTACAGAGGGAATCAAATCTCCTGGATGACTTACTTGTTCACGTCGTGCATAGCTGTAAGAAGCCTAGCGATGTCGTTTCCTGGATCCAAAACCATTGCCTCCACAGCAACATGCTTGTCTTTGTCTTTCGAATGGTGTTTCTGAATGTATCCCATCCATGCCAGCAATCGGTGGTTGCCGTCCCAGACGTAGAACATGTGGTTGCAAAATTGCTGGGTGTTCTTTCCCATCATGAGGCCCAGCTCGAACTCCTCATTGGCATCTTTCCAGCACTCATCCCAGTTATCACTGATCTCTGGAGAAACTAATGTGCTTTTCCCATTTATATCCGTCAGTGACACATAAAAAACTTGTGCACCAAGTCTATATCCATGCACAAAATCACTCTCCAATTTTGTTATGTCATGGGAAAGAGGTGGACGCACAACAGGCATTGATATCATCCGGCACAGAGGTATGTCCAGACGCCCTCCAGATACGAGCATGTCCCTTATAACCTCCTGAGAGTTTACCTTCTGGAATGACATGAGTTCTTTCACCTTGTCAAGGTAGTGCACTTCGGATTCATCTGCTTCATCTGTATTCTCTGAGCTTTTTGCGGACTCGTCCCCATCTCCAGATCCTTTCCCCTCTGATCCTGTAGGCTTCGACCTCACAGTTTTCTGCACGATGCCATTCAGTTCTGACTAAGTGATTTGCAAATAGTGAATGGCGGTAACGACAATCACTCTGTATCAAGGAAACTCACCATGAATGGTGTGAAAGAATTCAGCACAATCTACACATGCAAAGCCGAGACTGCCGTATTCAAAACAAAAGTGAGAGCGATAGCGAACGGCGTTAACGACAATCACAAAAGATAACAACCTGCCGGATCGGTGTTGTGTAATGACATATATGTGCAACTGATTGGCGGCAACGACATTCAGTGTAGTTTAGGGAGAATAGTAAGTGCAGACTCTCTCTTCAAACACATAGGTACATAAATCTCATGAGCAGAATCGAATGGCGTTAACGACGCTCGCGATTCAGTAGTTCCTGCTAAAGAATGGAAGAGGAAGGACTCCTTGAAAGGCAATCACACAGACTATATGATAAAACTTACTGGCACCTTCTTAGGTTTTGAAATTTGATCCCCTTCTGCAGCTTTCCTCTTCCCTCTCACATCTGCTGGAGTTTCTGTCTGCGCAAGGGTTTCTTGACCTTCTTCAGGTTCGGCGTTCCGCGTGCTTCCACCTTCTTCAGTGTCCCTGCGATTCATCTCTGCCTCCACAGGCTGGCGCACTCTTATCGCCGACTGTGTCGCAGCCGCTGCCTCAGTCTCCGTCTGCTCTTGTGAATCAGTCTCCGCGTTCACCTGCTGCCTTGGCCCTGTGTTCTCCAACAAACGACGCCTCGTCATTTTCTCTCTTGCTCTGCGTCTCTCTCTAAGGGAAGTAAAATAAAGAGACTTTCTTCTCTTTCGTATTCTAGAAGGAACCCTCTCCAGCTTGACTACCACTCTCCCTCTAAGCGCGAAAAGTAGAAAAACGCAGTGACTCTCGATTTCTTGCGGGATTGCCTGTGTTCTTGCGTGTCTCTAGAAGCATCGGATTCCCTCCCGCGTGACCGTTACACATAGTCGTTTCGTTATTAGTGCACATGCCAGCAATTGGTGTACAGCTGTTCGTATTCAGTTATGGATGTCTGACGTGTGCCGCCCAAAACAAAACGGCGTGTTCTAAATTATAACTGGTTCAATATTTAAAAAGAACAGCGAATCCCAGAAATTGATGCGCAGTCTTAAACAAATAAATATAAATGAACGAGAGTTTGATGACAAATTTTGGAATATCATACACGGTCATCCTTGTTATCCAAACCCCACATTCGTTGCACATTTGGAACTTTCCAGGTGCGCATGATCATTGGTAGTAGTATATAGATACATTTACTTAATCTGCAATCCCATTCTCGGATCCTGTGGCATGCTTCCAGGAAGTCGGCTTTGTTATTGGGTTTATTGATGAGGTTCTGATTAACGGTTTAACAGTTGCCGACACTGCCCCTATGGATTCTCTGACCACTGGGCCCACAAGAAAAGTAATTAAAATGGACGGCTGCATATCTGGAATGAATAACAGAATATGCACAGTCGTTATCTGAGCTTCCTCCGCCATATGCTCTGCTCATTCTTCAACTGTGTTCTGGAGACAGCAGTAAACCGATTTACACTAGATCTGCGATAGCAAGGTACAAACATACTCGAGGAAGGAAGATGGCTTCCTCTGAAGCGGAGTTCTTCTCAGACGACAAACCAGTGCCGTTCTCCCAGGAAGTCCTTGACAATGGATTTGCAATTGTTCTGGAACATGTCTTGGCTACCCGTTTTCAGCTGCAGAATGGCTCCATCTTTTTGGAGAAAGAGGTTTACGATCTGAAAGGGAAGTTGGTGAAATATTCTTTCCAAAACCGTGATGAGACGGCTCATATCAGCCAGTGGAGAGTGCGTCCTGGTCGATACAGAGTACTTGGAGAGCCTCGGCGAAAGTCCCTTGGGTCATATGTGACGCCCGGGACTGCTGCTTCGGTCGTTGAAGACAAGAGGGAGGTGGTGGTGAAAAAAGAACAGACTTCCTCCACTCCAATCGTTGAGCTTTCGGATTCTTCCGATGATGACATAAGTGAAATTCCAAATCCAGTCCTTCCTACTGTGGTTGCAGAAGCTGATGAAGAAGAGATTTGTAGTGTCATTCCAAAATTGCGGGCGATGGGAGGAATGGCTGGATTCAAAAGTGAGTTGCGGGGAATTGATTGGGAATCTTTGAAGCAGGTGCCTGTGAAGTTCTTGCCGGAGACTTTTGATGGCGATATCCTATTCGAGCTGCCTCCTCCTCCGCGAGTTGGAGGTGTAACAATCATGATGCATGGAATGGACAAGAAACACGACGGGCACCCGTGGTGCAGAACAAAAACATCCAATATTCAGAATGATGACAAGCTTGTTTTCAGGAGGACAGTTTGCAATGGACACCTTAGGTGTGATAATTTGAATTGCAGACACTTTCTTCAGTCTGGAGTTCATAATCAAAGCGAATGGGAGGGTCTGGCGGAGAATCCATTTCAGCCTGGGACTGCCCCTCCACCGGCAAACACTTTCGTCTGCAAATTCTGCAAACTTGTGCCATCCTGCTTGGCGCTCTGCGGAGCAAGAATGTACTATGTTGTCCACCGTTTGAATACAATGACGAGAGCTTGTGTGCATTTTGGATTCCATAACCATCCTGTCTCGAAGGGGGATTACAGGGAGAGTGTTGAGACAGTATCGAGGTTGATCAAACAGGAGTTCGGGAGAAACCCATCCGCAACAACATCTGCAATTGCTCTTGGCGCAAGCAAGTCCTTCTTGGAAAGCCATATTTTGAGTGAAGGAGATTCTGTGGGGACTAAACTTGACGGTGCAGCATTGGACCTGGTCATGGATCATTTCTCCACTTTAAGTTCACCTAACATTCGGCATCAGATCAATGCATTGAGAATGGGCTCTGGGATCAGAGGCTACATAGACAATATTTTGGAATTGAAACGACTGAGCAAGTACGATTACATCCAGGACAATGTATTCCCAGGTCAAGGTGCCATCAAAGTTTTTCTTTTCAAAATGTCGACTGTTGGGGAGGGCAGTGGGGTTAGCCTCGTGAAGCGGATGCAAAAGACTGGGGACTTGCAGAACTGTTTTCTTATGTTTGATCATGTGAAACGAGTGAAGGATTGGACGACAATGGCTTGTCATGTCTACGATCCAGTGTACCAACGAGTTATGACAATTGCAGTTTGTGACATGCAATCCGAGGATACGGAATCCCAGAAGCTCATGTGGAATTCCCTGATACGTGTCATGGGCTGCCATGGGCTGCCATCTCCAAATTTCGCAGGTTTCATGGCGGATAGTGCTCAAGCAAATTTCAATGCTATTCGTATTGTCTTCGGATCGGGCGACCCAAAAGTGCCTATGCCAGGAAGAGAGCGTACATGTCTATTCCATTGGACACAATCTCTGGAAAAACATACAAAGTCGGACATCAAACCAGAGATGCAGACTCAGCACCGTAAATTGTGCAAAGAGTACAAAGATGCTAGAACAATGAAGGAGGCGGACACTTTGTTCCAGACAATTCGTGCCTGGTGGTTCTCTTCTGGAGCTGCATCACTTGAGAGTATGAGAACATTGGAAGATTGGCTGGTGTTTTGGCACTTCCGGTATAGACAGTGGGGAGCAGCCATGACAATGGTACGAGGCTTCTATTTCATGCTTTATTCATACATTTGCTTTCCATATTTTTGACTCATTGCTTTCTTTATGTTGTTTCCTGTGCACTATTCTGAAGTGTGGTTATCCTCTTTGCAGAACATGTCCATTGAGGAAATAGCAGACATGCCATCTTGCAATTTGGCAGAAATTGTGCACAATGCATGGTTGCAGCAGTCTGGGAAACGAGGTCGGGATTTGTATGTGGCAACAACAGATGATTTGATACGTGCCTTGCAACAACAAACCGATACCGTGATTTCTTACGAGGTGGGGGTGGTGGTGGCAAGGGTCCGGACAAAATCGGAGTTGATGTTGCGTGCTGCAAACAGATCTGGGGATCCAATCAAGATAGCACGGGCGGTGAGCATGTATGCCCAGGGAACGCCACTTGTTTCTAGAGTTCCACATCTTGAAGGGGAGGAGAGATTCGGCTCCTGTAAGAGGAAATTGAACACTCCACCTGTTCGGATTCAGATTCCCACAGGGCAGACCGTGATAACTTCTCGAAGCCTCGTGTTCCCCTGCATGACAGCTCCGTGTCCGGAAACCTCCATTGTGGAGGAACCTCCAACACGACGGCAAGCTCCAGCATCAAACCGTGCCACTGAAATGGTGCAGGAGAGAAACAACCCCCTTGATGTGCTTGAGTCCGCATGCCCCGACCACGTTTGGCACATAGAACGCACAAGTGTCGGGTCTCGTGTGAAATGTACAGCGATCAGGGCAACTAATTTCGAGAAGTGCACTTCATCTATATCCAGAGGTGGTGCCGAACTCCTGCTCCGACTTTCACGGGCTTGATGCGTCCATATGGTCAACCAGAAGCCAAGAACCACAAGTTCTGGTTCTGCGCAGATGATTGTGCCAGATGTGTGCATGGAACTGTGCGTCCTTCCGTAGTGATGAAGCCATCTCCTCCAACCGTTTGGCCCGTGAAGGTGGGAACATATCTTAGCTTTCAGGAGATTGAAATGCTGGAGGAGGCAGGTTTTTCCCTTGCGAGACAACCCCAACTCCATGCATGTGCTACTACTCCTGCGTCCTCCCGGGTCCCCCCGGCAAATCCTGACTTGTGGCCAACCAAACGAGATGGAAAGCTCGTTCGGCGTTTCCCTCCAAACGCGCTGAACACTTTGGCAAAGTGGAGTCCGCAAGAATGCTCCAAGCTCGTGTCGGAAGCACCACGGAAGTACCCGATCCAGGATATGGTCGGGTATTCACATCATCACTTCCACATCTGCTGTTCATGACAGGACCTACGACATCACGGTTTCCAATTTCCCCAATTGCACATGTCTGATTTTGAATATGCTATAAACCAGTTGGGCAAGAGAGGTAAATTCATACCCTGCAAACATTTGTATTTCATATTTTTGAGGAGGATGGTTTGCGATCCCAAACGTGACAACTTCATTCACCAGGCCACTATGAGTTTCACGAGGTCGATACTCTTTTGCAGCGGGATAAACAACATGGGTAGCATGAACTATGTAATGTGGTATGTGGATGACCATGATTTGAAATGTGTAATTCACATCAATCGTCGGCTGTGCAATGATATGGCCTCCAACTATACGGAGTGAGGTCTGAGTGACAACTTTTAGGTAGTGCACATTTGTCATTGCACCGTTCGAAGTCTACATGTCTTGCTGTCGCTATGCACTACAATCATCTTTTGAAGATGATCATAACTCTCATTGTTATTTGAGGAGGGAGGAAGTTCTTCTCGTGGCAGCCTTTATGGCGCACACACTTTGTGAGGATATTTTGTCGTCTTCGTAATTGTAAAGTGAAACAAACATTTGTAATTGCACAATGTTGGATGCTGCAATTGTAGGCCTCAAAGCTCGTCTTGATTCTATTTAGGCAAGATTCCCTGCATTAATTCCACGGTCATAGGACCATCCACGGTTATAGGCGGGCGCATGTTAATGCTGACGTGGCAGTTGACGGACAGTGCCACGTCATCATTTACCGCCACATCAGCATGCTGACATGACGCTCACGCCACGTCAGCATGTGTGCAGGCTCACGCCACGTCAGCTGGCGTGAGCGTACGCTCGCGCGCTCACGTGCAACGCTCACGCCATTGCGTCGTTGATGGCATGGAAGGGGTTGTTTCAGCACCTTGAGGGGCCGCCTATGGATGATTACCATGAGTTCAGGCGGGGGCATGAGGTTGAGATCGAGGAGTGGAGGATGTACTGGTCACCCGACTATGTCTCCATCACTAGGGGCACTAGAGCCACGAGGGCAGTGGCTACACCTGTCGCTGCACCGGCAGCTTCAACAAGCTGCAGTGGGACTAGTGAGACTGGTGGTACTGTAGCTACGACGTCCACCCAAGCCACTACCACACCAACACCAGTACTTGTGTCTGTTTTCAACCCTGTTGTGGAGTTCTTCGAAGAATTGAAAAGGAACTACCAAGGGGTGAGGACAGAGAAGTTGCGGAGCTTGCAAGAGTTCCAACGGAAGCCTACTGAGAGCTTGAGGGAGGCTTTCACTCGCATGAGGCGCTTGATAAATGTAACCCAAGGGGTTACGGAAGCTCAGGCAGTCCAATTCTGGTATGGGATATTGGACAAGGAGCTAAGGAGAAGGGTGCGGGATGCAACTCTCTTACAAGCGGCCCAACCCACCTTAGCAAATGTGTTTTTTGCTAACAGAGCGGATAGAACTCAACATGGTGGAGGAACGAGTGGTCATGGTAGGATTTGCTAAAGAGACACCATGGGGTAGTGGTGCTCCTAGCCAACCACTACCTCAACGTGCTCAAGGCAACAAGGGGGCTCAAGTGAAGCTCAGGGAAGGACACAGAGGACCTCAGATGCAGGGGTCTCTCCCTTCATTTGCAGGCCAACAACGGGCGGAGGTGGTGTGTTGGACATGTGGAGGACCCCATGTCAAGAAGGATCGCCCAGAGGGAGGCAAAGGGCCGGCACATGCACAATCTGCACAGTTCCAGTGTGGGCATTGTGGCAAGCACGGGCATGGAGAGGCCCAGTATTATGGTTTGCATCTTGAGTTGTGCCCAAGCCAGTTCCAAGGGAACAATGTGGCCGGGGGCGAGGTGGAGCAGCCCAGAAAGGACGAGGTGGCCAGGCACGAGGTGTAGGCCAAAGACAAGCTCAACATGGCCAAGGACGCAGAGGTCAGGGTGTTGACCAAGGCATGGCCAACCTGCTTCAGCAGCTAGAGCAGAGGCTCGCTGCCATGGCTACAGCTCAGGTGGTACCGGCTCCAAGGCTGGATGGTCCACCTCCGGCTCCTGAGGGAGGAGATATGGGAGGCATGGGATTCATGTGCGGGGCAGCACTACCACTAGTGCAAGTGGAGTCGGCGGCGGCAGTGACCCCAGGAGCAGCACGAGTTCCTGAGCCACGAGGTATAGTGGTGGAGTTGGATCCATAGCGTGGGGAAGCAAGCCATCAGGCCAGGCTTCCTTAGTCATTCACATTGGCAGAGACAGTGTCGACGCCATCCATGGCACCTAGTTCTCGCCCGACTGTTATCGAGGCGGAGGTTACTATGCCATTGGGGAGAGCTACACGGGCAGCACCACTACCTAGTGTTGCCAAGGCTACGGCAGCTAGTGTGCTGCTGGGAGCGGCCATATCTGTGTGTCAGGCTCCGTTGTTCTCGGCTACCATGATTGCGACGCCGGGTGTAAGACCAGCTGAGGTGTTCAGGCTGGCAGCTACACTCTGTGAGAGTGGGGAGGTTACTTCATCTTTTGCGGAGATAGTGGGAGGTGTAGTGCCGGAGGGATCCTCGGATTTGAGGATCAAGACTGCCATGGCGGCGTCATGGCAAGCTGCAGCTACCAGATTGACGGAGCTGCCAGCTAGGCCAGCCATTGAGCGCGTCATGGTGACACCTGGAGTTGTCATGTTAGACAACCAGGATGACATTTTCTGTTTGAGTGGACCGGCAGGCAAGAAGTACCGGCCACTGCGGGTCTTGTTGGACTCGGGAGCTCAGCCATTGATGCTAGGCAGAGCTGCTATTGCAGGCTTGGGCCTCACGGAGGCGGATATAGAGCCTTGTTATTTCCAGATACAAACGTCTCTGGGAGGATCGGAGCAGGCTCGAGGCATGACACGGCGTAAGTTGGCTATCAGACTACGGCCGGATCACCCTACAAATGGCTCAGTGATGTGAGCCAAGGCCATTGTGACAGACGCGGTCTCATACGATGTCCTGGTTGGTGGGGCAGTGTTGTACCCCATGGGCTTCACCTTGAATTTTTGGGAGGAGTCAACTTCCTATAGGTCTGGATGGCAGTCAGGGGAGGGCTGACGTGTGCAGCTCCCTGTGACGTTCATAGGAGGAGTTGTGGTTGCCCAGCGGGGCAAGATACCGACACTAGCAGCATTCACAGCTGCAGTGACTTGGTCTGGCGAGCTGCTAGAGAGCAACGCTCATTCAGAGGATGTGTCACCTCCGAGAGAGCAGGATGACATGTATGGTATGGCGGAGTTGCCTGCCATGGTCGCTCAAACTCCATTGTGGGGCACGAGCAAGGATTTGCAGTGGGTTGCTGATCGACGGGTGCAACAAGCCTGGGTGGAGGCTTCTGTACCAATGATCCAGGGGGAAGGGCTCCTAAGGAATCTCCAAAGAGTCAGGCAGGTCCTCAGCCATCACAGGAGGAGAGTGCGGGGATTGCTCCAGGACCACCTCAGTTGTCACCATTGGATACCACACTTATTGTGTGGCAGTATCCGGATGAAGGCATTTGCCTTCTGGACTTGTTTGGCGGGATCAGCACCGGATTGGCTGCTGTGTTACAGGCAGGTGTGCGAGTTCGGCGTTACCTGTATGTGGAGAGGGATGAAACTGCACGACGCGTCTCCCTACGCCATGTTGCTCAGTTGGTGCAACAGTACCCTAAGTTGTTGCCGGTGTCTGCAGTTCGTGGAATCAGCAGGCCTTGACATTTCGTTGTTGGGGGCGCATGATTTGGAGCAGGTTGGCTCCATTGATCTAGTAGTGGCAGGTTGGCCCTGCCAAGGGCATTCATCAGCCGGGCATGGCAATGGATTGCGAGACTCGAGGTCAGGTCTGTTTTGGGAGATAGTGCGGGTTTTGCGCCACTTGCAGCTTCATCAAGCTGTATCTCCAGCATACATCTTGGAGAATGTACCACTGATGGGCAATTCTCGGGCCAGGGTGATGGCCAGTGTGCATCAAGTCCGGTCGTGGCTTGGGTCAGCAGTGTTGCTAGATGCAGCTACAGTGGGGTCACGGGCTCATCGTCCCCGGCTATGGTGGACTAACTTGATGCCACCCGCACTGCTCAAGCATGCATTTGATGGGGTGCAGCGACCAGCATACCTCACAGTGGATAGCATTTTGGACACAATGAGGCAGTCTTAGCGTGTGAGACACGATGACCGTTCGCCTTTGGCAGTGGTCAACAAGGTGGGTCAACCACGAGTAGCACTACCTACACTGCTCAGCTACCCAGGATCGCATGCTTTCCGAGATAGTGGACCTGGCCTCCTATGGGATGCTCAATTGCAGCAGTTAGTGGAGCGTAATGCTGACGAGCGTGAGCGGGCAATGGGTTTTAGCACTAGTACCACGGCGGTGCTATCTCTTTCTGAGGCATCACGTCGTCAGGTGTTGGGGCAAGCAATGGATCTCAATTGTTTGACCTGGATTATCAGCTTGGCTATGGCTGAGCAACGCAAAGTGCGGAGTACACTTCCCTCGCTGGTCTCTCTGCCTATCGAGACGGTACAGGCAGTGAGTGGGGGCGAGCATGTGAGGACCACGGGGTGCAAGCATCCACGGCACACGTGGGAGGTGCTCGAGGTTCAGAGGGAGCTGGGCCACATTGGCCATTTTTTGTTGACCAGTGAGAATCAAAGATGGTTTTTTGTCGTTTTTCTTTCTGCTTCTCAGCTGCTAGGTTTGCCTTTAAACGCCGGTCTCTTGTTTTCTGCCTCGCTTTTGTCTCCTTTTCCTGCTTTTTCTTCTCTCGTTCATTTTCAGCCTCCGCTCTCAGTAGGGTTTTTTTCTCCAATGTTGTTTTGTACTCCGTAGATGTCATGACAATCGAGTTAGCATAGTCCACTAGAGGCTTTTTCCCTCGTGTTGGCTTTGTTGGGAATTGAGGGAGGGCCAGTAAACTTGCAAAGTTTTCTGGACTTTGTTCCTGTGCGCATTGCATATCTGTTGCCTGTGAAAGAGTCTCATCAAACATCTCGGCCATGAATATGTCTGCTAATTTTTGTGCCAACATAGAAGTGATGAGTTGGATCTGGATTTGCACCACACTCAGCTTCAAATCCTGATTGAGGTGTACTGCCTTCTGCTTCTCCAATATCTATAGGTTGACCTTGGCTGAGAGAAGGTGTTGCCTCCCCAATTGATGTAGTCTCAACTGGCTGATTCTGAGTTGTTGTGGGACTAGTGCTTTCAGTTAAGAATAGAAGAGCATTAACTCCGCTATCCAAATCAGCTTCATCATCACTGACTCTCTCATCGTGGATGTCCACACCAGGTTCTTCTCTAGATGTTGCCGCCTCAACTGTGCTGAATTGTTCAGAAGGTCCAGTCTGATCATCCATGGCTGCAAAATTCAATGGCCGTATTCCTGTTTTTCGAAATCCAGCTACAATATTATCTTTGGTAAGTGCTTCTCTCAAAGCTCCATCAACCCAAGTAGCTAATGTTTTCTTATCGGGTTCCATATAATTTCTTTCTAGCATTTGAGCATCCCGAATTTTGCGAAAGCAAGTTTTGAATGGCTTGAAACAACTTACATGAAGGGGCTGTAAAGCATGAGAGGTATGAGCTGGAAGCGTAATAATGTCTAGCCCGATGTTCATAGCATAATCAATAGCCTCAATGGTAACGTGACTACCATGTCCATCGAGTATCAGTAAATGTCGATTGGTTGGTGAGACCCCCCCTGGAATATTGTTTTGTAGGAATATTAGCCATGCTTTGAATAATTCTGCTGTCATCCAGCCTTTGTTTTGCATTGCCATGCATGCCCCTTTCTCACAATCTGCAATGTAATCTGCCATCATCCGTTTTCCCTTGAATATAAAATATCCTGGAATTCTCTCCCCTGCTGCATTGACGCAAGCAAGAACAGTTAGCCATTCTCTTGACTTAGGAATTGTGCTGTACACATAGTGAGAGCCTTTTTTGGCAATCACCCTTGCTCTCGGAGGTGCGACCAGCCATGCATCTTGTTTCATCACAATTCCATATGTGAGAAGGTGAGTATTTTTGCTTCTCATACAACAACTGCAAGTTAGAGTAGAAACCCTTGCAATGTTCGTCAGTGAGGGCTTTGGCCCTTGCCATTTCCAACCCTTCAGCTATCCTGATTGAAAGCTATGGATGTCTCTTTTTGAATCAATGCCACCAAGAATTTCCTGGGATACCATCAGAAAATGGTGTGACTCTTGTTTGAGTTAATTCCGCCACCTTCAATTTCAGTTGTTGAACTGTAACTGAGTGGCCAATGTCTTGTATCTTCAATATCGAGGCCACCACCATAGCCTCCTCTTCCTTTGAGAGTACTGGTGCAGCCCCTAATTTCCGGTGTCTAGTCTTATCTGTCAAATGATCTTTCACAGATGAGAAAGGAATTTTCCAATGTTGTGCAGCCTTGCGTATGCTCATGTTTCCACTCTCAATTGCATCCATTGCCTCTTCCAATGCCTGATCTGTCCATAGTCCTCTTTTCTTGGCATCTTTGCCTCTAGCCCTCTTTTGTGGTTGAAGAAGTGTTGTTGGTTCAGGCCTACGATGTCCTTTATTGCGTTGCCTTGTTGACCTAGGGACTACTGGAGAGCAAAGGGTGGATCTTCTTCCAACCATGATGTTCAGATCTCAGCCTATTTGCAGCCTATTCAACCAAGTAAGTAAACCACTAATTCTATTTCCTAGAGTATGGAATGTCAATCAGCTTGACTGGCCATTCCAGTCCTTGATCTTTGTACCATTGTGCCAAATTAGTCCCTCTAGGTTTCTCTCCTATATAAGGTGCTCCAACAGAGGTGGGAGATCTATGACGTACCCAACTCTCTACAAACTCATACAAATCTTTGTGGTTTTGCTGAGCATAGGTCTTGTATAGTGGTTCTCCTCCTATAAACTCGTGGAACAACTTGAACTTATTCCAATCAAGATCATCTTCCTCACCATCCTTTCTAATCCCTTTAGGCAGCCACCTTCTCACTGATTTAGTTCTTCTTCCAAGACGGACTTTTTTCAGAGTGTGTGCCCACTTGTAATAGTCATATTGTGCAAAGTGTCTCTTGACTAATATATCTACTGGGTTGTCTCCTTGTACTTGCAGGATTGCAGAAGATGAACTACAACCTGTCATTTGTAGCACATGGCTGTAGCTAGAAACAACAGATTGTACCCTTAAACTAAACTAAATAGTGTTAGTGAGAAAAGACACTATACTAAGCTGAACCTGAAGTACATAGAGATGCACAAATAGAGCTTGAAGTAGGATAGAAAGAGAATAAGAGTGTCAAAGCATTGCAGAAAAAGTAATTCTGCTTGAAGCACCAAAGGAAGAATGAGAGTGTCACCCTATTGCAGGGCAAACGAAGCACAAACAGAAAGAATGAAATGTTGAGAGCTTTGCAAAATGATGGTTTGAGTAGGGGCGCCAAAACAGGTCACTGTCTAATAACTGCTTTCATCCGTGTGAAAGTTCATCCTCCAGCGTTACATGTGGATTATATAATTGTATCACAATGACTTTACATCTGCGCACTTCTACATCCATCACCACTCAAATTTCCGTCTGCTGTCATATGTGCAGTCATAGGCTTTGTCACCATTGGTACTGAGAGGTAGGGGTGCGCAGTAATGCTGAGCAGTCATGGGGTTGTGAGCGGTCATAGGGCGTTCTACCCTACACCTACACAGAGTTTGACAGATTTTCCAGAGAAACGCTGAGATTTTGGTGACTCTGGAAGCATTCGAGGCATCTTTCCGGGCTCTACTTCTCCCGCCATTTGTGCTGCTGGCCCCATGTCTTGCTGCCACGTTTCAGGGATTGAACCCTAGTTAAGAGTATACATTCTTGACCACCGTGTTTTCTAGAGGAGTTGCCAAGTTAACTACGACTTATCTCTTCTGAAGATTCTGAAGGAAAGGGATTGTCAGTCTGTGTGTAGTGAGTCATGCATAATCTCTTTCTCTGTGTCTGGCTCACTTTGAACAGCAAGATCGTAGTCTGGATGCCATAGCGAGGGGGGCAGTGATGGATGATGTTGGCAGGTGTCACGGTGACGGCACCACCGTCCTGCACAGGTTGTTTCTCGACCCCCTTTTCTTTCTTTCTCTCTTTCTATCTCCTTTTGTCTTCCTCTCTCTAATATCACGAAGTTCAAGTTTGGGAACACCTTCAGTAAACCTCAATCTTGCAAATGAATCGTCACTGGCTGTGATAGAGGTATGGCGGTACAATGCTCAGATTTTTTATAAATGACAGGGTAGTTTTATTTGTTGCACGTGTGTAGAGTCAAGACGTTACAGTACTACACTTATCACAGTCGATTAGGTTGTTGAGAAAGGAATGCTAGTTTTGCCCGGTGTGGGATAAATGGCTGGGTTTCAGGGTTTGGGGGTTAGCAGCTCAACCCTGAGATTTTGTTCTTTCATATTTGCTCACATTGACTACAGGAAAACCAGACACAACGGCTCTGGAATGATTGGTAGATTGCGCCACTCAGCTGGCACAGCAGCTCATGGCAAAAGTCACAAGGAATGCATTAGTCTGTCCTTGTCCCTCTCTTTGGCTATCCGTCTGTGTTAAATGTGGGGCTGGTGAACAGGGCTGCACGGGAGGGCAAGCTGGACACACTCAAAGCCCTCATTCAGGTTTTACCTGCACCCTTCAAGCTCACTTGTTGTGGGAAGTCAGAGCTACTTGGGCTGTTTCAGATCAGGTCTACAAGACAAAGCACCTAGTACCATGGAGCGCATTGTTGACAGGTGTCCCAATGCTCCTTGACAGTGAATGCATCCTCTCTGAGAGCAGAGGGGCAAGCCAAGAGCAATCAGATTTGATAAGGTGTTCATTGACAATGCATTAAAGAACATGACTTGGTCCCAGTGCTACTGATGTAGCACCCTGGTTACAGCTACATGTGGCTCTGCTTATACATCATCAGAATAGGCCTCAGAGATGTTCTCAGTAGACTTGCCTTGAACGTGTGGTCATGGGCCACTTAACAGGTTCAGATGGAGCACAGGGCACAGAGGTGGGCATTGTACAATATATGACTGTAGTATCTTGTTGGGTGGGTTGCAGGGCAGGCTGGTGTGGATCCAAATTTGAGGGACCGGTGGGCAAAAACTCCCCTTCATGAGGTACACCCTTTTTCTTTATCAGGTGGCAGTTCCAGTGCAGAGTCTTTGGCCACAAGGTTACGGCATGTCTGTCATGGCACTGCATTATCTACATTGGTGTATTGTTGACCTGTCCACTTCTTCCATGGAGACTGCCTTGCTGAGGCCTAAGATTACTTCTCTTCCCCCCTTTCCTATGGTCTTTTCTTTCTTTCATTACAGCAGGATCCTAGAATCTGTCACAACTTCCAAAAGCACAATAAATGTGATGGTTTGGCAGGCATGTGGGCATGGGTATGAAGGGTGTGTAAATTTGTTGTTGGACTTGGGCGCTTTGAGCTCCGCACACAAAACGAATGGTTTCACACCCCTCCACTACGCGGCAACTGGTGGGCATGCCTCTATTGTCTGCCTTCTCATCTCAAGGTGCGCATCTCTAGAAGTTTCTGTGCAAGTTTGTCTTCAGACTACCATCGTGAGCTCCAGAAATAGAGAGATAGGAGATGTGCTCATGAGTCTTTACTTGCACTAGTCTTGTGGGCATAAACCCCTTTACACAATTGTATGTCCTGGCGATCACAATCTATTAAAAGGGAGAGAGGGGAAGGGACTTTTGGAACCCTCCACCGCTTTCTTATAATGAGAAGCAACATTTTCTACTTTCTTCAATTGGGTATTTGCAATCACATTCATCATATCCACCTGCAGGGGGGCATTTGTGGATGAGGGTGACCACAAGGGAGAGAGAGCTCTTGATGTTGGAGCCCGTGCCGGATCAACACTTGTCGTGGAGGCATTACTCAAGAACGGGGCCAATGTGAATGCCAAAACCAACAATGGCCGCAGCAGGTGTGAATCTGCTCTGAGTGTGCTTGATTTTATGTCCCCAGCTCTGCATATTTGGGTCAAGGCTTAGCTTAGTCTGTATCATGGCATGTTGAGTAATCTGCTTCCCTTGTTCTGTTCCAGTCAGAAAAGGAGGTTGTTGACCGTCTGGTAAAGATCTTAAGCATAAAGGTACAGAGATCAAACATGTGCCATAATTTGTACTACTGCTTCTTCAGGGCAGCGCAGATGCTGCAAGGCTTGTACTCAATTTATTTGAGGAGTACAGCATTTTACAAACCTGAAAGCATGTATTATACAACAAGGGCAATTACTCGCTCATCATCATTTTTGAATCTCGACAAGCTTGTACCCGATAATTAGTGACTTCAAGTGTTTTTTCTATCAAACACTCATTGCTGTAAATCTGTGTGCAACAATGTGGTGTGGCGGTTCAGTATTATCTGACTCTCACCCACTGAGTTTTTCTTGTCAACCCAGACTTTCCAAGCCATGTTTGGGCTTGCTAAGGAAGGATTTGCTAATTCTGTTTTCAGTTTACACACAGCAGCTCTTCACGGACACAGTGAGGTGCTGCAGCTTCTGTTGGCTGCCGGAGGGGACCCGAGAGCTGTTGACAAAGGGGGTGGCCAGCCAATACATGAGGCTGCGGCTGGTGGACATGTGGCATGCCTGGATCTGCTCTTCAGAGCCAGGGCAGATGCTAATGCATGTGATGCTTGCGGGGCCAGGCCTCTGCATCGTGCTGCCAGTGGTGGCCATGTGGCAGCAGCTCGTTGGCTGATTGAGGTGCATGCCTTGCCCCTTTGAGCCATAGAAGAGCTGAGTGAGATGGAATGTGCTTCAGATAGCACTGTTCTCTTTCAGGAGTTGAAGAAATGAACAATCCTATCATTCCATGCATCTGGCTTCCTGATTGAGATTTGTACCTTTTCTGCAACCAAACAGACCACATAATTCCATCTTGTGATCTAGGGAGGACCCTGGGCAACTTTTGCAGAGAATGGTCAATGAGAGCAGGGTAATAAATCAATGGTTTGATGGTTACATACTGCAGAAAGGAGTGGATGTGGAGGCAAAGGATGCCATAGGCTCTACCGCACTCTACTGGGCAGCCAGCCGGGGCCAGATGCAGATGGTGTCGTATTTGCTTCAGGAGGCAAAAGCCAACCCATCGGCTGCAAATGTGCACCGATCTTGCCTTCATGTTGCTGCAGGTAGTCTCCCAGTTCTTAACTCTGCAGTTTGCTATTTTCTTTTCACTCTCTTTTCTGTCTTGACCATGTCACTAGCAGTCCATCACGTCCACATCTTTGGAGTACCCTTTCTTTCCAGAGTGGAACTGCCACTGCACCTAGAGCTAGATGCCCCACTGTGCTTTCAGTTTTGGTCCAAGTTTCATACCATAGGGAATCAAAATCCAATGAGTATGCCTATATTATGGACCCTATCTGCTGCATTCCAGTTGGGCTCATGTTATGGCATCAAAGATGGCAATTACAGCCTAATGAGTACATCTTTTAATGGCTGTTTGCAAATTAGCTCTCTTCCATGAGTAAATCTTTTGGCTACTTCTCCTTCCTTTTATGGATCTGATAACCATGCAAATTATGAGAGTACAACAAGTCCTCAGTTGAGGAGTCATAACTGTGATACTAAACATCTGTCAGACACGAAGGAAAAGAGACATACTTGAGTGTTTTGTCTTACAATAACCACTTAACTGTGTATTGTCTTGCACGTATAAGGATGGGGGCATGTTGGCATCTGCGAGTTGCTTCTCAAGTTCAGGGCTGATGTCAACGTGAGAGATAAAGATGGACAGACTGCTGCTGATGTTGCCTTGCACTCCAAGCGGTTCCCAGGACTAGCCAAGCTGTTTTCCTTGCATGAAGCATCTTAGACTGCAAAATACTCCTTGTGAGAACTTGTTCAAGACAGTTGATTGTTTTATGTAGCTTGTGTATCAGTCACTGCAAGTTGTTGTTAACAAAAGATTTTCTATTAATTTTCTAACCTATTGATTACATTGTGCGGCACTTTACGTTTGCTTAGAGTGGCAAGCCTCTTAACAGGTGGCCCGATTGTTTGGGGGCAGTATCCACACTGCTGGTGGTCATGGCTTCGAACCTGTTTACAGTTACCGCTTCAATGCCCGTGCCTTTTGTTGGCTTCTACCCCTGACAAGAAAAGCACCTAAAAAATCCAGAAAACATCAGAAAAAACAAAAATGACCCCTCAATACTGCGACTGCCCTATGCTGCTGACATATTTGCGGGAGACCGATGTGGGAGTTTTCTTTCAACTGTTCTACTTGATAGAGGGAAAAACAAATAGTTATTTGTTTATTTATTCATTCCTGTTTTGAATTACGGATGTCACTCTGTTGGGCCCCCAAATTTTACACACCTTTTGGATCCACATGAAGCCTCCAAAATCCTTGAAATAGGGCCATTTGGATATATTTGAAAGGTTTGGGGATTGTTCAATGGCGTTGTGGGCAATTTGGACCACAACCTTTATCTCTGGATGGAGAGAGATGGTGTGCCCTTATTGGGCCATTGCGTTGGGGCATTGCAGTGTTTGTTCAGAGACCATTGAAGTCACAACAAGTCAGCAGCTTGGGTGTCAAACGCAGCTCTCTTCCGATGCCTCTCGTGAGAAAAGGGCCTTACTAATGGATACTAGAGTAGTAAAGAAGAGGGCATTCACCTCCCTTATATAGCCTTTCAGGGCGGGCGGGCCGACCTCGTCAAGCGGCTCTGGAGCCTTCCATAAGGTTGCTCAGATGCAACACATGTCATAACCCTACTCACCCTTACTCCCACCACTTGAGACCTGAACTCTAACTACCCAAATTGGCACCCAAACCATCCCCCATTTAGTAAAGTTATCCGTTAAGTCCAGGGGATGCACGTTGAATTCGGCAAGATTTGATCAAAAGACAGGGTGGACAGGGTGGAAGTGGGCCCACAAAGTACAAGCCAGATAAAGAGGGGCCCAAACTCAAAATAGCAAGAAAAACCAGCCCAAACGTGTTTGATCCCGTCTTCCTCCGCGCGGCGCCCCGTGCTGAGACACATGGATGAGCCTGACGCGGGGCCATGCTCCCATCCTAACTGGCACAAGGCCATGCCACTTTGTTCCTCTCTAGTCCCAGTTTACTCTAGTCCTGCCCATTTTACTGGACTGAACGGACAGGCTCAAATTGCCGGGATGGATCAAAAGGTCAAAGAGGGCAGAACTTAACGGATAACTTTATTATCTGTCCTCTTTTTATCGTCTTTTCTCTTACCCCCTTAACCCCTAAAGGACGAGCCCATTTTTGGTGGGCCCATTCCAAAACCGAACATGCCCTCATGTTTGAGGCTATATCTGACATTTGACAAACATCCAGGGGACGAACCCTATGAAAGTAATCCTACCTACTTCAAGAACCTGCTGTAAAAATTTCAGTTGACCGTGTCATTACGAAGATTATAACAAAATGCAAGCTGTAAATGTTTACTGTGCTCTAGTTTTGGAGTGAAAAAATGGTTTGACCAAGCAATTGGCATGGTAAAATGAATTTTAGTGGGTTGGGGAGTCACTTGCTTCCCTTTGGTGATAACTACAACATGTCAATTTCCTAGTAAAATCTTCTTGGTAAATTTTCTGAGGTTTCAATTATCCCTCGGAAGTTCCTCAAAAACACTATGCTAGCATGTAACTGGCTGCCAATTCTCCCCGTTCATTGATGTGCACCATTTAGCTTCAGGGTTCACTTCCATCCACTGTCTTCCACAAAACTACACCTGGATGAAATATGGAGCGGGTTGATTCAGGTCGCCTCTTCCTTTAGGGGTTAATTTGCGGATATGTACACAACATCCTATGTGAAAATTGAGTTGGGTCCCAAAAATTAAAGAGTTTCGAGAAATTTCAGCTGCAATAATGCCCCAGGTTTGTGTCAGGTGTGAAGATTAGAGGGTGGTCCACGAATTAAAAAGCGGGGGCATGTAGTAAGCTACATAGCGATTTGAATAAATATCCGTTGTTTAACCCCTAATGGATAACGCGAACCGTTTCGGGTCGCGTCAAAAATCAGAAATCGATTTGCCATGATGGGAAATCGTTGGATTACCTCGGATGAAACAACTTTCTGAATGAAAGTTGTGCGCCGTGACGTCACGCACCTGCCTGTCTTTATGGCACCCTAAAATAATAAAAACACTGCCATCAATAGTTTTTTTTTTTAGTGTGCAGGGGTACCCAATTCAGGGCTCTCCAGCAGCTTTGACCTACCGACGTGGCAGGATATGGGTGGCCTATACCATGAAAATTCATTTTGCATGTAGATAGGTTAGAAAATTCATCTATGCATGTAGATAGGTTAGAATGCTTCCAATTTTTTTTATGGTAGTGAGATTCCACGCACAGAACAATGTGACGAGAGGAATTCACCTTGTGATGAAAATTTGGACACATTTGAGGCAGATTTGGGGTCAATTGTAATGGATGGTCTTTTTGACCCACCTATTTTCCAATACAAAACAACCCTCATGTGGTTTTGGAATTTTGGGCCAAGGTGCTGTACATGCCAGACAATTATGCTGGAGTGACGGGCCACTTGTTGTTGAGCATAGCCCCTCAAATAGGTGGGAGCCACTTCCACCCGATCCTCGTCACTCAACTTGGCCGCCCGAAAGTACTGCTCTAGCTCCAAGAGCCAGGTGTTGAGTGGCTTCCGATTTCGGACGCCCTCGAAGGTGTCGGGTTCCTTAGGCTTCACCTTAAACTTTGCCTTAGTGGAAGTGGCATTAGCCGCCTTCAACACGTCTTTCAACGTTCCGCCAAACTACGCCAACAATCATTCTCAAAATGCTACTGGCATGGGAGACATCTGTTGGTTTGTCGGAGCTCTCAAGGATTCCTCGGATTCCGACTCCTCAAATTCCTCCCGTTCTTGAGCGGCCTCATTTTCAAAAGCATGCATCGCTTCCTCAAATGGCCGCTTCGGTGACACGTCGCCCCCATCGGGCTCACCAGGATCCTCATCTTTCGGGTCGTTCCGCTTTCACTTTGGCTTGCCTGACCCCATGATGAGGCCGATCCCAAGGACGATCGCGTACTGAACTCTAAGCTCTGATACCAAGTATCGCGCACCTCACTTCAGTAAGCTCTCCTTCAAGTCATAGTTACTCGCTTTGATGCGCGCGCCTAACTCCCAACCTGGCCGCCGGGCCAACTCGGAGCTTCGGCTGCTCATCGGGATATAACGGTCCTCCTTTACTCTTCCAAAAGACCCTCCACCAATTTGGGCTTAGTGGAAATCCCCTTTGGTAGATGGCAGTCCGGATTAGCTCCCCACTCCTTGGTCGCTTTCCGGCTCGCTCGCTTACTCACTAGTTTTTAGTCACCAACGGGCTTGCACCGTTCTCGGGGTTACTACTCCCTATATATACTTCTGTGATTGTCCGCGGGGGTTTCACAAACAACCATGTCATTTTATGGCGAACCACCACGAAGACCCTCGATTCCCGGTGATGAGTCGCGGTGAGTCTTGGCCCACCCACCACGGCCTCATTGGACCGTGATGTCTCCCAAGACTCTCCCACGACTCCCCCCACAAGGTCTCCGCCCCATGGTGAATCATATGTCACCCCCACTAAGTCCAGCTAAGCTACCACCACCCCTTGTGGAGCCACCCCCCACCGCAACCCGGTGAAATATGCATCCCAAGTCATTTAAAAAGTAAATCATCTTACGTCTATTAAAATGACAATAAAATAAAGTTGGATTTGGTGGGGTGAGGCAGATTGTAGTTGCAGATGTGAACCGGTTGTTATGTAAGTAGGCTGCCAAGGAAAATGAGGGCTACTCCAAAGGAATCCCTAGATATACGCCACCATCTCGATAGGCTAGCCGGTTCCGTCAGTTGGTACAAAATAGATATCATTGCACCTACATAGATTACGAGGGCGAGATCTCCAGACGGCACAAGTCGGTAGGATTTGGCGGGGACCCGCATCTGGCTAGCAATGCCAGACTAAGCACTCATTACTCAAAGAAAAGAGGAATTCATTAAAAACCACCATTCCGAGTCATTATGTATCATGCCGACGTGGTTTCTTCTTTTAATGTCTGGTTTCTTTCTTTGTCTACCGATATGTCTAAAAGGTGCTGCTAATTGGGGCTGCCGTCTCTCATGCTTGCATCTGGCGTTATCTTGCGTGTCGATAAATTTGTCACTTATTTTAGGGATCATCTAGTAATTGTTTATGTTTGTGCTCTAGCATCTCGGTTTCGCGACAATTCTAGTACTACTCTCTTACTTTGTGCTTTTATGTTAATGCATTGCTTTCTAGTTCTCTTCTAGATTATTATAAAGGCTTCAATATTGGAGTGATTGTCTAGTCAAACTGTGAAGAAGCTAAGAGTGCATAGAGAGACCTGTCCATTGATCAGTTGGAGGTAATGAAGCATGTTTGGAACTTCTGTCAATTCGAATCAAGTCCGAATACAAGACTATTGAATTGGTAAGTCATATCATTCTATGTCACATTGTGTAAGCTGGAAGTATTGGTTAATTGGTTGGTTTGAAGGATTCCGCTCATGTCCTCTAAGACTCTCATTTGTATCACATAACACCACCAATCAATTTTTGGTGAGAGTGAAGATGTGTGGTTTTTTTTTCACACACGAGCGCAGAGCTGCCTAACATCTCAGAGATGCAGCCTCAGCAGACAAGACGTTTGTCGTTGGCTCGTTTGTGTTTGTTCTTGAGGACGCCTCCCTTAGTGTTGATGAAAATTGACCATGTGCTCTTTCTTCTCTTGATATCGTTTGTCATATTCTCTGTTCTATGAACGGTTTGGGTCCTACTCTAATTTCTTAAGAGGTGTAAACGTACATCCATGAAGGACTTCCAAAGGAGCTAAAAAATGACCACTGTACCAATCAAGAAGAAATCCGTTGCAATTTTATTTTTTAATGATACCAAGGATGAATTCTTAGGAAGCCATGATCCTAGCTTGGAACTAAATTTCAAAAGTGAAAGGAAGTTGGATCCGTGACTATGATGTCATACTAGCCTACTTAGATAAAAGTCAATTATGGATCTAAGCAAAGCTGGATTTAATAGCAAAAATATAATAGGTGTCCACCAAGACATATAGAGCAGAGAGTGAGTTTTAAGGGCAAGAAAAGAATGTGGGAATAACTAACAGGTCGGCTTAGGCGTTATTAGTTGTTTGAGCATTTGCTATAAATGTAACATTGTGAATGTGTTGGTTGTAGGTTTCTGTAAGATATTCTAGAAAAACGTTGAACATTTATACATCCATGCACAAAGGGCTAGCACCATCATTGGAGTGCTAATAACTAGGGCAGGTAAGGCCTCAACTATCACTCCTAGTTCCTCCAACTCATGTGTATAACATTATTAATTTGGTGATTTGCAAGGAGTCTGTCAAGTTTTTTTAGTATGTTTTCTCTTTAATACACTGGGTGTTGTAAGGGAATATATTTTGGAGGTGTAATTTGTTCTTCTCAATAGGAAGAGTTGTTGCATATCATTGGAAAGAACGATTAGTAATCTAAACTCCAATGTGTTACAATGCAATGACCAGCTCAAATATATTCACCTGCTCAATATGACCATCCAATATTCACCTGAATATGAATATATGATCAGCTATATATTCACCTGATGACCAGGTATCAATATGACCACATGGGCCATGGGCAATGCTTTAGGACGGTGAGAGGTTATACCACCAAGTTTGTGTCCGTCACTGTGCATCATTTTTGTAGGTGGAGAGCCCAGCTGCGGGGATCGGACTCTGCAAATTAATTCATCAAAGATGAATCTAGCATGTTTGGTTGCATGCACTGCCATGGAGGGCTCTACGCACTCCTTCCGCATGAAAGACTCTTTTCAGATCCGTTCGATTTTTGTTGACATAAAAGATGGTGCATGTGGGATGAACAATTGCTGTTGGGCCAAACATCCCGAATCCACCCCAATAGAAACAACAGATGTGGTGGATGTCTGCAAGGATGCTCCGGCTATCTCCGATACAAATCATGCACCTCGGCTGACACGGTGCCACGCCGTTCGCAGGAATTGTAGCGTCTTTAAGAACTGGACATTTGAGGAGGTTGAAATTGCATGACGGCAACAGTTGTTCTAAGTTTAGTTGAGTACTAAGTGCTTATAGATGTTGTGTATTTATTACCTCTTTCTAGTCTGGGCAATGATCTCTCTTGGAGTACAATGTTCATTTTCTTAGTCAAGGTTGTGATACTTCGCTTGGATGTCCATATTGGGAATGTTCCACCCATACTGTCATCTTTGGAGAAGGTGTGGCAAAGCCTTAAAGTCGACTTAAATAACATGTTTTCAGCCTTCACCTCAAATGCTAGGCTTGCTTACTATTTTGTTAGGATAATATCATGTATTTCCTTATGCGCTCTAGAGTTGTGCTAATATGTAATTTACATTAGTACTTATTTATCATTAGTGTATATGTACATAATATGAATGCAATGTTTGTATGTAGTTGGAAATAACAACAATTCTATGGGCAATGCCACCAAGTTGTATCTTGTACTTAATATATAATGCATCTAACTTATGTTTACAATCATGTCTTCTAAAGTGCGTAACTTATACCAAGGAACGGACAATCACAGTGTGCGGCCGGTGGTGTGAACATTGAATCTTCCACACTTTGGACTCTTGATTTTTTATATTATCGTAGCAAAATGTGTCAACATTAGTTATAAACAAGGCAATGGTTCTAGCTCATGAACTAGGTGTATTTCATTATTTGCAATATTCTACAGCTTTGCATTTTGGTAGCTTCTATTTGTTGATTGTCAAATCTCATATGTTATGGTTGGTTGTCTATTAATTATTGGAAGTCTCATTTCCAAGCTGTCAACTAGTATAGTGATGAGGCCCAAGGAGAATACCCTAATTAAATTGATTTTGGGAATACAAATATAGGATGAGGACATTAGTAGGTCCATCAATGAATTTCAATGGATACTTGAACCATTTGTCATGGTTTTGTTTGTGATTAGTTAGAAATAGTTATTTCTAACTAATTAGGACATTATACATTTATATTTGTATTTTGTTGGCATTGGGACTTCATTTGGTTCCATGTGCCAAGTGAGGTGGCGAACCTCACTTGGGACGTGGGGAGGTTATCTCCATGTGAGACGTAGGCAGGCTCGTCTTCTTCTAGTCGAGCCTCCCGAGGCCTCTCTCGCCACCATAGCTCTAGTACTTGAGATGGAGAGTGGGTGAGGTCTGTATGGTGAAGTCCTTTAGCAAATGTGCCATTGGCTTGACTTATATAACGTGATAGAGTGGTTTCTTCTCTTTTCACCATTTCCGTATCACTAGAAGAAGACCTGCTTACATCTATGAGTGCAAGGTGTTAGCATAGTTAACACTTGTGTGTGGAAGAGAGTTTGATAGATAGCTCTTAAGTTACAAGGTGTTGCAGGGTTTGCAAGAAGAAAGCATTGTGGTGTTTATGTACAAGAGGAGGTCTTCAAGGAGAGCCCCATTGAAAAGTTTGAGAGCTTGTGAAAAAACTCTTGTTCTGCAAGTGTTGCAGGGTTTGAGGACTTCAAGAAGAGCTCGGGTGTTAAGGAAGCAAGCGGTGCATGTGTGGAACATGGTTTCAGCTTGTGGGAGTCTTCAACTTCAAGCTTAGAAGAGCTATGAGTGGAGGTAGACATCTGATTTCTCTTTGGGGCAGAATAGTGTATTTGTAGAGCATGCTTTGAGTTGGGGTTTCAATCCCAAGCTTGGGAAGAGCATGTCTATGGAAGTGGCAAGTGCAGGGCTGGATTATGAGCTCTAAGAGGTGCACTATGGCCATGGAAGGAAGCACTATGAGTGCATGCGATGGCTAAAAGATGGTATGTCATAGAAAGCTCAATAACTTGTTCTACACTTGTTTCAATAAGTTCTATAGAGAAAGAGAGCTTGTTGTGTGGCAAATAGCTTGCTCAGGGAGTTAGAGGCACTCTTGGTGGTCTATTGATGCTCAAGAAACCAAGAACAACACCTCTGGTTGCTCCATAGAAGCCATAGCTCGTTGCAGCAATCGCAGAGGCAAAGCGGCGCAAACCCTTGGAAACGCTTGGAAACGTGTGAGAACGCTTGGGAACTCCTTGCGAACTCGTGGGAACGCATAGGAACGCATGGGAACATTGCCCTAGAGTTGGGAGCACCACCATTGTCCAATCGGATGAACTATTGAGCCAATGGATAAAAATCGGCGCTCCTGGATGAGAATCGGTTGCAGTGGATGAAACTACGCCAGAGGATGAAATCTTGTCAGCGGATGAACTATCGCGCTATCGGATGAAAAAGACGGATGAAACTGCGTCAGCGGATGAAATCGTGGCAGCGGATGAACTATCGTGCCATGGATGAAAAATCACGGCGACGGATGAAACTGCGCCAGCGGATGAAATATAGGACCAGTGGATGAAATATCGCACCGACGGATGAAGTATCGGACCTGCGGATGAGAAATCGCGGTTTTTGATGAAATTTGGTCAGTGACGGATGAAAAATCGACTGACTATGGATATTTTTGGAGCCTTCTGGGGCCTGCTTTGAGGACTATTTGGGTCTATTGAGGCCAATATCTTGCAGGTATTGGGGCCTGCTTGAGGACTGTTTGGGGTCTATTGAGGCCAATATTTTACAGATATTGGGGCTTGCTTGAGGACTATTTGGAGTCTATTGAAGCCAATATCTTGCAGGTTTGTGGAGCCTGCTTGGGGCTGTTTGAAGGACTATTTGAGGTCCTTCGAGGCCAATGTTTTGCAGGCCTGTGGAGCCTTGTGAGGGCTGGTTGGAGGACGATTGGAGGTCCTTGGAGGCCCATATTGGGCGGATTTATGAAACTTTCTAAGAGCTCTTTGGGGGACTATTGGAGGTCCTTGGAGGCCAATACTTGGCAGATTTGAGGAGCTTCTTAAGGGCTGTTGGGGACTATTGGAGGTTTTGGAGGCCAATACTTGGCAGATTTGAGGAGCTTCTGTTGGAGGACGGTCCTTGGAGGCCAATACTTGGCAGATTTGAGGAGCTTCTTGAGGGCTGTTTGGAGGACTCTTGGAGGCCATATTGGGCAGGCTTGTGGAGCCATTGTGAGGGCTGGTTGGAGACCTTGGAGGCCACTAATTGGCGGGCGCCTAGGGCCTTTGGTGGACTGTTTAGAGTCCAAGTTTGCAAACTTCTTGAACCTCGGTGGGTCTATGTGAGGGGCTGATTGAGGGCAGATTTCAGAAGTTCATGGCAATAATTTGAGGACTCTTGAGAGTTATTTGAGAGGTTCTTTAAGGATAGTCTTATCTATTGCTTGAGCAAGAGTGAGTGTGAAGATATGGGGAGTAATGGGATGAGAGCATTCTGGGCTTAGAGATTGCTTTAGCTTCTCTTCTCTATAGTCTTCCATCATTCTTGTAGGCCAAAGCTTTTCCGTAAGTGGAGGCAGAGCTAGTTTGGATAGAGACGTGACAATTTTGCAGGTTTATTGAAGCCGCAAGGAGATCGATTGATTTAAGCTGTGGGAGGTGTTGTTGTTTGAGTTTCCTGTGTTTGGATCCTCCTCCCACACATGCATGCTTGACTGTGCGCCATGCTAGTTTGGTTTGGGCGCTTGCTTTTATAGGTGGTTGTGCCGGAAATATTGTGGCCGGCCAATCCTAGAGTGCTGTCGGTGGTGAGGCTGGGGTGATGACCAATAGACCATCATTGTTTCTCTTATGGTGAGGCTGGGTTGATGACCAGCAGACCATAGGAGTACCTGCGGTGGATGCAGGTGCAGGTGCAGGTTCATAATATGAACCTAGTATTCCAAACCATAAGCCGCAACATGTTCTCTACCCGGTTACCTTGTGGAAAGGGGGATTAGAGACAGGTTGATAGCCGGTTTGAGTGTGAGTTTTCATCATGGAGGTGCCACCAGTTGCTGAGGAGAGTGCCGGTACGAGCACCAGCGATACTAGTGGGTATACAAGACGAGGTGTGCGGTTTAGGCCACCTTCACCTTCAGTGTCTTCTGAGGAAGGTTCAGACTCAGAGTTAGGAGGATTCTCGCCGAGGGTGCAAGCATTTCCGTGCCATTGTTGTGGGATACGATGGAGGAAATGTATGGAGCTACCAAGGGGCCACGTCGGTACTCGGGAGCTGTGGGCACCATCGAGCTTGATGATTTCATACAGGAGTTTGATAGTTGGTGTGATTTGCAGCAGATGCGCAATCCACAACTGTTTACGCCTTTTATGGCGTGGAAGGGGCTGTTTCAGCACCTTGAGGGGCCGCCTATGGATGACTACCATGAGTTTAGGCGGGGAAATGAGGTGGAGATTGAGGAGTGGCGACAATATTGGTCACCTGACTATGTCTCCATCACTAGAGGCACAAGGGCAGCGGCGATACCAGCAGCTACACCAACATCCCCAACTGCAAGCACTAGTAGTGGGACAAGTAAAGATGGAGCTGGGAAATCCACTCAAGCTCCTGCTGTAGCACCAGCACTCGTGCCTGCCTTTAACCCAGTTGTGGAGTTCTTCGAGGAGTTGAGGAGAAACTACCAGGGGATAAGGACGGAGAAATTGCGGAGCTTGCAAGAGTTCCAGCGCAAGCCTACTGAGAGTTTGATGGAGGTTTACACGCACATGAGGCGATTGATAAATGTAACCCAAGGGGTTACGGAAGCTCAAGCAGTCCAATTCTGGTATGGGATATTGGACAAGGAGCTGAGGAGAAGGGTGCGGGATGCAACTCTCCTACAAGTGGACCAACCCACCTTAGCAAACGTGTTTTTGCTGGCAGAGCGGATAGAGCTCAATATGGTGGAGGAGCGAGTGTCATGGTGGGGTTTGGTAAGGAGACACAACGAAGTGGGGCTCCTAGCCAACAACAACCACTACCCCAACGTGCTCAAGGCAACAAGGGGGCTCAGGCGAAGCCCAGGGAAGGACAGAGAGGATCTCAATTGCAGAGGTCATTTCCTTCATTCTCAGGCCAACAACAGTCGGGTGTGACATGTTGGGATTGTGGAGGACCCCATGTTAAGAGAGATTGCCCGGAGAGAGGCAAAGGGCCGACACAGGCACAGCCTACACAACTACAGTGTGGGCATTGTGGCAAGTATGGGCATGAAGAGGCCCATTGTTATGACTTGCATCTTGAGCTACGGCCAGGCAGTTCCAAGGGAACAATGGTGGCCGAGGACGAGGCAATGTAGTCCAGAGAGGTAGAGGAGGTAGAGGTCGTGGTGGAGGTCGTAACCAAAACCAATGAGCACAAGGTCAAGGTCAAGGTCAAGGTCATGACCAAGACATGGTGGATAGGCTTGCCCAGCTAGAGCAACGTCTTGCTGCCATGGCCACTACTAATGTGGCGTATTTTGATCCACAAAAGGGGGAAGCAAGTTGACAGACAAGGCTTCCACAGTCTTTCACATTGGCTGAGACAGTGCCAACTATGCCATCGATGGTACCCGCTCGCCCAAGTGTGTCAGAGGTAGAGCCACGAGTACCAGTGGGGAGAGTTGGTGTGGCTCGGGAAATGCCAATGGGTGGTGCTGCAAAGCAGGGTGCACCAGTACATTGTTGGGGGCGGCTACGGTTTGCCAAGCTCCATTGTTTTCTGCGATGACCATTGCAATGCCGAGGATTCGGCAGCTGCTGTGTTCAGACTAGCAGCTAGACTCTGTGAGAGTGGTGATGCATCGGCACTATCTGCGGGGATAGCGGATAATGTGCAGTGCATGGATGTCATGGACTCAAGGGTGAAGACAACCACAGCTGCACCATGGCAAGCGGCAGCTGCAAGGTTGCAGGAGTTGTCAGCTAGACCAGCCATTGAGCATAGTATGGTGACTTCTGGGGTAGTCCTGGTGGACAATCATGATGGTGTGTTTCAGTTGGGTGGCCCAGCCGGGAGGAGGTATAGGCCACTACGGGTCTTGTTGGACTCGGGAGCACAGCCATTGATGTTGGGAAGAGCAACAATTGTAGGCTTAGGCCTTACAGAGGCAGATTTGGAGCCTTGCCTTTTCCAAATTCAAACATCTTTGGGTGGTTCAGAGAAGACACGAGGGATTACATGTCATGAGCTCTTCATTCGATTGCAGCCAGATCATCCTACAGATGGCTCAGTCATGAGCGCTAAAGCCATTGTTACGGACGCGATGTCCATGAGCTTGTTGGTGGGCTGTGTTATACCCCATGGACTTTACTTTGGACTTTGGGGAGGAAACGGCGTCCTATAGGCCGGAATGGCAGTCAGGAGATGGCCGACGTGCACTGCTCCCAGTGCGGTTTATTGGGAATGCAGCGGTGGATCATAGGAACATGATGCCCACATTGGCTGCATTCTCAAGGGTGGTGGCTTGGGGTGGTGAGCTCTTGGAGAGCAATAGCCATGCAAATGATAGGCTATCACCTGATGAGGACAAACAATTGGCATACAAGGCTGATTTGCTTCCTCATGTGCCTATGCATATTCCACTGTGGGGTACGGTTGGGAATTTGCATCGAGTAGCAGGCGAGTGTGTGCACCAAGCATGGCAGGAGGCCTTTCCATTGGTGAGTGAGGGGAGTTCAGTGACATCACCTGGACCTCCTAAGTTAGCTCCTTTGGACACGGTGCCCATTACCTGGCAACCACCTGACTCAGGGATTTGTTTGCTAGACCTGTTTGGAGGCATGAGCACTGGGCTTGCAGGAGTGTTGCAAGCAGGGATTAAAGTAGGCAAGTACTTGTATGTGGAGAAGGATGAGATAGCTTGGCGTATTTCTATGCGCCACATCGCCTTGCTCGCACACCAGTATCCTGAGTTGTTGTCTCTCTCAGCAATTCAAGGGTATCAAAAGGCCTTACCAGCAGACATTACCTTGCTGGGGGGCGGACGATTTGGACCGGCATGGTTCCATTGACTTGGTGATAGCTGGATGGCCTTGCCAATGACACTCTTCCGCAGGTCATGGGAATGGCTTGCATGATGCACAATCGCATTTGTTTTGGGAGATATTGCGAGTGTTGCGGGACTTGTAGACGAGGCAAATGCAACCTCTAGGCTACATCTTGGAGAATGTTCCTCTTATGGGGGATTCTTGGGCCAGGGTAATGGCCAGTGTGCATAAGGTGCGGTCTTGGATTGGATCGGCGGTGCTATTGGATGCAGCAGCGGTGGGATCACGCACACATCGACCTCGATTATGGTGGACCAATCTTGCACCACCAGAGCTGCTCAAGAGAGCATATGATTCCATTCAACAGCCACCCAATCTCATAGTTGAGGGCATTTTGGACCAAGGGAGACAACCACAGAGGGTGCGACATGATGACCGTCCACCTCTGGCGGTGGTCAATCGAGTAGGGCAGCCACGTTCGGCTTTGCCTACGCTCATGAGCTTTCCCTTGTCTCATGCTTTTCGAGACAATGGTCCTGGATTGATTTGGGATAATGTGCTACAACAATTGGTGGAGCCCAATGCGGATGAGCGAGAGCGGGCAATGGGTTTTACCACGGGCACTACCGATGTGCCAACTCTGTCAGAGGTATCACGCCGCCAAGTGTTGGGTCAAGCAATGGATCTAAATTGCTTGACATGGATAATTGGCTTGTGCATGGCTGAGCAACGGAGATTGCAAGCATTGGTGGCTACTTCGGCACTCCTATTAGATAGTGGCAGTGAGTGGGGGCGAGCATAGGATCGTGGGTTGCAAACACCCATGGTAGATGTGGGATGATATACGCAAAGAGAGAGTCATTGGATCTCTCAAGCAGCAGTATGAGGAGTGGGGAGAGCCATGGACTGAGGATCAGTTGGAGGCCAAGGTGGCCAAGGTTTTTGAAGAGGTTGAGAATGTTTCTTGCTCAGAGGATGTTCTCAAGGTGGCTATGGCGGAGCAAGTGAAGGCTACGCCACAGTCAGATTGGGCGGACAAGGCCCAAGAGGTTGTTATCTAGCAACCGAAGGATTTGTCTCCTACCTCCAAGCCTGGTGTACCCAAGGTTGCAGTCACTGAGGACAATTGGGAACCAACTGTTGGACCTACAGACACCAGAGGAGAGAGACGGAGGATCCAGCGATTTCTAAGGGCTTATAGGAATTGTTTTGCCTTCGGATTGAAGGATTTGGGGAGTTTGAAGGGTCAGGAGATTCGTATTGATTTGGCAAGTGACACGCCAATCTTTCGAAGGCCCTACCAGTATAGTGACATGGAGAGGTCATTGATCCAATCACGGACTATGGAGTTGTTTGAAGCTGGATTGGTGGAGTATGCCTCGGCAACGGTGATACCAGCTAAGAAGGATATCTATGGCAATTGGACAGAGAAGAAAGAAGATGTGTGTGGACTATCGTCCTGTGAACCGTCAGACTAAGTCCGATAGATATGCCATGCCAACTCCAGAGGAGATCTTTGATGCCATGGGCATGCAAAGGTGTTTAGCACATTGGACTTGCGATTCGGTTACCACCAGTTGCCAATCAAAGAGGCTGACAAGCAAAAGACGACATTTTTGGGGGATTGATCAACATGGGAAGGATTGTTTGTACCAATGGCAGTTCTTACCGTTTGGGTTGAAGAATGCTCCTGCAAAGTTTCAGAGGGTCATGGATAGAATTCTCGCGGGGCTAGACTTCGCCCGGTGCTATATTGATGACATCATCCTCTTTAGTGCTACGGTTGAGGAGCATGAGAGACACCTTCAGGTGGTGTTTGAGCGCTTGAGAGCACACGGGTTGAAACTGCACCCCGGAAAGTGCAAGTTCTTCCACAATCAGATTGAGTATCTGGGCCACATGATATACCCTGGAAGATTGGGTGTTCAACAGACAAAAGTGGAGGCCATTGCATGCATTCCACGCCCCATGGATGTGAGCAGAGTTCGTGCTTTCATGGGATTGACAAACTACTATCGACGGTTTGTCAAGGGATTTAGCAGCATTGCAAAGGCTCTTACCAAGTTGACCAAGGTGGTCAGGAGTGGCAGGGAGAAGGAGCAGGAGGAAGCCTTTGAGGAACTCAAGGCTCGATTGACTTCTGCACCTATTCTGAGGCGGCCTATTCGGGGGCGGCCTTTCTAGCTACATACGGATTGGAGTATGTTGGGGATTGGAGCAGTGCTCACACAAGTGGATGATGAGGGAAGAGAGTTTGTAGTGGCATATGCTAGCCGCTCGAACAATGATGCCGAGGTGAAGTATAGTTCCTATGAAGGGGAGTGTCTAACTGCGGTATGGGCAATGGCACATTTCAGATGCTACCTCTATGGCAATCTCTTCACCCTTGTCACAGATCACCAGCCATTGAAGTGGTTGATGGAGTCAGACAAGCTTACAGGGAAGCTTGCACGGTAGGCACTTATGCTTCAAGAGTACGACTTCCAGGTGGTGCATCGAGCCGGTATTGTCAATCAGGATGCAGAGGGATTGAGTCGTAATCCATGCACGAGCGAGCATGATGATACTGGAGCTCGATGGCATGGTGAGACGGATGAGGAGATGGTGCCAGGATGGCATGCATCGGCCTTTTTGTACATTCTAGCAATGGGAGCTCAAGCTGGTCCATCCCATGCGATTGATCATGTAGATAGCGTGCATGATGATCTAGAGACTAGTGAGGAGTTTGGTGGTGCTAAAGAGATGCAGCAGTGTTGGCATACTTTCGTACCGGAGAGACAGCAGTCAGTGTGACTGCTAAGGAGAGGGATCGGGTCCTATAACGAGCCAAGAGGTTCAAGTGGGAGGGGACTCACCTACTCCGGGTATGGGAGGATGGACGAGTGAGGATTGTGCCTCATCCAACACAACAAGCGCGATTGGTACGCCATACCCATGAGGAGTTGGGACACTTTGGGGGTACGACGCACTCATAGTTTGCTGCAAGGGCAGTATTGGTGGCGCGGCATGCACACGGATGTGCAACACTTAGTGGCAAGGTGCATGGTGTGTGATAGAGTGCGAGCTTCTTTCCACGCCCCTACTCCACAATTGCATCATTTACCCATTATGGGTTTGGGCTATCGTTGGAGTCTTGACTTTGCAGGCCCATTGCCATTGACGATTCGCCCAAACAAGTATGTGCTGGTGATGGTGGAACACTTCTCCAAATGGATTGAACTGGTGGCATTGCTTGACAAGGCAAGTGAGGGGGCTACGTATGCATTCTTAAATCGAGTGCTTAGCCATTTTGGTGCTCCAGCCGAGGTACTCACGGACCAGGGGAGAAAGGTCTTGGGGGAGTTTCAGGCTTTGTGTAAGCAAGCCTTGATAGATCACTGCACTACTTCTCGGGATCGTCCTGAGGCTGATGGCTTGGCGCAGAGAGTTGTTCAGACAGTCAAGAGAGGTTTGCGCAAGTTTGGTTTGCTGAATGTAGGAGATTGGGACCTTCAACTGCCTTAGCTAGCTATGGGCTATAGGTTCAGCAAACAAGCTTCACCTGCCTCCTTCTCACCTTACTTTCTTCTCTTCGGCCGAGAGCCGGATTTGTCTGCATCTACTCACAGGGAGGCTGCAATAGTTCTCAACCTTGATGATCCGGATGTGTGGACACAAGCATGTGCCCAATGGGCAGAGTTGTTCAAGAGAGTCATGCCTATGGCTTTTGAGAACCTTGCTATTGCCCAACACCGAGACACATTGAGGTACGTCACTATACGTGGAGGGGGATATCGGCCAAGTGTTCGGCGTTTCCACCCTGGGGACTATGTGTATCTGCAGCAGATAGCACCTACGACCTTGGATGTCACCGCAGGACGTGTGATTCTAAGGGTCAGGGAGGTGTTGCCTTTAGGAGTGTTGATTCTGGAGGGTCGAGACGGCATGGTATGGAAGGACCATGTGCGCAATTGTGCGCCATGTCACCTTCCACATGTGGATAGGAGGATAGATCCTAACCTTGCAGTGGTACCTGCAGGGTTGCGTTGCATGCTATTGTGGCATGCTGGTGGCACCACAACCATGTTGGTGCGTGACAAATGCTCAAGGGGGTGGCACATGGGATGCTTGACACCGCCACTTGAGGAGGTTCTTATCGGAGAATGGTTATGTCCACGATGCCTTGGATAGAGGTAGTGGGCATGACAATGGTGAGGCGGACAAGTGACCCAAGGTCTAGCTAGTGGGGCTTCAATGCCATGGATATTCAACTGAAGATCATGGATTGTATGAAGGCGACTAACGATGGGGCTACGTTTGCACCCGACCTCTTGATCTATCGACTTCAGGTGTTGGGACTTGTGCAATTGAAGACCAATCGATGATCTTATTGGGGTGGATACTTGCAAGCCATCCGGTGTTAGAGGGACCTAATCACCAGCTAGGGGGGCGATTGTGGCGTGGCTTTCTAGGACTATATGCTAGGAAGTGTGGTTGGACAACGATGTATGTTGTGGCACGATACTTAGGTGCACGACAGCTGTCATGGTTTTGTTTGTGATTAGTTAGAAATAGTTATTTCTAACTAATTAGGACATTATACATTTATATTTGTATTTTGTTGGCATTGGGACTTCATTTGGTTCCATGTGCCAAGTGAGGTGGCAAACCTCACTTGGGACGTGGGGAGGTTATCTCCACGTGAGACGTAGGCAGTCTCGTCTTCTTCTAGTCGAGCCTCCCGAGGCCTCTCTCGCCGCCATAGCTCTAGTACTTGAGATGGAGAGTGGGTGAGGTTTGTATGGTGAAGTCCTTTAGCAAATGTGCCATTGGCTTGACTTATATAACGTGATAGAGTGGTTTCTCATCTTTTCACCATTTCCGTATCATTGTGGCGTGGCTTTCTAGGACTATATGCTAGGAAGTGTGGTTGGACAACGATGTATGTTGTGGCACGATGTTTGGGTGCACGACACCTTAAATGCCCGCGTAGTTTGACTTTCCAAAAATATTTTATTACCTACCCTGAAAAATGTGTAATTTCCACATTTATTTACTATTTTGAAAATACGACCACACAGAATGTGCCACCTGATCCTACACCTACTACTCGAATTTGGGGCCAATTAGACCTCTCATCTTCCAAAACCCCAATGTTGAGGATGGGCCAATTTTTGTTTAGGTGTATATATAAGTAAGTAAAAAATTGGTTTTTTGAATATTTGGATACCGGATTCGATGCAAATAAGGCCCATGGTCCAAATGTTTCATCTACACGATGTGTTGGATATAATTGTGAAGAAATTATCCCAATCGGCAAGAATTGAGCCCGTGGTGATTGGTCAAAGCAGATGGGTCAAATTTTGTCATGTGACGGTTGGTTTCTGTGTTTTATTGCACCATCTTCAAAAACAAATTTCTCTCTCACACGCCTTTTCCTTTCTCTCTTTCCAAATTGGGCAATCCTTGGGAATCAAAATTAATTCAGAAATAAAAAATATAGGATGAGAACAGAGACCCATTCAATGGTAACCGTAAACACCCACATTGCTTAACTTTCCAAATGCATCTGTCTAGCAGTATGTATATGGACACGGAGAGGCGGATATATACCGCCCATGTGTGCACCCCTACTTGGTACGGGGACTACACTAATCTAACTAATACGTATTTCCTTACTAATTAATATAAATTACTTATTTTGAAGAGTGTTACAACATTCAACCATTACAAAAGTGCTAGTATCTGCTACTGCAATACTCCCACAAAGCATGTGCATTGCCTAATCTGATATGTAGCAATGCGCCCAACATCTACCAAAATGGGTGCAGCTTAGAAGCGACCAACTAACCAACTATCCAAATCACGGCGATGCATTAGCACCAACACAACATAATACTTGACATACCATAAGCATAAGCCCACAAATCCATCTGCATTAGCCCCAATTTGAAGCGACTCTCTATTCCACTTAGCGACTCTTTCATTAACCCTTTATCCAAGTGATTCTCTAACCAATTCCCACCTCTAGTAAGACCGAGTCTTCAAAACCAACCAAAGCATGTGGACATTAACACGTAATATGCAAGTTCTTGTATTCAAACATAGACACATAACCACAATGCTTCATCATCTTTCATACTAGCAGTCGCATCTTTGCAGCATCATACAAGCAATTAGGCAAAGTTCCCTCTAATTCACACTCACATGAATCACACGACATTGTGGATATGCTTCACAAAAGCAGGCCCTTAAGCAGAGGGGTACATCTCCACACATGGTGTAGCTAAAAGTACCTCTATCTTGTACAATATGAGACACACTTCTTCTTTTTAATGCTCTTGAGGTAGAAATAAACTGCTCCAAGATTTGATACAGTACAAGCACCTCACATCACTGTTGTCCAAGACCTTGATCACCCACCTTTCAATTAAACCATTAGCAACTTCTAGATTGACGAGGAGGTCAGGATGTGGAATCCGGCCATTTGACACTACAACAGATCCCGGCTTTAACGTCTGCCACATTTGCCCAATCGTAGCATATATGTCTACAATATGCAAGGGGGCAGTCCTGGTTGCCATTTGTGACCACCAGAAGTCGTATATGCTACCTTGTACCTCTGCCACGTCAGGATCTGCGGTCAAACACATTTGACCAAATAGGGGAAGATGGTAGATACGACTAGGAGTCATGGCCAAAACTGCAATAGGGTGACGTGGGCATGGGAATGTATGACTGCCAGTATTCACTACTGCACGTGGCGATTGCCGGTTGCCCAAGGAGTGTCTACGTGGACGATGCAAACATAAATGGATGAAACAGATGTAGGATGTGATTGCAAATGACGGCATGTCAACATATCATTGCTTGTGGGCACTAAGCCACACCCTGTGAATGAAGGAATGAATGGATGAATGAATGATTAGGATGACTTAGGATGAGTGAACTAAGATGAATTAGGATGAATGAACTAGGATGAATTAGGATGAATGTGCTTGAATTTAGGGTTGCTAGGTCGCAATGTTAAGTATGAGGATAATACTATTAAACTAATATTTCACTGACCCAGCAGATTAACAGTAAACTAATCGACTACTGGTTAAGGTTAGTGAAATAAAACAATTGTATTATCTCAACGAATGATACACAAACGTCTTGCTGGCAACTATTGGATGAACGTATCAAACATAACTTTTGTGCACTGGATGAACATATGAACGAATGATACAACAAACGCCTTGTTGGCAACTATTGGATGAACATAGGAACAAATAATAATGCAAACGCCGAGCTGGCAGTATTGGATCAACTGACAGTGAAACTCATTTAAAGATTCATTTTGGGAAATGGATGAAATTAAAAATGGCCAAAAATGGAAAAACAAATGAATGGATGGATATATTGATGGAAAACCCAAAATCCATCCATTTATCGCTACATTCATCCATCCAGTCGTGAGTAGAGGACTTAGCGTTTTTTTTGTCTCCCATGCCATCTGTTTGTTTTCTTTGTGTCGAGTTTGATCATGAGAGACGACAAACAGGATGGAGCTGTGTTTGCTTTCTTATAGTGTCGAGTCTGATCATGAGAGACGTCGATCAGGGCAGAGCTATTGTTTTAGTGTCAAGTCTGATTATGAGAGACTACGAGCGGAGCTGGTGGGATAGGGGGCGGACATGGACTCAAACCTTAGAATCGGGGCATGAAGATGTGGTGCACGATGTGGCCATTGACTACTATGGGAAGCGGTTGGCCACCTTCACGATGGACAATCGCAAGGTGTGGCTTTTTCTCAATGTACGATGTGAAGAAGTTTGTCCATCTTGCAACAAAAGGCTTAAAGCCAAATGCGCTTGCGACCTATGAGCAAATGATTGAGCAAGGGGTATTGCCCAACAAAGTCTTGTTCATTTGCGTTCTCAATGCATGTGCGAGCCTGGCAGCCCTGGAAAAGGGAAAAGAGGTCCTTGCTGCGATCGATGTTGGAACAGAGTCATATTTGAATCTGGAGAATACTCTCGTTGATATGTATGCCGAGTGTGGGACTGCAGCTGGCAGGTGGGGCGATCCCACAGAGGCGAGAGCAATGATGAAGGACAAAGGTGTCAGAAAGGAGGTAGGGCATAGCTGCATTGAGGTTGACAATCGGGTGCATAAGTTTACTGTGTGAATCGAGTGAATCTGATGCAAAGAGAAGGTGTGAAGGCAGATAAGGTCATTTTCTTGTGCATCTTGAATGCATGTTCCAACCCATTGTTGATAGAGCAAGGCAAGCAAGTCCATGAGGCCATCATTAGAGTTGGATTTCAGTCAAATGTCAGTATGGGGAACGCCCTCGTCAACATGTATTGCAAATGCGGGGGTGTGGAAGATGCACGGGAAGTGTCTGCAAAATTGCCCAAGCGCGATGTGATCTCATGGAATGGGATGATGGTTGGATTAGCTCAGCCAGGTCACGCACAAGAGGCACTTGAACTATTGACAATGCAGCAAAAGGATTCTACTGAGAAAATTCGCCCTTTACATACTAGAGTGGCTGAGCCTGAACAACAACTACAAACCCTACATGTGATGATAGTTGGACTCAGCAAAACTGCCAAGTCTGCTGAGGAGAGGGCAGCTTCTCATGTGGATAGTGCAACGGTAGTTAATGCCAGAATTTTGGTGCTTCAAAGATTGCCCCAATCACACCTGAAAGCTGCTGGAGAACAACTTGATCTTTTGGCGGCTGACTTAACTGAGTTCAAACATGAACAATGCAGCTCATAGCAGCAGGTAGCAGAGCTGGTCATGGGCAAAGAGGTGCATGGGGATATCATCAAAGCTGGGATTGTACCAAACGTCATTATGAACACTGCCCTGGCAGCTCTGGAAATGGGGAAAGAGGTCCATGGCGACATCTTCAAAGCTAGAATTGTACCAGATTTCATTTTGAACAACACCCTGGTGGACATGTTTGCAAAATGTGGGTGCATCTAGGATGCAAAGGGAGTGTTCAACACTATGGCTGAACAAGATGTGGCGTCGTGCAAGCCTGGCAGCCCTAGGGAAGGGCAAAGAGGTGCATGGGGATATCGTCAAAGCTGGAAAGTACCAAATGTCATTCTAAACACTGCCCTGGCAGCTCTGGAAATGGGGAAAGAGGTCCATGGCGACATCTTTAGAGCTGGAATTGTACCAGATTTCATTTTGAACAACACCCTGGTGGACATGTTTGCAAAATGTGGGTGCATCTAGGATGCAAAGGGAGTGTTCGACACTATGGCTGAACAAGACGTGGCGTCGTGCAAGCCTGGCAGCCCTAGAGAAGGGCAAAGAGGTGCATGGGGATATCGTCAAAGCTGGAAAATACCAAATGTCATTCTAAACACTGCCCTTGCAGCTGTGGAAATAGGGAAAGAGATCCATGGCGACATCTTCAGAGCTGGAATTGTACCAACTGTCACTCTGAACAATACCCTAGTGGACATGTATGCAAAATGCGGGTGCATCGAGGATGCAAAAGGAATGTTTGACACTATGGCTGAACAAGACGTGGGTCGTGCAAGCCCTAGAGAAGGGCACCGTACAGGCATTCAATTGCAGAAAATGAAGAATTAGAAAGGCAGTTGAATGACTTGTTGGAAAAGGGGTATATACGTCCAAGTAAATCCCCTTGGGGTGCCCCTGTAAAGTTTAAGAAGAAGAAAGACGGAACTTTGAGACTGTGTGTGGACTATAGATGGTTGAATAAGGTCACCATCAAGAATAAGTTCCCTTTACCTCGTGTGGACGATTTGTTTAACTATCTATATGGGAGTCAAGTTTTTTCAAAACTTGATCTTCGGTCTGGATATCATCAGATACGGATCAAGAATTCTGATATACCAAAGACAGGATTTCGATCTCGTTTTGGTCATTATGAATTCTTGGTGATGCCATTTGGGCTCACAAATGCTCCAGCAACATTTACTTATCTGATGAACTCTCTGTTCCAGAAATATTTGGGGAAGATGGTTTTAGTCTACATCGATGATATACTAATATACTCGAAGTCTGAGGAAGAACATGAACTGCATTTACGCTTGGTTTTAGACATACTAAGAGAGAACCACCTGTTTGCTAAGAGAAGCAAGTGTGAGTTCTTTGTAGACCACATGGATTACTTGGGATTTTGTATTTCCAAAGATGGAATTTCAATTGATCCTAAGAAAGTCCAGACAGTGGTTGAATGGCCTAAACCAAGTGATAAGACTGAGGTCAGGAGCTTTATTGGGTTTGCTAGCTTCCTACGGAAGTTTGTTAGAGAGTCAGATCCTTTACAAGTGGTATCAGAGCTGGTTTGCGATCGGGCAGAACAGATTGTGGATTTCGCAATTTCCAGAAGTAGTGTAATCGTGTGAATGAGCCAGATCTCGTTCGGCTCTGTGAGCACGCAACCTGGTGACGACGATCAAGATAGTGAAATGGCTGGAGATCGTGAGCGCTCAGATGCGGCCAGTCTGCACCGAGCTTCAGATCGCGAACATGGAAGTCAGTTATTTTCCCAGCAGCAAATGGAGGCCTTAGGTACTTTGATTTGATCTGAGATACAGAAGTTGGCCCCTGCACAAACTCAAACTGACAAGCGATCTAGGGAGCTGCCTGTGAGTGAGCCACTGAATGAGGACGAATCTGAGGCTGACTCCCATGAGGCCAAGATGAAAAGAAGCAAGGATGTCACCAGGGAGATCAGAAGATTGGTGAAGTTGCCAGAATTCTATGGTAAGCCATCTGTCAAGCCTGAAGAAATATTGTCTTTCTTGGATACCTTAGAAAAGTTCTTTGAGGACGATTATTCAGAGGAAGCCAAGATACAGACTACAGCTCCGTGATGCTGCCAAGCTATGGTGGTCGCGTCAGAAGCAGGAACGCCGTGAACACAAGAAACCATCTGTGGATAGTTGGGCTATGTTTAAGACACTGTTCTTAGCCCATTACCTACCTGGCGACTATGCACAAAGATGAAAGTTGAATGTACGGTTGAGCCAAAAGCCTGGGGTTAGAATATTATTACCCGGCGAAGAATGGACTAAATTATCGTGCGTTGTTTACTCTCTATGTTTGATGAGATTTCTGCTCGAGAGTCGGAACCCTGGGCCGACGAAATTATAGTATACAGTGTCGTGCAAAGAATGTTTGCTTGGCATATCACAAGAAGTTCCACTTCACATATTGAGGTGGCCAATTCCGCCTACGGACCGGCCATAATCGACCGCCTTGATTCCGGCAATGACCAGTCTATATGTATCAATCCCAGTTATGGGTACTGTTAGGTGCCTTGAACAAAGATCGAGACCTGTCGACCAGTTTGGCGAAGCAAGTGACTGCTAGAAGACCGCCGAACTGACAGTTGCAGGTCGAATGGAGCAGGCTCGCGTTCACGAACAGATCTACGATTAGGGAATTAAAAAAGTGGGCTTGGAGATGGCAAGAGTGGAGAAGAGAAAAGAATGATGGTGTACAGACCTCTAGAGCAGATCTGTATTGACAGGAAACTAGCGTAGCATGGCGTGGTGGCTGGGCGGACCGGACGTAGCCGGTGCTGTGCTTTTTGGTGAGCAGAAAAAGAGGTCGTGAGAAGAAGAAAAAGGATCGATCTGCACTGGTCTATAGTGATAGAATAAGTTGATGCACGGTGTGGTGGAGGGGCGGACTGGACATCGTAGTCCAGTACTGTGCATAGATAGAATGGCATGAGATGAGTACATAGGTTGACAGGGAGATCTTTTGAACAAGGAATCAGGCCAGAGTAGGAGTGACGATCACTTGATCGATCTGTGAATTTGTAAATGAGGGAAGTGGAATAAGAATAGGGCCTTGGCTGGAATTCAGATATAGATGAGAGTCCGGTTGAAACAAAATCCCGAGCAATCAGTTTTCCTTGGAGTTTTGGTAAATTCCCTGTGAACAGCAAACCAAGCAAAGCGCCTGAAATTTTGTCATAGTTGGACAAAGAAAAGAGAGTCAGATCCTTTACAAGAGTAGCTTCTGTCTCTGGGTAATGCAACCACTTAATCAAATGTTCTTTCCAAGAACGGTTGCACAGGTGCTTTACTCGCGTTTCTAGAATCTTTTCGGGTTCAGCCATCAGCTGACCATCATGCATGGGGATATCGTCAAAGCTGGAAAATACCAAATGTCATTCTAAACACTGCCCTTGCATCTCTGGAAATAGGGAAAGAGATCCATGGCGACATCTTCAGAGCTGGAATTGTACCAACTGTCACTCTGAACAATACCCTAGTGGACATGTATGCAAAATGCGGGTGCATCGAGGATGCAAAGGGAATGTTTGACACTATGGCTGAACAAGACGTGGCGTCGTGCAAGCCTGGCAGCCCTAGAGAAGGGCAAAGAGGTGCATGGGGATATCGTCAAAGCTGGAAAATACCAAATGTCATTCTAAACACTGCCCTTGCATCTCTGGAAATAGGGAAAGAGATCCATGGCGACATCTTCAGAGCTGGAATTGTACCAGATTTCATTTTGAACAACACCCTGGTGGACATGTTTGCAAAATGTGGGTGCATCTAGGATGCAAAGGGAGTGTTCAACACTATGGCTGAACAAGATGTGGCGTCGTGCAAGCCTGGCAGCCCTAGGGAAGGGCAAAGAGGTGCATGGGGATATCGTCAAAGCTGGAAAGTACCAAATGTCATTCTAAACACTGCCCTGGCAGCTCTGGAAATGGGGAAAGAGGTCCATGGCGACATCTTTAGAGCTGGAATTGTACCAGATTTCATTTTGAACAACACCCTGGTGGACATGTTTGCAAAATGTGGGTGCATCTAGGATGCAAAGGGAGTGTTCGACACTATGGCTGAACAAGACGTGGCGTCGTGCAAGCCTGGCAGCCCTAGAGAAGGGCAAAGAGGTGCATGGGGATATCGTCAAAGCTGGAAAATACCAAATGTCATTCTAAACACTGCCCTTGCAGCTGTGGAAATAGGGAAAGAGATCCATGGCGACATCTTCAGAGCTGGAATTGTACCAACTGTCACTCTGAACAATACCCTAGTGGACATGTATGCAAAATGCGGGTGCATCGAGGATGCAAAGGGAATGTTTGACACTATGGCTGATTTTGCAGGAGTCTAGTTAGTTACCAACACAAGTGTGACAGCAAAGGATGACAATCTGGCTGTTTGTGTGAGAGAGATGGAATAGAGGAAGAGGAGATGGATAGAGGAAGGTGAGAGATTTGTAAGTTTCTTTTGACGATGATACAAGGGTTCAACTCAAACAGATATAAGCTCGTTGGGTGGATCTGTGGTGGTTAGGAGTGACTTTGACAAGTTACTGCCGATGTGGCAGCAAGAAAGTATCCAAAAATAGATAACATAGATGAGGAGAAGCTCGTTGGTGAATCTCTGGTGGTTTTGGAGTGATTTTGACATGTTACTGTAGGCAGGGTTAGGGCGACAGTGTCAGCTGCTAGTTGCAGCAAGGCTGAAGATGTATTCACGATTTGTACACAGGCATGGATAGTTGAAGGAGTGCAGGGATAGATTGTGGGTCCAGATTCATCTAAGAGGCCCGGATTTAAAGCTCCAGATTACCTATGATTCCTTGTGGAGGATAGCTATAAGAAACAGATGGTCAACTGGAAGCTGCCGCAACAACGACACAATGGATAAAATCAGGCACTGCTATTGAAGGCACCTTCTTCAACACATTTCACCCTGTTTTTCCTTCTTATCAGAATTGGCCCTATATTTCCATGTTGAATTCTGCAAGTTAGCTGGTTGAGTGAATCTTGTTTGGAATGACTCTGACATGATACTGCCAATGTGACAACAGGAAAGTATCCAAAAACAGGTAACAGATATGAGGAGAAGCTGTGGGATAAATATTCTGTTGACCCCAGTAAATGGTGGGACAACTGAGGCAAAAAGGTGAATGCCTGTCAGATTACAGAGAGTAGCAGATGCAATTGACCATAGGAACTAGTATGATTAGTTGAGTTGGGTGCAATTACTCTCCCTTTCCTCTCTGCTTCTGTTTGTTATTCAAAGGTAGGATCCCTGCCCTGAGTTTATATTAAATCAATCTGGTGAGCAACTGTTGTGCGAAGGGTGAAGCCCAACCACATCACGTTTGTTTGTGTTTGCAATGCATGTGCAAGGCTGGGAGCTCTAGAAAAGGGGAAAGAGGTCCATGGTGACATCGTCAAAGCTGGATTTGTACCAGATGTCATTCTGAGCCCTGCCCTGGTGGACATGTATGCCAAATGTGGGTGCATTGAGGATGCCAAGGTAGTGTTCAACACTATGGCTGAACGAGAAGTGGTGTCGTGGAACGCGATGCTTGCAGGGTGTGCAGAGCAGGAGCGCGGGATGAGGTTTTGGAGATCTGAAAGCAAATGATGGGGGAAGGGGTGAAGCTCGACGATGAGCAATAGACAAGAATGAGCAAGTCAGAGTGGCAGTGGGATGGATGGCAGCTTGGGTGGTTGGGACAATGCAGTTGGGTAGTCTTGCGCCTAAAGAGTCGCAGTACTTGTAACCAACAGTGAGCGTCTACAGAGTGCTAGATCCCGTCATCTATATATATGCCATGGTGTTTTGAAATGTGGGAAGTTGGATGTAGTCTGATGGGAGGACTAAAATTGGTTCACTTGAAAGTCTAGGCAAGTCATTGGATCAATTCACAGAAAACACCAGCATGAACTTGGGCTTTGTCACGCCTATTTTCATTTCAGGTTGATCGAAGCTTGCGGAATGGAGACATCAGTCGTGGCGTCATTTCCATGCATAAAGTACAACCATTCAACCTTTGCTTCGAAGGAAGACGCACAGTAAGCATCACGACCTCAGCTGTTCCTCTTTCTCTCATCCCTCCTCCATAGCTACGTGATATTAGAAATAGCGTTCCTGTAATCCCTGGTGGTTATATTGGGAGCCAATGCCCCTTACGCGGAACATTTTCTTTGATCAGCCAACAGTTGTGTTTGTTGTGCTGCTAAGTACTTTAAGTTCTCAAATGTACAGGGTAACTCGGGGCTTCCTTATTGATAAAAGCTTCGTGATACTTGAGAGAGAATCTGTGTAAGTGCCATAAGAATGGGCAGTCAGACAGTTTGGGGCAGGAGAGGGCTATCATGAATTAAGTGTAGTGAGCTCTCATCCAACAGTACTGGCATTTGCTGGTGTTAGCTGCAGTTCAGTGAAGAATTTCATGCTACTGTTCCCTACCTGCAATTTTCCATTTTGCACACATCGAGTTTGTGTAATGGTGCTTAGACATATTCTTAGCGATGTTAGTTTGTTTCACATATGTCAAAGTGGTTGTTGCTATATTGCCTGAAAGCTTGCTCATGTATCTTCTGCCGTTTTCGGGCTGGATGGCAGTTGAAGGTGGGTGACCAAGTCCGGCCAAGCCAGTGTATGCATCTTCTGCTCAGGCATTTGGAAGTCTACTTAAACTTTGCAGTTTTGTGCATTTTTGTAGCAGCACCGGATTAGATTATGGAACGGATCTCTTAACATTAAGTCACGTTGTATTTGAATCAATGTTCCAATTTCTAATGTGCTTTTATGTTTCAATGGTTTTTTCGTATGCTTTCAATGGTGCTTTCGTGTTTCAATGCTACGGTCATGTACACGACTACCTCCCATCCACAACCACCACGTGCCACTTTCACCCCTCGTGTTCGCCCATACTCGTGCCACGTGCAGTATCCAGAGTGCGCCCTGGAAGTCATATGTTCCAGTCATAATGACCATCCCACCCCCATCCTGCATAATTTGACTCCACGTGTGGACCTGGGATTAAACGTCCGAAGTCATATATGCCAGTCACGAAAGACCCTCCCGCTCCATATTGTCATGCCACGTGTCATGCCACGTGTCATGTCCAGTCTAATCCACGTGTTGTCATGGGGTTAATCTGCGGAAGTCACCCTGTCACGCCACGTGTCGTTCCTGGTATTCTCCACCTGCTGTCCTGGGGTTAATCCGCAGAAGTCGTATATGCCAGTCGTGAAGACCCTGTCGCCTTCCCATTGACGTGACACGTGGCATATCCTTTCCGTTAGCTGACATGGATTCGTAGTCATTTACTATGGTCTTATCAATGACTATGATTAGGCGTCCCCGTTGCCACGTCAATAGTGAGCTCCACGACTGGCAGATACGACTCTATGGCGCTTACGACTCATTTATCACAACTGACTGGGTTTATCTGACTGGGCAGTCATGCAGTCATAAAAGGCTGATACGACTGGAAAATAGTAGACGTAAAAGCCGGAATCTGTTGTAGTGTGATCTCATGAATTCCAAGTAAATGAATGGAAGTACACTATGTGCCACCACTTGTGGTACTCACAAGTTTGTACATTGTAGTGCCCCGTATGTAATTGGTCTTGGACATTCACTTCCCTTATGTGTTCATTATAGTAGTGTTTTAGAATATGGGAGGTGGGAATAAAACAATCTTGCACTAACAAATCAATTGTCATCAACAAAGCTCACAGTAGTAGTTCAAAGCATTTGATCTTGTCATACGATGCCGAAGCCACAATCTTCCCTGAACTGTGCATTCTTCACTACAACCAGTCTATCAGTAGTATTGCTTTATAAATCTAGGCAGTTTGCACGTGATCCCACACAGATGGTTTTGACCGTGTCAATAGCATAAATGCCCTTGCCAGCCAAGTCATAGAGTAGAACAAAGCTAGAAAAATAGTTATCCACACCTATAATGTGTCCATTACCTTTGGATCCAAAAAGTATCAAGTAATCCATTCTGTGGGTCAAGTCCACAACTTTTGTCTTTTCCAAGTAGACTTGTATCTTCATAACAATATACCTAGAAGGTATTTGGCCAAACATCATATTTCAATGCCCCATTAGACAGGTTTATGCGCCAAATATTGTTTGGGTTCTACTATACTTAATTTCCATCATCTCATCCACGTAACGGTTTTGTTCAAATTGGTAGAATTTGGCATATAAGGAATTATGTGCATCTATCAACCAATGTGTCTTTAGCAAGTTTGTCAAAATAACCAAATTGTCCGTTGTCCACCACAACGATCCCAACAGCCGCCTGTTAGGGAATTTTTTTCAGACCCATTAGGACATGGATATTCAACTATGCCCTCAATTCCCTCACCATCAAAGGATACCAGGGTGCAGTTCTTTGCCCCCTTCCGTCTTCCCCTAGAGTTTAGAGTCTTAATAGAGCATATATGGGTTTGTCATCATCAAATTCGCCACATATAAGCATCGGCTGAAACAAATTGAAAAAATCCATAGGCTTGACATTACCACCCAAGGGAATTATCCCTCCATATTACATCATGCACTTATGATACGCCGAATGTCCCATGTCATTTCTAAACAAAGCAAATGTTCGCCAATTGTGCTAGAGTCTTTAGGAAATGAGTACAGACCTCATCCACCACATTTATGATGGAAGTATGACACAATAATTGAACGAACCTGGGACATTATTCTGGAAACGAAATCTACCTCATATCATTTTTCAGTGATATTAGAAGTGTACAATCTATAAATTTTAAATTATATTGTTGATCATGTATTAGATATAGAAGTTAAATTTCCCTACCTTTTGGAGGATATATTAGCCGGGGTAGATTATTTTGGGGTTGTGTCTATGCAATTGCGCGTCTCCTTGTGCTATCAGGTGCTTTCATTGGGGTGTTTCTCGTTGTTTCTTGATCGCTCGTTCTGCATACTTTTTTCTGGTTAGAGTTTGGCTAGAATTTGGTGAGAGCTGCTCCTTGATTGTGAGTGCTGCTATGGCCTTCCCTGGTGATGTTATGGTTTGGAAGGGAAGAAGAGGGTCGTTTCCTAGGGGGAGAGGGAGAGGCCGTAGTTGGAGCTTGCAATACGGATCCTCGGAGGACACTTCTTCCTCCTTCCCTTCCTTGTTAGGGAGGGGGCCTTTCCACATTGCGTCTCGCGATGTGAGTGAAACCCTGTCTTTCCCAGAAAGCCCATCTCGGGGTTTGGGTAAGTAGAATTCCAGAGTCCATGTTGTAGTTGGCAAACAAAGGTTGCCGCAAGCATTCTTGCTTGTTTGCTGGCATTCTTTGTGTGAGATTGCCTCTCATGCAATGCCATGCTTTCCAGATGGATTGCCAGGGTCTGGAGCCCAATGAGACTGCGGCGTTTCTGCTAACTATCCATCTTAGTAATTGAGCCCAGAGATGAGAGGTTGTGGGTAGGGACCCCATCAAGTAAGGTTGAATGAGTTTTGCTCCATGGCGCATCCCTGTGTGTTATTGCCCTTGGAGTATTGCATTTTGCTCAGCAAGGCCTTGATCTGAGCAGTAGAGGGTAAATGCACTATGCCTAGCCCCTTGTATTTTCTCTGACACAACTGCTCCCAGGAGAGCAACGCTTGTCATAGTGCTGCCGTAGTGGCCACCCATATGAGTGTCGTAAGAGGTTACGTAAGAGGGCTTTCTTTGACCATGGACTTGTCTGGATCCCACACCGCCGTGAAGTACCAGATAGAGTTAATTGCCAATATGCGGTTGGATGGTCAGTTCATGAGTGAGGCAATGGTGTTGGTGCTGGAATGTCTGAGGAGAGTAGATGAGAGGGAGAGGCCGGGCCTGGGGAACATCATACTTGCCAATGTGCCTCAATATATGAGCCCCTGGCTAGATGAGAGGATGACACACACATTGCTTGCTTGGATGGCATCTTCACAAGGGAATCACATCTCGCTCATTTGCTTGTTTTTGTCATCTACAGAACTGGTGGTGTCTGGTCTAAGGTTTCTTGCTGACCAGGAAGGGCATCTAACATATTCAGAAAGAGTGGAGATGAATCGGTCTTCGCTGTTCCATATCAGGGTGCTGGACAGCCTCGGAAATCCCAGCCCCATGCTTCCTCCGGGTTTGGAAGCTCAATGGGCTCGACAAGAAACTCTAACCTGGTTCCTCAAATGCCCCTTGACTGATATGCAATTTGACCCGGCGGAGTGGAGGTGGATGGATAAGAAAAAAACACCATTTTTTTCCTACTCTGTCAAGAAAAGTTATGCTCTCATCAACCCCTCGCGCTCATTCAAAAACAGGTGGTCCAGCAAATGGGGGAGCCTGCAACTTGGCCAGAACACATGGAACAACATCTGGAAAGACATATGGAGGAAGGACAGACCATCCAAGCTATCAGGTTTCCTTTGGAAGCTCGCACATAGGATTCTCCCTGTCAGACAGAAGACACATGAGGATGATCCAACATGCATCTCTGTCATGCAAACCCAGAATCTATTGAACACTGCTTACTGCTCTACAATATGTCAAACAGAATGTGGAGTTTGGTCATCAGTTTCTACTCTCATTGGGACATCTTTCCAAACCCTCCTCCCCAATCTTTGCTTCTGCTTAATTTTCTACCTGGCCAGCCAAAAAGTGTCTGTCCAGTTTGGGCAGCTCTTAGAGCTCTTACGTTATGGAATTTGTGGAAAAGCATATGTGCTTGGGTTTTCGAGGGGAAACCCCCCAGAGGCAGATCAATATTATTTCATACTTACCATGACCTGCTTACTGAGGGGAGGAAAACATGGTTTACTGTCTGTGAAGCTCTTCCCAAAACTTCGGAGCAACGGGGGCGGAAGCTGCTTCAAGACTTCTATGATTCATGGGGAAAAAGCAACGTGCTCAGCTCCGGTGTTTCCAACACTCGCTTTACCTGGCAACAATCCATCCCCCCGCAATGGGAGGTCCCCTGGTGACGGGGAGGAATCAGAATTCAATTGGCGTCATAAGCGAGCTAGAGACACTAAATCCAGAACTCAGCTCAAGTTCTGATTTTAATACCTGCAGCTCTGCTTTGAGGCCTCACCTCCCTCACCTCCTTCGCAGCTTCGATTCTCCACGATTTATGCTTTAGAATGCTGCTTTAGTGTCCATCTTTATAAACCTTGCATAAAGGGCCCCTCTCTCCTTCTTGGTTCCATATTGTTTTTGGACTGCCTGGACTTTCCCCTTACTGTTCCTTTTCTGCACCTCTCTCTCCCCTTCTGCTTAGCAGGTTCGCTAGGGTAACGGGGAAGTTCCCCCTCTGTTAGCCTCCACAGCCTCCCTAGGGGTTATTTTTTCCACCTTTTAAACCTTTGTTTAATTTAATTTGATTAAAAGGCCTTTGTCCTTTTCTTATTAAAATAAAAAAGTATAAATAATAGACAATAACTTCAAGTTGCAATGTTATTGTCATTTCTGCAGGGATTCACCGTTCCTAAGAAGTTCCCTAACATGATTGTTCGGTTATTAGTTGAGCCTCAGAAATACATCAGATATTGGGAGAAAAATGGTTTAAATATGTATAATCAGTAGTTGGGATCTATGATAGTTCATTCAACAGATCTAGTATATCACCACCTGGGCTCTATTTTTTTTTTTGTTTCTGAAAATTTTAATGAAAGAGCAGCACTAGGAAGTGACAGTTCAAATCAGGGCCCTTTAACACAACGAGAGGAGTAAATAGCTCTTTCAAATAATCTTGCTGTGATGCTCATGGGACACTGCCTAAGAGAAAGGGGGGGAGAAATAATACCTCACAAAACTAGGTAGCAGAAGTTGATCCCGCAATCACCTGTATATTATTCAACGCACTCTCCAACTGAGCCACCTACTGGTGAAAGGAGAATTTTCTAAGCACAAACGTCTTTGAACAGGTCCTTGACAGACACTAAGCTGCTGATCAGCACCAGAATTGTCATAACATCAGGCAGAGTTGTAGTTACTCAGAACAACTATTACTGAGATTTGCTGAGCCTGTTCTCCCACTGTTTTCCCAAGAAAGTGATATTTAGCTCCTGCCACACTGCATAGCTAGCTGTCTGCTCCACGCACTCCAATCCGGAGACCCTCCCTTGCGAAAAGCAATTACGCAGTTGTATAAACAAGTTCGTCACGTCAGGCCCCATGTGCTTCATGTTTGATGCGAGTGTGACGCATTGCCTACAATCCATCTATCCTCAACAGCATTCATCCATAAGGTATATTCTCTCTAGATGCCAAAAGGTCTCTGAAGGCCCGATAAGATATCGACGAATTAAATTTGTCATTTGGTATTCGTATGCATCATAAATGCGGTATGAAGGTTGTAACGGTATTATACCCTCGTCGAGGCGCCAATGTACCGTTGCTGTGGATAGTCACCTACGTATATTGGCTGGATATCTACGATGTGTGTAACGATAATACTATATGTATAGAGAGGGTATTCAGTTTGACCGTAGGCTGGCAGCCCGTTGAAATCGTGTCAGGCGCTCAGGCTAGCCACGGACTCCATCCGACGGCCGAGATATCGGAGTACGTATTTACAGAGAGTTAATTACAGTTATTAATCACGAAATTATCGTATTAAATTTAAGCATGCGACTCCTGTCGCTACGACCTGCGCTGTAACGGCTACCGCGGTCATAGGCTTGGCTACGGTGTAGGCCGTGGATGGACGAATACACGATCTCATCCACAAGATACGCTTCGGAAGTGATCTTTTTGGCCTCTATGTAATTATTCAAAATATGCTATTGACTGATTAATGCTAGAGGAGGTTTGGGTCACTGCAATGCAGCGATTTTTTTTGTAAATTTAAAAAAACAGCACGAGTGGTTATTAAGTTTTACAAGAAATAGCTATATATTCGGTTCATCCATTGAAATTCGGATAGAATCATCCTCATATGTACTTTCATCCATTTATATCATCCATATTTGGCGGATTCATCCATTATTATTTTTTCTTTGGAGAAGTTTGGCGATTCATCCATGAAAAATCGGGAATTTATGACAGAATGTTCCATGCGATTTTTCGCCAAAGAAAAAAACACTTTGGGTGTGACCAGGGTTTCATAATCCAATATCAAAAGCCTCCGGTCACTCCTTTCGCAACTTCGTACTCCTCTAGTACTCCACATTTTGTCGTCCGTAAACTCAATTTTCGCCCACGAGAGACCCCCAACCCTCCCCTAGCATGGCTCCTCCCAGCCGTTACCTAGTCCCTAACCTGTGTATTACGAAGAATTCTGTTATCAAAGGGACCCCTTTATTTGATGGATTGATTGATGGACGACGGTGTGCTTGAGGATCATTATACGGTGGACCCAAGGACTCATGGCTCAATAATGTGGGATGGGGATACAAAATATGGCCCACATTCTTTCCATATAAGGGACTAGATTCTGATGGATGAATAACAAGGACATATATCTGTTGTCTATGTTTGCAAGCACCTAGATTTGCAATGATGGAGGGCCCACTTTGCAAACATTCAATCAATCAATCAATCAAAGAAAGAACGCATGCATGGGAATGGGCCCATATTATGAACGGAAAAGTTCATTCTCTAGAAGACAGCGACGGCCCTTGTCATCTTATTAGAGCAAGGCCCATAGCGCCTACAAAGAAAATGGGTATACCACCCCATTTTGTTTCTATGTTCGAAAAGACAAACGACCTTTCTCTAAAAGAATTTAAAAAAAAAAAAGACCCAAAAATCACAAATTCTCTTCATACTAATTAGTAATCACTTTCATCCCATTGCCTAACCAAACCTAAACTGCCTTGGTTTGCGTGCCTAACCCATAAAATAAAATTTGGGAGACTAGGGTTTTGATTTGAGTAAAAGGGGCTCTTAGGCTGTCCGATCCCCTTTGAAGTTTCAAAAACAAAACAAAAAACAAAAAGGTAATAACTTGGTCAAATTTTTTAAGGAAATGGGCTGGACACGAGCCTCCCTGACAAAACTCATCCCTAAATGACCACAACTTTTTGGAAATAATTGCTATGTCGTGTACTGTACCTCAAATATATCCACATCGTTATCCGTGCTAATAACTGAGAAATCTCCTCACAAAATTATTACTTCTACTTCTTAGCCGCCTTCCAATCTAGTCATCAATCAATGAACCCTAGTCCTCAAACGATTAGAGGAAATGTCGATAATTTCAGTACCTTGGCTTTCTATATTACAAGGTAAGTCCTGCCCAAGCCTGTGTTTTCCCGTAGGGCAGGATTCCAAAAGATGGGGCAGGAACTTAAAAATTCGGCTGAATAAGACAAATCCTAACAACAGTCAGTAGCTCAGATGATTCTGGGGTCGAATCCTGCTACCTCGACGGGTGTGGCATGCTCTTCTCCCCCTGCCTTCGCTTGGGCGGTGTCCCATGCGAAAGACTTCACGGCGAGGTTACAGTGAAAGAGGTTATTTTCTCCTCTATAATTGCGGGGCCTGTTTTGTGAGCTGTCGCTCCCAGGTGTTTCCCTTAAAAAAAGAAAAAAAGAAAAAAATTCTGCCAATGCCCGAATGTGATATTCTATGGTGGTATTCCGGACAGGGTACTTTATGATATTTTCTTCTTACAACACATGCAAGCGAGAAAAAGCCCTTTCCTAAGAAGAAAAATGTCTCTCCGCAAATTGGTATCCCACAAAGTGAATTGATAAATTGGTAGCCCACAAAGTAGAAGTGGGACTTCTCTGTCCCCTGTTCCTACAAAAAAGAAAAAAGAAAAAGAAGTGGGACATCAATGAAGAAGGGTCACAATTCCTTGTAACGGTCGGGGTCATTTAGGGATATTTTTGGAGTGATTGAATAAAGACACCACAAAATGCTTTATGGGACGGTCAACGTTGCTCTTATCCATGCACCCGAGTAGGTACTCATCACAAGGAGGGGACCCAAAATGATTAGAGTTGTATGGGGGGGTGTGGGGGACCCACAGAAACAAACCAAAAAAAAAAAACAGAGTCCTGAAGTAATCTAATTTAGCCCAACAATCAAGAAAATATATCGAAAACAATATCCATAGAACATGAAGAAATTAATTTTAATTTACTAAATTAGGCTAAACCCTAACCGGTTCCCCGACCCGCCTCCTTCTGCTGCGTCGCCATACAAATTTCCGCCACGTGTCGCCACTGCGCCGGAAGGAATGAGCTACAGTCGGCGGGCATAGGGATGCGCGTAACGAGCGCGGTAATAGGGAGGCCTACCGGACGCACAGTAGATGTAGGGACAGGCGCTGCAGTGCGCGAGCTATGGTGTCCCGCAGCTCGCAGCAGGCCCACGCTTTTATCCTTGCGCATTGTCCTCTTCTGCTCCTCCTTTGCCTTTTGAGGGAGGCACTGAGCAGAAATCACTCTGAACTATGCGGTAGCGGGGCGGATCCGCTGCTGGAAGTCCATCTTCATCCTTTCGTGTTCAATTATTCTGTCTTTTATCTTGCTTTCATCCTGTCGCTTTTGCTAATCTTGTTCCTGGTTTTGAGGTTCGAGCAATCCCTCCTGAGCAGAACATAGCAGTATCTGGTTCCAAAATCTGTGTACAATCTCTTGTATTATGTTCGCATAGGCCTGTTCTGCTGTTTCTATTGCTTCCTCTTTCGCTTGAAGGCATCCGCATTTTGTTCTTCTCCATGCGCCATTGAGCTTCCATTGCAGCGGCATCTCACTGCATTCTGCTCCCTTTATGTTCGACATCCGGTCTCTCTGCTCCCGAGGGATTATCTGATACGATTCACTCGGTAGCGCATCTTACTGCCGGCGGCATATCGTGGTACAAGGAACGATCGTGACTTTCCTCTGCGGGGGACAGTCACTTCCTCGAATCCAGTACTATTCCAAATGTGAGTGTTCCAGGCTCTCTCATTCTCAATGACTAATTTGTCGGCCACTGCCTTTGCTCTGAGTGGATGCCAACATGTCTGCTGCATTTTCCTACTTTCCCCTTTGCTCTGTATCGTACTATTTTCTGTCCTTCTCTTTCGTATGCAGTTTGGTACCTTGCAGCTCTGTTCTGATTATATATAATATTACCACCTATGTGAGAGCTGCATTGATACTGTTCTCTTTCAAGTTCATTGTGCTCGGCTTACATGGTTACAAGAAGAACCATGACCCATCAGCATTTTCAGCGACTCCGAAACACTTCGTCCTTTTGTGAATAGGTGTCGTTCTGACTCCATTGAGGGAGCTTCATGCCGTTTTGTTGCCCAACCACAAATGTGAGGTCCCAGAGATGGAAGTATGGGGATCATACAGGTTGGAGTTTGCTGGTATTTGTTATATAATGTCAACATGCGACATTGTCACAGACCGGAATAGAGACAATGAGTGAGACATATGGATATCCAGTACTGACTGAGGTATAAGTTCCGAGTAATTTGATAAGCTATCCGGCAATGGGATCTGGGTCATACGTGCGATGAAATATATGAAACGGATTAACTGGAACAGTTACCCTATAGAGCCCTGCTTGAATGGGTTTACCTCAGAAGTAGTGTCCTCGGAATAAAGAAACGCCCAAACTTGACGCTTGAGGCTGAAACTTTGTTGCCGACCGGCTGTGGCATTTAACAGTCAGGTCCACGGAAGCTGTTAAATGTTGGCCCAATGGTTTTTTTCCGTTTTGGCAGAGTATTTCATTTGTCATGATCGTCAGTCATTTCTTCAGTGAATTAGATCTGTCTCGGAAGCAGGTGGAATGACCAGCCTCGAGTAGTGTGCAATACAATAGTAGAAAGCTGAGCTCTATATCTTATGGACAGCAATAAATGTGAATATCAACTGGTAAGAGTTAGATGGTAGAAGATCTTCAAATTGGGGATTATATCACTCTACTCAAAACATCATCATTCAAACTTTCCTCAATTTGTAAGCCATTGCTTTTGGAATGGAGAGAGTTTTGTCTTTGCCTGCATGAACTTGCCAAAGCAATGGAAAGTGTCATGTTGGAAAATGAATGGAGCAAACTGTCGGCTGCTTTGAGACTTATTTGACTGCCAATCAAAGAGGCGATGTTAGCCTTTTAATTGATTTCTCAACCAGTCTGTGTAAAAAGTACCTTTTGACTGTTTCTCAGTGCACATTGACATAATGTACTGGTGTTGTTCTCTTTTAGTTGATTGCTACTGTTTGAGGGGTTTGGAGGATGTTCAGGTCCTTGAAGCTTGGGTAAGAGTTGGAGGCGCAAACATTCTACCATGGGAAAGACAAGTAAACCCAGCCAGTGGCTGAAAGCTGTCAAGAAGGTCTTCAGATCACCTTCCAAGGACAAGTCTACTGACAAAGATGAAACGGTATGTGGTTTTTTGAAAACATATCAGCATCCAATCTGAATACGTCATGGTTGAAGGACATCTTCACAGTGACTTCTTCAATATGTTCTGAAAGTTGATTTTCATTGCTGTATTATGTGCCAGAGGAAGTCCTCCAAGGAGAAACGCCGTGCCAGCCTTGAGGTATCGACGCCAACTAATGTATTGCCAACGCCCCTTCCACTTCCGTCTCTAGAGAATGTGGGTCTCATTGAGGCTGAGCAGGAGCAAAGCAAACAACCTGTGGCTGTAAATGCAGCGGCAGAACCCGTGGCAATAGCCAGTGAATGTCAGGAGGGGGAGCATGAGGAGGCCCCACAGTGCAACAATGATGGACAGTTCGAGGATGAGATGTGTGAGGAAGATGATGTTACTCGTGAAGAATTGGCAGCTATCAAGATTCAGCGAGCTTTCCGGAGCCACTTGGTATGAAGTTGTAGCCTTTCCTCATGTCTGCTGGTGACAAGAGTAGAATAGTCTGAGATCAGAGGAATTGGTTGATTGGCTCATAGGTCTACTTGCAACTTCTGTTGTCTTGCTTTAATTATGAATTTTGGCCCTAAACTAAGAAATTCACACTCTGGTTTGTACCTGTCTGGATGTGGTGGCACAACGGGCTCTGAAAGGGCTGGTCAGGCTCCAAGCCTTGGTTCGTGGGCATACTGTGAGAAGGCAGGCTGCCACAACGCTGAGGGCTATGGAAGCTCTAGTTCGTGTCCAAGCACGAGTCCGTGCTTGCCATGTCAGAATGTCAGAGGAGGGCCTGGCTGTTCAGGAACACATTATGAAACGCCGCCAGCTTCGTTCTCGCCCTGCCAAAGCCACAGTAAGTCTTAAACTGTCCTTTGGTCCTTTATCTTTGTTGCCGCACCTCTTTTGTCCTACTGTGATGTCCGGATTGTGTATGTTATACCATGACTTTAGTTATATGTTCTGTGTATGAATGTGTACCTGCTATGCTAGGTTTTGTGATTTAGGCATTGAGTTATTCGTTTCAGCACACAAGATGATGAGTGGCTCAACTTCTCTCCCTTCCTGCCACCCTCCAGTCATGCGGATGTTGGAACTTATTCAACTGTCCTGTGAGGGCAAACAACAGTTACCTTCTATGGTCAAATGATTCATGTTGTACCCTCTTGCAGTTGATGTACACGATGCCAGTTTCAGAGCGTCTTAATTTCTGTTTGTGGGGTCCATGTTCCTTGTCTCCCGTAGGAAGGAGGCTGGGATGCAAGCAATCTAGGCTCGAAGGACAAAGCGCAGAATCGGGAAGAGGGTGCTCGAAAGCGTGAACGAGCCATGGCCTATGCGTTCTCCCAGCAGGTACAAACAAACATATGCAAAATCAATACCTGTTTATGATCTGTTCAAATCTGTGAAATCAACCTGTTTATTGTTTGTTTAGATAGGCATGCCTTCTCTTTGTAGATGCAGGAAACTACGATGAGGGATTCTAATCATTCCTTTGATCTGTTGTCTATGCAACCTTGCTCTGAAGCTTAAACGAAGTGCACCAAAATGTAACCCGCTGTTTATCAACTGCGAACCCGACCAACCTCACTGGGGTTGGACCTGGATGGATCGATGGATGACTGCCCGCCCCTGGGAACATCGCCATCTTGCTGACCTGAAAACGGGTCTCGACACATGTGGAAAACTTGACGAGGTCAAGACAAAGCAGGTGGATTCAGGTGAGGCTCGGCTGAAATCTGGTGGGGTAGTCCCCACTCCGACGCAGGAAAATGGGGAGTTTTGCCATCCAGTTGGAGTGGACGAAACTTCTCGCGAGATTCTATCACCACCTAGTCTTCCTCCGTCACAGAGCAAGTTGCCATCTCCAGAGGAGTCCCTACCGCCAGCTATGGAAGGTGACCCTCAGTCAGCACCTCAGTTTTCAGATGTGCCATTGGACAACTCCAAGCCTCCTTCGCCACCAGTTCCATCCTCCCCGCAGGCTCAATCGCCTTCAACTGTCAATGGGGGGTCTTCTCCTGAAATTCATGTGTCCAAGGAAGCTACTTCAAATGGGGCAACATTGTTTGACAGCCCCAGCCTGTTAGCCTTGAATGGTGGATATGAAAACGAGGAAGAACACAGTGTTGGCAAAGCTAGTCCTCAGCAATCTGGCTCAGGTAAGACTGCCTTATGGCCCTGGTATGGTTTTTAGTACAAGGCAGTGAAAGAATTAGCATAGTTGATCTTCTCTTAAATGTATCAGTCTACTTCCAATGAAACCGGCAGGCACTAAACAAGCTGTGGCAGGGCTTATGATTAACTCAGCCAACAATGAGAAGGTGACGGATAATGGAGAGAGCACACTCCCATCAAGTTTCAAGCCCACAACAAGTCGCTATATGGCGGCAACAGAATCTGCAAAAGCAAAGTTCCGGTCACTCAGCAACCCCAAGAGTAGGACTATTGAGGCAGACGAGTCACCTGTCAGGCTGCAAAAGCGTCTCTCCCTGGGGGGTGCTCAACTTGGCAAGCCCAATTCCCCAGGTGGCACTCAGCGTTCACGACCAAACTCTCAGGTGACCCTCACACCAGAGGTCTGCTTGAAGCTCCAATGCATGCACTTTCCTCAAAAAGCTTCAGAGTATCCTGGCAATGTAGCTGAGTGTTTGATGTTACTAAAACTGGATTCGAGCTGTTTTGACAACTATAATTTCTATTTAGTGGAGTTCCTCTTGCTGTGATGCTGTAGTCATTTCCTTTTTTTCAGATTTCCACTTGGACTGCAGCTGGAGCCATTGTGGAGCATCTCATTGTACTAGCAGCAGCTGCTGCATATGCTTATTGTGAAACACTGTAATTGCAGGTGCGGACAAGTCTCAAGGCGGGCCTGTGGAAAGAGAAATCTGGGGAGCTTGGCATTGCGTCGCCCGGTCGAAGAAACTCTTTTGGAGGGGAAACTAAACCCAATGTCGTCAAATGGAGGTAACTGGTTGAGGTGGCTGGTCTTCCTTATGCGTACATAGGTAGCAGCATGCCATGTGGTGGACAGCTTCTTCCTTCTGCACATGAGGTAGAGTTGTTGCAAAGCTCAGCAAATGGGAAGGTGTTTTTCCAGAGAAGGATGTAACCAGGGTGGTATTGCAGTTTCTTTTGACAGTTTTTTGGTAGTACTTGGCTACCCTGCTGAGTAAAGTTCCCTCTTTCATTAATTTGTAGCCTCTTGTTATATGTACTGCTGCTAAATTGTCTTTTGAATATTATTGTTCTTATCAATGGACGGTAGACAACATTGTTACCACAGTGCTTGGGAAGCTTATTTCTGCTAAAGGCAATACCTCAAGCAGAAACTGGTATTCGTGTTTGTGCTTTTGTTTGTGCAGTCATCAATTGAACTATACATCATTGCCAAGTTTTTCTGTTCCCTTGGTTGCCTTGACCTGAGCCTAGCTAAAGTGAGGATCTCTCTCTTTACTTGGGATGATTTTTCCGTCACTTTTTGCGGATGTTCAGCATCCAAGTAGCGATCAGCTGGGGTAACCTTAAGGAAATGTTCAAGGTGCCTGATGCTCCTTCAGATACCCTTCCAGCAAACCTCTTGGAGCAGTTTTTCTCAAATGTTTTCTTCTCAGTACAAAAAGTAAAACTTCAGGTCCTAGTTCACAAATGTGTTATGCTTAAGGCGAAGATGCTGACTGTCTTGATTAGCTTTCCTGCTGATTGCTAGCCGACATCATGGCTGAGTTTTCCTTTTCTTCTGCAATAATGGCAGAAACTCACTACCGAGATTTGTACAATGGTATGGTGATGGGTCTGAGCGTCGGATTATATGTTAGCTATACCCACTGTTGGGAGCTGATGAAGTCAGTTTGGAGTGTTGGCTGGCAGCTTGTCACTGCCATACATGATGAATGTTTTTGTATTGAAATTGTCCCTTGCAGTTTACTAGCCTGAACCAAATGTTTTCTCTTCTGACATATCTTTGTGGTACTCGCCTCTTTTCATGTGGTGCCCAGAACTTAGATGGTTGGCACCTCCAACGATCTCTACACCGAAACTGGACAGTGAATCAATTCTCAAACCCAAGCATCGTACTTGTGCAAGGCCATCTGTTCAAGGATCAAGAGCACCTATGGTGATGGTCAGCTATGGTGATGTTAAATTCTCCTTCCAGTCTTATTTTAGGGCTAAGTGTTGGACCCGTTTTAATTTAATTAGCCTTGGAGGTGACAAGTTTTGGTGACTGCTCTGGTTGTGTAAAGAAGATTCCAGGGCTTTGCTTGTGTGTTGTCCCCTCTTGGTTGAATGACACAGCACGATGCCATTTCATTGATTGAGGAGGCTTACCTTTTGTGTCTGAAAAGCTCTTAGTTTGATAAGTAAGTTCACACTCCCATGGGCCTAGGCCCCCAAGGATGTCAATAAAATCTTCTGTTCATTCATACAATTGAGCTGCCAGCAAATTCTCTGTACTGCAGTCAATCACAAGAACCCAACGGCAATGGTACTTGCTGTTGTGCCTTGCCAGTTTGCCTTGCTTGTTTTATACAGATTGTCAAAATTCTTTCACAGCAGCTTCCAACCGCAGCCTGTGCAGGGAAGGGATGCAGAGACGACACAAATAGGGGCACCCTGGCAGGTCTACCGTCGGATGGCCGGAAGAGGCTGTCCTCCTCTAAGCAACCTATTAGGTACAAGTCTGAATTGTTCCCGGGAATTGGGCATACACCCACCCATAGAGCACACATCAAAAGCCCATTAACTTTCAAATGCCGGGAAAAACAGATTTTGGTGTCAATTTGTAAATCCGGAGATGGCAGTCAAACTTTGTAGCTCTCCTGTGAGAGATCCTTTGCAAGAGCCCAATAGCATGGTTTTCAAGGTCATTGGTAGTTATGAACAACAAAGGTGGGTGAATTGAAGCAGACTCTTCATTAACTTCATTAGTACAATGTAGTCAGTCAACTTTATTCTCCTTGCTGGAGCTGATCCTTCAAGGCAGTGGGGCTTTATAATGACCCACAAATTCAGTGCAGCAAGTGCTTCAGAAATTAACCTGGGTACAACATCATTTGAAGGCACGAGAAAAGTAAGGATCTAAAAATGATCCACGACACCTTGTCATACGACATTGTCGTCATCAAGAAAGAACAGGTGAGCTTGCCAGTCTGTGACTCTAAACTCTACTTTTTCCAGGTCAATACAATTAACACTGGTGGATTCCTTGGCCGCCCAAGGGAAGCCACTCCTCTCGACCTCTAACAAGGCCGTCAGTTCTTGCCATGGCCAAGGCGACACTCCACTTCTTCCCGAAGAGGATGTACAGTAACAGCGCGACCTCCACCAGCTGTCTGCGGTGCACGCCCAGATAACTCTCTCTCTCTCTTCGGTTCAGAAGAAAAGCTCTCAAAATCACTTTTTCCCTGTGATGAGGCGCCTAAGGTGTCTAGAGGATATATCGTATAAAACAACCTCGGAATTTCCTCTGTTAACCCCTAAAGGCCTACAGCTTCTTCCACCCTTGACTGCAATATCTGCACCCCTGGCCACCTTTTTATTCACGACTAAGACTGCTAACTTAGATCTAAACAGCTTGAGAGTAGAAAATCAATCTGTACATATACAGCCTCAAATTGATAGTAAGAATCTTCCAACTAAAGAAGAAGAAGGAAGATTGTTGTGTCCACAGAGGGTTTAATTACCATATGTCGCCCTTAATTAGACGAACTCAAATCGCCGAACCAGTCAGTGCCGCCCATTGTGAACAAGCACTTTAGGTGAAGAGGACAAGAAAGGTATTTTGATATCTACCGTGCCAATCGTACGGATGTGTTAGATGACTTGAATATGACAAACAATCGCACTACATTGGACTGGTCATCTGGTAGCAATCTTGTGTGCTCTAGAATCCATAGCAATGACTGACACAAGTACTGACGTCAGCTATGGACAGGTAGGTCAAGGTGCTGTAGAAAGAAGTGTTAAGGCAGCACTCTGCGAGTAAATTTGACCATGATCACATTAAAGAGCTGATAGAACGACCTGCTTTGAACCTATGACTCACGGATGTGTAGAAATAATCTCCTTTGAACCACTTTAGAACTGTTGAAGCTCAAAATGGAAAGATCTCTGCCTTCTCTTCTGAAGCTGATTGGGGTGCAACACATAATACTTACTTGTTGCTTACAATCGGAGTCTGCCATGCAGTCCCTTCAGATAAATGCAAACCCAATCTATCCACATGTACATTCCATCTGTAATTATAGATGAGATCCATTGATGCTTGTCAACAGGGCCAACTCACTAAACTCCAGCATACTGCAGATGTGAAAACCTAATGTTTCTCTCTGGGAAATCTGCATGTCAAAATAAACTGAGTGAAGTTTAGCTTAGCTTCGACCGTTAGGGTTCATTCTTACGTTCCAAGGAATACTCGCACACTCTCTCGCTTTGGTGAATAGTTCCGTCTTGCTCTTGAAAGGTGATCACGTCCAGAGATGGACCCGCTTCCAAGTTATGTGCTTGGAAAAGCTCCAAGCATGAGACCAGCTTCAGACCGGCACCAGAAGTCCTCTGATAACAAACAGAAGACAAAATTGTCTCGGCATTGATCATCTGCGGCCTGTCCAACCCATAAAGTTTTGCTCTCCTTTCTCCTATGAAAGGATGGCAGCATGCTCCGGAGCTCTCCTGCGTGCTCTGGAAGAGACCATACGGAGGTCCCTGTCGTCTCCCTGCGGAGAATTGGAAGGCCTCACATTATGTGGCAGATTACCGAGCCAGGCTGTGGAGCGGAATTGGGTATTCACTTTCACAATTCTGGGCTCGAGACCCTTCCAAGTGATGTCAATGACGCCTCCCCTGCCTCCAGGGAAAACGAACAAAGGTATAGACATGTCCTCGATTTTAAAGTAGGGTCTCTTAACTGCGTGCATCGGACTTGACCCATCCCAGCAGAAACCACACTCTTGTTGTGTTCCATCAGCTCCTTCAGTATCTCCGAAAATATCTGCATTTGATGTATATTCTTTTCTTTCCATCATCGCATGAGGGAGGGCGAGATGTACTTTGTTTTATATGCCTTGTAGCCTCTATGTGATACTCTTGCTTCAGGAGCATACCCATCGGGTTTCCTTCCAGGGAGAGATTTATGACAAGGCTGGCGCATATCCCATGGAAATCCAGCGGCGAGAATTCTGAGCTCACTCATTATTTATAGGTCTACGTCTGCCAAATGTGACACACGTGTCTGTGTAGCATTGTCGAACCCATTTGCTTCACGATTTTTTAACACTGGGGGTTGAGGGCACATAGCTAGAGATTTTTCTAGTGACTTGCGAACGTTGGCTCCTACGAATCCTCATAGAGAGCAACCCTCCCGGAGCCAATTGTTAGAAAAACCCAGCAGAGTAAGGAAATTTATCCTGGCAAGGATGATCTGGTAAGTGGGAACGGAGTTACAGCTGGTCCAGATATCATTTTAGGAAAGCCAAGCTGAAGGTCTATGTTTTAGTGGGGTTTGCTTGCAGGCCAAGCAATAAGCATAGACCAGCTTTGGCAGGAGTTCAATTCAAGTCCTTCTGAGTGGTGGGACAACATGTTGTGTAAGGTGAGACTATCTCTACTGTAACCATGTTCAGTTGCATTTACTATTTTGTCGTTGTCTAAGCTTAAGGTTGTTGATGCCCATTTGGGAAGCATGACTGAAAAGCATCATACTGATCTTTTTTCTCATGGAGGCTGATATGATGATGTGCTCTGGTAGCCTAGACCTTGCGCTTGGTTGCTTTGGGGTAGATTGAAGTTGGTTTGCTCAAATTTGTGGCTTGTTGCTAGAAGCTTCAGCTGCACGCACACTTGTGGTTTCACAGGAAAGTCTAAGATCACCAGAATCCAGACGGAAGTGCACAAAAGAGGTCCTTCGGATTGACAGCTGGTTTAATCTTCCTTGGGTGAAAGCAGAGCTAGCTACCAGGACACAAGGTCAGACACAACAAGATTGTACACTCGTACCGGAGTTCGTTTCTAATTCTGGTGTGAGCACTGGAGCTCTCTGGAAGTTTCAAGCCTGCACTCAAGATTCTGGTGGGATGACAGATTATGGACGAAGGAGAGAGTGTGGTCAGCTATGGGCTGTGGAGGAATGTAAGTATTACCACAATGAGTCCGGTTTGTAACTTCTTCAGTATCTTCTGCAACATCTTATCTTTTGGTGTGTTTGGGTGTTTCAATGGCAGCAAATGAAACTTGCAGAAATGTTAACAGAATTCACAATAGCACTCAATAGAGACCCAGGTGGAGGCAAAGTCCCCTCATGTTCTTGCAGTTCTTGCATGCAGGCCAAGCAATGAGTTTAGAACAGCTCTGGCAGGATTTCTTCAGAGATCCTTCACAGTGGTGGGACAACAGGTTTGATAAGGTGAGGCTATCTTCAGCAAGGACTCAAAAGAGAGCTTGTGACTGAAGCTTGCTCGATGATTTTTAATGGACTGGCTTGTATCTCCGGTTGCTTGGATTAATTTCAATTTGTCTGTTCAATGGGAAAGTTCAGCACAAGGGAATCTTACTGTTGCTGTCAGTATGTTCTCCTTCATTGGTAGCAGGGAATGAAAGTAGGCTGTCGAAGGTGGTTCTCTGTGATCTGAAAGATGCTGTCTATGCTGTTTGGTCTATGTGGGGCTGTGGTTGAAACCCTGGCTGGCAGCTGCCCATTGGAGCTTTTCACAGAACAGTCCAAGGTCACCAGATTTCAGACATAAGCGCACCAAGGAGGGCCTTTGGATTGAGAGTCGATCGAACCCTTCTTGGGTAAAAGCAGAACTAGCTGCAATGATACAGGGTCGAGCACAAGCTGGCGATGGTTCTAATATTGATACAGACCATGGAGCTCGAACCCAAGAATACAACGGGTATTGTTTAGGTGATGATTAAAGGGTTTCAACTTGAATGGATTGTATCAAAAGTCTGCTCTCAAGTTAAAAGATTACTACCATAATTACTACCATAATTAAGTAACCGTTGTTAATATTTTGTCTTCATAAAAATCTTTTTCTTTGTGGTATGAAGGAGCTTTGCAGCTAGGTAAATTTCTGTGTAGAGGTTTGGTAACTACTAGTGGTTAGTCATGCAGGATGGTGTCCATTGGCTTTCAGACTGGTGGCACCTCTACCGTCTCCACTGCTATGGGAAGAAGACCAGGAGAGGGAGTCCACAAGAACTTCTCTAGCAGTAGTGGCCATGTGAGGACTCTATGTAAGGCAGGCCGGCTGAAAGAGGCGCTGCACATCCTGAACAAAGAAGGCACTCGGGCAGACCCAAGTACTTACTTCTGTCTCTTGCAGGCATGCATCAGCATGAAATACCTAGTAGAAGGAAAGCAGGTGCACTCCCACATCATCCAAAATGGATTCAAGCCCAACATCATTCTATCAAACATCCTTGTGAACATGTATGCGAAGTGTGGGAGCATGGTGGATGCACGCGCTGTGTTTGATGAAATGCCTGAACGAGATATGTTTACATGGACTACAGTAATAGCAGGATATGCTAAGCATGGTCTTGGAAAGGAGGCTTTTGAGATCTATGAGCAAATGCAATGGCAAGGGGTGATGCCTGACAAGGTCACATTTACTTGTGTTCTCAATGCATGTGCCACCATGGAAGACCTGGATAAGGGCATGCGGGTCCATGCTGACATTAGCAAAAGTGGAATTGGGCTAGATATCATTCTGGAGAATACCCTTATTGACATGTATGCAAAATGTGGGAGCATAAAGGAGGCGCATCAACTATTTGACAAAATGGCTACACGAGATGTGATCTCGTGGAATGCCATGATCACAGGTTCCGCTCAGCATGGGTTTGGTAGGGAGGCTTTCGAGTTCTATGAGCAAATGCAACTGGAGGGGGTGATGCCTGATAGGGTCACATTCATCTCCATTCTGAATGCATGTGACTGCTTAGGAGACCTGGACAAGGGCAAAGAGGTCCATGCTGCCATTCGCAAAGCCGGGATTGTCCCAGATATCATCTTAAAGACCGCCCTTGCTGACATGTACGCCAAATGTGGGAGTATGATGGATGCCCGTGAAGTGTTCGACAATATGGCTAAACGGGATGTGGTCTCATGGAACATCATGATTGCTGGTTATGCTCAGCATGGGTGTGCAAGGGAGGCTTTCGATATCTATGCCCAAATGCAATTGGCAGGGGTGACACCCGACAGGGTTACATTCATTTGCATTCTCAATGCCTGTGCCAGTCTAGGAGCCTTGGACAAGGGCAAAGAGGTCCATGCTGAGATTTTGGAAGCTGGAATAGCTTCGTACATTAATCTGGAAAATACCCTTGTTAACATGTATGGCAAATGTGGGAGTGTACAGGATGCACGCCAAGTGTTTGACAACATGGCTGAACGAAATGTGATCTCCTATAATGCGATGATAGCAGGCTATGCTCAGCATGGCTGTGGTAGGGAGGCACTGAAACTATTTGAACAAATGCATCCGGAAGGCTTGAAGCCAGATGGTATCAGCTTTATTGCAATTCTCTCAGCATGTAGCCACATGGGCCTGGTGGATGATGGGTTTTGCTACTTCAATTCCATGAATGGAGATTATGGTCTCACTCCTACAGTTGACCATTTCGGCTGCATGGTGGACCTTCTTGGGCGCGCAGGGCGATTGGATGAGGCTGAGGACTTCATCAACAAAATGCCAATCGATGCAGATGCTTCAGTGTGGCGGCCATTGCTTGGTGCCTGCAGAATTCACGGTGATGTGGAACTAGCAGAGCGTGCAGCAGAAACCCTTCTGAAGTGGGATCCACAGCATGCTGCAACTTATGTGCTGCTATCAAACATCTATGCTGCTGCTGGCAGGTGGGATGGTAAAGCAAAGGTGAGACGAATGATGGAGGACAGAGGTGTCAGAAAGGAGCCAGGATGCAGCTGCATTGAGGTGAACAACCAGGTGCATACATTTGTTGTGGAAGACAAATCCCATCCACAAATTGAGGAAGTCCATGCCGAGTTGAAGAGGTTGTCCGAGCAGCTGAAAGATGCTGGGTATGTGCCTGACACACGCTTTGTATTGCTTGATCTGGAGGAGGAGCAAAAGGAATTTTCTCTTTGTCACCATAGTGAGAGGCTTGCCATTGCGTTTGGTCTCTTCAGCACACCCCCTGGAGCACCCATCCGCATCATCAAGAACCTTCGGGTATGTGGTGACTGCCACATTGCCACAAAGTTCATCTCGAAGATTGTTGGGCGAGGTATTGTTCTACGGGATGCCAGCCGCTTTCACCACTTCCAAGATGGGGTTTGTTCTTGTGGGGATTACTGGTGAAGCGCATGCAACATGAAAGAAACTGCGTAGGAAGATTATAACACCCAAAGCAGCAAATTGTCGTTCAAGGTGATAGTTGCACTTTCTGTCAGTTGACCATGGTGATGATGATGATGTTCATGTATCATTATCTGAATGGGAGTGAATTTAGAGTCCCTTTCTGAGAAGGATCTGTCAACAGATTGTGCAAGGATTTTTAAATCCTCCTGTTGTCGGGGTTGAAAGTTTTGTACCAGAACAGTATAAGGGGAAAGTGCTCAGAGGGTCATTTTTGTTGTACTGACTGGGTAAAAAATCGAGTTTCTCAGTACATGTACACCCATTCCTGCTGCTTCCACATCTTGAGACTTCTCCACTATTTAATATCATTGATGTTCCTCTGTCAGAGTTGAGCTCTCAGTTTTAAAGAACAATTAAAGGTGATCACCATACAATAGAAGTTAAGGGAGTCAATATTTGTTTCCCTCTTGATGACACTATAAAGTGTGACAGTACAGGGCTCTCTTTTTCTATGTATTACCCAGATGCCGCAATAGCATTTAAAATATGCCAGGGTTCATGTCATGTGGAACCGCAGGGCCACTGTGGGTTTCAGCCTGGTAGGCTCCCTGAAATATCACCGAGGCTGGGAGGCCGAGGGAAATTTGAGGGCAGGCTGACAGGCTGAATCAAGTTAACATCCACACCATCCAACTCTTACTCAGAAATTCCGAAGAATCTATAAATGGATTTCAAGTGGATTTCTGGAATTTCAGGGTAGCTTCTGTCCAGGAATCCCTGACTAGATTACAAAAGGAAAACGCACCTGCCATGGATTACGTTTCTGCAGATTTGCTTGCTCCTCAGCTGTTTTGCTCCCACCAGTTTAGATTGCAACATCAAAAAGAAATTTGCAGTCTGCATGCTAGCCTAACACCTCACAAATATACCTTCCTCCAAGAGAGACATCATGCAGCAAATGTATGGCTCTTCTATGCGATTCAATGTACCCGGATTTACTTCAGAGGCAGGCCTCAGAGGCAGGTTTGTGCTGGTTAACAAGGACCTTCACAGGCTACGACGCCAACCAAGCAAATGGTTGTGAGAACTTCCCAACTACAGGGAGATCATGGCGTGCTTGAGAGCCAAGACTAAAGCCTTCATGCTTATTAATGTCCATCAGAAAGATGTACCCATATCAGAAAACCACAAGTTGAAGCAATTTACCCGCAATCATTTTATACATGCACACAGGAAAGACATGATGTATTATTTGCCTAACTGTAATGGCTTTGCAGTTGTCTGATTGTCAGATTTCTCTTCCCATTCTTTAGGTTCATGGAATTGGCAGGGAGGCTTGGCAGAGCCTCTTGGCTTACCACAATCAGCTTCTGCTGCTGCAGCAGACTCCCTACCTAACGATGTGGCTTCTCAACTCCTACAGAACAATGATAGGGGAAGAACGGAGGACAGGAATACAACCACTGGCACTCAGAACACAGACTAATGGAGAACTTAGATCAGGAGATACACAGTAAAGTTTGAACTAGTTGAACATGCAGAAGATGGTGCTCGACATTGGAACTCACAAATGTGGGCACCAAAGCTTTGAACTTCAAGTACAACAAAACGGTCGGGGAAAAAGAGGGAGATATCCAAGAAAGGAATTGGGGCTCTGATACCATTTCAAGAATGGACATAACCCATGGCAACACTGTAACATCATTCATCTAGATGGATTGTCTAACCATTTTAAACTTCCATTACTTCTTTTATTCGGGACGTTATGAAGTACCATTCATTTGATTTGATTTCCTAACCCTGACTCACCTTATGCATCCCACATAATCAATTTTTATGAGAAATAACAATCAGGAAGAACAAGCCATTTGTTCCAATGAAGTGGCCTCTGGATTGGTCATAGGTTATCATGTGCTTCCTACTGCTTTAAGGGCCTCCTGTCTCCAACTTCTTCTATCTCCATATATTGCAGACCTGGCTGTTTTACCACCCACAGGACTCGGGAGATTGAAAAGAGTAATGTCAAATTTGTAGATGATATATTCACACTGCGGATCCACGAAAGAAACACTGGAGTTGTAGGCATTCTGGGGATGTGCAGAAGGATGTTAGTGTGGCTCGCAGCTCACCAAGTAGAAGTGGTCCTCCAAGAGTCTGCAGCACGCCAACAGAAGAACACTGGACCATGGTTGGAGTGGGAAATAGCATGTGCTCTTCTTGACTGCAAGTAGCACAAGTACAACGATAATCAGTAGGCTTGACTTACCAAGACCCAGACCCAGATCTAAAAAGAGAGGAAGTGCAATATTCAACGAAGTACTCTCGCTAGATACAACATCTGTCATGATACTAGACAACTTGACATTTTGGATCAGAGTATTTTGTAAAATGGGTTTCAAACCATTCAGTTCTATGCTTTTCTAAACAACCTTTGAGTACTACAAATCAGTTGTGGCAATCACGCCCATTATTCCTCATAGCTATACCTTCTCTTAAACACTCTCATTATCTCAAGACTACAGTGGTGTCGATCCCTCTTCACCTCAGACCTCCCCGATCTCTCCCTCTCCAACCTGCAATCTCAATGCCTCTCCCACACTCCCTCTATCCTCTCCCCCTCCGCAGCCACGATGCTGCAAGGTGAATTTTCGGATCTGGAACTAGGGGCGGCCCTCAACAAATTGCAAAACAACAAATCTCCTGGAATTGATGGTCTATCAGTGGAATTCTACAAAGCTCTTTGGACCGACATCTCCCAGGACTTTACCGACATGGCAAACCATCTATTCTCCATGCAATCCATGCCGCCTTGTATGTCCCAGGGGGTCATCACCCTGATCTTCAAAAAAGGGGACAGATCTAATGTTTCCAATTACAGGCCCATCACGCTCCTCAACGTCGCATACAAAATAATAGCAAAAGTTCTGGCTATGAGTCTACAGACCTTGTTGCCTTCTCTAATTAGACCCAACCAATCTGGCTTCAAAAAGGGTAGATACATTCTGGACAACCTCCTACAAGAAAAGAATGGGGCGCTCCACAAGTAGCCAGAAACAACTATTGATCAAGGGAAAGTCTAAGAGTCAATGTCTCATGCAGATATGCTGCTACAATTCTGATCCTTATGATGGAACAATTCTGAGAGATTGGCTATCACAGAACTTTATGATTTCAATGGGAAGATCATGAGCTTATGGAGCAAAAGAAAGCAAGATTTAAGCAATGAAATGAATGAAATGAAATGGTACTTTATGACGTCCGAGGAAAGCTCAACAAAACAAAGTGGGGCTCTCAAACAACCAGCCGAAAAAACAACTCGTCATCAAGAGATTCTCTATGATGTAAAGACTCATGCAGACATACTGCCAGGCATTTGTGATCCTTCTTATGAAAGACCTCAGCAAAGTATTGGCTGTCCCGGAATAGGCAAAGGTTGAGAGAAAAGGTAGTCCTCATTCTTGATTTGTCGGATGAGTAGTCCAAACCAGCCTAGGTTTTGGGAAGGTACCTGTCAAAGTTGTGACTGAACCGTCCATGAACCATCCCTGCTCTCTGCAAAGCACCTTTGCCCCTCAAATAAGAAGAGTGAACTGGTCCTCAGGGGGAAGTATCAACAAAGCTCCTGACATGCCATTTTAATGAGTTGAGCTACACGGAGAACTAGGAGAACTCATGTAAAGGACACCAGCTTTGGAAAAGCTACATGCCAGTTCTTTCTGAAACTTTTGTTCTATCCAGCCCAGGCTTGAGTATGGTGCAAGATTCAAATCCAGAAAAATCCAGGCCTGAGTGAGCCCATGCAGATACATGTGCTACATCACAAAGCCCACAGGTCTGTTCAGGCGGGCACATTTTTTGAAAGAAAAACCGTCTAAGACAGCCACTTGTGGCCTCTGTCAGGTCAGCAAGGACAAGTTTTGATACTTCACTCATGGAGAGGATCACTAGGGCTAACTCTCAACACCCCCTCCATCAAGATACATGAGAGAATAAATCATGGACGTCCTCCCACATTTTCCATCCCCTCGAGAGACTGTCCCTTTAGTGGAGGAGATATCTTGTCAATCAATCGGCATGCATCTATCAAGGACGTTTGGCACCAGCAGTCCCCCAGGAATGCCTTGCTGTGAAGGCCCTATCATAGTTTCCAACTAGTGCTGCAGCAAGATCGCTCAGCAGTCAGAAAGTCCCGGGCTGCAGGATTGGTTCCCCATCTCCTCCTGCCAGTCCAAAAACACATAAGAGCATTAAAATCTAGAATGCCTATTCTTCCAACACCCAGCCACCCACTTCAATCCAGCAGAACAGTTATCCTAGGCTCTACCCTTTCACACCAGATGGTTCTGGCAAAGTGTGCAAGAGAAACATACACTTCTGAGATGGAGAACATCCTATCATAAGACACTAAAACTGTCCAACCATAACCAGGGTTAACATCTCCCACATACCCCCACCCAATTATTGGAGGTACTCCTGGGATGACCGGAGATCTTCTGTCAACTCCCAAGCTGTTCGACTTAAGCTAATCAAAGCAAATACATGAGGAAGTTGTTGAAGACCAGCACAGACAGTCCCATTTTAGTTGGGGTATTTCCATGTTGTTGTAGATAGAGTCACATCAAGTCATACAATGACATAGCAACAAAACGACAAATGTCGAGTTGTCACCTGAATGAGGTAGCATAAGCCAAGCATGATCTAGAGCTCTACCTTTCTTTCCGGAATGATGTTGAGTCACCTACACGTAATTTGAGTTATAGTCAAATGACCACCAGGGTCAGCGGTGTTGGTAAAGGAATCATCGCCACTGTGGGTGCCCGTGTTGCTGGTGCTGGCTTCCGATGCTGTATGACTTTTCAGAGATACCACGTAATCACCTGGGATTGGCTCCAGATCCTCCAGTAGAGTTTCCAACCGGTTTACCACAGACTGCGCACACTTACACAAAGTTCAACTGCCAGATTTCATAGGATTTTGTCAGACAAGAAAACTATCAGTAGCTAAGTCATGGTATTTCGAGGACAGCAACAGTTTGATCCTCCTCAGAATCTCACCAGCTTCAGGCACACAAACCCATCAAGAGACAGCTAGTGCAAATGACTCCTGTGTAACTTTCCATTGGCTGGAGTGCATTATACAGTTAAAATGGTTTACTAAAGACACCCAAAGTGGGTGGGGGTTGGGATTGTATCATGACAAGAGTGTGCTCATACATCTCCTGTGGTCATCAAACAAATGCTCTAGGCTAGTGTCTGACACTTGAGAGTGAAGCATCAATCAACAATCAAACATTTACACGCAATCTGTCCTTTTGAAAGATATAAGAGCACATCTGTGTAGAGAATCATCAACCTTCATGGAAGGACGATGTTGCCTCTCATACAAGGCACACTTGAGGGCTAAGTCTGCCATGGTTGTAAAGGCCTCTCGGGGATAGTCTGATTCGAGCCTAGAATCAATGATACGATCCACTCCCCCATTTGCGAATCTCGGTTTTACCTGCAGAAGATGGTGTTAACTGAGTTATGCCAGTAGTTGGCAGTACTTTTTCTTGGTGGCACACTTGATACTGAAGGAAGGGACAATGACGATGATCTGATTATAGAACATCATTCAGTGAGAATAACCTGATAGACATACAATGAGGATCGAAGGTAAGTGGATCTCATAAATGGTTGAATTGTGAACTAATCCCAGTAAACATTCATTGCATGGCATTTGAGCCCGCTATATTCTCCAGGTGATAAAGCAGCAATGTGCCACACTAGAGTAATATGTTCGGGGTTGTGAGCAGTTGAAGGAAACCACTGGGTAGAGGTTTAGGACCGCTAAACTCAGCACCCTCGAAGGAGGAGGAACGAGAAAAGGGCAGGTGTGTGTACCCATTCCACCAGGTTGAATTCTTCAGGACGTTTATGGTCAATTGCCTCCTGACCTGTGATGAGCACTAGCAACACCACTCCAAAACTATACACGTCGCTGGCTGTAGTCAACTGTCGCCTGATAAAATACTCCGGATCCAAATATCTGCTTGACATACGGAACTCATGAGTGTACGATGAAGCCCAAAATGAATACAAGACCACTTATGCAATCAAACTTACGCATATCTTGTGGAACCACACACTAGGAAATAGATGTACAGCGATCAGCAGGGTTTGGGGGGAGAGAGAGAGTACCCAGCAGTACCAGCAGGCCGAGTGGAAATGTGAGTATCCATGTCATTTCCCACTTTAGAGATCCCGAAGTCAGAGAGCTTAGCCACCATGAGGTCATCCAGCAAAATGTTACTGGGTTTCACATCTCTGTGTATCACTGGTGGATCCTGCCAACCCCCTCACAGCTAGTTAGACTAGTTTCCTAGAGAATTCCCTATGATTTTGATAGGTAGATGAGACCTCCAGGGCAAGAATTTTTCAAATTGAAAAGCGAAGGTAGGGTGAGAATGTACTCATGAAACTTTGTTTGCTGTAGCCTTGTGGGCATAGACCCCGCGCCCAGTCTGGACGGAAACACAGGGAATAGACACTACCTTTGTGAGGGGCTCACTCCAGTAGTGTGAGTTACCTTGATATAAACGATTAGTTTGGGCTTTCCAGATATCCTCTAGAAAGCCCATCACACAAGCATCAATCTGCTGTGTGTGAGCAGGCCCAAAGTTAGACCCCAACAGGGCCAGGGCTTTAGGCTGAGCCTCGAGATTTTGGAAGTTGGTGAACAGAGGTGCAGGAACAATGTTCTTGATGTTCCTGAAGAGGGACAATGTATCAGAAAATGGAAACTGTCTTCAGGTTGCCTGCACATAAGGCAATCTCCTTTTCCTCTCTGCATTTGTTTATTGTTCAAAGGTAGGCTCCCTGCCCTGAGTTTAAATTCAGCCTAGTGCCGAGGGTAGGTAGGCCCTTCAGATCATCCTTAAGGTCCTTGCCCATGTCACAGACTGGAAACAATTCAGGAAATTTTTCATGCCTAACTTCATTTTCATCCCGTAGGATCAATTCTTCTGGACTAGTATTCAGAAAATCACTTCTATCCTTTTCCGCCAAAACTTAGCCTGTTTAACAGAACAGTCTTGCTTCCAAGAAATATTGTCGATTATCTTAGGATATTCTGGTAGTAGACATTTGATTTAACTGTCTCCACCATCTGACCTTGAATTCATCTTGTCGAGAGCTTAAGGGAGGTATGCCAAACTCGCTCTGAACAGCCACGTTACCTGCTCTAGAATATGCTGACATGCTTTCTTGGAGCACCGCGACCTGAATGGATCTAGCGACTTAGCATGGTTGGAGTTGTGACCCGCACAGTAGAGCATACTCCAAGGCAGGCCTAATAACGTTGCGAAGCATGGTCCTTTATAATCCTCTGCAGTGGAAAAATTTAGTGAGACCCAAAGCTTTGCGTATAACTAATTGAATCACTTTTTATATATGTGCATCCCAGTTACAGCTGAAGGAAAACTCAACACCAAGATATGTAGGAAGGGAGCACAGGGATCTCCTAATTACCCCCATTTCCCCTCCTCCCTCCCCACGGTTGTTGAATGCCACCACTGCGCATTTACTAACATTAGCTTCTGGCCTCCACAGGTCAAAGTACCTCTTTGCAAAATCAATCAACTGGATGGGGTATCCCCTAGGCCTGTGAAGTCATCCGCAAACATAAGAGCTGGTTTGGTGGCATCACCTACCTTTATCCCAAACCCCTCACTTTGATCAATGAAAACATTGAACAGCAGTGCGGAGAGGGTACAACCTCATGCTACACCTGATCAATGTCAAAGAAGTTACACTTCTGTCCATTGACCGTAACACAGCTTTTGTTCTTTGCATAGAGGTTGAATACCTCCACATCTTTCCCCTCACCCCAGAAGACCAAAGCCGGAGCAACAGCCATACTGTGTCATAAGCCTTTTTGACATCCAGGAAGAAGACAAAAGTGGGCTTTCGTCCTTTTTCCCTCCCCTGGATAATCTGGCTTAGAGTGAAGATATGGTTGGTGCATCCCCTATGTCTCCAAAAGCCAGCCTTGCCTTCATGAAGACCACCTCTAGACTCCCGTTCAACCACAAGACGGGTGCTTATTATCCTACAAAATAGCTTGCCGACTGCGCTAAGGAGTGTAATATCACAATAGCTCCCAGGCCCTTCTCCGTCGCCTTTCTTATACAGATTGAAAGTGACGAAAGGGAATCACTTCAGTCTGCCAAGTAGGGTTAAGAGAAGGGCAAGGGCCTCTACCATAGGGTAACCACCATACTTGATTAGCTTGTCAACAAGACAATCAGGTCCACCTGCTTTATAGCCGCTCAGATGCTTTACGGCTTCCATGCTTTCAGAAGAACTAATGGGCGCGTTGCATCCCTTTCAGATACACCCCAGTTCATCAGGGCTGTGTTGGAATATAGGAACAGTTTTTTCTACGTGTCCTTCCATTCTTTAGAAGGCCCCTCACTATTCGAGTTAGATTCATGGCCAAGAAGGCTGTAGTGTAATCAAAGGTTTTGCCGATGGCAACCCTTGAAGGTACCACTGCACCCGTATTATTCCTTAAAGCCTGTACTTGCTGGCCATTTTTCGGCCTGTCAAACACTGTAACCGAACCATGGTGGTTCAAGTTAATGTCTCGGTACAACTCTTCCCAATACACATTCTTTTGAGCCCTTACAAGCTGGTTAACTTCGTTGCGCATTTGGTGATATCTACACCACAGATCTTTGTCATTTTTTTAGATTATAGCAGTCCATATAAAGTGCCTCAGTAAATTGGTCCACCAATTTACTGTTCTACTGCAGACAATTAATTTCCTCCCAAGATCTTATCAGCCACAGAGGTGACGAAACTCTCCAAAGAATCCACAGCCCGTTGACTTTGCTTCTTGCATCACCTAAGCCGGAAGAGAGGTCCTGGAGTAATTGGGTGAAGTGTGGGAGAGCCTCATTAAGGCCTGGATATATCGTGTCTGGACCTCTACTGCGTGGAACATTTTCAGGCGCCACTTTTGAATCGTTCGTTTCACAGATCTCTTGGTGTTAAGAATACACCTTTTGATCGCAGTCCAGACAAGAAAGTGGTCAGAAGTACCAGTATCGGTTCTATCAACCACCACTTTGGCACAGTGAGGAAACAACTCCTTGTCCACTATGAGAAACTCACGAGTCCATTGCAAGGACCTATAGTTCAAGGTCAGAAGTTGAAGTTCTTCCAGGTAGAGTGAGAGAAAGAAAGACAGTAGAAACTTCATACTGTCCATAGGGTAGAGAGAGAACAAGAAAATATACTTGGGGTATAATAATTTGCCACTACACGGGACTCAACTTCCACTTATTGGTGATCAATATGCATATGAAACATAATCATAGAACATGCATTGCATCGTTCGTGCTGATGCTATTTCTGCTCAGCTATATACACTCATTCAAGATCATTTGGGAACAACTGCTCCAAATAGGTGGTGGAAGAGCATGGATAGCTGGAAAGAGAGGTACCGCAAAAGAGTGGAGGTAGTCCAACCCTTGGGCCACCCCCAACGCAATTTCAATCCGCTTGTACCAATTCAACGTTTGTCCCGGTCTTCTTCCTGCACCAGCTTCATTTTCAGGGAACATTCAGAAATATTCTCCTTCACTATCAGTTGCAAATCAAAAGCATTTACTGGTTTAGAATCCAAGTTTTGTCCCATCTCCTTTCTGGATTGGTTGGTCCAGGTGGGGTCCTCTTCCACCCTGAGAAGAGAATGTAATCATTAGACTTTGTTTGCCATAGCCACCCTGAGAAGAGATAGGGATGAAAGGGGGACAGAATGGGTAAGAGCATAAAGAAAGCCACACAGTGTAATCTTGCAAGAAGTTATACTTTACAAGTTAAACCCTAGGTAAATGGCATATGAAAAACAGAGTGTCACTTCACAAACGAACAAATTACTATCAGAAGTTGGTCTCTGCGGGTAGGTCGGTTAGGGCTACCTTTGAGATGAGTGTGCAGGTTCCCATTCTTCATAAACTCGTACACCAGCATCTGCTTACCCATGCCCATGATGCAAACTTCAAACTCAAGTAAATATTGGATAGGTAGAACTAATCGCATAAACCATCTAGCAGAGATTCAAACGTATGTGAGAGTATCGAGAAACATACCTGCTGTCCAGCATCATCGCAAAAGCCCTCCAGCCGCACCAGATGGCGATGATGCAAGCGACTTAGCAGTGAAAGCTCATTGCGAAACTCGGCATGGCCTTGCAGGCTTGAGGGAGAGGCACGTTTAATTGCCACAAGGGTCTCAGATTCGAGGCACCCTGAATAAACTTGCCCAAATCCTCCTTCCCCTATGTGGCATGCCTTGTCAAATCCTTTTGTAGCTTTTGCAAGCTCTTGGATTGTGAATCGTCGTATACCCTTGGGGATCTCCCAGACTTCCGTACTTTTCTCTCCTAAACATGCTTGCATACAGTTAGGGTTAAGGCTCCCATGCCCCCAGAGTCATGTCAAGAGATCCCCTTTGAAGATTTTAACTAAAGAAAAGAAACCAGTACTCTAGACAACTGTATCTATCCTGTTCTCAGTGTCACAGGCTTTGCAACCAGGTAAATTTGGCAGAGGCCTGCATTGCAGCAGAGTACCTTCTAGCATGATGCCAATGTTAGCCCTCACATGACCACTCAAGGTAACCACAGGAAATGTTCACATGAGTTAGTAGAGTACAGTAATATATGACGTTACTGAATAAAATCGGGCTTTTTGCATGGAATAATTTGACAGCTAGAAGATCCTTACCCTCATCGCAGGTTATTGATGGATAGTGATCTGCTATAACCTAGTACACATTTTTTACAAGAAGAGCCACCAGCACATGTATTCAACATGCACAAAGCCAAATAATGATAACAAGCTAGCATAAATCAACAGGAATACACAACTAAGTCGCATCATTCTTCAATTATATAGAAAACAATGTCCCTAATGCCCCTTCTTTGCCAAGGGTCTACAGACAGGATGGTTGGTCTTATTTGAACAAACCTTTGCCAGCATCACTTTTTTCATGGAAATAGTCTGGGATTCTGTTCTTGTACTTCTTCCACTTGTACAGTCCAACCATACAGAGGAGGATCACAACAACCCCAACCGAGCCAAGGATAGCACCCAGCAGTACTCCAATTTTAGTACCAGAGTGACTGCTTGGTACACCTGAATTGACAATCCAAGGAAAAGCTTCACATTAGGACATTCTCTCATTGTTGCTAATATACTGTATTCATAATGCAAGTAGAAGAAGAATGCAAAAGAAATTGCTTTCAAACTGAATGAGCTACAACATGTTGTACCCAAAAGCATCACGAAAGAGCCACTCACTTTCTCCAATGCTTGCATAAAATTTGTTGCAATCTGCGGTTGGGTGGCAGTATCGTGAATGCGCGTTCGGATCCTCATTAAAACAGTTTCCGTTGTAGTAACTGTGAAAGTTGCAAATCCACCAAATCTTAGTCATACTGCCGGCCCAGGATTACCGTTGTGGTTAAACATGGCTACCGATTCACTACAGTTGCTTCAGACAAGTCTTTCTGCCTTCCTGCTTTGCTCACCTTGAGTCTGGCAGTGGGAAATTCATACAGTAGTTGACAGTTTTTATCAGTCACTTACATCACTGATTTGTTGTCCGCTGGCTCAGGTCCTGTGAAGTAGTTGCAATACACGCTTCTGCAGGGCAAGAAGGGTTAGCGCCGGGATCACTCTGAAAGGCACCCTGAAAAGTATGTCACAACTAGTGTTCAGTGATTGGTCCAAGAGTGCAATCTTTCTGTTTCCTTTTCTCTCTGGCAGAGATTCAGTGCTTCTGTTGTTCTATTTGTGTCCCTTTCTTCCCTGTCTGGTTTCTATTGTTCTACTGTGTCGTTCATCATGAGTTTTCTTTCTTGCTTCCTTTCTCACTAATTTTCTTGCTTTTGGGCTGCTTTCTGACTTTGGTTTTGTCTCCTCTCTCTTGGTTATTTTCCATTTTGTCCCATAAGCTCTTTGAGCTTTCCGCGGACGTTATAAAGTACCATTTCATTTCTTTCATAGTAACCACTACTGTTATCTTTCTCTGAGCTTTCTGCGGATGTTATAAAGAACCATTTCAGTTCATTTCTTCTCAATGCTGGGGTCCTCTGGGCCCCTGTTGTCGTAATAAGTTTCTTCTGCTTCTTTTCTTTGCTTTTTTGTTTGTTTGTATGTTATGTGATCAACTCCCATAGGCTGTTCCGACTTCCGACATGGAGTTTTCCAATACTTTGTCTTTTTTCTGTTGGAAAGCTCATCTGATTTCAGTAGACACTTCAGGCATCCAATGGACGTAATAAACCTAGTCTTGTACTTCTCCACAACAGTGACCATGTTGTCTCAACATCAAACAGTCAGCCCCCTATGACCAGACTGTATTAGGCTGTGCATGAGCGATATGGCAATTTCTGGTGAGGCTCATATATTCTGGTAGTTAAAGACTCTAGAACCAGCTATGGGACAGTTTCTTGGGAGGGCATCCAAGCACAGCCTCAAGGTTATGAAGCTACCACCATGGCAGAGACAAGTGGGATGGAACTCACAATACGCCATGCGCTTGCTCAAGAAGGAAGGAGGGAAGTTCTCCCTGGAACATATTGGCGTACAGCTCCCTGCACAGACGACACCACCTTCGGATTCCTAGTTACAACTGTTTTACATAAAAAGAAAGAAAAAAGAAGAAACTTCGTAACCTCCACAAAGAGCCATGGGACAAGGTGGAACAAACCAAGAACAACTTCACAATACATCAAGTACCTGGTAACCACGTAGCTCAGCTCTACAGTCAACTGAGAAAAAATGTCTATGGACTTCAACTCAAAAAACCAAAACCCTCAGGAAGAAGAGGCAGAACTTTCGTGTCCCTTGGCTAAAACCCTCACATATCATAATCTCACAAAGAGCCATTGATAGCGAGGCACTCATGACTGAGAAAAGTAGCATACAGATCATCGATGTGAGGCATCAGATTGCTCCAACTATTGGGAATAGTCCCAGTAAAACCGTTGTTCTGAAGTAACCTGCAAGCCCCGCACACAGGTTTTGCCATGCAATCACCATTGCTGGTCAAGAATCCTGAAAGAGGGAGGGAACAGAGCATCCAGGAGGCCAATACTACTGCCACTACTATGTGCCAATCTCAAACCCCGTTGAACATTCCCCATTACATTTCCTAGCAATTGCAGATGAAAGAGCCATCCTTTCTGATCGGCTTGACAGACTCTCTAGACTGCACTCAACAATATTATGTGATTGTTCATATGAAATAGATAAAGTGGCAAGAACTCACACTTTTGTTAGATTCTGGAGGTAACCATAAGAATCAGGCAAGCTTCCCACCATCAGGGAATCATGGAAGTTTCTGCAAAAATAAGACATTTGTCGAAGTTAATGACAACCAATAAAAAAAGAAGATACAGATGGCAGAGAAAGAAGGCCAGCTTGACTCCAAAGTACTCTGAATAAGCCTTTACACATCACTTCATCTTTAGGTAAATTTGATAAATAAAAAGCCTACAAACAAGCGATGTTACGCTCACATCAGCAAGTCTACAGGTTTCTCTTTGCGCACCTCATTTCAAGCAAAAAAAATATTGGGCCAAAACAAGATCAACAAACCAGTGAAGTGCTTTGGAGAGGCACTGAAAGGAAACAGAGACAGAAAGAGAGGAACAAACTAAGATGCCCGAAAGCCTGAAGAGCTAATGGTAGAAGACCAAAACATAACGCACTAGAAAACAACTGCAACACAACACACTATGAAGGCAGGCCAAGGGAGAGACAGTAAGAAAGGGACAACAGAAAGTCCATTGCAGCAGACTTTGCGAAAAAATGGAGAAACAAAGACACCATGCGTTTCCTCATGCACTTGATTTGCACATTACAATTCTGGCAAGAGACCCATGTCTGGGTTGGAGAGAGTGTGTGTGTGAGATACTGCCAGTGCCTATAACTCTCTGTGTCAATTTACCAATCCCATATGTCTATATAATTTTGAGGTAGGTGTGTTGTGTGGAACAGTGTGTACATGCAAAATGTGGGACATGCAAAATCATCTTCTCCTGCATGGTACCTCCTGGGAGATTCACGGCTATAGTGCCCTTCATTTCCCTTGGTGAGACAAGGAAAAAATGATGTTTAGACTGACCCAAGGTAACATATAACTTACAGATAACGAAGTTTGGTGCAGTTCCCCAAGTTGGGCAGCGTGGAATTTAAGTTGTTTCCCCACATTGACCTGCATCACAGCCCACCGCATTTGCTGATGCATTCAGCCCTTAAGCAAGGTAAAAAGAACTAGGCCATGATGTGGAGATGTCTACTCTTTATCAAGAAATATATTCTCTTTGTCTCGAGTGATGATATGGCAAACCACATCTTATGAGTACGTTCTATTGGTGTTTTGCCCTCTTGTTCCACCAGGCCTGTGGCCACAAGGCTATGGCAAACGTCTTATGCGTACACATTGGTGCTTTTTGAAATGGTTTCTTGTTGCTCCACTTTGTTCCATGGGTCCTGCCCAAACACACCCTTCTTGCAAGTCTATAATACAAAGGGGAAGTGACCTGTTCCCTAGATGTAGCTGATTAACATTGGTTTGATCAAACTCCTCAGCAGAATCTAGAAGGCTCCCAAAGACTCATCACTCTACAAGGTAGCATCATTCTGCTCTCTCAATATCTTCTCAGTTCAAGAAACAAAAGTACCTTCCATCATATGTAATCAAAGCTATTCAACAATGCTTTTGGATTGCAAGTTCATCAGATTGACAAGACTGACTTCTATCATTTTTCCCATGAGTTACACATTTGTCCGCAGGTTCAAACTTACTATCCATCCAATGCTGGTCATGTCATGCTAGTCAGCTCATTGGGGTAAAACGACTTACAGTTCAAGTAATTCCGTTAGCAGGCCAAGCTCTGGTGGTACGGGTCCCTTTAAGTTGGTATTATTACCCGTCCAACTGCCAAAACATCATACGAAATCAGTCATATTGCATTGACACAAGGGACGTTTAAAGCTTTGATTGAAGAAGCTCACTACTCAAAATCCCGATCAATCTTTTGCAGGTGACATTCAACACCACTCATGTGATAAGTTGAGGATGCAGCTCAATTCCAGACTTGTGATTTTTCCACAAACAGGCTGGCTTCAACCAAATGTCATGCATGTTACCAAGGGAAGGGAACCCCACACTGCTCTATGCATAGGATAGAAATGCTAGGTCATTAGGTCGCTGATTGCTTATCATGAGTAGGAGGAGGGGCTACAGCAGAGGGAGAAGACTCCAGCTTAAGTGCGAATGAGAGACTCTTCTCCTTGCGGGTACTGCCCCCTTTCAACTCTACCACCCCCGAAATATCATATGATATTTGCTGCTATTTCTCCAAATGCTCAAGAAAGTGGTGGAACATGTGGGTGCTATCATTCTTCCAAACATGGTACTCAGTTTAGAACTGTCCTGGCTAAGCCACACATTTGTCTCTTTACCTATGAGTGAAGAAGAGCGTTGGCAGATATTCTGCTAATGACTGAAAGTATCACAGAAGGGAAGGGAGCGTACAGTTGTTGGAGTTTCTGGAGATTCTTTATTTCTGCAGGTAACGACCCAGCAATTAGGGTGTTGTCTATTTTCCTGCGAAACACTCAACCATAACAGTTTATCACACATCTATGAAATTCACCTCAAATTACAATCAAATTTGTATGTCTAAAGAGCCATAAAAATCCCTATTTGTGCAAGAGCCTCTGTCACACCATCCATGGATAGTACCTTTAACTCATAGTTTTACGAACGTTCACAGTTTGCTCTGTGAGTACCCCCACAGTCGTCCACAGTCCAGTTAGGGCACTCTGGTACAATGGAGCCGAATCAACAATGGGTACCTAGCCTTTGCTTTGTGGCCCAGCTTTGGGTCTTTGGGTGCTCACTGTTAACCCTTAAATACTAGAGACCTCCACATAAGATGAACTCATATTGCTGTCAATTTGGCAACCATATGTTGCAAAGGGTTCCCCTGGAAAGGAGCTCGTACTAACCCATTTTTGTGCATCAGAGGGAAACCGTAACAGTTGCACTCAGGTTTAAGACGAGACATTGTACTTGTGGAACCAATCAATGGTCTGTATAATGCTTATCATGAATTGAAGTAGTCGTGTGGAATCAATGGTCAGGGGCCAGTGATTTGCAACCAATACTTTAATATCTTACATGAATGATAAATGCTGAATACATGGAAAATGGCATCTGTTCCACAAGCAACCCTCCAGTAGACTGGTACAACATAAGGTGCCTCTGGTGGCCACGGCCCATTTTGTAACAGCATGGTGTGTTGGAATCTCCTAAGGTGCTTGAGAAAAGTTGAACCATGTCATTAGTAGATGAAGTTGGCTGCTAGTAAAGGTTGAATAGTCTACTGTCTTAACTCTTAAGTGGACACAATGCACCCTGAAGTGTGAAAGAAGAAGTGGCTACAAAACAGTACAAACAGAAACAGGTGTGCTCGTATGAAACTTACAGAGAGGTGAGGTTCGTCAATTGAAGTAGGACTGATGGAAAGGGACCCGAAAGAGGGTTATAAGACAGCGTTCTGCACAACAGCAGCCAAATACCATCTTAAGGTCATGTATTATATCCTTCAACCCTGGAAGTACAAGCTCACACACTAAATTGAGGATACCAGCCTGCATCATAAATGAACCATGATATTAAGACCAGCTACTGCATACTGAGATAGTCTAAGTGTTCAGGCAAACATATAATTTCCTCTATCTCATGGACAGCTGTCTTCATGATGAAGCCATTGTCTTATCATAGACTTTAATGTGGCTGTGGAGTGCAGAAAGAGACAAAATAGAGGGGAGGCAGAACAGCAGAGGTGTCCACCACACAGGGACCCGACAGGCCCAAGTGAATAAAGGAAGACGGAGAATGTTTTGCGAACAGACAAGCAAGAGCCGCACGTAGCACAATACACTGGAAGAGCTGACGACTGTGAGCGGGACATGAAAAGTCAGGAAAATGCATTGATTGAGCAATGGTTGATTTTATTCCTGCCATTACATCATAGAGATTAAGGACCAATGCAAGCACCACCAAAAAAGACTTGATGAAAACCTACAGAAGCAATATCATATGGAAAGCTCACAAATTTGAGAGGCTTGTCAAATTGGCCATAGAGGCTGGAATGGTGCCAGTGATTGCATTGCTTTTCAAATTAAGGACTCGCAGGTACTTCAGGTCACCTAAAGCTGATGGTAGTGGCCCAGTAAGCCCCATGTTTGCCAGACTCCTGAGACAATTTCATGGAAACAAATATTGAGGTCAGCTAAGTCAACATTGGTGTTCATATTACAAAGCCCTAGGAGAAGATTGACTTAGTAAAATTAATGGCAGCTAATTGTTTATGGGCATTCACATCCCAGACAGCATCCATATTTAGCTATAGCCCCTTAAATTCGTCAGGTCCACTTGTGGACTCCAGGGTATCATTGATGGAGCTTCAACTCTCACAGTTATTGTTCGATTTGTGCATAAACCCACAGGACATCTGATAAGAACTCCACAAATAAAGGCATGCCTAGGCCTCCTGCCAAAACTCATGCACTCCCCTGTATCAGGGCCTCAGTACAAAATACTCAATTAGGATATTTGACATCCATGTGAGACATGGAAAAGATGAGAGAGAGGGGGAGAGTGACACTGAAGAGTGATTCAGGTAGTAATGGAAGAACTAGAGAAGGTCGAGTGCAGTCCCTTACAATCCAATTACGTGGGCATCCGATGAGCAATTCACACCCTCCCAAACTGGTGCAGCACAAGGATCTTGACCAGACCAATTAGCAGAAAATCCATAGGCCCTCTGAACTGCCAGCAGAGCTTGCCCTGCTCTCCCAAAAAACTCAGACATCATAACAAACCATTCAAAGTGAAAGCAGTTGGTACTAAGATACATTGATTTCATCATGATTTGCTGCACAGTTAATTACTGTACTACACTAGGCAACCTACATAATACCTTCCTAGACACCTGAATTTGGCACTACTATGCAGAATTGCACCACTTCATGCATTTAGCATAAGTTGCCTACCTCATATCTGCCCAAGGTTACTTTTGGAAGTTCGCATCAGCTACTGTTATCTGGTTTTGGAAGCTGAGGTGGTTGTTCATGACTGCAATAACCTGTACTTGCTGGAGCATCACTAGTTCCTTTGGTATGACGCCATTTAGCTGCTTGTAACTAAGATGCAGTTCCAATAGGGCCTTATAAGTTTCCCAGGGAAGCTGGAATGTGGCCGTTCACTGAGTTTTTACATAGGAAGAGGAACTGCAACCTCTTCAGTTTCCTAGCTCAGCCGGTATTGTTCCCCTAAGTTGGTTGTACCCCAGGTGCTGCTGTTGAAGATCTGCTAGCTCTAGAAATTGTCATCCGTCATCTGTTTTACTGTCATAGAGTTTTGCTGTCTTTGTTTCTTAAGGTCAGCATAAGATCTGATCCCCAGGAGGGATTAAATTTGAAGTTCTATTCTCGAATAATGACTACACTGTGGTTTCTCGCGTCGCTTCTCCTTGTCCCCTAAGCCTCCATGGACACATACCGCAGCGCCAATAAAAAATTCCACCCTTGCATGTTTAGCTCTTTTTCTCTCTTTTGATTTGGTGCAGGCTGTCTTGTCAGTGAACTAATGGGGCTGCCTTGTTCTGTGAGCCTTTTACCACCACCCGAAGCTTTTTCTACCTGCTTACAGTGCTCTCCTTTCTGTCTCTCCCTCCCCGGGACCCTGATCAATTTCTAAACTTCAAATGTCGATGCAGTTTAACTTCTGTTGTGGTCCATCATTTTCCAGAAACAACCGGGGAGGACAGAGAAAATTATTTTAGGTTTACCCTTTGAGAAGACCTGTGCTCGAAGTTATCTCAAAGACAAGGAAGGAAAGCAGACCTTCGGATGTGGCGTCACAGACTGAAAAGGCTGGAGTTAAAAGAGACAATGTCAGTAGCACCACGAGCACTGTCTGCATCCTTCCGAATCGTTCAGAATCTGCAAGATCATTGCATGGAAACATCAACTTGCATTCAACAGGTAAGATCTATCTCCAAGGGAACAGTAAGTCCAATATGGACAAACAAAGTATCTCAACCTACGCATTTCATCTCTTGATTGGTAACTTTCTCCCCTCCCAGAAAAATCTGTTTTAATGGATATGAGCGCCATGATTCGAGACAACGAGCTTGTTCAAAATGTCATCCATGGAACACGTTGCCACATTCAATTGATCAATCTCAATGGTGTATGATACTTGGAAGAGCTGTGTTCAGGCTACATATGTGGCATGCCAAACTCCTTGGACTAAGGGCGGGTTGTGTACTTGTGAAGATATTGGGGTTTATGGTCAAATCCTCAGAACCAAATTCAGTTAACGTCGGCCAGACCTTAGATTCTCCCTTCCTTCAGTTATTTTTTCTAAAATTATGCTCACACAAGGTCCGACTTTTCAATCCATTCAATATCTTCAAGGCGCCCCCTCTGTCACACAAATCTCCTTTTCCCTTAAGCTCCAAACTCCGCCCCCATTGTACATACGACTTAGACAGTTCACTGTACTCCTGGCTCCATCTAATGAGGTTGAGCCTCCTGTATGGTCCTCCTGGCTCCATCAATCTGATACAACAGGAGCGAAGACGTTGTCTTTTCTCAACCCCATCCCGTGCATATTGATGAGCTCCCCTCACAAATACAGAGGCGCCACGCACTCTAGAAGAAATTCACTCCCTTTCCTTCTTCCTCTCTCTTGTACCCATACACGCTCATCAATCACGCGACCAATACCTCGCGAAGCCCTTAGCTGCATACTCCGTCCATGAAACCTCCAGCTCCCCAACGACTCCTCTGGTAGCTGCCACAGCATCTGATTAATGTGACCTTTATCCAATCAAGTTCGCGGTTTACTGACCAACATACGCCAGAACAATATTATGTCCTCACTTCCCTTTACGCCTTCCACCTCGATTCTGACCGTCATAGCTCCCGGATCTCCACACCACATACCACAGTCTACGGAATCAACAAACTACACGCGCAAGCGATGAGAAAATCAGAAATTCTCATCAAGCTTGAAAGATATCGCCTAGAAGTGAGATGCCTCATTGAAATCCAGCCTGCCGAAGACTTGAAGCTCCGCGATAAGCTCACAAAAGGAAGAGAGAGATGGTGTGCAAAGAGAGACAAGGGAGCGCAGACTAGTCAATGCGCCCCAACCCCCCCCCCCCCCGCGCACCCCGCCTCTACCTCCAGCCCCACCCTTTCTCCGAACCAAACCTCGCGCCCCGCCGCGGTTCCGAGCCTCCGGCCAGATCCCGAACCTATGGCCGCCTTCACGTATCTGACGGTTAAGATGCTTTCGGGCGCTTCTGTCAACGGCCACCGACTCTCCCGCCGTCATGCACGACTTTGGACGACTTTGGATGTGTGACCGGCGCTGGATGGACGAACGAACGAAAGAATCCGTTCCCCATGCGGACGACAGAATGTTGGACGCGCGCCCGCGGCGGGGCTGGGGCTAAATTGACCCCTACCCTGCGGACGACATGGTATGTACATATATAGGAAACGTAGGTAGGTAGGTAGGTAGGTTAGTGGTGGGTACCTTCCGTATTCTCCAGCCTGACTCGTTGATCAAGACCACGCTGCTGCATCCCGATTCCCGAGGAAGGAAAAGAATAGTGAGGACTGAGGAGCATTCATTGTGAAGCTCACCGTACAAATGAAACGGGGTAAAAGTCAGTGGCTGGAGATACATGCTGGACAAACAGCCGGGAACGTGGTCTTGAACTGGCCCAGTCAAGCAAGGAATTCAATGCATAGAATGAGGATGCACATAATTCAACAGTCTCTGCGACTGTAGACAGTGTACAGTGTAGAGGTGTTAGTGGCAGGGAGTCAGTGATGTCTTTGATAAGCCTGCACCCTCTTCTGACCCAACCTGCCCCGCATGAAGACTACGTGATGATGTGCAGGCTCAAATACACTTTACAGCTGATCTTTTGTCTCTTTAAATTCCTTTTTTTGAGAAGGGGACGAAACCCCCGAAATTGATTGATAAGAGCGGTGGCAAAAATAACCACCCAAGGCCGTGAAGGCTTACAGAGGGCAAACTACAAACTACCCCGGAACCAATCTAACCAGCAGAATACAAACTAAGTTTACAAGCAAGAAGTCACGAGAAGAAAAAACCGAGAAAGCAGCCAAGACGAGGCCAGCGACGGAAAGAAACGGGTGCAGGGACAACCCACAGAGCAGCCACCGAGCAACGCACAGAGCGAAACAGAACCAGAAGTTCGCCGAGAAAGTGCCAGGATGTGCAGGAACAGTAGGGAGAAGGAGCAGTCCCAAGGAGTGAGAACAACTAAGTAGAGGTAACTGAGAAGGCCGAGTAGAAGTGGCGATGTCAAGTTGCCTTTACAGCTAGAGTGGACTCACAATGCCCCTTTTTCTTAATTTCCAATTCAGATTTGAGATGCAACCTTGAACTCTGCGGACCCAACGCTATTAGAGAGCAGGTGCACAGTGGGATAGCAAGGATATAATCCAAATAATTTGCTTCGAAAGTCCGAAGGCAGTAGGTACTTTTGACAGGTAAGCAGCAGAGCTCATTAGGTGCATAGAGAGTGTATTCAGTTTCACATGCAGGGAATATAGACCACTGACACTCGCAGACCGTACTGTACATGCTTGGACGACAGTCGCGGAGGTGCTTTCCTCTATGTTCAGTCTCAGTCACCTCGAGCGTGATCATAGTTGACAGTTGACAACCCGATCTACTGGTTACATGATGCACAGTCATTAAAGGTCTCGCGTCCTTCTACTCCTCGGTCCTAACGATTTTCGGAAAGTTTAGACGGAGGTAGATATCTCCTGCTTAGTGGAGAGTCTTCCCTCTTTCCCCTGGAGGCTCTCTTGGAATGCGGCATGACGTTCTAGGGGATTCGGGAATGACCTTCATAAAATAGCTTCTAGCTTAATTAGACATTATATTGTTGTACAAAGTCCCGCTCGAGTCTGTACTGGAAGTTCTTGAACATATCAGTACTCTATCTAGAGAGATCATTGACAGAGACGAGAGCCATGAGCTCTAGGCCTTTTTCCGGGCAACCCTTGGGAAGACCATATAAACACATCGACGGTGAAAAATAATCTAGCCTAGAGATAGCCAGAGTAGAATCTAAACGTGATCCCATCAAAGAACAATACGAGAAGCAAAAACTCGTTTTAAATAATATTAAATTCTCAGCAATTGCATCCTTTTGGGGAAGGGGGCACTGTCAGAATGCCAAAGTGACAAGGCAGGGAGCTGTGGGGTCTGCATGCTTGCTTTGGCCGGATTGCACGCTGATGTTGTGTTGATCGTCTCCTATTTGTCTCTTAGATTTCCAGACGGAGCTAGAGGAAGTCCCTCTAAGAGAGAGTACGTGACTGTGTGTGTTTTTCAATGGACTCTAGAGAGCATGACATGAGCCACACCTAGAGTCTTCTGGGGCCCCACAAATAATCTTTGTCCTTGCACATTCAAGGTTTCATTTGAGAGGGCCCAGCCCATCAAGAGCGAGCGACTTCGCTTTCCAGTCTAGAGCCTCGACGAGCTGGAGCGTTCATGCTGACTTTAGAACTGTGGCTTCAAGGGTCCGCTAAAACAAGTTACACCGGAATCTGATATTATAACAATCTATGCTCACACCGGATGACGCCTACTGTGATTTACAGACTACTTGACCCAGGCAATCGCCAATATTCCCAACTATATGACGTCCTACGTCGTATACAAGTTGAGCGCAAGTGATAGCCTACACAGTCGAGAGCAGACGTGCACGAAACCATAGATTTCAATGTACAGTAATACAGACTAATAATCTACAGTGTTACAACTAAATTCCGGTAACAATACGATACGGCGAATCTGAGTTGTAGCATACAGGGCTCAGTTACTTGCGGTGAGAGGCGTGAGGACTAATCATGAGCGTTTAGTAGCTCGAGGTTTTGCCGCCGCGCACCTCGTCTCGTGTTAGAGATCCGCAGCCATAATAGTTTAGAAGTGAGAAGTGTCTTAGTACTACTTGACAGGCCTGTGCTTCAGCAGAGAACTGTACTCCACGGTGGGTGATCTTGGCTTCTCTCTGGGTAGCGATTTGTCTTCAACACCATCTGAGCACCATCTGCAGTTAGTTAGAGAACTCACAATTTCGCACGCTCGTTTTTCTACACGGTGTTCATGTAGGTGGGAATGTAACTATTTCTCTAAAGTGAGATTGATCATTGAAACTCAGACTTGCTTTCTCACCATCGGAGAAACTATGACAGAGGAGCTACCAGAACGGAATGGGGATACAAGAACTCGGCGGCCAGCTCATCTTCCTTGGGTGGGTCTGTAGGATATTCAAAGCACCAACAAGTAACTAAGCTCTATCGGTCTGCGGAAACTGCAAGGAGAGGAGAACAATGCAGCCCGTCAGACCCATGCATGCAGTATTTGTTTCAGGTACAGCATGCAGTCTAGTGTTGTAAGACTGAAAGTCAACCATATGGTAAGGCGTTTTCGTGTCAGTTGTTGTTACAGTACTGTACGAACTCGTTCTAAATTTTCCAAGGGTATACTGATGCACAATGAAATTACTGCCAGGGTTGCATTCTCACTGCTGGACAACCCCTCACATTTGAAAAGGAGGAGCTCAAAGAAGCTCTCTGCACAACATTGTGGCAGCATGTGCTGCGATATATCATTACATAGTGGCAGTGACATCAACAACTGTGAATCTACTACATAAGTATGATCACCTATCTGAACAGCCCGCGGATCTGGTGGCCCTGGCTGAGGAGAAGTATTACTAAAAGGTTGAACCAGGAAAAGCTATGATACCCACCTGAATTGTTATATGTCCTGCAAACATGAAGGCAATGCTTGTGCCAAGAGTGAGCACCTGGGCACCAAAGCCATTCTGCAATAGAGGTCCTACAGAAAGCTGAGTGCTCAACAACAAAGTTCTTTATCATGAAAAGAAACAAACAAACTTTATGACGGCCATAGGAAGCTCAAAGAGCATGTGAGACAGAATGCTGCACTTCATCTTTTGAGATGAAACAGGCTTACTAACTTAGACTACAGGTCTCTTCTTCCAAAATCTTCCAACTATATGGTTCTAGTCTAGACGTAGACATGGTTATTGGCATCTTCGAAATCTATCTAGCCATACCAAAACAATCCAAGTTGCGAGATTTCCTTCCCGTGGGGTGCTTCAGTTGCACTTGCAGTTCCCAACCACTCACACAATCGGAGCTCATGTAGCGATGCCGGTGGACAAGATACACTAGTTCGCCAAGAGACAAGCACATTTTGCGCTCACCCTGATTAGAAAAGCAACTGGCACCACACGGCGTACGACTTAGTGTTGAGCCGACTTGTGAGGGTTGGTAAAACTGACCTTTTCCTGCCTCTAACTCTCTACTCACAACACCGCTCTCACTCTGGAAATCGCTCGTGATTGACTCATGCTACTATTTCTTCCCAACTCACATATAGGAATGTTTCGTTAGTTACCGGGGAAGTTACGCTACGCCCTCGTTCGCAAACCTCAAAGGGCGGAAGTGCCGATGGGGGACAGTGAGTAAAGATTTTCCAACTTTTTTCTTTTCAGCTTATTTCTTTTATGATAGAGCTACTGATAGATAGACTCAATCGTCGGAGGAAAAAGACAAGAAACAAAGAAATAGAAAGATAAAAATAAAAATAAAAAATAGGCCCAGCGGGCAGCCTTACAGGGAAATCCCCCGTACCATATCTTGTGCGGGATATGTCTTAAGGGGAACTTCCCTGTAAGACCCCGCATAGGGGAAACTCTGCTCTAGGAGATCGCTAGAAACACAAAAAAAAAAAAGCTGGAAATCCTTACGATTCCCACAGGTTTCACAAATCTAAGGGAGTCCCACCCTTCAGAAATTCCTAAAGACGGAATGCACTAGGCTTGTTAGGAAAACAGAAACTCTCAACTTCTGCCACACACACACTACACTCTCTCTCTCTCTCTCTCTCTCTCTCTCTCCACCGTAAACTGAGATTCTACTTCTTCCAAGAAAGCACGTGACATCAATCAATCGTCTCTTGACTTCAGATAGAGGCATTTCCTTAGCATGCAGGCGGTGTGATACCCTTCCCGTCCAAGCTCCCTGCAGAGCTTTGTCTACTTTGGATTTCTGCTCAGCGGCATCTCCGACTTTGCTGTACACCTTCTTATTCGACTCCCGAGCTGTAATCTCTTGGATCTGTGTCACCCAGTATGTAGATGATGTGTGGAAGATCGTAGAAATGAGGTAAGAACTTAATGCACACTTGCCACCTCTCACTGGATGATACGTCGGTTCTTGGCATGTCAAATTTTCCCCACCCACTCTTGAGAGTGACATAGAACTGAAGAAGTGTAAACCTGTAAACTCCAGTCGGGTAACACAATGTGGAGTGAAATTCCACTTCGGGTTACACAATGTGGAGTGAAATTCCACTTCGGGTTACACAATGTGGAGTGAAATTCCACTTCCGGTGTAACTCCAGTTGGGGTTACACCATGGGGTGTGTAACTCCACAAAGTGGGTGGGGAGGATTAGACAAGGGCCCAAGAGCCCAGAATCCTCCGAAGGAATCCAATAAAAGTACCGTCAGATGGCACGACTGCATTAAGCTCCAACCTCATTCCTAGTGTTCTAGGTCCTACTACAAAATACTGTTGGTCCTACTTAGAGAGAGAAGACTCCGGCCTTCGCCAGCCTAACTAAGAGCCACACATGCTGGCCAAGTGTTCTTTTTTGCTAGGTAGCCCTACCTTTTTTGTGACTTTTTTGTTTTTTTTACTTTCACTGTCACACAACTTTGAGAAAATCCCTTTCGCATGACATGTTGACAGATTTTTGACCTCACACAATTTTGTCATATGAAATACGAAAAATGAAAAGAAGTGTGAACTTCTTACAACTACAATTAGTGAGCTCCAGTCCGTGAATACATATGGTATTGTCTTTACTATTTTCATGGGTTCCAACCCAAACATGTAGCATTCATACCACTTATTCTCTAACTATAAGACTTTAGCATTTTTAACCTCTTCATACCTAGCCCCAAGCCTCTCTTCTCTCAGAGATATTTTCTTGGCTTATCACTGAGCTAGGAAATACAATATGCCAGTTCATTGTAAGTTTGTAAGTAAAGATTTTGAGTCATGCAGTGTTGAATTAGGTGCAGTTGTTTGAATATGGCACCTCCTCCACAACGAATACTTTTGAAACAGGATCAGAAGAGGGACTCAAGAAGAATTTTCTGGCACTGTTGTGGCTGTGGTACACAGTGTAAGGGAGAACAAGTCAAACAGGCACTGCACGTTTTGAACCAGCAATTCATTTTGGCTGCTAGACTCCAGTACTTAATTGTGCATTTTACAAGGGTGTATCAAGAGTAAAGACCTAGAAATGGGAAAGCAAGTGCATGCCCACATTATCCAAAATGGATCCGAGCCAAATATCCATCTACTCAACACCCCTGTCAAAAGAAAAAAAAAAAACTAAGAATGGAGGCTGGAGCACGCACAGGAAACAAAGAGGGAGAGCCTAGAGGTTTAAGGCTTGAAACACAAAGAAGGGCAATTGGCCTCGGTGAGGCTCCCCTAGGTGGATTTCCTAGTAAGATTAACAATAACTACTAACAATTTGTACCTTTTTTAGCCTCTCGTAGGTGGACTTACTAATAAAATTGCTAATAACTATCAGTAATCTATGGCAGATTCTCTTTATAATTTGTACCTTTCAGGCTTTGTGAGCCTCTCCTAGGTGGACTTAGTAATAAAATTACCTCTAATTATCAGAAATTTCTGCCTTTCTTTTGACAGGCTATTTTTTTTTACTTTCATTGTGACATGCATTTTTTTCTCAATGCCTTTCTTTTGACGGACAGATTTTTTTTTGGTCTTTTTTTTTCTTGTCAAAGGCCTTGTGACAGGTGCAAAAATCAGCCTTGCCGGCCATATGGCAATGGGACTCCTTGTCAGGGTGGGCCCTATAAAGAAAACAGGCTCGGCCCGTTCCTGTCAATTTGTAGTATAATACCGGCGAGCCCAAATTCGAGGACAAGAGACATGTATGAGGCCTACCAAAGTGTTATATATAACATTTTGACTCAACTCTATAAAACTCCTTAAATAGCCCATCAAGAAAGGTATCTTTGTACAATGGATGCTATTTACAAGTATCTTTTTCCCGTGATACCTTTTTTCAAAATATTGGACCAGCTATAGTCAGTAATGAGATGACCGCTTAGAGACACGGCCATCAAAGTATATAGTCAAAGCGACAACCAGCATGTAGCCCAGTGGTAATGGGCACATACCACGTTGGATGTGGTTGTGGGTTCAAACCACGGTCTGGTGTGTCATGAAGGTGTCCACCTTTCAGCTGGAAGGTAGTCGCCCTTGTGGTGAAGAGACACCATAAGTTATGCTCCCTTCGACCCTTCGGGAGGCGTCATATATATATATATATATATATATGTAGTCAAAGCAATATGTAGGATTCAAATACACATATATGTTAAAAATTTCATTATCACTCAACCTTGTATACACCAGTGTTGGACGGATATAGCGTCATCATGATATCAACGGTAGGATATCAATGCATCTGGATCCGAAATTGGCTTTTAGGACTCGGGTTAGATGCATAAGCGGCGGATATGCAAATACGAAGAAAGAAACTCTATACCCACTGTAATACCCGGCGGATATCCGACCAATACTCGTCAATACTTGGCGGATCTCATCCCTAAGCTTAATAACCGGATGCATATCCGGATCCGTTGTTTGTCATGTTGGTAAAACACGGAACCGGGCTGATATCTAAAACCAAAAGTTCTTAATACCTGTGGATATTAAAAAAGTTAATATCCGCCCAATACGGTATACACATACTTTCGGTTAGCTATTCATGGTGTTTTATCTTGCATCGTCCATGTCCAACGGTGGTTGATAATGACACATGCTTGTTTTCATCCAACCTAAAAAGCCATCATCTTTACACATTAGTCATCATGTTTAATGAGTCTAGAGCTCAGTTGTTTAATATGTCGAAGACCGATTTTGACCTCTCCTTGGGCAAAGGCGGCATCCCGGATTAGAGGGTGGAAAAAATAACCACCATGAGGAGGCTTACAGTGAGGAGATTGCCCCCTAACCAAGAGTCCAAGACAATCCAAGAGTCTAGGAAGACCAGGGACAGTGAACAGGATGAGGGGAAATGCAGAAAGTGCAGAAAATATTGTCCAGCTGAAAGGGATTCTAAGAGAGAGGTAAGATAAGTGTCTAGGTCTGCAAGACCTGGTCCAATAACTTGAGGCAATGCAAGATAAATCCTACATTACACTAAAATTTGAGATGAGTCTTTATGAGCCTTTGGTCTCTGGCCCTGCGGTGTCTCCAATTGTAGCCCCCGCTTCTCCATTATGAGGGGGAGAGTATCATGCCAAAACATTACTTGGAAGGGGGAAGCCCCCGTTGTGGAGTGTACTGCGTTATTATAACATAACTCAAGCTTCGCCGTTTTTTCATGTAACTCTAGTCAGTTCATTTTATACTTAGCCACATTTGGACTAAGTCAAATTTCGAGACCAAGTGTGGGTTACACCGACTGGGGTTACACTCCATTCTGTGTAACCCCGTGTGGAGTTCCACACGTCGTCATGTAACCCAATGTAACCCCAAGTGGAGTTACACACGTCGTCGTGTAACCCAGTGTAACCCCAACTAGAGTTTACACTCCTTCAGTTCTATGTCACTCACAAGAGAGGGTGGGGAAGATTTGACATGCCGGAAATTGGCGTACCATCCTCTCAGAGGTTGCACATGTGTATTAAGTTCTTACATTATTTCTATTATCTTCCTTTAAATAATATAGTTACGGTCCTGTTCGTTTTGGGGTGGAGCTAAGGGAGCCCACTATTAGTATTACTCTTATGTAGTAACTTATGTAGAAAAGAGGAGCACCACGTCGTAGAGCCTCTTTGGAGGTGGTGGCCCCGCCCCGCAATACCTTCTAGAAACGTAGCCTACATACTCCTACTCCTACCATTTACCACTTGTCCACTAACTAATTCATATTACTCCCACTTCCATTAGGAACCCGCCGTTGGCTCTTCCAATGCTATCTCTTTTTTTCATCTCCTCTAATGCCCTCTAGTTCTCCCTTTTTCTAGCTGTCCCTCTACCTAAGGCTCATCTGTCCACCCATCAAACCCCTCAAACATCTGTCCTTCCAACCCCACTTCCCCTTCCTCCCTCCTCCCTCCTCCCTCCCCTTCACTTAGTATGAATCTTTTAAAAATTAAACTTGGGTTACTCTATTAGAGTAGTTTGACATGGAACCATATGTAACCAGAAAAATTAAACTTGGGTTACTCTATGGTGGTCTTCCTCTAGCCCTAGCCTTGCGCGTATCCATGCGTCAGCTGGAAAATGTCAATGTCGCCATTTGCTGTCCAGTGTCCAACATAATTTGCTTGAGCAGGTTGGATAGGCTATGGTAAAGGGAGGTGATGAATACAGAGGTAATGTGGAGGATGCGTCCCAATCCATAGCTTTTCTTCACCAGACACTTGCTCTCGAAGAAATCCGTTCTCACCAATTTTCTCTTTGTAACCATAGATTGTTTCTTTTGTTAACATCATAATTTTAGAAAACCATTAAATTATATATTAATTGCAATAACTATCCATACCCGGAAACTATTCATACCCTCATGGTATATTTTGGCATATATATCCTTACCCGGGGGTTATATAGAAATCTGAAAAGTTAATTCACCCATACCCAGAGGGTAAATAAATCTTTGAGATTTCAATTTATCCATACCTAGAGGGTAAATGATTTGACAAAAATAACTTACCTATATCCTAAGGGTATATTGAAATCCATATACCCGCCCAACACTGAAAATAACCTCTATCATAGTTGCTGCTAACATGCAGAGTGATAGTGAATGTGATATGAAGGTAAGAAGTGAAACCTCAGAAAGTGAGTTGTCTAGCGGCGTGGAGACTGACAGCATCCATAAGCCTCATGGCACGCTTCCCATGTCTACAGACATTCAGGCTCAAGTATCAACTGCTGATGCAACAAGCTGGGGAGACCGCCCAGTTAGATTGCATGATTATGCTCAAGATGACATTGAACTAATCAGCGGAGGGGAAGCCTTTATATCACCTTTGTCAACCAAGGTTCTCGAGGCCAAGTCGGTTGTGAATGACCACTCAATGTGTCTTTGTGTTGACTCACCCACTGACGTAGAGATGAGAATGAAAGCAAAACTCCATGCAGTAGAGAGTGCACAACCTTACTGGCATATCATCTTTACACTCATGAACCATAGTAGTTACAGAGTTGCTGTGAATAGGTTTTCTTTCTGGCCCCAAGAAAATGTTGCCGCAATCACCACTGTGAATTGGCCTGAAGGGGAAATGATTCTCAAGGAGCAGCCGGCATTCCTCTGCTACAGCATCAAGGTGCTCTGTCAAGGTTCATATGATTCACCAAGGATGGCTTTCAGCTGGCATTACAGGTATGACATTTCTTTGGCTGATGGCATTTTTGTTGCAATGATGCCGCCCAAGGGAAGGGGGAGAACATTTTACCATACCCGACAAGGTAATAGAATTTGAACCCAGAATCACTTGGGTGGCACTCAATGCTCTATCCAACTAAGCTACTGATGGTGGTGTCTCTTTTCATTTGGAAGGTGGACGCTTTTATAACGGCCGTAAATGGGACAACGCAGTTGCCCAAATTGTGATGGAGTAATCTCTAACCCGCTTATCTCCTTTCCATCTTGCATTAGTAGAGACGTCCACCACTTGCAGCATATAGATAACCTCTATATGAGTTGTTTGTATCCTAGCCATGCAGTTACTTGCAACTCCAGTGGAGTGACCTCGCAAGGCAGGAAACGTTAGTCAATCTGACATTTGCACCTGGCCAAGTAATAGAAGTGCCCGGGGGGGTTGAATGCCCTGACGGCTTCTATTCCCCACCATGTTACGTGTAAATATGTAGCTTTGCATTCCTTTACTTGGATGGGACTTCGAGAGCATTGTAAGAAGTATGGTAGTACAGGTTATGAGTCCATAAAAACATGGAAGGAGGGCACAGGTTTCCAGAATTTGATGGTTTCAGGCATTCATGCTCTTACCGTGCCCGTCTTTTATGAGTAAATACTAGACTTCATCCCCATTTGTTGTTTCCAACTTTGCATATGAAGTCCCTATCCCGTCCATTATAGTGTGTATGTCTCAACATACATATTTTTTACATGCTCACATATTGCAAGTTGTTTTGTAGTTCCCACTAGAGCATGCTTATTCTGGAGGCTCACAGATTACTTGCACCTCAACTCTATCTAGAACTCACATAAGATTGTAACGTCCACCAAGATGTGGCCAAATTGTGGGCAGTGCTATGCGACATGTTCATGCATCACCTAAATGGAAGTGGGCATGTTCCTCAGCCCGGTGGTTGCGGCCTCTTGTACCCCAACAGCCTTCGAATTGGGAATGTGGTTGCTTTTGCACCCATTACATTGACATGTACCTCCATGAAACATTTGATGATCCCCGTGCAAATGGGGCGGGTCCGGTAAGACCTCTGGATTTCTGCTACTACAGTTTGTCTCATATGTGTTGTGCCCTCATTTCCTAGTAATCGTCTTTGCGCTTGTTTGCAATGCGCAGTTCGACAAGACATGGTTTCATGTGGAAGATGTTCTTCACAAGAGGCTGGAAATGCAACGTATGGTGGAAATGAAGTTGAAATGGCACACTCCACATGGGCTGCCCAATGTCAACAAGACTGTCGTGCCTGACAAGGACGACTACCCACTGTTCCTTCTTCATGTGTAGTTCTTTGATGTCAGTCCACTGTAGCACACTCCTCACATTCTGTTCTGTAGTTATATTTCAATGTGTCCTCATTGACATGAAGCCATTTGTAGTCCGAAAGGGTGCTTCACACATGTTCAATAAAAAGGTTGTTGGGTTGTCTCATATGTCCCTGTGTGTTGCCACACCGCATACATGACTGCAATACAGGATTCTGGTGTGGTTATCTTCATGTTCAAATTGGTCACGTACTCTTCTGTAATGATATACTCATATGGATTTCACATTACACATTGGGACTACATGTACTGCATTTGGAGTGCTCGTCCGACATGGATAACTCTCCATACATACAAGGGGCATCCCATGGACTGCAATTATGTGGATTTCATAAAAGAACACCAGTGGAATGAAGAGTATATCGGTGGGGGGACATGAATATGAAGCATCACGAAATTGCTAAAACCCATATCAGCAAAGTGCTTGCTAATGAGTAGTAGCCCCAAAACCTCAAGAAGAATTCATTGTTACCCAGATGCAACGAGAAGAACCTACATACATGTATCCTCCCCAAACATGGAGGTCTGCCCTACTCCTCCAAGCCAACTTCATTGCAGACATTGTCAAGTTAAATAAACGCAGTGTGAAACTAACTAGAATAAATCTAGTTATTTGTATTTAACACTTGGAATTAGTTCAAGTGTTAAGTCAGGTGTCAAGTTTAGTTTGACACCTGAACCATCTTATCTTCACGAGCTCCTCAGTCGTGCGGCTCATCTCTCTCGAGTTGAGCCTACACGACCGAGCTTCCTCGCTGCTTAGCATCTGAGTGTACTTATGGAGGGAGAGTAGGATGTTGTGGGGTGGAGTCCCCATAGCTTGGGGTGCCCTTGGCTCACTCTTATTTTAACGAGTGATTGTGTTGTGTTTCGTGTTTCTATGTCATCAGATAATGTGAGTTGCTCTTGCAAGTATTATACAGGTCTGTAGATTCGTACAATAGTGTGTATGCGTAAGCTCATTTCTTAGTTCAAGTTCAATGGTTTCGCTGTCCAAGGCTTCAACACCGCACTCACTGTAGAGCTTCCCACACGGTGTGGTGTACGCGATCGTTCCTTGGGATCGGCCTCATCATGGGGTCGGGCAAGCCAAAGCGAAAGCGGAATGGCCCGAAAAGTGATGATCCTGGTGAGCCCGATGGGGGCGACGTGTCACCGAAGCGGCCATTTGAGGAAGCGATCCATGCTTTTGAAAACGAGGCCACTCAAGAACGAGAGGAATCTGAGGAGTCGGAGCCCGAGGAATCCCTGGAGCTCCGACAGACCAACAGATGTCTCCCATGCCAGCAGCCTTTTGGGAAGGGTTGTTGGCGCAGTTTGGCGGAACGTTGAAAGACGTGTTGAAGGCGGCTAATGCCACTTCCACTAAGGCAAAGTTTAAGGTGAAGCCTAAGGAACCCGGCACCTTCGAGGGCATCCGAAATCGAAAGGCACTCAACACCTGGCTCTTGGAGCTAGAGCAGTACTTCCGCGCGGCCAAGTTGAGTGACGAGGATCGGGTGGAAGTGGCTCCCACCTACTTGAGGGGCTATGCTCAACAATGGTGGCAGAAACGCCTTCACGACCGAGGTCCAAATCTGGAAACCGTGAACTGGAGTGGGTTCAAGGAACTTATGAAGAGACAGTTTGTGCCCCTCAACGCGTCCTGGCTCGCCCGGGACAAGATGAGGAATTTGAAGCAAACGGAAGACATTCGGGGATATATTTAGGCTTTCAATGTGCTGTTGCTCGAAGTCGCAGACATGGCAGAACCAGAAATGGTCTTCAACTTTGTGGCGGGGCTGGCCCCATGGGCTGGAGTAGAAGCCACCTAACACTAGGCAACTGAGAGGGCTGAATGTTTCTCGGATGTCCCTAGGGGCGAAAGACAAGGCCGTACAGAGCTGAACCACAAAAAGGCCCGGCGGGAGGGTGACTCCTTCCGACCGGAAAAGAAGTGGGATAGGCCACACGGCGACAATGACACATGGAAATCGAAAAGAGGGCCCTCACACGTCAAGACGGCACCCGGTGCCCCGAAAAGAAAACCAGGTGCGGCGGCTTATGACGGGCAGAAGGCGACCTTCGATGGAGTGTACTTTAATTGCGGGGAACCCGGACACATGACAAAAAAGTGCGCAAAACCCCGACAATTGAACATGACTCGGGCAACCACAGAGTTGTCCGAGGATTCCATTAGCTATTTGGTGGAGGCAGTGGTTGCCAAGACTTGCAAGGTAGGCAACTACTCTTGTGAGTTGTATCAGGAGACTGACGCCCTGCGTAAAGGGAGTCAGTTATTGTTCGTGAGTGGGATAATTTCCGGAACTAACGTGTCGCTGTTGGTGGACACAGGAGCGTTGCACTCCTTCATGACACCGGTAACGGCACGGAAGCTGGGACTCCCGACAAGTGATGTGGGGGCTTCTATTGAGGTGCGTTCTGCTAAAGGAGAACCACAATTGGCGACGAGGTTGACGTTCGATGTTCCTCTTTAGCTCGGGAGTTGGGAGGGACGTGAGAACTTCACCATTTGCGAGATCGATGGAGTGGATCTCATTTTGGGGATGACCTTTCTGAGCAAATCAGGAGCGGTCATAGACGATCGCAAGAGAATAGTCACGTTACCGTGTGGGAATGGTGGCGAAGTTTTACGAGTTTCGGAAATGCCCAACCTAGTGGAAGGGCGAATAAACTTGTTATCAGCAAAGGAGTGGGCCGTGGAGGAGCCACACGAGCCCCAGTTTTTGCTTTACGTAAGAAAAGTGAAGGGAGAAGGCGATGGGGAGCCGAGCCCAGATTGGATCAAGGGGATTTTGGAGAAATATTAGGATGTGATGCCGGAGGATTTACCAAGCGGCTTGCCACCGCGAAGAGGAGTTGACCACAAGATTGAGGTGATACCGGGATCGGAGCCGCCTGCCAAGGTGCCCTACCGGTTGAGCCACAGAGAGTTGGTCGAGCTGAAGACTCAGCTCAAGAATCTAATGTCAAAGGGATACATCCAGCCGAGTAAGTCACCTTACGGAGCCCCGGTGCTATTCGCAGACAAGAAGGATGGGACCCTGCGGATGTGTGTCGATTACAGGGCTATGAATAAGGTGACTATCAAAAACCGATACCCTTTGCCAAGGATCGACGACCTCTTCGATCGGTTGGCAGGAGCAAAGTATTTCAGCCGGATCGATTTGCGCTCCGGGTATTATCAAATTCAAGTGGCGGAAGGAGATGAGGAGAAGACCGCGTGCAAGACAAGGTATGGTTCATATGAGTTCTTGGTGATGTCTTTTGGGCTCACCAACGCACCCGCAACCTTTAGCACTCTAATCAACAGCCTCTTCCAGGAGTGGTTGGACGACTTTGTGATCGTGTACATCGACGACATCTTGGTGTACTCGAAAACAAAGGAAGAGCACCTGGAGCACCTCAAAAGGGTGTTCCAAAAATTACGGGAAGGAAAGCTGTATGCCAAAGCTTCAAAGTGCAAATTCGGGGTCACAAAAGTGGAGTTCCTGGGGCATGTGATTACACAGGATGGGATAAAAATGGATGACAGAAAGGTGAGGGCGATCTTGGACTGGGAGCCTCCGACTTCGGTCCCGGGAGTGCGATCTTTCTTAGGACTCGCCTCCTATTACTGAAAGTATGTAAGAAATTTCGCCAAGATCGCGGGGCCGTTGTCAGACCTTCTATGTAAATCCAAGGTATGGGTATGGAACACCTTTTGTGGCCAAGCTTTTGCCGAGTTGAAGCAGCGGATGGCGGAAGCTCCAGTCCTGAAAATCCCGGAGTTCGACCGCCCATTTGAGATTCATACGGATGCGTCGGACTTCGCGATTGGAGGTGTACTCATTTACGAAAGTAAGAAACTGAATGAAGTGGAGCGACGGTGGCCAACGCACGAGAAAGAGATGAAGGTGGTGGTGCATTGCCTTGAGCTTTGGCGCCACTATATTGGTTCCAACCCGGTGAAGGTGTTCACGGACAATGTCACGGTGAAGTATTTTGCCACGCAGCCTAAGTTGTCCCCAAAACAACTTAGGTGACAAGACACTTTGGCAGTGTTCGACGTGGATATCCAGTACAAACCGGGACGGGACAATGTGGTGGCCGATGCTTTAAGTAGATAGTTGCAGCTCATGTTAATGTACAAGGGCGAGACGGCGCTCCAGAAGAAGATCCGGAGGCTTATCGGAAAAATGAGATGGCGAAGTTCGTGATGCGGGACTTGAGGATGGGGGTTAAATCGTAGTTCCTCTTGCAAAATGGACTACTCCGGTACAAGCAAAAACGTCTCTACGTGCCGAAGGGAGGGATCAGAGATAGTCTCTTAAGAGAATGCCATGATGGCCCGCTTGCGGGCCATGGCGGAGCCAAGCGCACCGCAGCACTCTTGAAAAAAGAGTATTTCTGGCCCAAACTAAGGGAGGAGGCCGAGGAGTATGTCAAGACATGCACCACATGCCAACAAAACCAGAGTGAGTACAAAAAGCAAGCGGGGCTGTTACAACCCTTGCCGATTCCAGAGGGGTCTTGGAAAAGTGTCTCGATGGATTTCATGACTGATATGCCGCTGTCAAAAGGATTCGATGCAATCATGGTGGTGGTGGATAGGTTCAGTAAAATGGGCCATTTCATCCCCACCAAGGACATGGCAACGGCGCAGGAGACAGGGCGACTTTACTTCGCCCTCGTCTTCAAGCATCATGGACTCTCGAAGGATATTGTCTCGGACCGCGATCCAAAGTTTACTAGTAAATTTTGGAGGGTACTTTGGAAGAAAGGGGACGAGGCTCAAAATGAGCACCGCCTTCCGACCTACGACGGACGGCCAAACGGAAAGGGTGAATTTCGTGGTGAAGCAGATCTTGCGGAATTACGTACCGGCAGACCAATCGGACTGGGTGGAGCACTTGGATGCGGCGGAGTTTTGTTATAATAACACAAAACACTCCGCAACGGGAGTTTCCCCCTTCCTATTGGTCTATGGAAAAGCACCTTTGGTGCCGACAAGTTGGGCCGCCCAGGACGTTGAGGAACCGGCAGCAGCGGCAGTGCTGGAAGAACATGAGCGTTTGTTGAAGCTCGCAAAGTACAACATTGCCAAAGCTAGGAAACGGTATGAACGGCAGGCGAATCGGAAGCGGAGGGAGGTTAAGTTTGAGGCAGGCACGGAGGTCTGGTTGAACATCAAGAATTTTCGACTACCTCCGGAAGTAAGTCCGAAGTTCGTACCTCCGTATGCGGGACCCTTTCGCATCCGGAAGGTTATGAATGAGGATGTGTATGAATTGGAGCTGCCGGCAAACAGCAAGGTGCATCCAGTATTCCACGTCTCCATTTTGAAGCCTTACTTCAAAGATGAAGCGCATCCGAATCGGCATCAAGTGTTGCGTCCGCCACCTGTGCTGTTGGATCATGAAAATGAACCTGAGTACGAGGTGGAGGCAGTGCTTAAGTCGATGAGGTTCAAGAATCGAGAAACGGAGTATCTCGTGAAATGGAAGGGCTATCATCATGTGGAGGCATCTTGGATGCGTGCCTCAGAAACGGGAAACGCATCCGAGGCGGTTGCAGTTTTCGAATGGCGACCTCAAAAGCGGAAGAAGCGTTGATGTGGACATCAACCTTGGATCGTGGGAGAGGAAATGCATGCTTAGCCTGGCTTAGCTAGCTCAGAAATCCAATTGCAAAAATTTGTATTGTACAAATTTTGTTATAAATGAAATGGTTTCCAAATGTTGTGCGTCCTATTTTGTTTGGAATGGTGATTGCATGGTATGGTTGGCTAGTTTTAGAAGCATGCTAAGCTTACAAGTGGGAGAGGTAAATGGATTAATCGTGTGTTGTGTAGTGCCGAAATCGGTTACTCACCCAAGGGCCAAGGAAACTTGCACCTTCGTTGGGCGATCACATGCTAGTGCGCACTTGGCGCGTGCGCGTACTATAATTGCGGTACCGAGGGGGTTGCCTTGTAGTGTGGGCTAACGTGGAAGCTACGTGCTCCCGTTCACGTACTATAATCGTGTAGCCTCGGGACGAAGTCGTAGTGCGGCTTCGGCGTGTTCCCGTACCTCAGGCCAGCATTTCCAAGTGGACCCAATTGTAGTGATTGGGGCGCACGGTTGGTTCAAAGGTTATCTTCCAGTAAAAAAGGGTTCAAGGCAACCTTGCTCAGGTGATGCCAAAAGCGACATCACGACGGGTCGCAAGGAATGTTGTTGCAGTAAGGCGATTTGATCCTCGGGAGGATCGTTCCTTGCCCTGAAGTGGTCAAGAAGAGTGCACTGGGGAGCTTGAGAGGCTCCACCCTTGGCCGGGACTTGGAGGAAGTCGGCCGAACTAGCTAGTGGAGCGTAGAGTCAAGTGGGGGTTTGGTTCTTAGCCATGGGACGCCATGGTGCGGAAACAAACTCCTTGATGTGGGACGCCACAACTTGGACGTTCGTTTTTACAAAATAGACAAGTCGATGAGGACATCGACTCCCTGTTGGTAGGGGTGTGTGTCGCGGCCCTTTGCCTTGAAGGCAGGGGGTCGGGACATAAGAGGGGCTGCCCCTTGTGTGGGGCAGTGGCGACTATAGAGGCGGGGGCTGAAGCACCCTTGAGTGCCCAAGGCACTCAAGGAGGCGGAGGCGCTCACTAGGTGGAGCCCCGCACCCGGTTTGCGGTGGGGGTGGTTCCACGAGGGGTGTGGTAGCTTAGTGGGACTTAGTGGGGGTGGCATAGGACTCACCATGGGGGCGGAGACCTTGTGGTGGGAGTCGTGGGGAGTCTTGGGACTCATCACGGTCCAATGGGACCGTGGTGGGTGGGCCAAGATACACCGCGACTCATCACCGAGAGTCGAGGGTTTTCATGGTGGTTCGCCATAAAATGGCATGGTTGTTTGTGAAACCCCCGCGGACAGTCACAGAAGTATATATAGGGAGTAGTAACCCCGAGAACGGTGCAAGCCCGTTGGTGTCCAAAAACTAATGAGTAAGCGAGCGAGCCGGAAAGCGACCAAGGAATGGGGAGCTATTCCGGACTGCCATCCACCAAAGGGAATTTCCTCTAGGCCCAAATTGGTGGAGGGTTTTTGGGAAGAGTAAAGGGGGACTGTTATGTCCCGGTGAGCAGCCGAAGCTCCGAGTTGGCCCGACGGCCAGGTTGGGAGTTAGGCGCGTGCATCGAAGCCAGTAACTATGACTTGAAGGGGAGCTTACCGAAGTGGGGTGCGTGACACCCAGCACAAGCAAATCCATGGAGACAAGAGAGTGTGTGGCCCGGACATGGATATTGCACGGTGGGCTCCTATGCGTTGGGCATCGATTGGGGTGGTGTCTAGCGGTAATGGGAATCGTGGACTCTCACGTGATTTGAAAGCTGAGGTTGCGCATGATAAGGATGCATACACGGCTCCCATAATCTGTGCACGGGTTTGTGTTGTGGAGCATTTGTGCAGTTTTAAGAGTGGTTGGTGGTGAGGCTCGATAAGCCTATCAGCTATATCTATGTTGTTATCGAGCTACAAGCTAGTATGTGAGGAGCGCGTTAAAGGTGTTGCTCGTGAGCTTCATCTTCAGCCGCAAATATGAGAATACCATCATGCAGGTAGTTCCATTGTTGTTGTGACCACTACCTAAGTGCGATGAGCTGTTTGCATTTGCTTAGATGTTGACGGGACCAACAGAAGCATAATGTGCAACCTCATATGACGCTCCTAGATGTGAGTTCATGATCAATCTAGTGGAGATGTGGTAGCAAAAAACAAAAAAAATAAACGAAGAGATGTAGCGGAACTTCAGATCTGCAGATGTCCAGATCTTCAGTGAACCGCAACATAAATAGATGAACTTGCTGCGGTTCAACCATGTTGACTAAGATCACGTCTTGAGCGGCCACCACGGCCAGCCAAAATGACAACATATGTTACGGTCTGTTTTCAGTTGCACATTTCGGTGGTGGTCAGCAGTGCACAAAAATAAGATATAGTCATTGCGGCTGGTGCTTTAAGGCAGACCAGATGTATGGTGCACAAAGGTTGATGAATGAGGCCTAAGACAACATCCGGGCCTGAAGTTTAAAGACCCCGAACCTGTGATTATACTTGCGGGACTTACCATTCGTCCTAGCATTGAACGTTGTGGAGCTGGTCAGCCAACTCACATCAGAGTCACTGGTGGTTACTAGCAATGGGTGGGAAGTCGGTGTGCGACTATAGCCCAGCCACCATGAAGGAGTGGTTGTGGGCTGGTTGATGTGAGGTTGTCTGGCCGCACATCGCGAGGAAGCAAACAAATGGATGGACAGGGTCAGGCTAGATTTTCTAGCAAGTGCATAATTAAGCTGCTGTCCAACAAGCGTAGGAGCTGATCATGAAGCAGGCCAAAGGGGCGATGAAATAGACCAGAATGGAGGTCAGTATGAATTCCAACTTATGATTGAAGATATTTGGATTTTATGGTGGGAAGAGGAAGACACAGCTTCGCGTACCAAGACAAGAAAGAGTAGTAAGAAGGAAGGCAAGCAAAGAAGGGGGTCTGCATAGAGCTAAAGAGTCTAGCAGGAAAAGAGACTGCAGCCAGAAACTACTGCCATAACTTGGAAACAGAAAGGCACCGAGCTAAGGAGAAGAACTGAAAATCAGCTAACAATGTCATAAGAAAGCTGGGCCCTAGGCCTAGCCTTCCACTTCCTAAAAGATCTACAGATGGAGAGACATCCCTGCAGGGGTCGTGCTCTTCAGCTCAAGACCAACCAATTGATCATCTATCCATGCAGGGTTCTTGTAGCTATCCTTCCACAAGGAATCATATGTAATCTGGAGATTGAAATCCGGCCCTCTTGGATGAATCTGGACCCATCACTCTATCCCTGCTCCTTCAGCTATCCATGCCTCTGCCCAAAACACGTATATATGTATCATGTATCAGAGGAGGAGAGAGAGAGAGAGAGAGAGAGAGAGAGAGAGAGAGAGAGTCATTACCATGTCACATTCCCAATCTTTGGGGGAGCATACAGTTCGTAATCAAAAAGCCCTTTAAAAATACTGGCTTGGTAATTCTTGGGTTCAAATAGCTTAAACAAGTATGTTGTAAGCTCAACAGGTCTTTGAGAAAACCATTCCAGCAGGCCTAAGAGTGAGAGCTTTGATGAAAACAATTCCCTATTACAGCTTTAAAGGACTTGTATGTTCCTAAAAGCACAAGCTGAACTGATTGTACTTCCATAAGTAGATGCAGGGCTATGGTATGTATCCCAGGGCCTTATCCAGTCACTCTGCCAAGTTTTAGAGAGATCCTCAAAATACCAGTCTGTAATCAGGTTATAATCTCCATGGGGAGCCTAAAGAATGTATGTGTTCTTAAAAAGGCTTACCCAATGCCTTACTTAATACATTCTAAACTGGTGAGGCATAAACAACACTGTCTGACTCTCCAAAAGGCCAGAAAACAGGTCTGGAAAAATGCATCCAATGTCACACTTGCATCACCAAACCCTTGTCATCACAACCAGCCCAAACCTTCACAATAAGGTCTGATTTCTAGGAGGCCCAGCCCATTTACTTCCCTGACTTAACAAATTTGGTTACCAAACCAGAATCAAAGTAAAGGTTTAAGGCATATCCCCCTTGAAGCAGAAAATTGCAACAACGGCAGCTTGCAGCATATCTTATCCCTCCTGCAATAACCAGATCATCTGCAAGCCAAAGAGTTCATGCCAAGTGAAATCCCTCACCTGCGCCCGTCCCAAAAACAAACACAAAAAATGTTTTGTGTGTTAGTGAGGATGCGCGAGGTGAATTACAGGATTTCACAGTTGCTATCCATGTCGGTTCTTTGTGGTGTCGCATCTATGCTTTCTTCTGCTGGTTCTTGTGATCTTTGCATGCTTTATGGCTCATTTTGTGGAGTAGGACAATGCAGTGTTCATCATCTGAATTTGAACGAGCACAACAGAATGCAACGGGAGGAGAGTTGAGGACAGGTTGTATCTTGTAATACAGGCCGCTTCCCCACCTCCATAACCGCCGCTGCTTCATCAATGAGGAAAAAACGTAGGCAAACATAACAGTATGTCATTTGCCATCGCGGGAGATGAAAGTGTCTGCCGTCATCGCGCGTTCAAAAAACAAGAACACACCCGTTCGGATCTTGCTGCTCGGGCATTCAGCCGCCATCGAGCATTCGTCCGCCATCGCCCTCTTCCAGAGAAAAAAAACACGCACGATATCGTGCTGTGTCTAGGGCAGAGAGACACTTAAAGGAAAACCACCCGCGATTTCATCCACCATCCGGTATGGATGGTATCAGACCAGGATGAAAAATGGGCATTCAATAGGTTTAAATCAAAGGAGCATAAACCTAAAATGCATTGAAATGCATATCTGCCTGTAAATCATCCAGTTTATGGTTATAACAAATTTCATTCAATATGAATGAAACCTTAAAAAACCCTCTTGGATGAACCTGGACCTCTATCCCTGGTCCTTTAGTTACCCCTGTTTGTGTACAAATCATGAATACTTGCTGCTAGCAGCTGACACTGACGGCGTGAAGTTCTTCCAGCAAACCCCAACCCTAATTATTACAGTAGTTCTAATTCTAAATTGCATCTACTTCTCTCTAGTGTAGTCCAACATGCATTCACCTTTTTGTCTCCATTGTCTCGCCATTGACTGGGGTCGGAAAAGTGTTCATTCCAAAGCTTCTCCTCATCTCTATTACCTGTTTTTTGATACTTTCATGTTGCCAAACAGAGCAAAACATGGTGAAATAGGTCAAAGAAGAAGGTATCCTCACCACATTGTCCTTTACCTTGTATCATGACCCATAGAGGATTTGACCGACCATCAGCCCAAAAGGATCCCTTGTGTGTGCTGCTTGTATTTGTAGTCAGGTAATGTTGGATTGGTATGTGAGATCGAACCACCACGGTGCAGTTGAGCAGGCAGAGATTGAAACACGGCCTGCTAAGACCAAGCTGACTCTCCCAAGAACGGCGAGCATCTCCTCGTCTCGTCTCTCTCTCTCCCAAAACGGCGAGCTCACAAGAATGTTGGGATCTTCTCCTCGTCTCCTCTCCTCCTCCTTTTCTCCTTCCTGCATCATTTGCTCAAGAGTAGGAAGGTCTGCAAAGCCTCCATCCCACGCCCCTGCATATCCTACAATCATCGCGTTCCATGACACAACATCAAATAGATGGTAAAACGCAGGAGACAAAAAAGCCTAAGTCCCAGCCCGGTGTAAAGTTCGGCGGTGTAATCTTCAACCGTTAGATCTTAAACAATCTAGACCGTTAGATCCTTTAAAATCTAACGATTCAAAATAATTTCCATCACATGATCTAACCTTGTACAACCACGTATTTTAATCTCATATATCTTGCGATCCTTGTTAAGCCACGTCCATCCAGGTCCAATTTATTGAACAGATATCAAAACGACACACCGTATAGGCGGATGGATGAACCCATCCATTGAATGAATTCATTAATGTATATGCCTTTTAAATGACATGTGTAGTGATGTAGTCATATATATAGAGTTATGAAACAATTTGCAGTAAGGGACTCATAAGTTTATATGCCATGTCATCGATGGATAAACTCATCCAATGGATGAATACATTCATGTATGTGCTTTCAAAATGACACGTGTAGGGATGTAGTCGTATAAATAGAGCTGTAAAACCATCTTCAGTCATGGAGTCACAAGATTCCATGAAATGTCGTCCACGTCTAGTCAAACATATCACACTAGTCATAAAACCATCCTTGTCATCATGGTCAACCAATGTTTGACCAATGCTCCCTAATTTTCCGGAGTCATGTAGTGATATCCATTACTATAAAGTGATAAAACTATGACTGCAACGCATTTTAGCGCTCTGTAGTCATGTACCTAGTGCCATTTTTATGACTCCGCCAAATCCGTAGTCCTAAAAACGCTCATCTCTTGTAGTGACTGTCTCTATTGTACTCAAACTCTATAGACCAAGAGGTCGGGTACAAGAGTAGCCCCATCGTTAGTCGTCGTCTTGCAATCTGTGAACTTGAGTCATGATCTTGTGTGTTGGTCTCCTAGTAGCTTGGCCTTGCGTTTCTTGGTAGCCTTCCATGGTTGTATCCACTCCCACTATCCAATGCAACTCGGACATAACCAATCCCCATCTGGAACCATCTCAAGAGGTGGAGTCAAGCATCCCATATGCCAACCTCTAGAGCATTGATCACACAGCAGCATGGTGGCTGCCCCTCTAGCAAACCCACACAACATGCACCTCAAACCTGCAAGTACCACTGCCAGGTTTGGGTCAATCCTGCCATCGACATTGGGAATGTGACATGACGCGCAATTACGCACATGATCCTTCCAATCATGCCATCCCGACCCTCCAAGATCAGGACGTCTGAGGGCAATACCTCTCGAACCCTCAAAATAACACGTCATGCAGTCACATCCATGGTCGTTGGAACAGTCTGCTGCAGATAAACATAGTCACCAAGGTGAAATCTCCGAACCCCAGGTCGACTACTCCCACCACGTATGGTAGCATACCTCAACGTATCACGATGTTGTGCAATGGCAAGGTTCTCGAAAACCATGGGCATGACTTTCTTGAACAACTCCGCGTAGTGACCACATGCACGTGCCCACACGTCCGGATCGTCAAGATTGAGGACTACTACAGCCTCCAAGTGAATAGATGCAAGCAAATCTGGCTCTCAGCCAAAGAGAAGGAAATAAGGCGAGAACGAGGCAAGTGATATTTGTCTGCTGAACCTGTAGCCCATGGCTAACCAAGATAGCTGAAGGTCCCAATCTCCAAGGTGTTCCTTCTGCAAGCCATATTTGCGCAAACCCCTCATAACCGTTTGCACAACCCTCTCTGCCAAGCCATCGGCCTCAGGATGATCCCGAGAAGTGATGCGGTGGTCTATCAAGGCCTTGTCACACAACGCCTAAAACTCCCCCAAGAACTCTCTCCCTTGATCCGTGAGTATCTTAACTGGAGCACCGAATCGGCTAAGTACACGATCCAAGAATGCATACGCAGCTCCCTCACTAGCCTTATTAGGCAATGGAACCAACTCGATCCACTTGGAGAAGTGCTCCACCATCACCAACACGTACTTGTTGTGGCGCATTGTCAGTGGCAACGGCCCTGCGAAGTCAAAACTCCACCTGTAGCCCAATCCCATGATTGGAAGAGGGTGCAATTGTGGTATAGGGGCGTTGAATGAAGCACGCACCCTGTCACACACCATGCACCTAGCCACAAATTGTTGCACCTCTGTGTGCATACCACGCCACCAATACTGCAGCAGACTATGAGTGCGTCGCACCCCAAAATGCCCCAACTCCTCATGGGCATGCCGCACTAACCGTGCCCGCTGTGTTGGGTGAGGCACAATCCTCACTCGACCATCCTCCCACACTTGGAGCTGGTGTGTCCCCTCCCATTTGAACCTCTTAATGGCTCGTTGTAGGATCCGATCCCTCTCCTTGGCAGTCACAGTGGCTGTCGTGTCTCCAGTGCGGAGATAATCCAACACAGCTGAATCCTCATGTATATCTTTGGCGCCACCTTGCTCATTGCTGGCCTTAGGGTCCTCAGACACTCGGTCTACAGTCATCCCTGTTGTAGGTCCAACCTGGCCTTCCGCTGCCAAGATACACAAAAATGCATATGCATGCCATCCGGGCACCATCTCCTCGTCCGTCTTACCATGCCACTGAGCTCCAGTGTCATCCTGCTGGCTCGTGCATGGATTGCGACTCAACCCATTCGCATCCTGATTGACCAAACCCGGTCGATGCACAACCTGAAAGTCATACTCTTGAAGTATGAGTGCACACCGTGCAAGCTTCCCGTAAGCTTGCCTGACTCCATCAGCCTCTTGAGTGGCTGGTGATCCGTGACAAGGGTGAAGAGATTGCCGTATAGATAGCACCTGAAGTGTGTCAACGCCCACACTGTAGCTAAGCACTCTCCCTCATATGAGCTGTACTTAGCCTCTGAAGCATTGTTCGAGCGGCTAGCATAAGCCACTACGAACTCTCTTCCCTCATCATCCACCTATGTGAGCACCGCTCCAAGCCCCAGCATGCTCCAATTTGTATGCAGCTGAAAATGACGCCCCCTGATAGGTCGTCTCAAGATGGGTGTCGAGGTCAACCTCACCTTGAGCTCTTGAAAAACTCGTTCTTGCTCATCTTCCCACTGCCACTCCTGGTCCACCTTGGTCAATTTGGTTAGAGCCTTTGCAATGGCACTAAATCCCTTGACAAACCGTCTATAATAGTTTGCCAACCCCATGAAAGCTTGAACTCGGCTCACATCCGTGGGACGTGGAATCTGTGCAAAGGCCTCTACCTTAGTCTGTTGTATCCTCAATCCTTCAGGATATATCATATGACCCAGATACTCAATCTGGTTGTGGAAAAACTTGCACTTCCCCGGATGTAACTTCAATCCGTGCGCCCTCAAGCGCTCAAATACCACCTGAAGGTGTCTCTCATGCTCCTCCACCGTAGCACTAAAGATGATGATGTCATCTATGTAGCACCGAGCAAACTCCACCCCTGCTAGAATCATGTTCATGACTCTCTGAAACTCTATAGGAGCATTCTTAAGCCCAAATGGTAAGAACCGCCACTGGTATAGGCAATCCTTCCCGTGCTCATTGATCCCCCAGAATGTCGTCTTCTGCTTATTTGCCTCTTTGATCGGCAACTGGTGATATCCGGATCGTAAATCCAAAGTGCTAAAGACCTTGGCATGCCAATGGCATCAAAGATCTCCTCTGGTATTGGCATGGCATACCTATCGGACTTGGTCTGACGATTTACAGGCCGGTAATCACCGCACATACGTCTCTCCATCCAATTGCCATAGACATCCTTCTTGGCTGGCATCACTGTGGCTGAAGCATACTCTCCACCAGATAGCTCAACCCATGCAGAGGATGTGCCACCTCCAGCAGAGCAGGATGACATGCATGGTACGGCGGAGTTGCCTGCCATGGTTGCTCACACTCTATTACGGGGTACGAGCAAGGATTTGCAGCAGGCTGCTGATGGACGGGTACAACAAGCCTGGGTAGAGGCCTTCGTACCGTCAAGAGAAGAGGAGAGTGCGGTGATTGCACCAGGACCACCTCAGTTGTCGCCATTGGACACCACACCTCTTGTGTGACAGTGCCCGGATGAAGGCATATGCCTTCAAGACTTGTTTGGCGGGATCAGCACTGGATTGGCTGCAGTACTGCAGGCAGGTGTACGAGTTCGACGTTACCTGTATGTGGAGAGGGATGAGACTGCACGACGCGTCTCACTGTGCCATATTGCTCAGTTGGTACAACAGTACCCTGATTTGTTGCCAGTGTCTGCAGTTCGTGGATACCAACAAGCCTTGCCAGCAAACCTTTCGTTGATGGGGGCGCAGGATTTGGAGCGGGTTAGCTCCATTGATCTGGTAGTGGCAGTTTGGCCCTGCCAAGGGCATTCATCAGCCGGGCATGACAATGGATTGCGAGACTCGAGGACGGGTCTGTTTTGGAGATGGTGCGGATTTTGCGCGCCACTTGCAGCTTCATCAAGCTGTATCTCCAGCATACATATTGGAGAATGTGCCACTGATGGGTGATTCTCGGGCCAGGGTGATGGCCAGTGTGCATCAAGTCCGGTCGTGACTTGGGTCAGCAGTGTTGCTGGATGCAGCTGCAGTGGGGTCATGGGCTCATCGTCCACGGCTATGGTGGACTAACTTGATGCCACCCGCACTGCTCAAGCGTGCATTTGATGGGGCTGCGGCCAGCACACCTCACAGTGGATAGCATTTTGGACACATGGAGACAGTCTCAACGTGTGAGATACGATGACCGTTTGCCTTTGGCAGTGGTCAACAGGGTGGGTCAACCACGAGCAACATTACCTACACTGCTCAGCTTCCCAGGATCCCATGCTTTTAGGGATGGTGGACCTGGCCTCTTGTGGGATAGCCAGTTGCAACAATTAGTGGAGCCCAATGCTGACGAGCGCGAGCGGGCGATGGGTTTACCACAGGTACCACGGTGGTGTCATATCTTTCTGAGGCATCACGTCGTCAGATGTTGGGGCAAGCAATGGATCTCAATTGCTTGACCTCGATTATCAGCTTGGCTATGGCTGAGCAGCGCAGAGTATGGAGTACACTTCCCTTCATGGTCTCCCTGCCTACCGAGACGGTACAGGCAGCGAGTGGGGGCGAGCAGGTGAGGACCACGAGGTGCAGGCCGCATCCATGGCACATGTGGGAGGTGCTCGAGGTTCAGAAGGAGTTGGCAGCCAAGGCGGCGGTGATGGATCAGCTTGGGGATTTTTCTCGGATTGAGGAGGTCCTCAAGGATGGGATGATGGGGCAGGATGAGACATTGTCACTGACAAAGGAGGCAGTGGTCACTGCTCAAGAGGTTGCAGCATAGCAACCACGGGACGCGTCTTCTACCTCTAAGCCTGCTGGACTCAAGGTTGCAGTCACGGAGGACAACTGGGAGCCTGATGTTGGACCTATAGTCACTGGAGGAGAGAGACGACGTATACGGCGGTTCTTGAGGGCTTACAGGAACTGCTTTGCCTTCAGTTTGAAGAACTTGGGAGCACTGAAGGGTCAAGAGATTCGCATTGAATTGGCTACTGACACGCCAATCTTTCGGAGACCCTATAGATACAGTGACATGGAGAGGTCCTTGATTCAGATGAGAACTCAGAACCTTTGGGAGGCTGGTTTGGTGGAGCTATCTGGGGGAGAGTATGCTTCAACCACAGTGATGTCAGCCAAGAAAGATGTCTTTGGCAATTGGACGGAGGGACGTATGTGCGGTGATTACCGGCCTGTAAATCGTCAGACCAAGTCCGATAGGTATGCCATGCCAACACCAGAGGAGATCTTTGATGCCATTGGCATGCCAAGGTCTTTAGCACGTTGGATTTACGATCCGGATATCACCAGTTGCTGATCAAGGAGGCGGATAAGCAAAAGACGACATTCTGGGGGATCAATGAGCACGGGAAGGATTGCCTATACCAGTGGCGGTTCTTACCATTTGGGCTTAAGAACGCTCCGGCAGAGTTTCAGAGAGTCATGGACAGGATTCTAGTAGGGGTGGAGTTTGCTCGGTGCTACATAGATGACATCATCATCTTTAGTGCTACGGTGGAAGAGCATGAGAGACACCTTCAGGGGGTATTTGAGCGCTTGAGGGCGCACGGATTGAAGTTACATCCGGGAAAGTGCAAGTTTTCCACAACCAGATTGAGTATCTGGGTCACATGATATATCCTGGAGGATTGGGGGTACAGCAGACTAAGGTAGAGTCTATTGCACAGAATCCACGCCCCACGGATGTGAGCCAAGTTCGAGCTTTCATGGGGTTAGCAAACTATTATAGACGGTTTGTTAAGGGATTTAGTGCCATTGCAAAGGCTCTAACCAAGCTGACCAAGGTGGACCAGGAGTGGCAGTGGGAAAATGAGCAAGAACAAGCTTTTCAAGAGCTCAAGGCGAGGTTGACCTCGGCGCCCATCTTGAGACGACCTATCAGGGGGCGTCATTTTTAGTTTGCATACAGATTGGAGCATGCTGGGGCTTGGAGCGGTGCTCACACAGGTGGATGATGAGGGAAGAGAGTTCGTAGTGGCTTATGCTAGCCACTCGAACAACGTTGCAGAGTCTAAGTATAGCTCATATGAGGGAGAATGCTTAGCTGCAATGTGGGCCGTGGCACACTTCAGGTGCTATCTATACGGCAATTTCTTCACCCTTGTCACGGATCACCAACCACTCAAGTGGTTGATGGAGTCAGACAAGCTTACGGGGAAGCTTGCACGGTAGGCACTCATCCTTCAAGAGTATGACTTTCAGGTGGTGCATCGACCGGGTTTGGTCAATCGCAATGCAGATGGATTGAGTCGCAATCCATGCACGAGCCAGCAGGATGACACTGGAGCTCGGTGGCATGGTGAGACGGACGAGGAGATGGTGCCCGGATGGCATGCATCTGCATTTCTGTGTATCTTGGTAGCGGAAGGCCAGGTTGGACCTGCAACAGGGATGACTGTAGATCAAGTGTCTGAGGACCTTGAGGCCAGTAATGAGCAAGGTGGCGCCAAAGATATACATGAGGATTCAGTTGTGCTGGACTACCTCCGCACTGGAGACACTGCAGCCACTGTGACTGCCAAGGAGAGGGATCGGATCATACAACGAGCCATGAGGTTCAAGTGGGAGGGGACACACCAGCTCCGAGTGTGGGAGGATGGTCGAGTGAGGATTGTGCCTCACCCAATACAGCGGGCACGGTTAGTGCGGCATGCCCATGAGGAGTTGGGGCATTTTGGGGTGCGATGCACTCATAGTCTACTGCAGGGGCAGTATTGGTGGCGTGGTATGCACACAGAGGTGCAACAATTTGTGGCTAGGTGCATGGTGTGTGACAGGGTGCGTGCTTCATTCAACGCCCCTACTCCACAATTGTACCCTCTTCCGATCATGGGATTGGGCTACAGGTGGAGTCTTGACTTCGCAGGGCCGTTGCCACTGACCATGCGTCACAACAAGTACGTGTTGGTGATGGTGGAGCACTTCTCCAAGTGGATTGAATTGGTTCCATTGCCTGATAAGGCTAGTGAGGGAGCTGCGTATGCATTCTTGGATTATGTGCTCAGCCGATTCGGTGCTCCAGCTGAGGTACTCACGGACCAAGGGAGAAAGTTCTTGGGGGAGTTTCAGGCTTTGTGTGACAAGGCCTTGATAGACCACCGCACCACTTCTCGGGATCATCCTGAGGCCGATGGCTTGGCAGAGAGAGTTGTTCAGACAGTAAAGAGGGGTTTGCGCAAGTATGGCTTGTAGAAGGGACACTTAGGATATTGGGACCTTCAGTTACCCTGGTTAGCCATGGGCTACAGGTTCAGCAAGCAAGCATCACTTGCCTCCTTCTCACCATACTTTCTTCTCTTTGGCCGAGAGCCGGATTTGCCTACATCCATTCGCAGAGAAGTTGCTATAGTTCTTAACCTTGACGATCCGGACGTGTGGGCACGTGCATGTGAGCAGCGTGCAGAGTTGTTCAAGAAAGTCATGCCCATGGCTTTCGAGAACCTTGCCATTGCACAACATCGTGATACGTTGAGGTATGCTACCATACTCAGTGACAAAAGGCATTAAATCAATCTATTGTATCTGAGTTCAGCCGCTCATGTTGCCAGACTTTGGATTCGAATTTACATTATACATGGATCCATGATATGATGATTTGCCCAGCCCTGTCGTACGTGAACTCACAATTGCTTCCATACTGTTACAGTATCCATTATACACCATGATGGTCTTCGATCAGTGGCTGATTGGAATTCCAATGGCATATGTTATCACTACAAGGAGTAAAACTAATCTGCTACCATGGATGTGCGCCCTGAACCAGCAAATGACCAATGCGCGGCCACTTTGGCATCCAAATGTGTTCATTGTTGACGATGCAAATGCTGAGATAAACGCCATTAGGTCTGGGTCTACTTTAAAATGGAATGTCAAATAACATGCACAAGCAGTTGTGGAATAATTGAACATGAACTGTTATGGATCATCCATGATTTGTGTGGTCTATACTTCATGTAACCTTTTTTTCAATATGTGCATGTATTGGTTCATGTTGCTGACTATATTAATCAGGTCTATTTGGGGATGCATGTGCCATCTTTTTGTGCTTATGGCATGTCCGAAGAGCCTGGTTGAAAATGCGGTGTCCAAGATAAAAGACCCTGCCAAACGCGTCGACGTTTTACATGACTTAGGGAAATTATGTATGATTCCAGGGGGTTTTTGGTGATGCTGCCGTTGCATGGACTGCGTATAAAGATCATTGGCCTCTGGGAAAAGTATCCCACCTTAGAAGAATTTATGCATTACCTAGAGACATATTGGCTACCAAAAGCAGACATGTGGATCATGGGTTCTCAAAAAATACCACATGCATCTCAAGACACAAACGCAACAAATGAGGCATATCACGGCAATATGAAAGCCCAACTTTAGAGCACAAAGAGCGTCCTCACCAACCGCCGAGTTGATTGGCTAATCTCGGAGCTTGTTGGGGATGTTCTTACTCATTGTGGAAAAGTGTTGAGCACCTCTGCATGAGTACAATGGCACTTTCTGTGTGGTAAAGAGAACAACTTATGGATGTGCCGTTTCATTTTGCAGGCATGGTATGAAGTCGTGTTTCTGGACCATGCCCGATTCGGATGTTTCCGTGGCAATTCATACGAATCCTATTATGAAGATATGAAAATGATCTTTCAATGGATATGTTGATGTTGCAACTGTTTTTTTCTGAAAAGTTGCAGGTTGTCATCTATGTTGTCGTGCGTATACGTATCGCTACACACTACATTGCTGTCCAAACCACACCACACATATATGCACAATGAAGTAGTCTACCACAATGATATGAAAACTAAACTCACATTGTCTGATGACATATAAACACGAAACACAACACAATCACTCGTTAATATAAGAGTCGAGCCAGGGGCACCCCAAGCTATGGGGACTCCACCCCACAACATCCTACTCTCCCTCCATAAGTACACTCAGATGCTAAGCAGCAAGGAAGCTCGGTCGTGAAAACTCACCTCGAGAGAGATGAGCCGCACGAACTCGTGAAGATAAGATGGTTCAGGTGTCAAGCTAAACTTGACACTTGACTTAACACTTGAACTAATTCCAAGTATTAAATACAAATAACTAGATTTATTCTAGTTAGTTTCACACTGTGTTTATTTAACTTGACAGCTGTCGTGCGCATACGTATCGCTACACAACTACATCGCTGTCCAAACCACACCACACATATATGCACAATGAAGTAGTCTGCCACAATCGCCCCCCTAGCTGGTGGTTAGGTCCCTCTAACTCCAGATAGCTACAAGATGTAATAGCCACAGCCGCACTAAGTCCTCTATCACTCACTACAACAGATGAGCGTTTTTATGACTGCACATATGACTATTTTTTCAGTCCTATATGCGTTCATGACTATATCACTCTGTAGTGAAAAAAGCCCTGTCATAGCGACTAGTCTTTAGGACTGCGTTTTGCAAGTCATAGCCGTGACTGCGTGCGTGGTACCTGGAGTCATGCTGTAGAGAGGATGTAGTCACAACTATATGATTTATATATGACTAACTATATGACTACATGTCTACAAAGTATAACTCCATTGGAGAGGCGTTAGAGAGACATATGTAGCACTCCGGATGTACACGTGTCCACATAGACAACATATATATGACCCACACGTGGGGAAGAATATCGTATCATATAATGCCACGTTGCCATGATGTAGTCATGAGTATATAACTTCATGACTAAAGAGGTTTTTTAATAATATTTTAATTTAATAAATTAAATCATACATAATATTTAGATTATTAATTGATTTAAATTCTCATTAGGTATCTAGGAAAATAGAATGGAATCCATTGTTGTCTTTTATTATTATTTTTATTTTTGTTAACAAAGAGGGATAGTGGGGACAGTGGCCTCTAGAACTTTATAGGTAATGGACATAAAATGTCCTTGGATACAAAGAGGAAAAATAACCTCTGGATAGAGTGCCATAGAGGCTGACATTGTCAGGTGCCTGTCATGGCAAATACCCACTAGCATGTTTTGGACGAAAATTCGACACTCTCGGTTTTAATGAAACAGGTTCGGGCCTATTGGCGGGGCTCAGTCAATTATGCACGCCTAGGCTATGGAGAGCCTGACCCGAGACCTGCAATGGGGCAGCCATACTTCCTGCACCAACGAGAGTTGTGGCGTGGTTTGGGCAGTGCTAGATTAGCACGATGAATGCACCAAAGAGGGAGCATTGTGGAAGCAGCCGCTTCAAGTGTCATCTCGGCTTCAGTGCAGATTACCCTGGTTGGGATGAAGAGCGCCGTAAGGGCAGCCACTCTATACTGATCCATTGAGTACAGATCCGGAATGGGAGTTGCTAGTATTTATGGAATCAGTAGCCGGTTGGTAGATTTCTGCTTGGACGATTGAACTTGGATATTGGCTGACAGACAGTCTACGGCAAGCTGATGCGAATGGCATAACATGAGATGAAGCATTGATCATTTCAAACTGTCAATCTGCCAGGCTTTTTACATTAATGGACACACTGTCTACCTGCTACCGAGCTTCAGCGTGCCACTGTAAATATTCATTGTAATTCCCCAAGACCCGCCCATGTGTGGAGAACTCGAGACGGCGTGGCTGTTCAGATGGAAAATCGGGAACCTGCAGGGAACAGAGGGCACAAGTATGGATATCACTCCTCCGACAGATCAACCCTGGATATGGAAAAGAGGTTTTTTGAAATTAATTTTGCGTCTGATCTTGGTTGGGCGTTGGGCTAGAGTTCCTGAAATCAACAGGTAGTCTTGGCCCTTCAGTAATATACGATTTCGTGAGCAGCACGGTGGCCCGACCTGAGTTGATGCCTCCAGTTCGTGTGGCTTTGGTTTTTGATAGTTATTGATCCCACAAAAACCGTTAGTTAACGGGAAAAAAAAACAAATCAAATAGCCCTATTGTTAATTAAATGGACAAATAATATGTTTTTGGGATTAGATAAACTTTGGTTGGTCATATCTTTGTCAAAAGAGCTCCGTTTGACACAGTTTTTAGGGGGATAGTTGCAGAAAGGGGAAATCTACCTACCTAGACAAAAAAATCTATAGAATTTTTCTAATATAAATTAGATCCTCCCCACATCTATTTGAGGTCTATTAAAGAAGCTGATTCAACTCACTGAGCTTCCTAATTGTAACACACATGTTACTCTTTGACATTAGTGTATGGCTAGAGAGGAAATGGAGAGTGTCGGGATGAGGGCATGTTGGGGTTAGGAATTGCTTTAGTCTCTCCTCCCCATAGCTTTCTACCTTCTCGGTAGGCCAAAACCTTTCCATAGATGGAGGCAAGAGTCAGTCCAGGTTTTTGGGCTGGGGTATTCTGCAAGAGCAGCACTGCGGAGGGATTTTGGTATGGGGGTGTTGATGTTTTGATTCTTGTGTTTGGATCCCTCCCACACCTGCATGCTTGACTGTGCGTCATGTTGGTTTTGTGTGGGCGCTTGCTTTTATAGGGGTTAGACCGGATTTGATCACTAGTCAATTCTAGAGTATGCTGTCAGTGGTGAGGCTGGAGTGATGACCAGCAAGACCACCAGTGTTTCTTCTATGGTGAGGCTGGGTTGATGACCAGCCAACCATATGAGTTTTTGCGGTGGATGCAGGTGCAGGATCCCTTAGCCACTGGGATATGACCCTTAAACTGCAATAGGTGCCTACCCGTGTCACTATTAGAATTAGTATTAGAGCCTTATAGTGTCATGTGGGGGAGGTGTGGGTTGTGAGTATCATCACGGAGTTACCCAATGGTTTTGAGGGGAGTACGGCTACAGACAGTAGCAGTGAGAGTGGGTTCACAAGACGAGGTGTTCGGTTCAGACCACCTTCACCTCCACCCTCAACTAGTGCAGAGTCTGACACAGACTCAGAGGCTTCATCAACAGGTGTGCAGTTTCCTTTGTCATTGTTGTGGGACGACATGGAGGAGATCCAAGGGGCCTCGTAGGTACCACTACAACATATCGCGGTAGTTATGATTGCCAAACCATGGTAGTCATGGTTTTCATGACTTTGACCATGACTGCACCATGTTTTTATATGAAATTGACCTCCCGCAGTTGTTCATACGTCTGTAGTCATATGAACGACTATTTAAATAGTCGTCTGTATGACTACATGGCTCCGGAATGGACGGAAGGCTGGTCAACGGCAATTGACCAGATTTAGCTCACCATTCATAGTCATTTCCATGACTACAGTGTACATAGATGAGGTTACATAGTCATGATGACTACTGGGGATTTTGTAATTTGGTGTGTATAATACAATTAAAACACCATATGATCATATGAATGACTAATGGGTGTATTGGTTAATAGGTAGTGAACTATAACTCTTATAATAAAGAGGTTGCAGGTTCAAACTCCTCTAAGTACAATCAAATGGATAAGATGGCCATAGGGTTAGTAGGTGAAGTAGGGATAGCACGTGGTGCCATAGATGGACTGCTACGTGGTTTTTTCATTATTATAAAATGCATTATGCCACGTGGCACAATGCGGTGCGACGCAACGTTTGACATATGTTTTTATTTTTTAAGTTTTTTTAATTTAATTTAATTTTTTAAATCAATTGCGCCTCACCACGTGGCACGGCAGCGGCGGCTGCTGTATGGTATATATGACTGCAGAGAGAGATATCACTTGGTTCATATGACTGTAGTCATCCAGACCGTACCATCCTGTACTCATTGTATTGACTTGGTTTGCACGACTTACAGTCATAGAAGTCATATATACCGTTTATGACTACAGAATAGTCATATATACAGTCATAAATACCGGGATCTGTTATAGTGTACTCTGGAGCTGTGGGCACAATCGAGCTGGATGACTTTATCCAGGAGTTCGACAGTTGGTGTGATTTGCAGCAAATACGCAATCCACAGCTGTTCACCCCATTCATGGCGTGGAAGGGACTGTTCCAACATTTGGAAGGCCCGCCTATGGACGATTACCACGAGGTCAGGCGAGGATATGAAGCAAAGATTGAGGAGTGGAGGATGTATTGGTCATCTGACTACGTCTCCATTACTCGAGGCACGACGCGACCGGTAGCTGCATTAGCACCAATATCTCACACTGCCAGCACTAGTAGTGGAACAAGTAGTGCCGGTACTTTTGCAGGTGATATCAGTTCTAAAGGTGCTACCACTCCTCCTGCCATGACTACAACACATGTGCCTAGATTCAACCCGGTGATGGAGTTCTTCTAGGAGTTGCGGAGGAACTACCAAGGCGTATGGACAGAGAAGTTGCGAAGTTTGCAAGACTTCCAACGCAAGTCCAGTGAGAGCTTGCGAGAGGCCTATACTCGTATGAGGCGTTTGATAAGTGTGATCCAAGGGGTCACTGAAGCTCAGGCAATCCAACTCTGGTATGGAATTTTGGACAAGGAACTCAGGAGAAGGGTGCGGGATGCAACCCTGTTACAAGCGGCCCAACCCACCTTAGCAAATGTGTTTCTGCTGGCTGAGCGGATTGAGCTCAACATGGTGGAGGAGCGTGTAATGACCATTGGGTTTGGCAAAGACATGCCACGAGGTGTGTCTGCCAACCAACAAACGCAGCACACTGTACCGCAGCGTGGTCATGGGGGCAAGGTTGCCCAACCCAAATTCCATGGAGCTTACAGGGGACCTCAGGTGCAGAGGCAAGTAGCTTCTCTTGCAGGCCAACAACAACTAGGGGTGGTGTGTTGCTGTTGAGGAGGAACGGGAGGTGGACCCTCAGGTCTTGGAGCTGATATCACCTGAGTTATGGCCATGGTAGCAAGCCTTTACTCTAGCTGCTGAAGCCGGTTGGCCATGCCTTGGTCAACGCCCTGACCTCCACGTCCTTGGCCATACTGTGCTTGGCCTCGTCCTGCACTCTTTGAGGTGCTTCACCTCGCCCCCGGCAACCATTGTTCCCTTGGAACTGGCCTCGTCGCAACTCAGGGTGCAAGTCATAACACTAGGCCTCTCCATGCCCATACTTGCCACAATGCCCACACTGCAACTGTGCAGGTTGTGCTTGTGCCGACCCTTTGCCGCTCTCTGGGCAATCCTTCTTGACATGGGGTCCTCCACTCATCCTGACAGAGGAGACATGGGAGGCATGGGATTTATGTGTGGGGCAGCACTAGGGTAGAACACCCTATGACCGTTCATCTAAAGATGACGGAAGATCTAACGGTGAATTTTTGTCATTTTTACCCCGGATAAATTGATAAGATGCCCCACATCTGGGGCATCCCAACACATTTGGAAGTGCATGATTTCATGAAATCCACACAAAGTTATGGGGTTTCAAAGTTGAACCAATCCGAATGCTTGTGTGAAGTTTGAGCCTTACAACCACTCATATTTCTTGGGGGTTCTATCAAACAACTGTTTGCCAAGTGGCAAAAATGAGCAGTCTTGGGCCAGCAATGGTCGCTCATGCAGGCCTGACCCAAGCAATTATAAGGTGAACGGTCATAGGAACTATAACGGTCATAGGGTGTTTTATCCTACCACTACTGCAGGTGGAATCTGCTGCAGCCGTCACTCGAGGAGCAGCACGAGTTCCTGAGCCACGAGGTGCAGAGGTGGAGTTGGATCCACAGCGTGGGGAGGCAAGCTGTTAGGCTAGGATGCCTCAATCATTCATCTTGGCGGAGACAGTGTCGATGACATCCATGGCACCTAGTTCTCGCCCGACGGATACCGAAGCAGAGGCCGTTATTGTACCATTGGGGAGAGCTACACTCCAGCACTGATACCTGCTGCCAAGGCTAGTGTAGCCAGTGTATTGATAGGGGCGGCCACCTCTGTGTGTCAGGCCCTACTGTTCTCAGCAACTATAATTGCGATGCCGGGGGTAAGACCAGCTGTAGTGTTCAGACTAGCAGCAACACTCTGTGAGAGTGAGGAGGTCACTTCATCTTCAGCGGAGTTAGTGGAAGGTGTAGTGGCAGAGGGATCCTTGGATTTGAGGGTCAAGACTGCCACGGCTGCGCCATGGCAACCTGCAGCTGCCAGGTTGACAGAGCTGCCAGCTAGGCCAACCTTTGAGCGCGCCATGGTGACACTTGAAGTTGTCTTGTTAGACAACCAGGATGACATTTTCTCTTTGAGTGGACTGGCAAGCAAGAGGTACTGGCCACTACGGGTCTTTGTTGGACTCGGGAGCTCAGCCATTGATGTTGGGCAGAGCTGCTATTGCAGATTTGGGCCAGCAGACATCTCTTTGCTGGGGGCGCATGATTTGGAGCGGGTTGGCCCTATTCACTTGGTAGTGGCAAGTTGGCCCTGCCAAGGGCATTCATCAACCGGGCATGACAATGGGTTATAAGACTCAAGGTCACGCCTGTTTTGGGAGATGTTGAGGGTCCTGTGCTATTTACAGCTTCAGCAGACAGACTCTCGGTATAGATCTTGGAGAATGTGCCATTGATGGGTGATTCTTGGGCCAAGGTGATGACCAGTGTGCATCAAGTGCGGTCTTGGATTAGGTCAGCAGTGTTGATGGATGCAGCTGCAGTGGGGTCATGGGCTCATCGCCCATGATAGCCAGTTGCAGCAGTTAGTGGAGCCCAATGTTGACGAGCGCGAGCGAGCGATGGGTTTTACCACTGGTACCACGGTGGTGTCATCTCTTTCTGAGGCATCACATCGTCAGGTGTTGGGGCAAGCAATGGATTTCAATTGCTTGACCTTGATTATCAGCTTGGCTATGGTTGAACAGCGCAGAGTACGGAATACACTTCCCTTGATGGTCTCTCTACCTACCGAGACGGTACATGCAGCGAGTGGGGGCGGACATGTGAGGACCACAAGGTGCAGGCCGCATCCATGGCACACGTGGGAGGTGCTCGAGGTTCAGAAGGAGTTGGCAGCCAAGGCGGCGGTGATGGATCAGCTTGGGGATTTTCTCGAGTTGAGGAGGTCCTTAAGGATGAGATGATGGGGCAGGATGAGGCATTGTCACTGACAGAGCAGGCAGTGGTCACTACTCAAGAGGTTGTAGCATAGCAACCACGGGATGCGTCTTCTACTTCTAAGCCTGCTGGACTCAATGTTGCAGTCACGGAGGACAACTGGGAGCATGATGTTGGACCCATAGTCACTGGAGGAGAGAGACAACGTATACGGCGGTTCTTGAGGGCTTACAAGAACTGTTTTGCCTTCAGTTTGAAGAACTTGGGAGCACTGAAGGGTCAAGAGATTCGCATTGAATTGGCCACTGACACGCCAATCTTTCGGAGACCCTATAGATACAGTGACATGGAGAGGTCCTTGATTCAGATGAGGACTCAGGACCTCTGGGAGGCCTTCCAGCAACTCTCCAGGCCAACTAACTGCAGCTGTAAAGGCGGCTAGTGTTGGCAGCTTGCCCTGTTGGGCAACCGCAATACCCCCAATAAATGTCATAGGGAGCTGTGCACGACGACCATCCCCTGACTGCCATCCAGGCCTATAGGATGCTGACTCCTCCCAAAAGTCCAGGGTGAAGCCCATGGGATATAACACTGCCCCACCAACAAGGACATCGTAAGAGACCGCGTCTGTCACAATGGCCTTGGCTCGCATCACTGAGCCATCTACATGATGATCTGGTTGTAGTCCAATGGCCAACTCACGCCGTGTCATGCCCCGAGCCTGCTCTGATCCTCCCAGAGATGTCTGTATCTGGAAAGGACAAGGCTCCATATCCGCCTCCATGAGGCCCAAACCTGCAATAGCAGCTCTGCCCAACATCAATGGCTGAGCTCCTGAGTCCAACAAGACCCGCAGTGGCCGGTACTTCTTGCTTGCCGGTCCACTCAAAGTGAAAATGCCTCCCTGGTTGTCTAACAAGACAACTCCAGGTGTCACCATGGCGCGCTCAAAGGCTGGCCTAGCTGGTAGCTCCGTCAACCTGGCAGCTGCAGCTTGCCATGGCGCAGCCGTGGCAGTTTTGCCCCTCAAATCCGAGGATCCCTCTGCCACTACACCTTCCAGTAACTCCGCAGAAGATGAAGTGACCTCCCCACTCTCGCAGAGTGTTGCTACTAGTCTGAACACTGCAGCTGGTCTTACCCCCGGCGTCGCAATCATGGTTGCCGAGAATAGTGGGGCTTGACACATAGAGGTGGCTGCCCCCAATAACACACCGGCTGCACTAGCCTTGGTAGCAGGTGTCAGTGCTGCACGTGTAGCTCTCCCCAATGGCATAGTAACCTCCGCCTCGGTAACAGTCGGGCGAGAACTAGGTGCCATGGATGGCGTCAACACTGTCTCCGCCAATGTGAATGACTGAGGAAGCCTCGCCTGACGGCTTGCCTCCCCACGCTGTGAATCCAATTCCACCTCTGCACCTCGTGGCTCAGGAACTCGTGCTGCTCCTCGAGTCACGGCTGCAACAGACTCCACCTACACTAGTGGTAGTGTTGCTCCGCACATGAATCCCATGCCTCTCATATCTCCTCCCTCAGGAGCAGGAGGTGGACCATCCCGCCTTGGAGCCGGTACCACCTGAGCTATAGCTATGGCAGCGAGCCTCTGCTCTAGCTGCTGAAGCCGGTTGGCCATGTCTTGGTCAACACCCTGACCTCCGCATCCTTGGCCATGTTGAGCTTGCCCTTGGCCTGCACCTCGTGCCCAACCACCTCGTCCTCTCTGGGCTGGTCCACCTCGCCCCCGGCCACCATTGTTCCCTTGGAACTAGCCTAGGCGCAACTCAGGGTGCAAGTCATAACACTGGGCATCTCCATGCCCATACTTGCCACAATGCCCACACTGCAACTGTGCAGGCTGTGCTTGTGCCGGCCTTCTGCCACTCTCTGGGCAATCTCTCTTGACATGGGGTCCTCCACATGTCCAACATATCACCCCTGGTTGCTGTTGGCCTGCAAAAGATGCCACGGGCCTCTGCACCTGAGGTCCCCTGTAAGCTCCATGAAACTTGGGTTGGGCAACCTTGCCCCCCTGACCACGCTGTTGGGCAGTCCCTTGTACCTGTTGGCTGGCAGCTGCACCTCGTGCAAGCATGTCCTTGCCAAATCCAATGGTAACAACTCGCTCCTCCACCATGTTGAGCTCAATCCGCTCAGCCAGCAAAAACACATCCGCTAATGTGGGTTGGGCCGCTTGTAACAGGGTTGCATCCCGCACCCTTCTCTTGAGCTCATTGTCCAAAATTCCATACCAGAACTGGACTGCCTGAGCTTCAGTAACCCCTTGGATCACACTTATCAAGCGCCTCATACGAGTGTAGGCCTCTCGCAAGCTCTCACTGGATTTGCGCTGGAAGTCTTGCAAACTTCGCAGCTTCTCTGTCCGTACACCTTGGTAGTTCCTCCGCAACTCCTGGAAGAACTCCACCACCGGGTTGAATCTAGGCACATGTGTTGTAATTGTGGCAGGAGGAGTAGTAGCACCTTTTGAACTAGTACCACCTGCAGAAGTGCCGGCACTACTTGTTCCACTACTAGTGCTTGTAGTTGGAGATGTTTGTGTAGCTGCTGGTGTCACCGCTGCCCTTGTGCCTCTAGTGATTGAGACATAGTTAGGTGACCAATACTCTCGCCACTCCTCAATCTCCACCGCATGTCCCCGCCTAAATTCATGGTAATCATCCATGGGCGGCCCCTCAAGGTGCTGGAATAGCCCCTTCCACGCCATAAAGGGCGTAAACAATTGTGGATTGCGCATTTGGTGCAAATCACACCAATTGTCAAACTCTTGTATAAAGTCATCAAGCTCGATGGTGCCCACAGCTCTAGAGTACCTACGTGGCCCCTTGGTAGCTCCATACATCTCCTCCATCGTGTCCCACAACAATGGCACGGAAATGACTTGCACCCTCGGCGAGAATCCTCCTGACTCCGAGTCTGAACCTTCCTCAGAAGATACTGAAGGTGAAAGTGGCCTAAACCGCACACCTTGTCTTGTGTACCCACTAGTATCGCTGGTGCTTGTACCGGCACTCCCCTCAGCAGCTGGTGGCACCTCTGTGATGAAAACTCACAACCCAACCGGTTGTCAACCTGTCTCTAATCCCCACTTTCTACAAGGTACCGGGTAAAGAACCTGTTGCGGCTACTGGTTCAAGCAGGAATAATAGGTTTCTAACGTAGACCTGTACCTGCACCTGCATCCACCGCAAGCACTCCTATGGTCTGCTGGTCATCAACCCAGCCTCACCATAGAAGAAACACTGGTGTCTTGCTGGTCATCACTCCAGCCTCACCACCGACAGCATACTCTAGGATTGGCCGGTGATCAAATCCGGACCAACCTCCTATGAAAACAAGCGCCCACACAAAGCTAACATGGCGCACAGTCAAGCATGCAGGTGTGGAGGGGATCCAAACACAAGAAAATCAAGACAGCAACTCCCCCACACCAAAAACACTCCACAGTGTCGTTCCTGCAAGGACACCCCAGCCCAAACCCGGACTAACTCTTGCCTCCACCTACGGAAAGGTTTTGGCCTACAGAGAGGGTGAAAGACTATGGAGAAGAGAAACTAAAGCAATTCCTAACCCCAGAATGCTCTCATCCCACCACTCTCCCTCCTGTCTCTATCCACTCGCTTGTATGGCCGTGGCAAGTATCCTTCAATATCAATCAATCAATCCTTCAAGAGCTCTTCAACATTGTCCACCAAAGCTCCTCGAAGGGTCCTCCAAGGACCCCAAAGATCCTCCAAACACTCCTCTAAGGACCCCAAAGATCCTCCAAATACTCCTCCAAGGGCCCTCAAATATCTTCCAAACAATCCTCCAAAGGCCCTTAAATTTCACTAAGTCCTTTCACTGTTGATACCTTAACAGAGGTATAGTCTGAGGTTGCTAGGGTCCCTTATGTTGATAATACCTTTACAGAGGTATAGTCTGAAAATGAGGGTTCTGTTTGGTATACTAACAGAAGTATAGTCTGAGCTGATAAGGGTCCACATATGGTGATACCTCAACAGAGGTATTGTAAAAGGGACAAGCTCTTGTTTGGTATACTAACAGAGGTATAGTCTGAGCTGATTAGGGTCCACATATGGTGATACCTCAACAGAGGTATAGTAAAAGGGACAAGCTCATGTTTGGTATACTAACAGAGGTATAGTCTGAACTGATTAGGGTTCACATATGGTGATACCTCAATAGAGGTATAGTAAAATGGACAAGCTCTTATTTGGTATACTAACAGAGGTATAGTCTCACATTAGGGTTCACATATGGTGATACCTCAACAGAGGTATAGTCAAAGGGACAAGCTCCTGTTTGGTATACTAACAGAGGTATAGTCTGAGCATATACTACTAGGGTTTGTAATGAAGAGCTAGAATGCAAGTCCTTGACTGCTTCTACTCAAGCAAAAATATGGTCTCTAGGTGGTCATAAGAGGCATCTTCTTGCTCTCTTCCACCCCAATGTGCAACCAAGAGTGGTCCAACTCAACTTGCAAGTCATTGTCCACCAAATCAATCCCCCTTCTAGTCCTTGGGATTTGATTGCAAACTACCATATCTCCATTGCCGAGCAATCATGCATTTGTCTCCTCATCACTTGACAATTGCTCCAAATCAACACAAATTATCTCAATGTGTAGGAGCAATGCTTGTCACTTACAATAATGCTCCCAAGCAATCCGCCTTGGATCCCACTCTCACGCCATATGCCTCATTTGGGGTCTTGCACCAATCCATCATCCATGTGCTCCCCGTGGTCATTTGAATGCATGTTTCATGACCTCTTGGCCTATGTGTTGCTATCCTTCATCATAACATGAATCAACACCTCTCCACTTCACACACAAATGGATCTCAAAGGCCTTCACCTCTTGCTAGTTCAAGAGCTCCCCTTCTCAAACTTGAACTTACAAACTCAAGCGAGCATGCTCCACACATGCACCACTTGCTTGGTCAACTATCCACCACAAAGCTCGCACTACCAAGAGCATGAATAGCCAAGTATTGCCTTCCTCTCTTGTCACATTACATAGTTAGGGTGAAGCTATGCATACATTGAATGATGATTTCCCTTCAAGGATTTCCTACCACATGTTCTCCAAGCCCTTCCAATGGCACCCTAAGCTTGGCTCCACACCACCATGATTGGAAGATTTCTTCACATGCTCCCTTTCAAAACCTCTTGAGCTTCTTAGTGCTCTACAAGTGCTTGCCCTTGTTGTCTTCAAGCCCAAGCATATATAGCTCCTTGGCTTCTCTTCCACAACATCCACACTTTGAACTTGCTTAACCCTAGCTTGATAATGAAATGAGCACTAACAAGCCTTTAGTCACTCTCCACAAGCCATGGCGCATACCATCGACTCCATAATGCATACAAAGGATTCTCAAACCCTAGAATCAATGCTTCCACACACACAAGACTTCCTCCTTACAATCCTTGCAAAATCTTGTGACTCAAGAGTTTTCTTCTCAAGCTCTCCAACTCCTTGGTGCATGCAATACTCGAGCACCTTTCCTTGCAACCCCTTGCAAGCCTTGTGATACGGGAGCTAAATTCTCCTAGCTCTCAACCTCTTTAAAATACAAGTGCAAAACTAATCATTATACTCCGCACTCACAAGCATAAGGTGATCTGCTTGTAGTGATAAGAGATGAGAAATGTGAGAAGTAGAAGACAATGAAAGCTCTCAAAGCATGAAGCAATCACATGAAGAACAAGCCCTAGTCCTTCCAAGTGAAATCCACTCTATCACATAAACTAAGTCAAGCCAAGGGCACCTTTGCTAAAGGAATCCACCCTACAAAGCCCTCAACACACTCCCTCTCAATACCTAGAGCTATGGAGGTGAGAGAAGCTCATGGAGGCTCAACTACAAGAAGATGAGCCTCCTCAACACTCACAAGGGGAAAACCTATCTCCATGTCTCAAGTGAGGCTCGACACCTCACTTGGCATGTGAGACCAAATAAAGTCCCAACACACAAAATATAAATATAAATATCTAAAATGTCCTAGTTAACTAGAAGTAGGTAATTCTAGATAACCATGACTAAAACCATGACAAGAGAGACCTAGGTGCAGTTGATGTAGGATCCATGCTCTCATGTCGTTACTAAGATGAGGTGAGATAGCATGCCGCGACTTCTCATAGGAAGGCCCGTGAACAGGAACACCATGTCTATTGACGTGGTTCTTCTGGTAGTACACCAACATAGCGATTCCGGGATCAGGATAACACTATTTTACTATGAATCGACATGTACAACCTCGTTTGATGCCCTCCCCTCCTTTCTTCCCTGTTATTCTTCTTTGCTTTGGTTTCGGTTCGGCCGTTCCAGACGTAGACGTAGTTGACATCTGTTGTTGTGGGTTTTTTGGAGGAGGTCGTTTCCATTTTTGGGCCGCCTATCTTTTTTGATCTGCATAACGGCCTTGGAATGGTTTGTAGGACTGTAAGAGCAATGGTACCTGAAGCATAAACGAGAGAAACGACAGAGGTTCAAAGACATGCATTGTTCACATGCACGAACCATTGCAAAAATACGTGAAAGGACTGTAGATAATCACCTTGTCATTTGCAAGCAGCTGCTGAATCCGTGGAGCATGCAGGGCACCTTCATGGGTGACAGATTGCCATTGTTTGGTGAACTTACAAGGGGCATCTGAGCGAGCCGACTCTCCTGCAATGAAGTCATCAACCTGATCCCATGGAACGAACGCGACATCGGCTGTCCTATAGCCAGGTGCACCTCCATGCCATTGGGACCTCCACGCCAATACATGGTGTGTGAACGTGCCTGGGGAAGGGGTCTGCACGGCAATTCGCAATTCTGCGACCAAGTGAGGAACAACAACATCTGGCAATGGGGCAGTGGCCATGCTTGCAGTACACGAGAGTGCAATGGTTCGAAATGGAAGCAGAACGCACGTATTTGGAAGCATAATGCTATACAAGACGGTGAGATGCAAAATTCCAATTTTTCACCTCAATGTACAGATGTCAGGGCGGGAACAACCGCAACCTTCTTGCATTTTCAATTTTGAAATTTGAATTTCAAATACCTAGGCATGTGCAGTTCATGTGTGGGTTGGACATGGATGGGGTGGATGCATGGATATGAGGATGCATGCATGCATGTGGACTGCATGGGTTTTGGGGATCATGTAATTCGGCCATTCATGTATTGAACCGCGGGTCGGCGAAGTGACCGCGGAGGGTGGGTCGCCTAAGGGAGGCCCGGGTGGGCCATCGTTGGGGGACCCACACAGGGCTGTCAGGGCAATCAACTCCCCGGGCACTTCTATTACTTGGCTTTGCACCTGTGCTTCCTTTCATGTATATCGGTCTGTGTACTATTGGATGTTGTGTTCAAGGTGTTCATCTCTATCATGTCTTGTGTTCAATATCGTGTTCAATCTCTGGGCTCCTCCGCGGGTATCTTTCTATTTTTCGCAAAGTCAAGCTTTTCCAAAACTACCACACCTGCCGTAGAGGATAGAAGAATCTCCACCCAAACGCACAATGCACCATGACACCAAGGTGGTGTATTTATAAGACTCATGAGACTCGGAGCTTTGCTTTCCTTTTAAAAGAAACAGAAAAGGAGAGGGTGTCATATAAGTTGGATTACCAAGAGTCATTATGGACACTCGTGGTAAACACAGTGAGCCTCATGCAAACCTATTCAAGGGGAGTGCAAATTATGCATCTTCAAATACTAGTCCAGTCTCCTCCAAAACACTTGGTCACTTTCAAGCTCTTCAGACTGACAAAATGAGAACAAAAAACCTTTCATCAACCAAGAAACAGTAGAGATCAAAACACTTCACTTCGTATGCCAATACACATTTACCACCCTGCACAGAGTGGATCAGAGTGCAGACAACTACTGAATCAGGATGCCATCACCTACTCTCTTACGTGGAACCTTTTACTCTGGAAAAAGATCCCCTTGTGCGCCAACATACTGTACTGACCTAGCTTATTAGACACTTCCGCGCCTAATAATTAACAAATGTATGGTTACATGCGAGCCCTACCCTGACATAGTTATGAATTGGTTGTGAAATGATTAACATAATCTGGGAGTTTAAATGTGAGGTAAATTGGTTTGTGGTTGGTCCAGTATGCTTATTTTGTTTCGGATAAAGATTGTTGTGTAGGTGCATTAATCCATATATGATCTAATTGAGAATTGTAAGTTGTTGTAGATTCGTTGAATGTTATAAGATGAAAATGATGACTTGTCATGAATGAACGAAGTGATTTAGATTCGTTGTTAGGTTTACAAAGGTTGATATTAAAATCTCCTATAGACATTGTTGGGCAAAATTTTGGTGCTTTATCATATAAATTTTGTAATACATGTAAAATGTTATGAAGGGAAAATAAAGGAGGTTTATATATTGCAATTACATGTATTGCTCTACGAGAATTCACATTGAAAGTTGCAGCAATCGAGTTTCATTTAAACATAATATATGATATGTTCGCAGATTATAATCGTTCATCATGTCACGATAATGGCTGTGCATTGAACGTGTATTCAGTGATTGTATGATTAGATGTGTACGATATAGGTGTTGTAAATTTAATGTCGATAATTTTCATTTTACTATTGTTTGTAGTCTGTGTATTTCTTCACGTATGTTATCTTTACATGTTGTCTTGTAAATGAGGTAAGAGATATAAATTTTGTCTTTCTTTATACGAATGCTGTGTATGTTAGTCCGTGTCTATTTACATTTGTCGGATCAAATGCAAGACGATCCATGGTTAATCCTTGTGCTCTATGTATAGTACGTGATGCTTTAAGTTGAATAGGGAATTGAGTACGAGTTATTACATGGTCGGGATTATCTGTAAATTGAATTTCTTTGGTTTTGGCTGCAATCGGAGTCCAAGATTTGCATATGTCAATGTCACTTTGATACAAGTGCGAATATGAGGCTCGTGTTTCACATCCTATTTGTTCATTAGAAAAATATAACCAGATCAATGGTGCAATGGTGAAGTTGTGCTAATTTTGAAAATTCCCTCAGCTCCATTTACTAAGCCATCTTAGATATTGTACTTGCGTCCACATAACTCCACTAACATATTGGGTTTAACGCGTACAAATGTATGCAAGCCTGCAGTTTTATTTGCGTCTAAAGGAGCTTTGATGTACGAAGGGTCTATTGCTTTGAATGAAAAAACTTGACCTTCTTTTTATTGAAAACAATTTCATTATGTGCTTTGAGTACGTGCATTTGTGTAAAATAAATGAGGAAGTGTTAGATCTGATGGCGGTGGTCTATGACAAACATCATTCATGTTCTTAATGTCGTCAGCGATGTGTGTTGTTGTCCTGAATCGACTTAAAATGTTTGATCACTTTGTCTCATGACTTGTGTTAAGTAACGTTACATATATTAGTGGTGTCTTCTTCTATTTTGAGTATCCAAGCGTCTCTGACTGGAAGAACTTGATAAAATTCACCAACGCACATGATTGTCACTTTCAATGTAGGCGAATGCACATTCGCCATCAGCTCTTCAGAGTTATAGTAACCGTACTGTAACCATCTTCATCAGTGACATCACAATGTAGAAAGAGCGGCCCGTTCGTCCTTCTGTACCTCTATCAAAAGACCTGTACCGATTGAGGATATGACCTTCGAATACACCTCCTTGCAGATTGAGAGCCAAACTGTCAATTGTAGTAACTCTAGGCTCACCATCTCTTTTCATTCTAATGCATGGAAATGTACTGTCAACATGATTACAACAAACTGTTATTCCCTCTCTAAGCTCTCCCTATTTATACTCAAGATCTATGGCAGAATTACCTGAGATGACTATGACATAATTAGATACTGAACTTGATTTATCTCCAACTGACACTGTAACTTGAGTCATTATTAACTGAAACTAACTTAAAATAAATAAACAAAATTAATTGAGATAATTATAGCATAAATGCATGCTGAACTTGAATTATCTCCAGTTGTTATTCTCGTACTATGATTTGAGGCTCAGATAACTATAGCATAACTGGATGCTTAGTTATTTGCAGTTGCTATTCTGCCACTATAACAAGTCACTCCTAATTCAAGCTAACTTAAGGAAACTAAGCAAAATTAGATAAGATAACTATAGCATAACTAGATGCTGAAATATCTCTGACCGCTATTTCTGGTACTTCAGTCAGAGTTAATTGAAACTTTTATGTTAATTGAGCAAAATTAACTGAGATAACTATAGCATAATTGGATACTCTATTTGAGTTATCTCTATATGATATTTTGATACTATGACATTATTTGTATACTCCATGTACTCAATATAAAACTTGGATACATAATCAGTCGTGGATCATTTGAATTCAGATCTTTTAAATGTTGAATGACATGGTGCCGTAATATTAGGGAATACATCTCATTTAACCAATCGTATCGGAAAAATAAGTTTCTTATTACTTGAGAAAATTTATTGTGTCATATAGAAAACAATTCTGGAAAACTAAAACAATGTCTATGATTTGTTATTGAAACTGTGGATTTTATATATTTATATTATTACTGTATTAAAATTATAACATAGACAAACGACAACAGAAATTGATAAATAAATTTAATACGTAATCATTTATGAGCTTTTGCTTTGTCACTTCGGCAAATGCCAAGTGACCTTTGCTGATGGCTTATTGCTGATGGCTGATGTCAGATTGCTTATGGTTGATGGCAAGAACTTGAATGATCAATGTGTGTCAAGAAGCATTTTCACCAAGCCTTACATGGGGATTTCTACCCAACCTCTCTATCAGCTGAGTGCGGAGGTGGTGCCTTTTGGCTGCCACGTCCTCTAAAACTCCCGGTGCTTGCATGCCAGGTTGCCAAAATACGTAAGATATGGATGCTTCTCTGCCACCAATTATCTGCCCAACTCCACATAAGCATTTCTTTGTTGAAAAGTCATGGTGTGAAGCCACAAAAAAATACTTTTAGGGCTTAGACTTACAGTGAATTGATAAGTGGTCCACATATGTGAAGTGTTCAAGTAAACAGACCTATTTCCAGACTTGGGAACACTCTATGTTATGTCACTGTAAGTCATATGCCTTCTGATAGAATTCAGAGATAAAAATAGACTAGTAAAATCTTGAATCCCAAGACTTTCCCAAGCGACAAACTAAATCCACAAGATCCAAGGCTATTTTACTGGTCTACAATGTCAGATGATCATACCTGTATATGATCCATCACAACAAGGGCAGCATGGCAAACAAGGGGTCCCTCGGCAAGAGTGCTCCCATGATCGCCAACAGCTATGGTAGAAGCTACGGCCTTTGTTACAAGAACAGCCCCAATTGGCAGCCCTCTTGGCAACGGCTTGGCTATTGTCATATTGTGGGGCTGCACATCGTATGTTTCATGGGCCCAGAGGAGGCCTGTTCGACCCAGCCCACATTGCAACTGCATTGCATTCAGGTCGTTGAAAGAACGAAAGGATGTACCAGTAGTTTCCTCTGCTTCATGTTCTACAGGAGCATCAGCGACTCCTAATTATCTAGAGTCTTCAGTTGTTACTTCCAACCTAGATCACTGGAAACAGGCCGCCAGTCAAGTATTTCTGTGAGATCTCTGAGTCTACTCAAGACACTTAGATTTGATACTGCAACTATCTCTCCAACCTTCCCTGTCCTGTTGGCTCCATTCTGCCACTCTCTATTTGTGTCTCTGTTCCAGAGAATTTCAAGAAGGAAGAGGCTATGAGTGTCACAAAGAGGCTCTACAGTTGCATACCATTACAAAAACAACCAACCTAAGTACAACACAACATCCCGTAAACACTTCTCCACACTGATTCCAGGGGGAAATTATCCCAACAAAAGAATCGAAGACAAGAAGAGCACCAGTTTCGTCACACAATTCACGGAGTCCACGGAGGAAGGGTGCAACAGCAGGATAGACACCTCCTTCTCCTTGAACTGGCTCCACAAATATGGCCTGACTGCGAATTTGCGAAGAAGCGTGCTGGCCAGTTCTCTTGTTGGATCATTTGATGAAAACCCTTGACAACAAGAAAACTTCGAAAGTGCGTGGTGATACTATGCACCTGCAGAACTAATGGAGCAGGGCCATACAGTCTGCGTGTCGAGATCAAGCTGTTGTGATTGCCGTATAATCGAGTGAAAAATATATGTTTTTTTAAAGAGAAATTTACCTTTTTGAGGGAGGTAAAAAACAATTGTTGAGGTAATATCTATTTTCAAGACCATTATGTTTCTTTACAAGAAAATTACCTCAACAATAGTTTTTGAGGGAGATAAAAAATAATTGTTCATTATTATCCAGGGTCGACTATAATACATGCCTAATGTTTGGGAAATTACCAGTGTTGGGCGGTTACCCGCCTGGGCCCGGGTAACCGCCGGTTCCGGTTCCGGTTATGCGGAACCGGACCGGAACCGGACCTGCCTGTGCAGAACCGGAACCGGAACCGGAACCGCTCATTGGGGATTGTGTTGGAACCGGAACCGGCGGTTCCAGCTACGACCACATGTGTGGGAACCGGCGGTTCCAGCTCCAAAGCGGTTCCGGTTCCGGTTCCGGTCCACCCGTGGGCTGTAGCCCTAAATGTCTCGAGTACCTACCAAAGCGCTTCTAAGTCCGGTTCTTGGTTCTTGACCCCTTGGTGGGGCTGGTGGGCCCAGGGAAAAACTTATTTAATGCTCTTAAGCTCCTGAGATCCTGGGTTCAATGCTTGAAGGCCATGAGATTCTATGTTCAATGCTTCAGCGCCATGAGACCTTCGGTTCAATCTCCAGCTCCATGATATCCTGGCTAAGTTCATTAATAAAATGTTTGAAGATGCCAATACTTGCCAGGTAGCTGAATAGTACTTTCAACCCATAAAATTTTACCCATTTTCTTCTACCAGTTTATTTAGAGTATTTTTGTTTGTTTTTTTGTGTTAGTGAAAACTAACAAAATCGTTGGATTTTAGTTCAAATATGTGAATACACTGCTATTTAATCTACCGGACTGATAAAATATTTTAAATCTAATTAAATTAAACAAATATATTTTTAAAATAGAACCAGAACCTAACCGGAACCGATGGTTTTTATCAGCAACTAACCGGTAACCGGAACCGCCCCCATGTTTAAAAGTTGGATCCGGAACCGGACCGGAACCGGATCCGGAACCGTCTCTTGAAATAATTTTGGAACCGGAACCGAAGGTTCCTTCACAAATGCAAGAACCGCCCAACACTTGAAATTACCTAGGCGAGGTGCCATAAAAACGAATCTGCCTAATAATATTCCATTTTTATTGGCTCTGCCCTCATGCAGAAACTATACAATTGGTTTCTCCCGCTTGTCATGGGACCAACTTTTCGAGGGACCAATGTTTTTGTTGGATGACATGACAATGATTGTCATCCATTGTGAGTTCTATTCCGGAAGGGTCTAGGGTTTGATTGCAAGGATTGGATAATGTTTGATATGTGATTGAGATCAGCCGATGTCTTGCAAACATGCATATCGAGGATGCTGATGTTCCTGACCTTAACATTCTCTCAGATTCAGAAGATTCACATGAGATAGGTGATGAGACTTATCAAGATTCAGTTGCATCAATGCAGGGCCCTTTGGAAGTTGTGTGGACATGAAAATATAAATTGCATGCATTTTTTTCCTTTTTTGGACTTTAAATAATACAATTTAGACATTTTTTCCACATATTTGAACATTTTGGTGTTTTTCACAATATTTGAGCAATTAGGCACTTCTCAGGAAATGTTCTCCAAGATTTAATTAGGCACTTGATTTTAAATTAATTATTGCCTAATAAGCTAGGTCAGTACGGTAGATGGCGACATCTTCCAGCACACTAGAAACAGAAGAATCAGACGTCAACTTACTTCAGTGCACAAGTCACTTGAAAGATAACCACCAAGGACAACCAATAAAGTCAAAGCACAGTCAGAGCCTAGTCATAGCCCAACATAGACTGGCAAACAACACCTCAAATATTTACTCAGATATGCAAATTACTCCCACCAGGGAGTTCTACACATCAGTCCAATCCAAGTTTTTTGTAATGGACACGGCTTACTCTTTCTCCGCTTATTGCTAAGAACTAATCTATGAAGCAAACAAAATTTTGCTCTTTTTGAAAGAAAAGCTGAGGTTCAAAATGGACCATGGATCGTTCTATGGTGGCTGATGGCATGAAACACCTTCTCTAATCCCCACTTTCAGAACTTACAATTAAGCTCTGATGCCAGGCAAGCCCTTGAAATTGAGCAGCAAGGCAGGCCATGAGCCTCTTTCTAAATGCTAAAACTGAGCCGCAAAGCATGCCGAGAGCCCCAGTCCTAAGTGCGTATTCCAATATATAACAGACAAATTATATGACATAGCACAGATCAACTAGGAGGAGGTACAAAACACTTCAGCTTGGACATTCCCCCTCGCATCTCTTCCTTTTGTTAAATGAAGATGTGATCAGCTCCCCATGAAAGTGCACACACATCCAGTCAGCTGTGCACAAATTAGGGAGATCCAAGACCCCAGTCTCCTTGCCTTGTATCAGGCAGTCAGTGAGTTTGGGCCCAATCCAACAGCACATATGCTTCTGCAAAGTTCTTCAGATCATGAATCCTTGTCAAACCATCCTGAAAATGCTGGTGAATCTTTGGTTTCTGAGTCAGTGACGTGTTGGTTAGTACCATGCATTTGAATCGATAGAAAAACAGGTTGCTAGAATGTAAGCCTATTCATTTGCAGGAACATTGTTGCCATGGAAAAAGAGTTGGTCAAGGAGTTGTAGGGGTCGCCGGCGGCCAGGGCCCTTTCCAACCCTTTCTGAGTCTACAGACAGACCTGTCACTCCTGGAGAGGTGGTCAATAGATGAAGCAAATCCTGCATCGCAGCCTGCAAATTGAACATGTGGCAGATAGATTGAAACCTTGGTCAGACATTTGCCAGAAACTTAACCGAGTATACCAGAAGAAAACAGAAACCAAAACTTAACCAGCACATTAGGGCATAAGAATCAAGAGAGGGAAATAGGACGACTTACTTGAACACGAAACATGGCAAAGGAGCCTGCACCAATATTAGCACCTGGGCGTAATGGGTCGTCAATCCACAGGGCCACTGGTCGTGAAATGTTTTCATGCCAGAAAACACCCCCACTGTCCCCATTTCGACCCTGTGATCCACCGTCACAACCTGTGTTATAGAAAGGCAGCGAGGGGAGGAAGGAGAAGAAAAAAACTCAAAATCTCAAAGAAGAAACAAAGATATAACAGCAGCAGGCCCAAAGAGTCCACAGTACATGTAACAGAAACACGACCAAGGAAAACTCAAGCATACCATAACGGTGGAATGCCTCATGTAGGTACCAGGCACCAGGCACTTCGTGAGGTCTCTGCCATGGAAGGACAGTCACTAAAGAATGTACTCATGAGACGTTTGCCGTAGCCTTGTGGCCATATACCCCATGCCCAGTTTGGGCAGGAAAAAAGAGGGAACAGACACTACATTTGAGAGGGGCTCACTCCAGTAGTGGGACTTGCCTTGGGACTTGCCTAGTGAGACAGCTGGTTCGGGTTTCCAGATTTCTCTAGAAAGCCCTTCACACAAGCATCAGTCTGCTGTGTGAGAGCTGACTAGCAATTTGACCCCAACAGGGCCAGGGCCAGGGCTTTAGGGCTTTCGTGGTTTTGAAAGTTGGTGAACAGAGGTGCAGGGACTATGTTATTGATGGTCCTGTAGAGGGTTGCTCTCTGATGAGAATACCCAGATGCGATACCCCAGCATGCAAGCATCGGCTCGCCATAGCCAAACTTGCCATATCCTTTCGGCCATTGACCCTGTGGGAAACTAACCCTCCCAGAGCAATTTGAGGGGTTCACACCCACCAGAGAATGTACTCATAAGACGTTTGCTGTAGCCTTGTGACCAGTGACCCCACACTCAGTGTGAGTGGCACACAAAGAGACAGAAACTACCTTTGTCAGGGGTGGTAGTATGAACAGACAATTAATCCGAGTTCTCCAGATATCCTCTAGAAATGCTTTCACACAAGCATCAATCTGCTGTGTGTGGTTGCCCAATAACTAGGCCCCAAAAGGGCCTGGGCCAGGGGCCCTCAGGGTGCATGGGACATAGAGCAACAAGAAACCCACATCATTTCACCAAATGTTGCTCAAAGACGAAGAGAGCATTTGAAAGAGAAACAAAGATACTTTCTAGGTCCACGGAAAGCTCAAATAGCTTATGGACAAGGATACATGGAAGAAAGTGGCCCCCCCAACAAGCAGCAGGAAAACTGCATTTGAACTTCCAGCCATAAGGTAGATCAAGTAGATATGCCACCAGGCATCTCTGAGCCTCTTAATCATGTGTAAGAGAGAGTGAAATTTGTGTGCAGGAGAGAGGGTAAGATGTTCATTTGAAGTCGATTGCATACTCTTCTAGTCATAGACCCAGGTCCGGTTTGGACGGAGTAGAACAGGACGAAGTGGGGAGGAGAAGAGATTGTACTCATAAGACGTTGTTTGCCGTAGCCTTGTGGCCATTGACCCCGCGCCCAGTTTGAGCGGGAAGGGGAGGAGAAGAGAGAGAGAGAGGGACACTCCACCAGGGAGTAACCTACTACCTCACTTCACCCATTTCACGCACACTTTTAAGTAAAAAGGTGGGTCATGCACCTTCCCACAACGGGGGCTTTCATTTTGGGAACATACCCCATGAAGGAAAAACCCGGTTGCCAGAATCAGTTGGCAGAGCTGAGTTTATACCGGCATCCACTGTAGCAGCTAGTTTGACTGAGGCATCTCGTTTATTTCAGTGCAGTGTCTACATGATGCTGAACACCTGTCACGCATCTCATAGCACAGCAAATGGGTTGAAGTTGGTGATACTGGTGACTTGGGTGGACAACCTATATGAATCTTTGCAAACCTGAAATACGAAGCAACACTAAGATAGATTATCACACCTTTAAGACAAGACGCACGCGCGAGAAATCAATCTCTGTCCCAAAAATCTGCAGAAAGCCAATCAATAACATCCCCAAATTTGGAGATGGCACAGTCTGCATGGACACTAGTAACTCCTCAACAATGCCTCCTGCCCTTCGAGGAAGAGGCTCACCACTGCCAGACTCCACCCGGACAGACGAATTCTCCACAATTGACAACCCTCCTGCGCACAAATTGTTCTCTGCACATCAACATCTTTACTAGCAACTGAAGGTTAACATATTGATTAGGCCAAACACAGAAATCCGCGAGATGACATTTTATGCATGGTTTACTGTAATCCAGTGGAGGTGGTTGTCTTCCTGCTTTCCTAAAGAATGGGGTATAGGACATGAACTACTAACTCACTACTTTGAAAACACCTGTTAATCATCTTTCTTTGACATGCAAAGACCACACACTATTTGGACTATGCAAATCTATTGACTTGCTTGTCCCACCACATTGTAGCTAGCTCCCCTAGGACTCGGGGATAATATCCTAGGGGAATTCGGAGTTGCAGCGGGCGGGAGGTCTGTTATTTCGGCCGAATTTTGTGTTACAAGGTATGCTTTTACATCTCAGAGTCACTGTGTCTCTTCATGATCTGGTGGCTGCCCAAGGTCTCCAAGAGAAGTTCAAATCAGAAAATTGACAATAGATCTATCCTACAAAACACCCACCGTGTATAGAAGACTCAGAGGAGGTAGTGGAAGCTGAGGTACTGGTTGACACTGAGGCTGTGTCGGTTGAGGCTGAAGAATACGATGAAGCCTCGTCAAAAGAGTCGAGTGAGTCGCTGCCTGATGGCATAGCAGATGATTGGCTTGAGTTGGTAGAGGAGGCTGGAGCGGGGACTGCTGCCACCTCCTGGGTCGTACCGCAAGTAATCGGTACACGCTGTTGAGGAAAAAGAGCAAATCAAAACATGGAAGAGGCATATGGCAACAGATGTGCCGGGCAGGGATTTTACCGCAAGTCTCTCTCTTGGCGCTGAGTCTTCTGTGGCCAAAATCATACCTTCTTATCAACCATGATCTAGACGAAACCTCTTTAGAACCATAGGCAGCAGTCAGAAACCAAATCCAAGTGCAAAAGACGGAATAGGTGTTCTCTCAGTTGATTGGGTGCTTTTTATGATGCTAGCTTCATGTTGTGCTCTTCTCTGCATCTTACACAGCCGATTGCTTGCTGAGTGCAAGAGCTTCAAGTTGTAGAAAATGTTGTCAGATCCATTGAACAGGCCTTGGCCAGCATGGCCTCACAAGATGCCGCAATATTGTCAGCCATCCAGCCCATTGGGAGGCCTAATCAAAATCTGAGTGCCTTCAACTGACTTGATAATTCTGAAGTTTCACCATAACTAATGCCTCAGGACAAATGAAAGGAGGTCGAAACAGGCTACACGAAACTTACCTCCAAATAGAACACTAGCATCAGTGTTAAGGAAAATGAGCCCAGGCCTCCTGAGTACACATCATTTAGCCCTCGGTGGTGTAAATATGACTTCAGTAGGAGTACCTGTCAAATCACGTCCAATTCTTGGTTAGGCGTATGGAACATACAAATTGCAGGGGAGGAGAGGTGACCCAGACAGGTGGGGGGAGAGTGAGAAAATGGAAAAAGGTTTACCAGGGGTGCCAAGGCGGGCAGTTGGCGGAGTTTCTCAATGACATACTCTCTTGCTGCTACACCATTATGTGATCTGGTAGCTGCTTCAAACTTGGCTTTCAACTGCTTGTTGCCACCAGAATCAGTTCCCTGTGAGGCCCGGACGCCTCCCGAACTGCCCATCTTTTTTCCTCCAATTGTGATATCAATTGCGACTGAAGGGGGTGGGGAAGAACATGGCCTCTCTTCACCTACGGTGGAGGGCCTACAGCGAAGCTTGATAACAGGCATTGACGCTGTTTCAATGGTAAAGATGCTTTCACACCAATTGTACTCCTTGAGAGCTGCTCCCAATACCCGAATTAGAGGAGCTAAAGCTCGAGCTCCAGATGATTGAGCTGTTTCTTGGGTGTCCGGTGGTGGTGGTGAATCCACAACTACAACATCAACATCACTGTGTGGCAGGCACAGACCAGTTGCAAACGAACCAAAGACCTGCCCATCCAAAAACAACACCTCTGAGATTACTAGGGATTCCTGATTGCTAGGTTAGTAGGATACACATACCTTCCAAAGGAAAGAGACTCCAAATGGCTCTATTGCAAAATCCCTGGATGATTTTGCAGTCAATACATAGTGGAGCAAGATCCTGTCCTCAAGCAAACAGAGGAGTACAGTGGTGGATTAAGCTTCTGGCCTGTGGGAGTATTGATGAAAAACAGAGCTTATTACACGAGTTTGAACAAACCAAGTGTGCAAGACAATTCATTTTGAAGGTTAGAAACCGGCCCACCTCAACATCGGCCATTGGCCACAAACACTTCACACCGTCTCGCACACACTCCACTGCAGCTTCTGCACAAGTCCTTGCGCCTGCTGATGGCCTTGCTGTGTGCACATATTCCAATATCTCTGAATGTAGTGCTACCACATTGCTCAGTAAATGAGATGGCGGTAGAGGAAATGAACTGTTCCCAGAAATGGGGGACATGATGGGCTGCATCATCAGCATTGGTGAAGGTATACCCCAGCCCACTTGTGCAATGGGGTTTTGCATTCCTAAGTCGCCATCTGGAGTGCCTCGGTTAATTGGACGATACACCAGGCCAGGAGACACACCTTCAAGTGAACCTGCTCCTGAACGGAGGCGTATGTGTGAACGGTCACGGTAATGAGGGGTGGGCAGGGCAGGTGACAAAATTGGGTGGTGATGAGTTTGCTGTACCAAAGTTGGGGAAGGGGTTGGGATTTGAAGAGGCATCAAACCCTGCCCAAGCTGTCGCTGTTTTTGTGAATGCAAAACTGGACCAGTTTGTTCAGAAGGATGCAACTGCTGCTTGGGGAAATGAGGCCTCTCATCTGGATGTTTCTCGTGCTTTATGTGGTCATATTGCTGACCCCTGTGTGTCGCATGCCCAGATCGGTTGGGTTGAAATGGGGGCACATGTTGTACTTTTGAAGACAGGAACATGATGGAAGGTGAGGGTGGCCCAGAGAACTGCTCCACTGGCCATTGATTCAGCTGTCCCTCAGACACTGGAGACTGAATGTATGGTAACTTTTCCACGACCATTGGTAAGGGAATCTGCAGCTGTGGCGACATAGGCTTGACCACACCCTCCATATTCTCCCTGAGAAGATCAGGCCGAGGAGACGTCTGGCAAGCAGGAAAAACACCATTCATTGAGGTACTACTACTTACTGCAGGGTCAGCATCATGCAGGCGGCCAAGCACTGCAGCATCACTCCTTTGCCAAGCAGCATCCCTCTTAACAGCCTCTGTTGTCTGGCTTGTGGCCACTTCTGCATCCATATCTTCATGCCTTGCCTTATGCCAGATATGACCAACGTCTCCATTCTGACCTTCAGTGAGTCCATGGCTGGGTCCTTCCTTTGGAACCCTCTTCAAAAAACCATCCAAATCACCAAAAGTAACATTCCTGGCCAATTGGGGGCTCTCAACTGCTCTTCTGACAGGTCTATTTCCAGCTAACCTGGCCGCCAAAGTGGACTTGCTGCTGCTCCACGCTCTCCCCCTATCTCCTCTCTTTAGTTCTCCTTCCCGAAAATTTACATTTTCATCTTTAAGCTCTTGGCTCCCATCCTCAGCTAGGTTGGCAGATAACCTCAGCCCTTCTACAACCTGGAGACTTTCTTTCCTCCTCCCAGACTCCGAATTTCGTTGTTCAGAACCTACCCTAATCTGTCCTTGACGATCTGCCTTTGCAGGAAGTACATGATTAGCACCACTGACACTTGCAGCAGGGCTTGAAGACGCCCTATTGCTCCCTCCACTCCCACTGGTGCTGGCATTGTTCCCACCATCAATCACCACAGTAGGATTCTGGCTGTTCCCGTTGCTCGTCTCTGCACTTGCCCCAGACATTCCAGCTTTCAAAGCTGCACTGTAGGACACAAACCCTGGACGGACTGACACTCCTGAACCCAATGGAGGATCTCCTTCCTTGCTACTTCTCACTCCATTCAGCACAATAGCTGAATCTTCAGTGTTACCCCTGAAATCCTCCCCACTCCCGTTCTCAAGGCATCCATTTGCAAAGCCCTTCAAGATTAACCCATCATGGTCTTCCTCCTCTTGGCTAGATGCTAAACCTCCCTCGTTTGACTCAGCATTTAACAACCCATTTTCTAGATGTCCCTTCCTTGTATGCTCCTCATCCTGCGAGGCCCAACTAGAAGGAGCTGTGCCACCACTTGAAGAAACACTCCACGAATCCGAATCGGACCGCCATCTCTGGGCCATATCTGCCCTATTTTCCCTCCCGCGTCCAATGGCATCCCCATTCACCAAGGTGTTGTAACTCGACAAGGGAAGGCCTCCATTGCTGCTGGAGCTATTCATCTGGGACCCTGACCGCCTCCGCATTGCCAGTGAGTTCGGAGAAGTAGATCTCTTGGAAGGAGGGGGACGAGAAACGCGAGTCACTTTAGTCTTACTTTTTACTCTTTCCCATTCCCCTTCTGAGTCATCCTGCACTTCATCCACTTGCTGATTGCTGGAAGCTCCAAATAGCTTCAACAGGCTCTCTGCCTGCAAAACCCCCAATCAATTCTAACACAGAGCAGCTATGATAAAACACAGGGAGACAGACAGGAGGTGTGAGAGGTGTAGAGACCCCAAGATACATTCATTGCAATGTGCATAATCCATGAACAATAGCCTCCACAAACACCTCTTGATGTCATCTCTCCTGCAGGAAAGTCATTGGTTTTCTAGGCTGAGTGCTTACCTCAGTCTCCGAGAGCTCTAGTCGGAATTTTGGCCCATCATAGTGATAGAGTAATGGGCGGAACTTCTCTTGCTCAAGTGGTGGCCTCTCTTCCCTCCAACGCACTCTCACCTGCACAGGGAGGATTAGTTGGAAAAGAAATCAAATTGTGTAACTGTAAATCATAGCCACTGCTGGATTGCAAATGAGACTTAGATCTTGTGGAATTAGTTTGTGTGAAGTCCATTCTTCATTGAATGTCTTTACAATCCTCTAGGTGCATTCGAGGTTTATAGGCTTCACCTAATAATCTGATATCACGGACCCCCGAACCAGTTGAGTGCTATCATCGGAACATATTTTCACATGAGGCATGATAGTAAGTTCTGACGACGAGACACAGCTTGGTTATGTCTACCTGTGCAGGAAATCGGGACGCTTGCTTCCCATTTTTGCATGTTTCTTTACTCTCCCATGCATCTGGCTCAAGATTTAACCCACCATCACTTGATGCCTGCCAAATAGCAATGTAAACACAAACTGAAATTGTTGTTCATTACTCAACGACAGCCCTTTGACAGATTGCAATCTTTTTGTCAATGTGAGTCCATGGTCCCAGCCATAGTTCCCTCTTCCCCAAAACCAAGGGGAGACAATTGGCACGAGAAATACAGCCCTAAAGCCCTCTAGGGCCCTCTCTCGAGTCTTTAGAGCTTTCTTGATTGTTTCCTAGAAAATATCAACTAATACAAACCTTTGGACAGTGGCCTCCTTTGACACCCAAAAAATCCTTAAGAACAAAGGTAATATGCACCTTCTAACAGGATAAATTCATCACTGCAGCAGGAAACTAAAATAGACTGTCTCTGAAACACATATTGCCCATGATGGAGGTTCTTGCTGCAGGCAAGCAGCCCAAACATAAAGACCGTAGCGTTGACCAACGCCCAGTTTAGGCTGAACAAGAGGGAACTGACACTAACTTTCTAAGGGGCTAACTCCCATAGTGGGACTTGCCATAATATTATAAAAATTGTTCCGGCTTTCCAAATTTCCTCTAGAAAGCCCTTCACACAAGCATCATTCTGCAGTTTGAGACAGACATAAAGACGTAAAGAGATAGAGATAGAGAGAGAGATGTACTCATAAGACTTTGTTTGCCATAGCCTTGTGGCCATAGACCCCGCGCAGAGTTTGGGTGGAACAAAAGGGAAGAGAGAGAGAGAGAGAGAGAGAGAGAGAGAGAGAGAGAAACACCTCAAAAACCCCGTGCAAGCAATGGGTGGTATAATTGTAAAGGAAGAGTGGGAGTCCTGGTCGTATGGCCCTCACAGAATCTTGATACCTTTGAGGCAACCCTGTATACATGGTGGATTGAAGATAGTAAGCATTAAACCCAATATATAGAAAAACCAATAGTACCACATTGTGGAGTAGATTGTTCAATGCCAGGCAAGTAAAATCTAACTTTGACGTACATCACTTCCACATCCTTATGGCTATAGACCTAAGGTTTAAGGGGGGGGGGGCAACAGACTAAATCAGAATTGAAACCCAAAGGATTGACTGATTTTCAGATTGGCTATGCTATACCCTTGAGGGAATAGCCCCCAACGCTAAACTTTCTTGGACCTAGATGTGGGGTTTCAGCTCACCAGACCTATTGAGACTCAACCTGACCTTACCATAATGCTCTTGCACAGCTGATGACCGTGCAGTCACGTGGAAATTGAGTCTCATTTGCTTCCTGAGCTGGAACCTCAAACTAGACAGTATGATGTTCATTCCAGACTTCCACCATAGTCCCCTAGCAGGCAGTAGCAACAAGGGGGAGGAGGAGGAGGAGGAGACAGGGAACAGATGGATGACAGCAAGAGAGGAGGAAGAGGAACAAGAACAAGAACATTCTTACAACCAACCGAACTAGCACACATTACAAAAAAGCCAGTAGCCTTTAGAAACAACAGAGTGCCTTTAAAAACATCACCAAAACTGATTTACCTCAAGATACTTCCCTCTTAATCCCACGTCTGAAACCAGGATGCCTTACAACCAGCGCCCTTTGCAGCATTTGATTACTAGGACAACTGCTGAGAAAGCTACAGCAACCAATGGAGAAAACCCTGGAAACTCTCTGTGTCAACTCACAAGCTTTAGAGCTCATATATTCTGGAGAGAGACAACCACCTTGACCTGAAAATTGGCATGATAATAACTTGCCGGTGTGTCAGTAGAGAGTACAAACCCCGACATAAGGGACCAGTGCTTTTGAGCCAGGCCCAACTATTATGTTGCCAACTGGACTATCCGCTGGAAGTTGCTGAGAAATCAAAGGGCTATTCTGGTGCTCCCCATCACAATTTCCCGAGTTGATTGTGTGAACAGCAAGAATCTGAAAAGCCCTTTAACTGACAATGTGTGCTTAAGCCCGAATTGTATATTTCTCCACAGAAGACAGGGTATTTGGTGACCAACCAGATGCTATCTGCCTTTGGTAGTTCATAAGTAAGCAGGATGTGAACCCTGAAGAAACAAAAGAGAACTCTGGAACATCCTGACGACCAAACTATTAGAGCTTGAAAGAAAAGTATGAAAAAGGGCACTGAAAAGGGGAAATTATTGTAAGGGAACTAGACCACAACCGAGACAACAGGGAGACATATTCAGCGTTAGCGGCAAGACCAACTCTAGAAACGGAGAATTTCTATGACGAGCGAATATTGCTTAGTCTTGACAAAAACAAAGAAGAAACCTAAAACCACAAGAACAAATAGAATATTCATGTTCATTGCGCCTAGTCTTCAGGAAATGTATGTACTCCAAGAGCAACATGCAAAGTTGCGGGCACCTGATTATATGATACTAGACAGTAATTCTTTAGGAATTAACATGCCGAATACCAATGTAGATTCAAAACTTGAAGGACTCGATGAAATACATAGAAGACATGATAACCATGATAACCGTTTCCAGAAGTGCTACCATAGTCAAACCTTTGATCCGTATCCGAACATCCCCGCATTAGCGAGTCGCCCCTCCCTGCCCACCTAAAACCCCCGTGGTCCTGACACCGCGATTACATGAGCGATGAAATTGCAAGTCCTTCGCAAAGTAGCTCAATGTGGCAGGAAAGGTAACAAGAAAATAAACCTCGCAAAACTGCCTGAAGACCAATCCACTAGGGCAAGACAATTACCAAAGAGATGGCGGTCGAAGTCCTCATTCATGGTATCATTATTGCACACAAAGATGAAGCCACCGAGGGGCTCATTCAAACAAGGTCCTGCTTCAAAGCTGCTGCCTTTCTTCTCCTTCGAGTTCACCTCCAAATGAGGGTTTCGCTTCGTGGCCACCATCTTCACTCCACATATACATACATCCGCTGCTGCTATCCTTGCTCTCTTCTTCCCCTCCTTCCCATCCAACAATTTCTCTGCTCCGATTCCTCCGATTCCCAAAATTCTTCACAACTAACTTGTTGAGAACAGAAGGCAGACGACTTCACACTACCCCGCAACAAACAACGGCGAAGAAACACCTCACCTCAGCACACAGCACAGCACAAGACAAGACAAGTAGGAGATGTAAGGACAGGATGGAGAACCGGATGGAGGCGCTGAAGCGAAGGCGAGGCTGCACAGGACGATGCGGGATATCAAGTCCCGTATGCCCTAAATACCTTACCTCCAAACCCCGGCCCCCTGTTTCACCAGGTTCCACCTTGGCAGGCAAAGTGCGCCCCTGCCCCACCCACCCTCCGATCTCCGATCCCTCTCTCTCTCTCTCTCTCTCTCTCTCTCTCTCTCTCCACATCCAAATATTCTTATATTCTTTTTGCGACAGGCTGCTTCCGCCTCACTGACCTTCCGGCCTGGCCCTCAGGCTGCCCCGACAGCCCAACAGTCTACTTGAAAAAAAAGAAAAAAGAAAAAAGAAAAAGAAAAAAAGAAAAAAACAGCCTACATGTTTATAATTTATTTTTGGGTGAGAAAAAAGCCAAAACAAACAGCCAAAAACAAAGAAAAAGAAAAAAGCCAACACAAATTCCAAATTACCAACAATATTTTACTTTATTTGTTTCTTTTTTTGGGCTAAAAAATGGTTTGTTTTTTAATTTATTTTTTGAGGAAAAGGGGAGGAAGCCCTTTGTCTTAGCTTTATTCGGATTATTGAAGGGAAAATGGATTAAAAGGACCTGGAAAAACATCCAAAAAACCGCAACAACTTACCAAAAATCAGATTTCATTTTTTTTTGGGATGGAAAATGTATTAAAAGGAAATAAAAAGCATTAGAAGGAAAATTAAACCAAAGAAAACAGGCCAAACTTACTAAAAATCATAGTTACTTTCCGTTCTGTTTTTGGGGCTGGAAAATGCATTGAAAAAACTTGGAAAAATAACAAAAACAAAATCATACGTTTTTTCTCTTATCTCTGTTTTCTGTTTTGGGAATCAGGGGTGCCAGGAAAATGCATTTAAAGGACCTGGAGAAAATATCCAAGAAAAGAGAAAAGCCAACACAATCTACAACTTAACCAAAAATCATACTAAACTTAGTAGGGTGCTGGAAAAAGGAAAAAGGAAAAGAAAAAGAAAATGAGAGAAAAAAAGTAGGAGACTGGCTGACCTCCAATTCAGAGAAAGGTTATCCAAGGTCCTTTTTCCCTTCCCATTTTGTTCAAAGAAAAGTTGGGTTTTTCTTTTTACAACGCATCCCAAAAAGGGCCGGCCACTGCAGAGCTTTATTTCTTCCATATAGTAGAGCTAAAAGTAAAAACCATCCGGAAAGTCATGAAAGCTATGTGACACAGAAGGATGGTCAAGTCAAGCATGTGATCCAGACAAGAAAAAGTCCCTGTCTGGCTTCCACTGCCGGAAACGGAAAGTGTCTCGAAATTTTTCTCCCTTTTGGGGGTAGTGTGTTGGATATATATATATATATAGGTATCGCCGACCGAAGTTAACCTAAACAAGAGCCTCATCCCCCTTTGTATGTTCAACGAAGGCTACATGCGTCCGTAAACTTACCATTTGCAGCCGGAGCAATCCGCCTCAGTTGTCTTGCCGATGGATGAGGGCGTGTTTCTCAAAGGCTTGTGGGGCCTCAGGTGGGCGTCCTTCAACATGCTCTTTTCTCCTTCATATAATATAGTCCATATAATATAGTGGGGCTCGTTGAAAACGAGCCCCTTTCCGTGGATGGATGTTTAGTAGATAAGGGACCTGCAACTTGCAATCTCATTGGAGGGTTTCATGCGAAGTTCCATGATAGGAGACTCCAATCCATCCATCTAGTCATATGGGATTCGCCATAGGGCCCACCCACCAAAAGGAGCAATAGCTTTAATGTGAATTGGCTCTTAGTTGCGCCGGTCTCGACCAGAGAAGAGTCTTCTCTCTCTGGATTTTCTCAGCCTCCGTAGCTCAATCTCAGGCTTGTTCCATGGGACCGGAATGAGTGAGTTGCGCAGATGGGGACAGTTAGGAACCATCCTCTTTTGTCAAGCATGATGGCAAAGAAGAAATACTAAAGATGAATGGTATGACATTGAGAATAGTTTTTTTTTTTTGGTGGTGGATGGTTGACAAGTTGGTAACGGGCGATGGTGGACACAGATATGCACTATTAATTTGTATGATATTCGTTACCACAACTTGCAACTTCCATTAATGGAGGGTCCTAGAATATATATTCCTCCTCATGTGACTTGCCATGAGCCTCTATGAAATGTATCTCATGGCAACTAATGCAATTTGTCCAATTGCGTATATCGGATGGAGCATATGCCTATCATCTCATACATACATGAAAAAAACATAGATGAATTTACACACCAGTAGGGTGGGGTAGTTAATGGAACAGTATTGCTAAGTATACAAGTCCAGTCAGATTGATTCCATGACGACTGATGAGGATATGATGATTCCTAGGGCTGTCCAACGTAGAGCATGGTATCATCAGTATTCCCTGAAAGACTTCAGATTCCACCCAGAGTTGCAATGTGACAAAAACAACCTGGCATCACTAGAAAGCTTCCGATAGTGGAAGTTTGAAGATGGTTCTTACCAAACGACTATTTTATATCTAAGCAAATCAGATTGGCAAATTGGCTTAGGGATGCGAAACAGACATTCTCAAGAAACAAGCCTCAACTCTTCGTCAACACGCAGAATGATACTGTGATGCCTCATCCAAAAGGGATACAAAATCTTGGACGTAGGGTTTGACCTCATTTGGACTGCCACATTAGTCGAGTGGACAATCCCCCATTCATCATCAAGGTGTTAGTGGAGAAATCCATCAATAATGGTTACGTACATGGCTGTACAAAGATCACAGCTTTGCTTAGGAGAGCAAATGTTCCACAGGAGTAAACTGTGTGAGGTGGCTGGAATGGATCCACTCCTACTTTGACAATAGCTTGAGACTTCATGGATATGCTTTGAATCATTAGCAACACTCCTTAAAAGGAACACAAAAATGATTCTATATGCAAATTCAACTCAGTTCCCTATTGTATGTCATGTTATGATCTCACAGATCTCTCCTAGAGTAGATAGCTGCGATATATCTATCCAAGACACTCAAGATCTTGTTCATAGAAAACTCCAAGCAAGTTTCATGGCCTCTGCCAAGAATTCTAACCCGAATTTCACGAAGCAATGGAGGGGTGGGAATCAGTCATGGGTGGATACGAAGGTGAGGCAATCAGGCTGCAACTGTGATGCTCTCCCTTCCTGTTTCAACACCCGGTGTAGTTCGATCTTCTGCAATTTTCCATTCACCCATCGCCTCTTTATTGCCAACTAGGTTAAGCCAAAATGGAGCCAAAAAAACTGCAATCAAGAACTAGTAAAACACTGCAGCACAGCTTTCAAAGCTATGGAGGTAATCAAAGCAAAGGAAAAAATCAAATTTCACTAGCTAATCCCTGGTCTATGTATGCCGTCCTCACAGCCTGTTTAGAGATCAGTGGTATCAAATTCCCACTTCTTTCCAATTGGTAGCTGAAATAACTAACTCCAGATTCTTGGCACAATGATGCTGGGACTTTGTGCAGGAACTGGCAAGGAGTGCTGAATTTCTTCCTGGCTGCTCTGATCAAGTCAACCCTGTTGGTGGATGATCAACGCACATGGCCCCGTTAAAGCTCATGCAGTATGCTTATGAGCATAGTGGATATGGTGAAGTATTTGGCGAAGCATATGTGGTAGAAGCTGATGTCATCTATGTGGATCTGCTTTCCTTTGCATTGGGGAGAGAGTGGCATATCAATCAAATTAAAGATCTAACACTTCTGGACGTGGTGGGGGTAGAAGTCTGGGGGTACCTCAGTAAAAGAAGCCTGGAAAATATGGGACGCCGGGTGAAGCCTTGGGATGATCGTTCCCTCCTGCAAATGTTGTCCAGAGTGAGGAGCAGAATGGATGGTTGATGGTCCAGTTGAAAGTCTCAATTCTGGTATAAGCTACACAAGGTGTTTGCAGTTTACTAGTAGTGAGAGAATGTAACCTTATACATCCAATACGATAGCTTACATATGGTACAGTCTCGAACTGGTAAGTACCAATACCCCTTTTAGGTTACCCAGAAGCTCTTTGACTTGACCCCACCCTATTTTAACCCCGCCACCCACCCTCACTTTGCGTCTAGTGCAAATACAAACTAGAAGGCTTACAGACGATGGAGATTCAGATGCAGCAAGCAACGTGGAAAACTAGTGGAAGACCTGTGCTCCACTGGTAAAAGCAAATGACTGAACTTCCTTTGTTTCAGTGGGTTTGAGAGTGTGGCAGCGGCCAACATAACAAAGGATTTATTCAAGCCTCCAGGAATAGGCAACACTTTCCCTTCTCTGTTTCAATGCATGTTCATTCTGTAGCCTGCAGGGATGTTTTAATATGGAAGAACATACTGCTGATCCATCAGGTCACAATCCTTACCTACAATTCCACATTGAATTCTAAAGATCCAATTGACACATCAGCTGTGCTTCACTAGGAATTGCGGCCAGAGACCCCATTGGGAAAGAGAAAGTGGTGGGGAGGTAGGGGGTAAAAGAATCAGACTAGAGGGGAGGCTAGTTGAGGTGCAAAGGGCTCACTCAGTGATGTTATTAGATTGAGACAGAAAAAGAGAGTGTGTACCTGGCTTCTGGTACCAAACAGGCCTTTCAAGGTGATGTTCTTGCCTGCGCAATGCATAGCCAAGACATCAAACTCCTGATTCAACGGAACAACAGAACATCTTGGGGGAGCAACTGAGGCATTGGTTTCTGCTGTTGAAGGGGTGGAATGGTCCATCGTCACGTCAAAGAAATAATGATAAAATCATCCTGGGCCTCTTAAGAGTATACCTGAGTCCACATCCAAAGCTTGCAGTACAGTGACAGTTCCAGATACCCACTATTTTCTCCAGACGAATGAAGAACAGATGAAAGACTACAAATGCAAAGAGAGAATAGCCTGTTTGACAGAAATTGGGAAACAATGTAACTTGATGGTCGCACTCTCTCTTTGTATTTTCCTGGCCAATCCAGGTATGGTAGATAATTCATAATCTTGGAAACGCATGTGTTGGAACAGAGCCACGCACCAGATTTCCTGGACATAACATCATCAAACAGCTTCTCCAACTCTCTGGAAGCAACTTGCACCTGTAAACCAATATTTCTCGCCATGTCAAATGCAATTGAGATATGGTGTTATGACATTACATGTTTACCACTTTAACTAAGAAAGGCACTTACTAAACTTGAACTTGTTACCACTAGGGTAGCACGTGTGTTGGCCCAAGTGTCCAATGTCATCTATGTCCAAGTGCAATCCAAGCGCGTCTCCTATGTCGAGGCCCATGTGTGAAGAATTGAAATCGATATACTAAGATGATGTTTGGATGTTTGTTTAGTTACATGAGTTTATTGAGTAGTAATATATCCAATCATTGTTCCAGGAAAACCCACTTTGCTATTTTTCACGAATTTCCAGTGACCAAAAGTACTTGAAATTCCTTATCTCCCACACCGCAGGTCCATAAATTATGAGACCAAGTCGGTGCACCCCTCCTCATCGAGGGCTTTCCAACGGTACCAAGCACCAGGGCTGGGGCCCCGCGGTTTGGGACATCTCAACGCTACAAACAAACAAACAAACAAACAAACAAACTACCTTGCTTCATATATTGATGTTGGTAGGACTCCCCTTAGACATTTATCTCTCTAGTTCTCTCTCTACATGAGGTTTTCTCCCTGTCCTCTAGGAAGCCTATTGACATTGGGTGGACTTGAAACGGGAGTACATTAATGTCTCTGTGACTAAATGCCGGCCTTGTGACCTCGTGTCCTTGTTTGTTTCGACCTGAAGCGCTTTGCTTCAGGTAAGGTAGTGCATTGGATTTAGTTGGAAAGCTTGGGGCCTTTCCCTCTTTAGAATATGCCTACATGGGCCATTCCCTGCAACTCCCTGGAGTGTGATCTCTGAATGGTAACAAGCGGACTCCTACCGCTTGGGGGCAGCCCCTCCGCCCAAATTGGGCAGTCGTATGCTCTGTCTAGCATACTCGGCACTTGGGCTCGGGTTGGTTCCTGTGCTTAAACTTATGGCCTGCGAAAACAATAAAAAATTTAGCTCCTATCAACATCAACACTCCTCAGGGTGATCCCTGGGAATTGGTTACTTATGCCAAATCTAGGGCTTCATGTGTAGTTTTTGGGGTGAATCCCAGGATGGACGATGTGTCCTTTAAAACTACATGCTCTAGCTTAGGCTTGGATTTCATGGCTAATGGGTACCATCTCGAGACTTGATAACAGGGGTACGTTGAAGGTTGCAATGACCAAAAGTGCTTCTAATAGAGTCCCGCATCAATTCAATCTCAAAGAAGTTCGTCCCTTGACTGGCTGGAGAGCGGTCTTAGACATTGGTGATTCAATGGGGCGCTCTAGGAAGACAACCAAGGGCAACAACTTCAACTTGAGAGTTTCTAATCGGTTTGATGCTCTGGATGAGGTTGAATCCAAACAGCCAGAAGGACAAGATGCCCCTAAGTGTACGGAACCTGAACGTCCTGAATCTGAAGGATTTGGTACTCTGAATGGTTTACCAATCCTCAAGGTTTACACAAGACGAACAAATTCTATACACGGGGTAATTGTCCCCAAGCCGTCAGATGGACAATCTGTCCCTAAGTGTGCAGAGCCTGAACGTCGTGTAACTGAAGGATTTGGTACTCTAAATGGTTTACCAATCCTCAAAGTCTACACAAGACGAGCAAAATCTATACACGGGGTAATTGTCCCCAAGCAGTCTGACGGACGATCTGCCCCTATGTGTGCGGAGCCTGTGCGTCGTGTAACTGAAAGATTTGGTACCCTGAATGGTTTACCAATTCTCAAAGTTTACACAAGACGAGCAAAATCTACACATGGGGTAACTGTCCCCCCTTTGCAGAACGGTTGGCCGTCCAGGAGCAATCACAAGCTACCTAGACGACAAACAATTCACACGCAAAGGGCTGGCTTGCGGCTGGCCACTTTCAACTTCTCAGGGTTGACCAACCAAAGGAAAGTGGGACAAGTTCTTCGGACTAATGATATTCATATCTGTGCTGGGCAAGAAACATGGGAAACGTCGGATAAACTGATTGGACATTGGTTATAAATGGGCAGGTAAGATGTGTACTCTCAAGGCAGCCTCTGCCAAACGCGGTCAAAAAGGGGTCGGATTCTTTGTCCATGATTTCTTGTTTGACAATCGTGAAATTATCAACAAGGGTTTGAGGTACGAGCATAGTATCTGGCTAAAACTGAATTTGAAGGGCGGCATGAGTACAAAGGACCTCTTTGTTGGTTGTGTTTACATGCCCACAGAGGGGACCCTTAGTGCTGATGCAGACAAGGCCTTCGAAGATGTAAAGCTGGACTGTGCTTCGTTCCTTGCCAAAGGTCAGGTGGTACTATTGGGGGACTTCAATGCCCGGGTGGGCAAAGGGATCCATCAGGACGATATCATTGGACCTTTTGGTGAGGACGAGCTGAATTCTAATGGCAGACGGTTAATTAACTGTCTAGAAGAGCTTCAGCTTTTGACCTTGAATAACAGGACAAGAGGTGACCAAGTGCAGTGGACTCGTGAGAAACCCCAAACTGGGGAACGTTCCATTGTGGACAATATCATAATGGACAAAATTTTGTTCCCCCAGTGTGCCAATGTGTTGATCGACAGAATTGATATTGGTACCTCTGACCACTTCCTGGTTTGGACTGAGATCAAAAGGTGTTCAGAAAAATTCCACAATGAGGAGGTCAAGGCTGAGTACGTCCAGGCCTTGCAAGAGGCTCTCCCTCATTTTGTCCAATCGCTCCAAGAACTTCAGTCACGCTCTGTTAACGCAAGAAATGAAGTCGAAAGAGCAGTGGACTCTTGGGAGAGTTTCGTTTCCTCCGTGGCTGACAAGATCATTGGGAGGAAACTAATTGTCTGCGGTAGAGCAGTTAATTGGTGGACTAATGAGATTAAACTCAAGATAGCTGAGAGACGAGCCCTCTATAAAGAGTGATGCAATTTGGAAACCAACAGAGAATTGTGGGCGAGGTACTACCAGCTCCGTAAAGATATCAATCAGCTTGTTAGGTCTCAGAAGAAATTATACTGGGACAAGTTATACAGTGAAATAAACTCAAACCACCATGGTGGTAATGACAAGAAATTCTGGTTGGCCCTTCAACGTTTGTACAAGCTGAAAAACGGTCAGCAAGTACAAGCGCTGAAGAGTACTAAAGGTGCAGTGGTGACTTCATCGGTTGACATTGTCAAAACCTTTGAAACTCACTACAGTATCCTTGGCAGAACTTCTAGGTCTAACAGTGAGGGGTCTTCTGCTGAATGGAGGGACACAGTTGGAAAAACTGTTCCTATGATTCAAAACAGCCCTGATGAACTGGAGTATATTTCAATGGCTTATAATGCTCCCATTAGTTCTTCTGAGATTGTGGAAGCAATTGAACATTTAAATGGATACAAAGCTGGTGGACCTGATGGTATTGTCAACGAGCTTATCAAGCACGGTGGCGATCCCATGATAGAGACCCTAGTTCTCCTCTTTAACCTTATCTGGAAGACTGAAATGATCCCCTTTCGCTGGCGACAGGGGGTCATTGTCAATCTATACAAGAAGGGTGACAGAGAAGAACCGGGGAACTACCGTGGCATCACGCTCCTCAATGCTGTTGGCAAGACATTCTGCAGAGTTATAAGTACTCGTCTCGAGGTTGATCTGGAGTCTAGAGGTTGTTTCCACGAAGGCCAAGCTGGCTTTCGGCGAAACAGGGGCTGTGTGGATCATATCTTCACTCTAAGCCAGATATCCAGGGAAGGAAAAAAGAAGGGAAACCCACTTATGTTTTTTTCCTGGATGTCAAAAAGGCTTATGACACAGTGTGGAGAGATGGCCTATGGTTCCGCCTCTGGTCTTGTGGGATCAAGGGAAAGATGTGGAGAGTTGTCCACAACTTGTATGCTCACACCAAAAGCTGTGTCACTGTTAACGGACAGAAGTCCAACTTCTTTGACATAGACCAAGGTGTAGCTCAAGGATGTACTCTCTCCCCTCTGCTCTTCAATGTTTTCATCAATCAACTCCTCGAGGATGTGGAAAGTGAGGGATTTGGGTTAAGGGTGGGTGATACCACCATACCAGCCCTTATGTTTGCGGATGACTTCGCAGGCATAGGGGAGACTCCAACCAATCTCCAGGAGTTGATTGATTGCGCGAAGAGATACTTTGATCTTTGGGGGCTAGAGGCTAATGTCAGCAAATGTGCAGTGGTAGCATTCAACGACAGAGGAGAGGGAGGAAGTGATCTTAAGTGGCAGTGGGGTAGCCAAGAGATCCCGGTCCTCCCTTCCTACACTTACCTGGGCGTTGAGTTCTCCTCCAATTGTAATTGGGATGCACATATCTGGAAAGTTGTTCAAACTGGCAAGGGCAAAGCTCTGGGGCTCACTAAATTTTTCCACTGCAGAGGGGTCAACTCTGAGGTTAAGAAAACCATGCTTTGTCGTGTTATTAGACCTGCCTTGGAGTACGGATCTGCTATATGGGTTGATAACTCCAACCAGGCTAAGTCTCTAGAATCCATTCAAGTGGGGGTGCTTAAGGAGTGTATGTCAGCATGCTCCAAAACAGCCAATGTGGCGGTTCGGGGTGAGTTTGGCATTCCGTCCTTCAGCTCCCGACGAGATGAATTCAAGGTCAGATGGTGGGGTCAGCTGCAACATATGCCCAACACCAGATATCCTAAGTTAATCGACTCTATATCTTGGAAACAGGACCGCCCTGTCAACAGGCTAAGTCCTGGCAGAAGAGAGTAGAAGAGATCCTCAAGGACCTGGACCTGGATCCGCAAGTCTTGACACTGCTGGATAAATCTGACTTAGAGGCTGTAGTGTCCTCAGCCATGTCTATTGCCATGAGATTGTCTGATGAAAATGAAGTTAAGCAGAAAACTTCCCTGAACTTGTTTCCAGTCTGTGACATGGGGGAGGACATCTTGGATGACCTCAAGGGTCTATCCACTCTCGGCACTAGACTGAAATTTAAACTCAGGGCAGGAAGCCTACCTTTGAACAGCAAACAGAAGCAGAGAGGAAAGGGAGAGTGCAATTGCCCATTGTGTGGGCAATCTGAAGACAGTATTCATTTTCTGATACACTGTCCGGGGTTCTCTCACCAAAGAGACGCTCTCTTCAAATCTATTAAGGGAATTGCGCCTGTACCCCTGTTTACCAACTTTGAAAGTCTCGAGGCTGAGCCAAAAGCCCAGGCCCTCCTGAGGCCTAGTTTTTGGGCAAATCACACACAGCAGATTGATGCTTGTGTGAAGGGATTTCTAGACGATATCTGGAAAACCCGGATTAATTCTTTATATGGAGGTAAGTCTTACTACCAACGTCAGCCCCTGACAGAGGTAGGTTCTGTCCCTTTTGTTCCCGCTCAAACTGGGCGCGGGGTCAATGGCCACAAGGCTACGGCAAACAACGTCTTATGAGTACAATCTCTACATGAGGTACAGACATTCTTTGATGTGTTTCCAATTGGTTTCTTGCTGTTCTACTTTGTCCATGGGCATTAGGGCACCTGTGAACATAGAACAGCTTCATAGTTTTCCTCTTTGTTTCTCAACAATCCACCCCTCCTCAGCTCTATGTGAGCACCCTGACAATTTTGGGGTGGTTTTGTGTCCTGGTTAGTCAAAAAACTCAAGGACCAGCTTTAAGAGTTTGAGAAACCCAGGAGGAAAATTCCTAATTGACAGGGAACAGCGAATGAATACCTCTCTTACTTTGAGCAATATCCTGCGTCCCCCCTTTATCATCCATTAGTTTCTTCATTACACACTCTACTAAAGAAGTTTGACATTCACCTCAGTCAGAGATGTTTTGTACGAGAGTTTCTGAGTGTCTTGTGGTGGCGGGTCACGACGAGGGCCTGGCTCTTTGTTCCTGGCCATGTGAGCTGCATAGCATTGCTGCATGCCTCTTGCATTTGCATACCTGATTGGTGTAAAATGCAAGCCCAAGCAAGACAAATATTGAATTTGACCGACTGCAGGATGAAGGGATGGAGATTGTGCAGGGATGGCGTTCTAGGCCTACTAAGCCACTGGAGTTGGCTCATGGCTAGATATATCAGCTGTCAAATATGCTTTTATTGAAATGACATGTGAAGTGACAACACATCTTGGCCAGCAGATTCCACCAGGCAGTGGAGGTCAATGACATTTTTTATCTGAATTCATTGTTCCATACTTAATTCCCAGGAACCTGTGGCAGGAAAATTAGTTCAGCTCTCGGCTCATTAATTGGCTGCTTTGGCTTTTCTCCAAACAATGTCGCTATTGATGTCTATAACAACCAACTTAAAGCAAGTGTGAGCTCTTTTCAAATTCTTGATAAAGCAATGGTGTATGAATAAAATCAATCTGGCATACCTGTAAGAGTGGGTCCCCTTTCTCTTTCCCTTTACTGCCAGGTGGACATTCGCGTCCCATGGTGTTTCCTCCCGTAGATTGACAGAGCGCAAAGTTAGGTGCTCCACCTGTTCCTCTTTGCCCTTGGCTTTGCGATGCAGTCTTATCTTTGGCAACCTTGCACCAAGCTTCAAACGTTGCTGGCGTATGCCCTTTGCCTGATGTGAGTACCTGAGCCCATCAGTTTTGTGACTGGATTACTCCTACCCCATTGTTGCACATATAACATTTTGACTAGGTGAGTAGCCATTCACTGTTTCCCACCTTGATCTTTTTTCCATCACCAGTGAAGGCGACTTTGAAACAGGAGCATTGGCAAGCAGATAAGAGAACAAGGCAACTTGTCTCAGTCCTATGGCATGCTTGATTGAAGATGTAATGTACAGGACGTTTACACAGCTGGTCAGAAAGGAATTGAGTAGCTAATTTCAAGATGTCTGAGTCAGGATGCTAGATTGAGATGCTACATTGAGTCGAGTTCTGGTGCTCCTTCTGCTCTGATCATATGTCAGACAGGAGGAGCTCCAACTGATCTGACTTCTCCACAATTGAGACTAAGCCAAAACTGACCTGGGGGAATGACTGGGTCCCGTTCCTGAAGGCAACGCTATCTCAGTTTCTAGCAAGGAGGTTTCCTTTGAGACCCTGTACAAAAGCTCCGAACCATCAGGACCCCGAGCTTCCATCTGTACGTACTTCTCTCGGATTCGGTCAGGACCCCCAGCTTTTTGACGGTTAAGGACTTTCAAGGACTGTCCAACCTCAATCCCACCCTCTGCTTTCATCGGGCTTCTCCGTGACACTGTTTCAACATCGCTGATGTAGTCCCATGATCCCTCTTCCAAGGTTATTGAAGAGGACTTCTCGTAGTTGAAGAGACGGCTCTGGACCTTGCTGTAGTTTGTCTGCTCAAAGTAATACAGAAGTATGAGGAAAAGATCCTGTCGTAAAAGCCCCAATCTGGTGGCCCCAATCAGTGGATGCGCAGTGTACAGTGAATAAGTTGGTGTGATTGTTTGATCCTTAAGCTTGTAGATGCACATGCGGAAAGCTCTGAGAAAAAAGAAGCATATGTACACCTTGAATCATTACCAATTTGCAAACTAATTTGGAGCTGGTAGTGTGGAGCAGACCTGGATTTAGCATGGGCATGATTCCATCAGAATTTTAGCTCCATAAGCATGCAGTTACAGTATCAAAGATGACGAGATAAGGCACACCTTCTTCTTGGAAGCTGGACGATTGCTGCCCTTCGGCTTGCCACGAGAGAGCTTGGTCTCCAGCTCAGGCTCCAAGTGCGAACTCACCATTGGCTTCACCTGCCCGCTCATGCACACATACCTCATCAGACCTATCTCAAGTCCCGCAATACTTTCATTTTTTGTGAAAGAAAGGGGTTTGGGTATATAAAGTTTGACTCGACCAGGGATAAACAGACTATGGAGCTATTGCAGATCTCTTTCGTGGCAAAATGGTTGTGGAAAACCGCACCCTTTGGAGATTTTCTGGGCAGGGTTTGGCACAATCCATTGGAGTTTGAGGCTTTATCATCTTCCTCAACAGGCTCTGATCGCTACCAGAATATTGGTCACCAGTAAGATCCAGCACAGGCAGGTCCAAAAATTGCTAGTTCACTGGACTTCTCCTCAGACATGCTGTCCATTGAAATCTGCCTCAATTTGATCTACCCACAGAGATCCTCCTCACAAAGCAGGACAGAAATGGGCCGATCAGACATAAATGAGGATCCATGCGCAACATACAAGGGGCCTGGAGCGTCAGCTCACCACAGAAGTCCAGTGTTACAAGGATAATTTGATTGACATCGGGGAAACTATATCCTGATGCCTTACTACTTGTTCGCCATGTTCTCTGCATCACTGACCAAGGCTTTCGACACTTGCAGAGTCAGCTGGCACAATCTCCAGATCGAGACAGGATGATGGCTTGACATACTGCATGAGGAGAAGATTTTCCCATCTTGCACCTTGGAAGAAGTGGAGTCAGAACTTTATTTCTCTCTGCTCTGGGATTAGAGAGAGATATTCTCTCTTTTCAGAGGTCACTCATCCCTGGCATGTGTTTATTTATGAAGGCAAGAAATGCTTGGCAACTTACCTTCTCTAGGCAGACATCACGAAGCAACAACTTATGCATAATCTTGTGGGCTTCCTGTGGACGTCATCACGTACCTTTCTTCTTACTTCTATAGCACTCAATCCCAAGATTCTCTCCCCCTTTTTCCCATCCCTTCCCTATCCCCTCCTTTCAAAAGGCCCTTAAAAGTGTAATTGTATGATAGAAGCTCAACAACCTTGGACCAGTCAAGCTTGTGCGGAGCCATTATGATAGACTTGCGCCGCAGAAATGGACGCTTCGGCACATCAGGCTGCTCTTCATACTGCAGCTGATCCAGTTGATTGGGCATGCCCCCACCCCCCCCAACTGGACACTCTTCGATGGGTTTATGCTGCAGCAATGCCTCAAAATTTTCTTGCATGTTCTGGGGTTCTTGAGATGGCTTGAGGTGACCTGAATTGAGAGAGTAGCGTTCCATCACCCCAGAGGCCAAGAGAGCTTGCTTTGGTGCCAGTGGTGCAGGCTGTCTGTCAGATTTATACAAAACAAGAGCATATCACATAAAAAGCACAATAACCAGTCCACACACAGTGAGGATTCCAGAAACTTCACATACATATAGGCAGGAATACAAAGAATAAACATAGGGTTTGTGATGTGATTGTGTTTGACATCCATCACGTTCTTGGGATATGCCGAACCAAGTCTGCAAAAGGTGTGAAGTGACTGTAACGAGTCAAGATATGCAGTACATTCCTCACGGCAAGTGACCTAGATTTTGCATGGCAAGGGAAGATCTCACATGAAAATCAAAGCCTGAAACATGTGTTCCAAGCAAAGTCACCCATCTGTGAAGCAAACATTTGCAAGTTTGCCTGCATATACTAACCTAGCGTAAATGCTTTTAACAAACTGTGGGCGAAACCTTACTTGTTGGAGACCAGAGGACTGGCTTCAGTGTTCAGCACCCGTGGGCGCTCATGATGGGACCTTGGAGGTTTATACACTGGATCTGGGCAGTTAGGTGAATGGGTGAAATACCACTGGCATTTGCCCATGTTGCTACCAGGGCTGTGGTACTGGTCTGAGCCTCCCTTCAGCATGCTGCCCTCTGAAAGCTTTCTTAGTGAAGTCATAGATGTTTGAGAGTGCACGTTCACTTTCTCCATCGATGAGATCGATGAGATCGCTGAGAGCCTCAGATCACCCGAGCGTTGGATTGCCAAGCCAGGTGTGTTTGGTGAAGTAGACCTGGATTTTATAGGGATGTTAGACTTCTGTGGACGAATCTGGCCTGGGTTCTTTGTTTGAATAAGAATATCGCAGGAAGAATATCATTGAAACACAAGGACACCTTCCAAAGGCAAGTCACCTGGAGGTGCAGAGAACAAGTGGTGTTGCTGGACACCTTTTAAGTAGGAATCGGGCCTCTGTTTCTGGACCTGCATGTGATATCCATGTTCAAAGCTCTAGTTTGTAAGAATATTAAAAGTTCAAGAACAATGTTATGGTCACAATGGCAGTGACAATTATGAATCCAGTTCACACAATTCCATATTTCGGCAAGCAAGAAAATCAAGCCCCCTCAGGCAAAAACATGACCCCTAGGCTCCTGACAAACCAGAACAGGCACCCCCAGCATATCTTCCCCTTTCGCTTTCCATGGACGTTATAAAGTACCATTTCATCTCATTTCTCCTATTGGGATGAACTCCAGAGGGAGACAAGCTTAGTAAGACCATTGAAGAACATACCACCCAAGTGTGATATCGTTCAGCAAAAGAAATACTGTTGAGGTTATTTGTTGGCTTCATGAACAGGTGGAATTAAAGGGGTGCTTGAAGGGCCTTCCCATTTTGGGAACTGGACTCCAGTGAAAACCAAAAGTAGGATGCTTACGTGTTAAAAACGAGCTAACCCAACTAGGACAAAGAGCAACAGGCCAACTTGGGGGTCTGATGTCAAAGAGCATACATTGACTGCCCAGTGCAGTAGACAATCACCTGAATATTCCCACTTCCCTAACATCAAAAGACTCACAGAATTGTGCAGTTTAACAGGCTCCAGATAAGGTCCAAAGCTGTGACTATCCTTGGCTTTAAAATTTGATGGTCCACAATTGCCTGTCCAACTTTCATATTAACACAAACTGTAACGGACAGCATTGACGTACCATTCAAGGCCATGTGCAGCTGCAATATCTTCTGCTGCAGCTGTCTACAAAGCTGCGGTAGTAAGTTCCGAGAAGATGCCCTGTCCGCTTCTTGAGACATCTGTGATAATACTGCTCGGATTTCCTGCAACCAATTGAACCAGGATTTTTGAGTTTGTACAATACAACAAGAGATGAAGCTATTCTTCAGCCACACATTTCTTCCACAACATAGGATTGCAAATTACAATCTTTCTCAAGGCTCCCTGGAGTCATTGATACGGATGAAGCTTCATTCGGCAGACCTTGCCAATCACAGATATCCACATTGAGAAAAAAGTGGGAAGAATGTACACAAGAAGGGAATAACCTTAATCTCCATGATGATAGCTTGTAATCGCTTTGACTTCAGTCGGCGCCGTACCCGTGCCCCCTCCGTCACTGCTTGAATTTTCCCCAATGACCAAACAAAAAGTTCTGCCATCCCAGTGAAATACTTTAACAATACATTTCCTCGAGCTCTGTTCAGATTCAGCTACCCAAAGAGGGACTTGGTACCCAACTTCTACAAATCCTTTTGAATATTCAGGGTCTACCAAAACACCAGATAACAGTCTTGTTCAGAATTAGGTTGGGTAAGTGGTGTAAAGATTTCTGTGATTGCAAATTATCAAACTATTCTATGATATTTTGTTTGGTTCTGAACTTGCTTATGAGACTGGAAGTCATTTACAATTGTTGTCTGATCGTCTTTTGCACCCTAATACATACACATATATATGTAGATATCTATATATATACATGTATGTATGAGGATCTTCTAATAAAGGGTGCTCAAAGGGGACAAGATATCCAGATATCAGCTCGTATGTGTAGTTGAACAACAAATTTCTGAGTAGTATTATCATAAGTTAAACTATGAGATACTCTTTCCACTGCATACAATTTCTCTTACTGATTTCTTGAAACATACATATTACTTACCAAAAGACGGAGGCCTGAGACTTCTGGTCAGCTGCCTCCGCTTTACCAGGCTGTAGTAATCCTGCACATAGCTTGTAAGTGGTTTCAGACTATTTCTTCAAACTTAGCTGTTCCTTCAGCATACTATGGTAGTCATTAGGCTGGGCATTTAGCAGGAATTACATCAATCAACATCACACTCTAAAGTTTCAAGCCAGGTACAAGCACACAAGGAACCCATGCTTCCCCCACAAATGGACCTTTTCTGCAAAGCACATCAAGCTGATTCATGCCTGGATTCCAACCAAAAATTAAACTCGGTGATGGGTTCACTTTTCCACAGTTCAGGCCTGCAAGAGATGTGAGGATCATTGTGCCTTAAAAGCCCCAAAACCAAGGGCTGACAGAGAAGCCCTGAGCACACTTATTGACACTTCAGGAGCACTGAAGACAATCAAGTTGTCCTTCTCCTGTGTAGTTTTCTTTCAAAATATATTTACGACCCAGTAACAGCGTTCATAATTGAATATGAAGAGCCTGACTGAAAGCACTCAATCGGTCTAGGTTGTGGTGAGTGGTGACCACTTTCTAGGGTTTAGTAACCATCTTGTAAAAAATTTCTAGTCGGCACTTTCCTGAAGGAAGTTGATGCGCTCATTGTGCACAGAATGTATGTCATCTGGTTGGGCATGGCTAATAATCAACCAATGATAAGTTGGGTGCAAATGAATCTGAAGACAACTTCAATGAATACAGTGTTGGGATTTACTAGCTCCTCTCTCCCTACTTTCCTATCCTCCAATCCTGTCTCACTTCTTGGAAGAGGAGGATTGAATGTACTTGCAGAGTGGTCGCTGCCTGTTCCAGTTTACAGTAATGAAGTTGGTTGTGCCCCGTGGGCATCTCTGGTATGTGATCAACAGCAGTCAGGCCATATTGCTCCTCCAAGTCTATACGCTTCGCTCTTCTCTGAAAAGAATACTTGCGCCAATGCCGCTGGATGCATGCTGCCGCATGATGCCTGCCCTCGGGTCCATTTAGCTGACCAAGAACATATCAAATTTAAGTCTTACAATACTGGTTTATGCTCAAGTGAAGTGAGTTTTGAGGCTAAAAACTTAGCCGAGCACATCCTCACTAGGTATTCACTCAAATATCAGTGAAAGAAATGGGGATCCTTTTCGAGAAAGTTGCTACGCAGATGAGTGCAGCTCAGTTGGCTATTTTGACAGAGCTGTTGCCATTCAAGTGGAAAATTATGAATCACTCAAACTGTTATCCAAATTAAGATGTGTTACAGTATGATGTAGCGTTAAGCTATTAGTAGAGACTAGAACACTTGTACCACCATTGTATATTACAACCATTTCTTACCTATAACAACAACACAACACAGTAGTCTCTTTCTTATTACTATGTCATTATGAAGTTTCTATCTCTCTATTTCTCTTTATCTCTCGCACTAATCTGTTTGGTAAAAGACGTACCAGGTATGGGTTGCGCTCTAACAGCACCAAGGGGGAAGTGTCTTTGAGGGCCCACTGCGCCATCTCTGGGCACGCCTCTTCTCGCCACCCAGAGTCTAATCCCCTCTGCGTGATAAAAATGTCAGTTCTCATAGCCACCTCTGTTCTCTGTCTAAACCCCTCTGCGATAGAAATATTGGTTTCATACCACCATGTACTCTGCATTGCAAAAGGACAGTGTGCGTACATATGGGCTACTCAGACAGCAGAGGGGATCCATCCAAATGATGTTTAACCCTCGTTAATATACCATGATAATATACCATCGTTCCGGTTCAAGCTCTCTGATTCAAGTAGGCCACTTACTAAGGCCTTCAGCCAAATCAACACAATAATCCATAATAATCCATAATCAACCCAGCCTGTGGTTATGCAAGGCCCCAGACATCCCTGCAGCGAAGCCTTGGAAGATGAATTTCTTCTTCTCTCTTTCCCCCTTTATAAGGGAGTTTTTGTTCTTCTACATTGTGTTGCCCCTTGTTGCCCCCGTGGAAGTTGTAAAGTAATCGTCTTTCCTCCGAGAATGCTTGGGTCTAGAGGTAGAGATGACAGGATGGATAATGAACGTTTCTGTTTTCAATGCCATTTGTACTAAGAAATCCGGGGGTGATACTATGTCTATGCCGATATAGCCCATACCTTGAAGAGGTGTTCCACTACCAGGATCAGATGAGGCACTACATTTTGCTGTTTTTGGGCTTGCTGTGGGCCTTACTCTTGTTCTTCTGTCCCATATGTTGTTCCCAGCACAAACTGGGCATAGGTGGTCCTCACATTGCAGGTTTTCCCACCACGAGTCTCTCTATCTGCAGACTGTGGGAACCTACCCTAATGCGAAAGAAAGAATGAAATGGAAGGACACTTTATTATGTCTGTGGAAAGCTCAAGGAGAATGAAGAACATTTCTTCTTTCACTGCCCTTTCTACTCAAGATCCGTGGGAGATTCAATCGTCTATTCTGTGATACCCAATCTCTCATGGAGGTCTTCCATTACGAGGATCAGAAATGCTTGGCAACTTGGCATTCACTCTCAGACAATCCCTTGAGCAATAGTTGCTTTTGGGCTGCTTCTGGCTCCACTCTTTGTCTTTTATTCTATTATTCCCTTGGTCCTACTCTCATGAGAGAGACGCCCTCTTCAAATCCATCAAGGGAATTGTGCCTGAACCTCTGTTTACCAACTTCGAAAGTCTCGAGGCTGAGCCAAAAGCCCAGGCCCTTTTGGGGCCTAGTTATGGGCAGACCACACACAGCAGATTGATGCTTGTGTGAAGGGATTTCTAGAGGATATCTGGAAAACTCGGATTAATAGTCAGTTCCAAGGTGAGTCATACTACCGGCGTCAGCCCCTGAAAAGGTAGTTTCTGTCCCTTTGTGTTCCGCTCAGTTTCGCGGGTCAATGGCCACAAGGCTACGGCAAACAACATCTTACGAGTACATTCCTTTATTCCCTTGAGCAGTAGTTGCTTTTGGGCTGCTTCTGGCTCTGTCTTTCTTTTTTGTTTCTTGCTTTCCTATTGTCCCATAAGCTCTCTGAGCTTTCTGCGGCCGTTATAAAGTTCCATTTCATTTCATTCTTCTTGTTTCCTGCTTTCCTTTTGTCCCATAAGCTCCTTGAGCTTTCTGCAGACGTTATAAAGTTCCATTTCATTTCATTTCTCTCGAGCCTACTCCAACCCACTTTCATTGCTAAGATCAAGATTTCTCCCCGTGCCTTTTGGTTCCTTCTTAGCCCTCACAGAAACCCAATCTCCGTCACAGACATCCACATTTGGCAAGGGTATGCTCAGTCGTTAAATAACTCTCCACACCAGCCTCCTCTTACAATAACTTTGAAACCTCTGCACTTCTTCTTCACCACATCCAATGTGAGCAAGGCGGCAAGAAATTGCAGAATGGCAGAGCACTGGACCTGTCAGGGCTTTAGACTGAATTATGAAGCACACGGCGGCAACTTTGGCCCCATTTATAGCACGTCTGTTCACTGAAGCAGTGCAGCATGCTGGACAAAAAACATCATCCACCCCCTCTTCAAGAGTGGTGACAAGCTTGAACCGAACAATGACCACACATTATGATTTCTTCATTACTGGCTAAATTGTTTGGGAAGTTGTGGCCATGGAACTGGATGATTGGACTGAAAACTCTCAGCTTTGTGCCGGGGGGCAGGCTTCATCCACCCTTGACCATATCACACTCTTCAAACTATGGTAGAACAAGCAGGCTACGACAAAAGAATGGTAAATGCTTGCTCCGTGGACTTCCAAAGGCTTTCGATTCAGTCCCTTGGGCCCTGCTTCTTGAAAGGTTACGCAGGATGCAGGTCCCCCGAACATCATATGAGCCATTTTATCCATGTATGAGACAGTCATTGGTCAAGGTTTCAGGGGAGTTCTCCGCAGAGGTGCACAGCAACATTGGGGTCAAATAGGGCTGCCCTCTCTCACCTACCCTATTTGGCATTTATATAGATGCTTTGGAAGGACACATTGCAAAAATAATGGAGTGGAGGTGCCTTTGGATGCGGGACCAACACCATTAGTACTTCTCTACTCTGACGATGCTGTTCAATTGGCACAATCTCCTGTCTTCCTTCAACGACACCTTCACATCCTCGAGGACTCCTCCAAAGACTATGGGTTGCAGGTCAACCTAAGCAAACTTATGATCATGGTTTTCAATGGCCATGCCACCAGCAAGAGCTTGAAGTCATGAAATCATACCCATACCTGGGGTTGGTTATTTACTCACCCAAATTTCAGTTTGCACCAACAGCTATGGACAGATTAGCTGCCTCCATACACCTTCAGGCTAAATACAAACAAATACACCTGCGCCTCCACCCCCCCCCCTCCACCCCCACCAAAGAGAGGCTCTTCGACTCAGTTGTCACCCCTGCCACCACTTATGGCTGTGAGTTCTGGGCACCTGGTGTCCCAGTTTCCTGGTGGGGGAAAAATCAAGAAACCACTGCAATCATCTTTCCTCCAAGGAATGCTTGGAGCTAGAGGGATAACACCATCACAAATTCTGTGTGCAGAATTTGCATGTGTCCCACTTCAACCGAGGCCATCTTCCGGCTTACAATCTTTCTTACAAGGTGTACAAGCCCTTCCACCCAAAGGGTTGGCAGCCTGGATCCTCACAACATCTATTAGGCTGGTTTCAAGCGCCACTATTGGTATGCTCAGGTGAGCGCACTGGACTCTCCATTGCTTCCCTACTGCCACAAAATACGATGGGGGTGGAAATTGCAAGAAGGAGTGGTCTCAAGCAAGGCCACCAAAAAGAACAGCCAGATTTTGGAGGAGGCAAGCACGCACAGGAATGGCGAAATTGGACTGGATTCAGTTGAAGGGGCAACGGAGAATGACCACAGCACTAGCGCCCAGAGGTCCATGCATACACCCCAAATCCATTCCCGACTAGAGGAGGAAGAAGAACTTAGAGAGGGAGGGTCCAGCTTAGGACGGAAGGAATGGATATCAGGAAAGTTGAAGCATTACTATGATGAAGAGAGGGGAGTGCATTATGTACAATTTGTGTGGGAGCATGGCCTCTGGACTTTCTAAGGGAGGAAAGGGTGGAAAGCCAGGCAGAAAACTTGAGCATTGCGAGGCCAGCAGCTTGTGCAGTCTTTTGTTCAAGTTTTCTGTAAGGTTTTGCTTTCCCATTCTCCACCCTGCAGCCCATGATTGTAGTTTTCTCGCTTTTGTTTCTACATGGTGCTCAGGGCTTCATTCCAAATTGGAGGGGAAGGCTGAGGATGTATTCATGATTTGTACACAGGCAGGGATAGCTGAAGGACCAGGAATAGAGGTCCAAATTCATCCAAGAGGGCCAGATTTCAAGCACAAGATTACTTATGATTCCCTGTGGATCAATAGCTACAAGAAATATGCGTGGGTAGATGGTCAACTGGAAACAGCAGCGGCAGCAGCACAATTGATAGAACAAGGCACTGCTAATGAAGGCACCTTCTTCAACACATTTCAGCCTGTTTTTCCCTGTTATCAGAGTCGTCCCTAAATTTTCATGTTGAATTCTGCAAGTTAGCTCATTGGTGGATCTATGGTGGTTTTGGAGTGATTTTGACATGTTACTGCCAATGTGGCAACAGTATCGAAAAACAGATAACAGAGACGAGGAGAAGCTCTGGAATGAACACGTTTCCGACTGCAGTCAAGGGTGAAACAAAAAGGTGAATGCCTGTTGGAAGCTAGGAACTAGTGTGATAAGTATGGTTGGGGTGTTTGCTGGAAGAAATCTAGGCTGTCACAGGCATGGATAGCTGAAGGAGCAGGGATAGAGTGTGGGTCCAGATTCATCCAAGAGGGCCGGATTCCCTGTGGAAGGATAGCTACACAAGAAACCTACATGGGTAGATGGTCAACTGGAAGCCGCAGCAGCAGCGGCACAATTGATAAAATCAGGCACTGCTAATGAAGGCGCCTTCTTCAACACATTTCACCCTGTTTTTCCCTCTTATCAGAATCGGCCCTAAATTTTCATGTTGAATTCTGCAAGTTAGCTGGTTGAGTGAACCTTTGATAGTTTGGAGTGACTTTGACATGATACTGCCAATGTGACAACAGGAAAGTATCCAGAAACAGGTAACAGAGAAGAGAAGCTGTGGAATGAATACTTTTCTGACCCCAGTCAATGGTGGGACAATCGAGGCAAAAAGGTGAATGCCTGTTGGATTACAGAGAGTAGCAGATGCAATTGAGCATGGGAACTAGTGTGATACGCTGAGTTGAGTGTTTTCTAGAACAAATCTAGGCTTTCATTGTCAGCTGCTAGCAGCAAGGCAAGGATGTATGCACGATCTGTGCAGAGGCATGGATAGCTGAAGGAGCAGGGATAGAGTGTGGCTCCAGATTCATCCATTTGTGAGGCAGGCAGACTGAAAGAGGCTCTAGAGACTTTAAACCAAGGAGGCATTTCAGCAGATTCCGATACGTATGTCTGTCTCTTGCATAAGTGCATCAAGATGAAAGGCCTGGAAGCTGGAAAGCAGGTGCACACATTATCCAAAGTGGATTCACGCCAAAGGTTTTTCTACTCAACACCCTTGTCAACATGTATGTTAAGTGCGGGAGCATCATGGATGCTCACCAAGTGTTCAACAGAATGCCTCAACGATCTTTGATCACGTGGAATATAATGGTGACATCGTCAAAGCTGAAATTGTACCAGATGTCATTCTGAACACTGCCCTGGTGAACATGTATGCCAATTGTGGGTGCATGGAGGATGCAAAGGGAGTTTTCAACACTATGGCTGAACCAAATGTGGTGTGGTGGAATGCGATGCTTGCAGGGTATGCACAGCAGGGACGTGGTATGGAGGCTTTGGACACCTATGATCAAATGATGGGGGAAGGGGTGGAGCCCAACCACATCACGTTTGTGCTTGTGCAAGCCTGGCAGCCCTGGAAAAGGGCAAAGAGGTGCATGGTGACATCATCAAAGCTGGAATTGTACCAAATGTCATTCTGAACACTGCCCTGGCAGCTCTGGAAAAGGGGAAAGAGGTCCATGGCGACATCGTCAGAGCTGGAATTGTACCAAATGTCATTCTAAACAATACCCTGGTGGACATGTATGCAAAATGTGGGTGCATCGAGGATGCAGAGGGAGTGTTCGACAGTATGGCTGGACGAGATGTGGTGTCGTGGACTGCGATGATTGCAGGATATGCACAGCAGGGGCGCGGGATGGAAGCTTTGGAGACCTATGAGCAAATGATGGGGGAAGGGGTGAAGCCCAACCACATCACGTTTGTGTGCGTTTGCAATGCGTGTGCAAGCCTGGCAGCACTGGGAAAGGGCAAAGAGGTCCATGGTGACATCATCAAAGCTGCAATTGTACCAAATGTCATTCTGAACGCTGCCCTGGCAGCTCTGGAAAAGGGGAAAGCGGTCCATGGCGACATCATCAGAGCTGGAATTGTACCAAATGTCATTCTAACAAATATCCTGGTGGACACGTATGCAAAATGTGGGTGCATCGGGGATGCAAAGGGAGTGTTCGACACTATGGCTGAACGAGATGTAGTGTCGTGGAGTGCGATGATTGCAGGATATGCACAGCAAGGGAGCGGGATGGAGGCTTTGGAGACCTATGATCGAATGATGTGTGAAGGAGTGAAGCCCAACCCCATCACGTTTGTGTGCATTTGCAATGCGTGTGCAAGCCTGGCAGCTCTGGAAAACGGCAAAGAGGTCCATGGTGACATGTATGCCAAATGTGGGAGCATCGAGGATGCGAAGGGAGTGTTCGACAGTATGGCTGAACGAGATGTGGTGTCATGGAGTGCGATGATTGCAGGATGGGGCGCAGGATGGAGGCTTTGGAGACCTATGAGCAAATGATGGGGGAAGGGGTGAAGCCCAACCACATCACGTTTGTCTGCGTTTGCAATGCGTGTGCGAGCCTGGCAGCCCTGGGAAAGAGCAAAGAGGTCCATGGTGATATCATCGAAGCTGCAATTGTACCAAATGTCATCCTGAACACTGCCCTGGTGGACATGTATGCCAAATGTGGGAGCATGGAGGATGCGAAGGGAGTGTTCACCAATATGGCTGAACGAAATGTGGTGTCGTGGATCACAATGCTTGCAGGGTATGCACAGCAGGGGCCGGGATGGAGGCTTTGGAGACCTATGAGCAAATGTGTGATAAGTGTGTTTCCTAGAACAAATCTAGGATGTCATTGTCAGCTGCTAGCAGCAAGGCAAGGATGTATGCATGATTTGTGCAGAGGCATGGATAGCTGAAGGAGCAGGGATAGAGAGTGTGGGTCCAGATTCTTCCAAGAGGGCCAGATTTCAAGCACAAGATTACCTATGATTCCCTGTGGATCAATAGGTACAAGAAACCTGCATGGGTAGATGGTCAACTAAAGGCAGCAGCTGCAGCGGCACAGTTGATAGAATCAGGCACCTCAACCATGACCACACCTTCTGAAAGAGGATCAAGAGAGGGAGTCCAGAATGCCTCTTCTGGCACTTCTGGGCATGTGAAGATACTTTGTGCGGCAGGCAGACTGAAAGAGGCTCTAGAGACTTTAAACCAAGGAGGCATTTCGGCAGATTCAGATACGTATGTCTGTCTCTTGCTTAAGTGCATCAAGATGGAAGGTCTGGAAGCTGGTTGTATGGTCTTTGGGGTTGTGGTGTGGGGGTGGTAGCCATCGTTGGTTAAAATTGGGAGTGGTGGTGATAACTGGAGGGGGGAGCATTAATCCAGTTTAGTGTTTTGGCCATTAAGGGGGTGTTATTCTCATAATCGTTGATAGGATGGAGCAGCTGGGGTGGGTTATCTGTTTGCAGAGAGCCTCCAGCGAGGGGGTGAAGTGCTGGGGCATTAAGGGGCTTATAAAGTAGGATGTCAGGTGTGTGTCTAGGCAGAAAAAGCCTGGCATGAATGCTCCTGTCTAGTGTGGAGGCGGGCTGAGCATCATAGTGGGGGTATGGTATGTAATAGGGATGTGCATGGAGTAGGTGGTATAGTGGAGATATAAGGACTCCGTTAGGGTCCGAGCTGCTACGCAGCCCAACTTTGAGAATGAGGGGCTTCCATTTCCTTTCTCTTCAAACTCTCTTGCAGAAGTACCGGCTGGTTGGATCCCAGAGGATCCTGGCCATCCTTTTCTCAAAGCACAGACCTTCCCCCTCCACCAAATACATGGGCTTCGAGAAGACGATCCAAAAGCTGTGACACATCCTCTTCCGAGTGGCTAATTACACCTATAACTACAACCCCATTGCTTCCTGGCAATGGTGCCCATAAAGAACTGGTGACAGAAGACCCAGGCCCCGAGCGACCTGCTGCAGCAAAAGCATGAGAAATGACGAGGGTGGGAGCGAGATTGATGGAGAGTTGGATGTCGAGGGCGGAGGGTTCGAAGGGGAAGAGCGCCTGTTGGTAGAGTGAGGAGAAGCAGGCAATGGGAAAGAATGTTGGGGTGGAGAGGAGGGTGGAGAGGACGCTGTTGAGGGCGGGGAAAGAGGGATGGTTGCCAGTACACCTGCTGAGGCAGCGGATGCCGAAGATGGGAAGGACAAAGACGGCGATGGATTGGGTCCCGAAGAGGGTGGCCGTGACAGCATGCGCACGCTCATGGTGCAATGTCCCTCTCTCAGGATCAGAATTTCTCCCGATAGATTTACAGTTCTGTCGTTAGAGTGCCTGGTTTCCATGTCTGCCTGACATGCAGTTTCTGATGCATCTGTTGTGGTTTGGAGTGACTTTGACATGATACTGCCAATGTGACAACAGGAAAGTATCCAAAAACAGGTAACAGAGATGAGGAGAAGCTGTGGTAGCATGATGTCAATGGTAGACCTTAATGTAGCAGCAGACTATCATTCGGCCACAAGGACATTGTAATATCGGGTTGGTGTTTCAAAACCGGCTCTGGAAGAGTTAGCAGCCTGCTTGAGCCATACTCGCAACTGAGTGTCAGAGCTAACGTCCACAGGGTTCTGTCAGTCTGGACACCTGCCCCCAAAAAGCTGCAGCCAACTCTGAAACTGTAGGTTTTTCCTATGGAAGCAACACAACCTTAATCCTAATATTCTGGTGGCACCGCCATTTGGATTGAGAGGTAAGGAACAAGTCAAACTGAAAGATACAGCCACCAACTGTAGGCACCCCTGTTCCTGTCTCAAATGGATCTCGTTCTGATGATGCATCAGAGACCACAGGGGCTTCTATCAGTATGCAAATAGGGTCCGCTCCTTCTTTGTCTCCTGGAAATGCCTACATCCTGAGACAGGCATTGCAGTCAAAGTCCTCAGGTTTGATGTCTGGGCCAGTAAGGCCTGGAAACAAGATAGAGACAGGTTTCCGCAAGAAGATCCAGTCGTCAACAGAGGCTCAATTCGGTTTTCGCTTGAGAAATGTCGGACAGTGGCAAGTGTTGCTGGAGAAGGGGGATCTATTGGGTCTGCGGTGGGTGCTGGCATGGGTCCAAGGGGACCTGGCAGTGGAGTTGGTTCACTTCCTGGGGCTGGAGGTGGAGGAGCACTCTTTGCCCTTGATCCAAGTGGGGCAGTAGTCCTGCTTGATGGATCCGGTAACCAGCATGGGGAAGCTCTACATGCTGCTACAGATATGTTCGCAGAAATGTTGATGAGGAAGGAAGGAGCAGCCCATGCAGTTTGGGATCTCACAGGTAAAGTTGCCAGCTTATCCCAGTCATTGCGTGTAACCCATGCAATAGGGACTTTCTATGTAGATATACTGAGATATTGAGAGGGAGGGCGGGAATCTGCAACAGTTCAGCAGGAGGCTCTGGATGGTCGCTGCTGCCGCTGCTGCGGCAGGAGCTTCGGGGGGAGCAACTGGTCTGCTTGGAAGGCCCCCGAACAGTGCTGAAGAAAAGCTTTATCAGTTCCCTCGAGGGAGCTATCTCAAGCCTGGATAGTCTTCACTTAGAAAATGTGCAAGTTCAGATTGTGTGGGCAACTCATGACCTTCAACCAAACTGTCTTTTGGTTCTGCTGCAGGGAAGAACAGGCGTTTGTCAAAGCCACATGGGTTGTATTTCTGCATGCCTGTGCCTGTGGGAGGTCGAGGCGGCTGAGAAACGACCCGACCTGACGATGACCTGGCACTTTGGCACCCTATTCCTGCTCTACAGTAAAACTAGTCTCCGGCCTTCAGTCGTCACCAGAATTAAATTTGGAGAGGTCTCCAGCAAATCTCTCCCTCCCATGGGCATCCCATCTTTTCCCCTCTGCTCCTCTTCCAGCTGTAGCAAAGTACTCTACCCAGTCAGGTGTGGTGTCAGACTTGGACTTGTTACAAATGTTCTCCAATGCACCTCACTCCAGGGGTGGACAAGGTTCATTATCCTTTTATTCGTTTCTAAGTGGAGAAGGCCCTCACCTTGGTCATAGTGCCATCTTCTATATGTCGCCTGGGCGAATCCTCCGTTGAATACAAAAAAGTGTTTGAGCAGCGACTTGAGGTGTTGGACATGGGCCTTGCATGCGCCCCGAACCCTGGATCACAGACCTCCAGAGGACCACTGCAGGCAGATTGCACTGAGTTGGAACTCCTCACACTTCCCTGGACAGTGAAGAACTCACAGTAAGACTAGGAAGAAGGAGACAGTGGGAGGACATGAAATGAAATGAAGAGAGAGAAGGGCCCTCCACAAGCAGCCCAAAAAGCCACTATTGCTCAAGGGACTGTCTAAGAGTCAACACCTCATGCAGGTAAGAAATGAAGTGAAATGGTGCTTTATAATGTCCACATGAAGCTTTGTTTCTATCATTTTTATTGTCCAGTAAGCTATGGGACAAAAGAAAGAGACGAAATGATACCAAAAGAAAGCAGAGCACAAGAATGAATTTGGGGCACTCAACAAGCAGCCCAAAAATTAGTTTTCAACTTCAAGAGCCTCATGTAGATATGCTGCCAAACAATTATGGTCCTTGTAGTGAAACATCTCAACATGGGATTGGTTGTTCCAGAATAGAAGCAAAGGTGTAATAGAATTTCTATAAATATAACGTGTATAGAATAGGAAGGAAGATACAATAGAATCTTACGTTCACACCAGCTTGACGAAGCTGGCATATGAGCTCTATTTCCTCACTGGAGAGCCACAAGAGTTGTTGCTGCTTTGAGTCCTGGGAGGGCCCATTTGCTATAGGAGCTGCAACCTTCTGTCCAGATGGGCATTTGCATTTGTAAGAAAGCTGCTGAGATTCTTGACCACAGGGAGCAGGGGAATGTGGATAATAGGAAGGAAGCTCTGTATGCTGATGAGGGTCAAATGAGTATCGCCAATGGGGTTGGGAGTTGAGAGCAGTGTCAGTTTTGGAAATCATGGGATGTGACTGTGAGAATGTGACAGGCTCCAAAGAGGTGTTTCTGCAACTTTCTATCACTTGCGTGTATCCTGCAGAAGGCAAGACAGCCTGCTGATAGGATGTCGCATATGGTGCCCCCACACTCTGTTCGTTGGAATTGCATGAGGACTGGCCCACATTTTGAAAAGCACAAGGGTCATAACGTTGGAGAGTTGATTGCGCAGAATGTCCTGCAAAGAGGCAGATCAGTTTTATGTCCAGGAAAAGAGTGGAAATACATCTTGATCATAACAAGTGCAAAGAGTTGTAATCAATGGATTGAAACTGGTCACCCAGAGAAAACAGAAGCTGCAAAATTTCTTGAGCACATAGTTTTTCAGCCTTCCACAAGCATAGCATGTAACAACCCCAATGCGCAGTGAAATGGAGAAGCATCATATGAACAATGGGAATTCTGAAAAAAGAAAAAAAACAAGCACAGGCTGGACAACAGTTATCCATCTGCTGAGAGAACTACTGCACAGTTGGGACATCATCAAGTGGATTTCAACTTGAGACAATCAATTTCAGGCTCACCGCTCAGTCATGTAATGTGCTGTTTTCAGTATTGTTACCCCTAACCCTGTAGATGTACACCCGAAAGATGTTAAATACCAGGTCTCTGGTACTGCATCGAACTGAACACCTTGCTTGTACGAGACACCCCCAAACCAAGAACAGTTGTTGGCTGTGGAGGTCTACTACAACAACTTCAAGAAACAGAGCACTATCACCTGGGTTTAAATGGCAATATCATGATGGACCCAACGATAGGCCGAGGTGAATATTCCACCTGGGGAATGTTTCTTCTTAGAATTGGGTACTGAACATCGCAGACACCTCTCACCGAAAGGACCACCTCAAGTTCAAACAGGACAGTCCAATATGACCAGAAAGTTGGGAATTTACCACTAGAATAGGGTCTTGGACCATTTGAGGGAGGGACCTGCTGCTGGTGCAAGTGGAAGGAAGGAACATGAAAGTTGAGAGCTGGGTGTAAAGTTGGCATTTCTGGAGAAGTCGGTTTCTCAGGGGCTTCCTCCACAGAACAAGAATTTTGCTGGTTATAGCCGTTGAACCCACTTACTGAACCCAGTATAGGCTTGGGCCAGCAGCAATGCCTTTCTGGGGACCCAGCCAGAGAGGACCTTGGTGAGCCTTCGAAGGATGAAGATACTTGAGGTTCATGCGCTTGATAGGCTGCTGCAGTCTGCAAGCCCGGCCAGGAACCTTTAGGCTTCTGAGTCGCCGAGGTCTGCATGTATGGACTGGCTACCTCCACTCTCCTTGGAAAGGGCCGAGAGGATTCCCACTTTCCTAAGCTGTGTTCATCTTGCAGTGCAGTGAATCGGTTGTGTGAGCCATGAGACGAAGAGTGGATAGCATGTTCAGAATACCCGCCCCCTGTACAGTCCATACATCCAGCTTCAGTCTTCCTTCCACCACTGTGATGCAATGTGGGAAACATATGGAAGTAAAGCAGATGTAAGGGCACAGGTTGTGATCAAAGTGAGAAACAGTCTAAGACAGGAAGAGATATAGGGGAGGTGGAGAAAGATAAAGAAAGAAGATGAAATAAACTGATGAAATAAACTGATTATAGGGGCATCCACAAGCAGCCCAAACAATGAAATGAAATGGTACTTCATAATGTCCGCAGAAAGCTCAAAGAGCTTATGGGACAAAAACAAAAGAGGGAGCCAGAAGCAGCCCAAAAGCAGGTACTGCTTAAGGGATTGCCTAAGGGTCAAAGCTTTATGCAGGTAAGCTGCCAAGCATTTCTGATCCTCGTAATGGAAGACTTCTGTGAGAGATTGGGTTTCACAGCATAGACAGTTGAATCTCCCACAGATCTCATAGTAGAAAGAGCAGTAAAAGAAGAAGTGTTCTTCAGTGTCCCAGAAACTGAGGCAGTGAAGGAGGAGGAGATGAAGAAGGGAGTTGCCAAAATCAAAACAAAACTTAAAACTTTGACAAGGAATGAGGTCTTTGAGGTTAATACAGTTACCTGTATGTTGAAGGTGCTCGACCACCGCGTCTGTAGTGAAAAGTGGACTCCTCTGACAGCCGTCATTAGCCGTGGCAGAAAATCTCTCCAGGAAAATTTTTTCTTCTTCAGGGGGTTCAGCAGACCAACCCACTTGGTCATTGCTCCAATGGACATTAGGATATGCAGTATCCACATAACTGGTGTTCTGATTCACCACTCCATCTGGCTGATTTCCTTGAGAGCCTGTCACTCCACAGCTGGATTGGTAAGACTCGCAGCAGTCATTCAGACCCTGATGTGTGGGAGGAGTATGGACGCTGGAGAAAGGAGCCACCCACTGGTTTCTTTCCACAAACATTTCTTTGCTTTGAGGCTCACAGAGCTCAGATTGAATAGATTGGACTGTTACGTTAGCTGAGGTGTGTTCATTCCATCCCGTGCCTGGCCAGACGCTTGGAACCACCAAAATGGTCTTGACCTCTTCCACATCTGGTATATCTCTCTCCATGCATAAATTTGATTGGCTGAAGTTGCCAATGCAACCACCAAGGGCTTGGCCTCCCATTGCCACTAGCAGCCTTTCCTGCTTACAAGGATCACATACCTTCACAAACTCATCTGTTTGTAAGCAATGTTTCTGAAAGTACTCTTGCAGCCTTCCCTCACTAGTTGGACTGACCTGCATGATGCTTGGTTGATTAGACTTGACCATATTAGCATCATTCACTGGTGGGTAGATAATAACGCTCTCAAGGGATGCAGTTTCTGACTTTGATGTGGTCTTGTGTCCTGTTTCTTTCAGAGAAACTGATCCGCAGATTGAGGCCGTGTCTTCTCCAGAACTGCAGCTTGTAGCAACAAAACTGGGGACTGAGCTATCAGCCAAAACAACCACCATGTCAGTCTTTTCTCCCCCACTATCTTCTCCATCTGAAGAAACCACCATTTTCTCTTCCACTCGATGCTTATTCTTAGCTGATGATTTCTTCCAGCTCTGCATCAACCAGCCATTCGTGAGGCCATTCTTCATCCGAAGAATTATAGGTATTTTCCGTTGCCCACCTGCAGGATACTCTTTCAGATGGACATCCTCTTTTGGCATATCCTTCACAACCCCTATAACCTGTTGGGCATGCAGAATAAGGTTGAGATGGTCAGCATCATGTTGCATTCCAATGTCTCAGAAAGAAACAAATCCATTATATATGTGGTAGGGCCAAAGGGCCCCAGGGAGGGAGACAGGATAAGTGACTTTTGACTCCTGAGCTTCTCTCTTTACAGTTGAGGGACAGACCTGATCCAAGTTTCAAGCAACTTCTTAGGCCCTCGTCTTTTCTCACAACAAATTTCCTCTCTTTTTCTCTTCTTTCTCAAGTTCTGAGAATCATGCGATGTACATACATGAGGTACCTGTGAGTTGTGTGCTTCAGGCTCCATATAATCAGGGACTGTAATATCCGCTTCAGCTAGTGGCCTATGTGTTATTTCAGTTGATTCCATGTCTTCCTTACCCACTACAGCAGCCCCATGTTCCACAGCCTGCCAGCCTGAATCGAGACCCAAATATGCAACTACTAGATTGCTGGTTTCAGTAGCTGCTGGAAATCTTACAGGGAAGCTTGGCAATTTTCCTTTCTGAAGGGATAAATACTGGCAAAAGAGGTCTTCAGAGCTAGAGATGCTCTGCATGTTCACCCCTCCAGTCTCCCAAGCCTGTTGCTGAAGGGGCACCTTCAAACTTTGCAAAGCAAAATGCCTGTCATGCTTTGATATGATAAATTGCTGATAATCCAGCTGGACGCCATCTGTCCCCTTCATTCCAACGGTGATTCCTTGCATACTATTATCTGCCACTACTCCTTCCAGACCAGGTTCAGTGCCCAGCCTTTCTTCCACCGATCCCATTCCCTGTGGGATACAATGGATCACCACCTCTCAGCAAGCCGGCGTTGAAGCATCTCTTGTAGGCTACATAAAGTACACATGGGACAACACAATACTTGAAAGTGCATAGCAGATAATCAAACAATTTTTTTTGACAGCACCCATACTGGTAAAATGAGAAGTTCAAAGACATGTTTTGGAAGGTGCTCATGATACTCTGTAAGGTGACTACCATTCCAGAGGGACTGGCCTTCAGTGAACCAACCTCCAGGGTAGCCAACAAAGGTCTCTCTTTGGCCTGGGAATCTGGCACATGTCCCTCATGCTCATCAGTGGAGCATTCGCAACTGTGAGGGAGTTCGCTCTCCATCCTGAACAACCCAGATCCAGTTTCGATAAATTACAGATTGATCAGAAAACATAAGTGTATGATTTTTTTGCTAGTAAATCCAAGAGAACGTCAGCCTCATACGTAAGAATGGAAATCTACAGATGCTGCATCCTAAGCACTAGTACACTTTGCAAGGCAGCTACAGGAGTAAAAGGCATGTAAGCAGGGAGTTACAAATGGCACTGTTAAATTCCTTGAACTCCATTGACGGTATAGCAGGCAAGAGTAGACTAATAACAGATTTGGCATGTGTATAGATTTTACGTACATGAGCGGTCTCTGCCAGGCAGGCCACTGGTTGGAGTGCCCTGTATGACCTAGCAAGCACAAGTTTGAAAGCTCGAACTTCTCAAACCGATCAGATCTCTGAAACATTTCTGCAGATATTTCATTAACAGCCTTTCCTCTTACACCCTCAACATAGGCCTGCTGCAGGAATGGCTCATCCTCCTGTAAAAGAAGCTGGATATTGCCTCCCCCCCCTCTCCTCCTCCCTTTAGAGTCCAAAGTATTACCTTGGAGTAAAGGTTCCATGTGACCCTTTTGTCCATCGCCCGGCCCCATTTGTTTGCTCACTTCTCTCTCTACTAAACTCTTTCGGTGAGAAAATCTCAGGAATGGAGACCAGTTGCAAGACTCTTCAGCCCAAAATGTCTCTTTTGTGGGTAATTCACCCACATGATCTGATCTCATAGGCCCCATAAATGTGTTTTGATGAGGCCCTGCTTCACCTTCATCACCCTGTCTCATTGATGGCGACAACAGGCATGGGTATTAATAACTCTAGAACTTACCACTGCTTGATTATGCACAGAAGCCATTCAGACTCGAACCAAACTAGTAGGTTGATAGACTAAGCCCTAGTGCCAGAAATAGCGGGCACCATATGGGTCTTCTTTTTATTCTTTATGGCATATAGAGTTCTCGCCCCAACTCCGAAAATGTGTAACTTAAGACATGGGAAACAAGTATTGTTTTCTGCAATAGACACTCAAAACTCAACTTTGTGCAATACTTTGAAGGTCCAGTACCATTTGACAGCTATATACAATCCTTCATACAAGAAGTGTGAGTACAAATCTTTAAAGGGGAAGCCTGTTCCCCCCTCATTGAAGTTACCATTACGAACCAATTATTGCACAATTTGTGAATTATCCATACAGGTACAACCCAAACCTGGTGGTGAGGGAAACTCGTTGCTGATATAAACCTGTCACACTCTTTCTCAGAGAGACTCAGATTTTGTATGCTTTGCTCCAACTCACTGTATGACTGGGAAGCCAACAATGGCTCACTCTCTTCTTCTGCAGAATTGTACCAATGCAGTACTTCCGATGAAAACCCCTGATCCGGACAGAGTCTCTCTGGGCTACTCCTCACATCCTTGTCTAACCTCACAGGCCAATCCTCAGAACCTGCTGAGAAACCTATCCCTAGTGCTTGAGTTCGACTGATAGGGTTATCTGTCCACCCGATTTCTAGTTCCTCATCCGCTGTCTGACCTGACCTAGCAGAAATCTCGGTGCTGTGACTTTCCTCGGAGCCATTTGTGGCAATTGAATTGGATATCAATAATTGAGGGGCTGGAGAACACTGTGGGCCCTCAACTCTGTCAGAACCAGTTCCTACTCCATGTCTTTGTTTCACAGGACTCATCCCACCTTGAACGCTTCCCCCAGATATAGGATTCTGTGAACGCTCAATCTTTGACGTCCCAGTTTTTAAGGAGAAGAAGCTGCAAGCCTCGGGGCTGTTTGGACAGTCCATCTCGGAATCTGTCCTGCTCACTTGATCCCCAACCAATCCCCTGCCATTTTCCTTCTCTTTCTTGTCCTTTGCTTGTGTATGTTCCTCCTCTGGTCCTTCTGTATGTGTGCCTATCCCCAGAAAATAAACTTTACTGTTATCACTGATTGTTCTGTCTGTAGAACTCTCTTTGCTGTGGTCACCGTCTGGTTGACTTTGCAACCCCCTCTTGCTCTTCCCCTTCTCAATCATCCCCTGTCTATCGATGCGGTGTTCAGTCTCCCACTCACTACCCTTCTCAGATTCTGATGACCTTTGCTGCCCCTTTTCCATGTCCAAACGAGGAACTGTGTCATGCAACCTCTTGCTCCCAAATATTTCCTCCCTCTGCGCACATAACAGTTGAATAAACTAAAAACATGAAAAAATAATGGTGATTACTCATTGGAAGGTCCACATGCCAACTTATTTGCTCTAGTTCCACTTTATTTTTAAGCAATGACCAAAGCATCAAAACTATGTAGTAACCTTTCAGTTCGGCCTAGCATTCTGAAACGAACTTGACATTCAAGTTGCGACTTAAGTGCTTGAGGTTGACTTTCAAAGGGTAAAACGTGGAGATAAAAAAAGTGCGTACCTTGCTGTCAGTGGATTCCCACCTGAACAGATATTCCTCCCTCTCAAGCAGATTAGTCAGTGGTTGTGCACTTTGCTCTCTCTGATCTTGTGGGTGGCATCTTTTCCAGTTGTACTTGCCAGCCTCAATATCCCCTCTCTCTGTATCCATCTCTCCTTCCTTGGTGAATGCATTCTTGCCTGTCTCCCTCTCTGAGATTGTGACTGATTCTAACTGGTTGCCTGTAGGCAAACCATTACAGCTTGCAGCAGCATCTGTTGCTGGAGCCCCATCTTCTCTCCCATTTTGAAAAAATCTCCCTTCAGAATTCCTGGTTGCCTCGATAGCAAATGCACACCTTGTTTCTCTCGTTCCAACCTCGGGTGTGGGTAATTTCTCACTAATTGAGATTGTAAGCTGCTTTGGAGGCTCCCAGACCTCTGGAAACATCAAGCTCTCCCGCATCTGAGGCATCACTCTCATTTCAGTAGAGACTGATACCTGACTGGGAGATCATTCATCAAATGGTGACAGTCGATTTGAGCTTGGCCCTTGTTCTCAAACTAGTGGCACCCCCACTCCGGGCAGCTCTTGAAAACGTAAAGACACAGTCGCCTCGTAGGAGTCATCCACCAAGTTGGTGCAGTTTTCAAGGATGGCGTTGGGATTCGGAACCCTGAATAGTTCTTCATGGTTCTCCATCAAGTAACCTCATCCATGTTGCAGCTTTACTGGCCAGGGAGATCAGCCTGGCGCTCCTCATCCAAAACTGAATGTCTAAGATTCATGGTCGAGCTTGCTACAAACCTGCAGAAATATCTGACTGACATGCACCAAGGTGCTTGCACACACTCTTTATCCGCTAGGGGTTGGAAAATCAGAGCTCACATAAAGCGGACTCTTAGCTGGAATTTGTGTCACAACCTCTGAGGGTGCTGCAGGTAGAACTGGACATGGACATCATTGTACAGGTTGCTCATCCCACAATTTGACATAGACGTGGAACACGTGGCTGCAAGACTGCTTCCTCCCCTCCAAGCATGACTCATGTGATCTACCTACAGCCAGAATGTTCGCTTCCTTATGACTGTAACTGCGGGCAATCCGAGGACTCTCGACGGCCATGCCTAGTGTTTCACAGCTCGACAAGGCAGGAAGCGAAGGGAGGGGGACGACGCAAAGAAACCGAGCATGATCCAACACAACCGACCGTTACGTTGTGTTATGTTCTGCCCCGCTGACCGGACTCCCGCTTCTTTGCGTGAGCCCGGGTTGTTCCCATGTGGGGGCAACGGGAACAGGCACTCGTATGGTCTCGAACGAGTACAAGAATCATGATTAAATGCGCTGGACAATTCAACCATCCTCCATTCCAAATGGTCTTTGACAGCGAGAGAACGTGAGAACGTGGGTTCTAATGTAACGGTACTTTTAGGTCAAAGGAAACCCCCTCTCCTCTCGAGGGAGTTTCTCCTTCTTCAAGTGCTCGAGTCTTTCTGTTACTCTGTCTCCAGCACCGTTTTCAGAGAGATTGATTCTGTAGTTTGTTGCGCTACCAAGCTCTTTGTTTCGGAGGTTCTGTGGTTTCAGTACAGGAGGTGCCACTTCTTCTCCTTGTACTCCACTCGTCAGGGAAGTATTGAAGAAGCATGTCAGTAGCTGCGGCAGCGCCTGCGGCAGCAGCGGAGGTCCAGGCCAGGCCTCCGAGGGCGCCCATGGCGGCGCCCCGCGGACCTGCGGGGCCCCCTCGCCCCGCCATTGCTGTAGACCGAGAAAAGGTAAGCAGACACATACACAAGTTCGTTCCCGCGCTTTTGTCCCTTCTCATTTCTTTCCTCCTTGGAACCACAACGAACCCGATGGTTTCTTGGCGACGCGGGAATTTGTGACAGCTTCATAGAGAGTTTGACAGTTCGTATAGAAAAATGTCGATAAGAAGGTACATAACGATATGCAGTATAAAGCCCAACATTTTCTGCATTTTCATGCTGCATCGACCCCAAGGTATTGTTCGTTGGCTGCAATACGTTTCCGGGCACTCGGTCTGAAGTTAAGTCTGCTGACTCGTTAACAAAAAGTGCGGCTGGATATGTCAATGAAAGACAGCCATGCTTACACAGAAGTGCAGTAAAACCCTGCACCTCTGCAACAGCAGTCAAAGGCAGTCCTTAAATGTGAAAAGGCATGATGTATTCTTCATACATTGGTCCTTGTGCTCGAGTTACATATCAGTTAAAAGTTAATGCAGGTTCCAACTTGCAAGCAGTTGTAGGAGTATTTACTACTTTCATGTAAGTTTGAGCTAGTTAAGAAGACTTTTTGGATTCATTGATGGAACTCACACAGAGCTGAATTGAATGGCATTTGCCAGAGGGTGTGGATCGACAAATGACAGAGCAATCAACCTGAGATTTACATCAACGCTGTGGTGATAATTAGAAAGTCTGACGTTTGAAGAGGCTCAGTCCTTAAACAGCATGTTGTTTTTTTTGCAACTGAGAATCTCGGAAACTTGCAGCATGTTTTAACCAAAACATGGTATCCGAGGCCTAAATAGTTCCTTTCTCTCAAGGAATTGCTTAAAAGCAACCTGCCTTCCCAGAGAGAGAGAAAGAGAGATACTCAATAACTGTCCCCTGCAAGTATTTACCGCAGTGTATCCCTCAGGTATCCCTGGGTGTAGTTCAACCAACCCAACAAGGATAGCCAGCTCGAAATTGCTTGAACACTTATGCAAACATCGCCACTCCAACCAAAGTGTCTGATTGTTATAAAGAGGTTGCTTTTATGGGTGGGGTGCAGACATGCCCACTACTCCTTCGCGTTTTCCCAAAGGTTCGCCTTTCCCTCACTACATTCCATGTCAGTCCAGTCATGTCAGTGGTGGATGTTCAAGAAATTGTTGGTGTGTCGGTGCTTTCTCTCTCCCTTTGTTCACTTTAAATTCTGGGAAAATCTTTCTGTTAAGAAGTCTGGTAAAGAGCTTGTTGGATGAAGTCTGGAAAGGGACAAACATCCTTTGATAGTAGCATCCCCAATCTTCTCCTTTGTTGTGATGCCAGCTGTCTCCCTTTTTTTGGCTCTTTCCAAATTGTGTGCTTGTTTCATCGCCACAGGGCTAGTGCAGTCTTTAAGAATAATTCCTCCCATTTTCATCCACCTTCAGGAGGTCCTGTTTCTCCTCTCCTCATCAGTTGACACTGTTAGACTACAGATGTCTGAAAGAAATCGTAGCTGATTGGGCAAACAGGATGGAGGCCATCACACTGTGGAAGACTTTGCGGTACGAGGGAAAGAGCCAAAGGATGAAGTTCAGATCTACACCTGGCGCGACGCCACCTTGCGGGAGCTAACTGATCTTGTAAGCCTTAGCTTCAGTGCCTTTTGCAAAAGTGTCCATTTCTTCTTTTATGCCCTCGTTATATATTCCATTAAAATACTGTCAATTCCTCTTTAGGCCTTTATTCAAGGAAAGGGGAAATTCCGATCATCAAATTAAAAGCCAAAAGCCTCCATATGTCTCTCCCTCTTCACAAAGGGCAGGTTGGATTTTGGAAGCCAGTGGTATGTAATACCTGATCAAGTGGAACTCTCATCTGCCAATGGAAGGTTTTGTGCTGCAAGTGAGTAATGCAAGTGTACATTGAGATTGACACCCACTCAAAAATATGATATCATCACCAGTAAGTTGTTGGCCAAGCATTAAGTACACCCATTTTTATCTTGCAGAAGTGGGCTACTAAGGAAAAGAAAGGGGGATATCTTTGGGTCTGAGGGCAGATAAAGGAGGTAGCACCCACAGCGAAGGAGCGGAATGCACGCCTTTCATTTGCTTTCGTATATCCCGACCGACGTGGCCGCAATGTCATTCGGAATGTTAGTGACCTCTCTCCCTCCCCTGTTGCAATTGCAAGGGACCTGTGGCATGAATGGTGCTAAAACGTGCAAATTTGAGGTGGCAGGTAGGAACAACATTTTCCAGTCCAAACCAAAGAAGAGGGGATGGTTCCCGCACTCTTGCTGAACTGAGCTTCCAGGTACACATTTCCCAATGTGGACAACCCATGGCAGAGATGGAGAAGGAGATCTGAATTGTTAGTGACTAGTGCAGCCTATGCATATCTCCTTGCACTTAGTATTGTTTTGCAAACTGTGTCAGACTTTTGGTTAGGTTTAGATTGGCTGGTTGGATGGATTCTGGTAACACAAGTTTGATCAAAGTGGACAGATAGATTTCAGGAGTTAGTTATCTGAAGCTATTGCTTGAAAGCATCCGTATCTAACCGAGGTGCTATCTTAGGGATCGCCAAAGAGGTGTAGATTAAGTGCAAGAAATGCATGGTAGAAATTGAAAATATAAGCAGATGTTTCATGAAATTGACTTGGAAGGCTTGACTGCAGATTGTCAAGTTAGGGGTGTTTTGTTCTAAGTGTGGGTGTCGTCTGGTATGCAGACTGGAGATTTTTTGGATGTTGCAATCTACAGTAGCTGAAGTGTGCTGTCCGAGGAGGTGATTTCCAAGCAAATTTGCAGGAGCTTCAACCATTGTATCTTATACATGCAGGGTGAGACCTTTTGATTCATGCTTCTGCTACAAAATGACCCGGACACACAATGATGTAAGGCCAAGTTAATGAGTGCATTCCAATTTTTCCTCATTTGGGAGATGCAAGAAAGACCCTTGGACTGGGTCACGATTAAAACACTTGTGACATATTTGGACTCCATAAACTGCTGTGTACAAGATATCTCCATAGTCTGTTGTGCCGAGCAGATAGATTCCCTGGAAAAGAGTGTGTGTGTTGTATTTATCAGAGAGGTTAGGTGAGTTTCTCATTCACAATCTTTAGGATTTAGAATTGTGCTTCTCGAATTTTGAGTGGCTCACCTCAGATTTCAAACCTGGAAGACGTGGGGGCCAGAAAATGCAAGCTTCTCGTTGAATCAATGCCAATAGACTAGGCACACAAGATAACAAGCAAAGCTAAATCAGGAAGAGGAGTGATGAATCCAGAGACCAAGTGCATGCATGTATGGGCCCAAGTATGTAGAGAATTGACAGTGTTCACTCCTGTTGATATTTAGTTCTTCAGTTTAGTTACATCAGTCCAATCAGTCCGGGGTGAGTTTAATTATTCAGTTTAAGACAAGTCAAGGCTTATGTGCAGACAAGCAGTGTTAGTTCAACTTTTGTTAGAGAACACTTTTGGGTTGACAGACACCAGGCATACACCTACATAGATTGGAAAAGGTAGCCAAACACCAGAGTTCACAAATTTTTCTTGACCTTTCTTTTCATTGAGAGTTGTCGGGGCCAGATTCTAGATAGAATCAATATCTTAGCAGCAGGGTTATGAATATTTCTTGAATCTTGCCCTTTATTTCTGATTTATTTGTCAGTTGAGATTTGTCAGACCACATTCTAAGATAGAATGAATATCTTAGAATCTATTGCATCTCTCACAAACAGTAGGTGTCCGTGTGGTGCTGCTCATCATATCCAGAGATGACTTGTACCAACAACCATGCTCTAAAACTGAGCGCAAAACTGGAGAAAGAGGAAAAGCAATGGACATGTACTTGCGGGTTAAGGAAATACACAAGCTGCAGTTTGAGATTTATCACAGCCCCACAGATTCATAATTGATTTCAAGCACATGCAACAAAGAATAGCTATGGTGCCAAGGGCCTGAGAGTTAGGATAGAAAATCCCACTAAGGTCCTAGAATTTGAACACAGATGTTTCCTAATAGGCTGCCTACCTCCATTATCTCCACATTGGAGGGCAAAGCACAACATTTGGAATTATAACTTCGAGAGCCAAAATATGTCATATGGTCAACTGCAGGAAGCCAATCTTTCCCAGGACAGCAAGATGGCACCAAGTAGTCGTGGGAGACGAGATTAGATATGGACAAAACATACGGTCCAGATACCACCGTAGGCATCATTTCACATGGAGGTCAAATTGAAGGATATCTTATCTCACATCCACACACAAGATTCTTCAGACGAAGGAGCCCTTAAGATGATTAACCAGTTGTAATGTCAAATTGGAAACAATTTACGAGTTCGGCAACTGAAATAATCTGATAGAGTGACTTTTCAAAAGAATTGAATGAATAATGTTTACTATACCAAAACTTCAAGGGCTTTGAGACTTAAATCTAGTACCCTTGAAGATTACCTGTATACCTTGCATATACAGAAGAACACTATCCAAAGTCCCTCTGAGGTTGGCACCCAGTCCTGGAAGAGGGGGCTGCAGAAGTGGGCTTTGCCCCCTGTGTTCTCCAGGCTAATCTGGTTAATGTCGTGTCTCTAAACCTAATTTGCAACCGGGGATCCACTAACTAAATCAGGAGATGACTTACATTAGAAATTGGGGTCCTTTTGGTAATGTACCACCTCACCCTCATTAGGAACAAAATGATCCTCTTGCAAGCTGTTGAACAGAGGTGCTACCAAGTGGACAGGGATAGGCCCTGATTTCTTTGGATCCCTGTAATATTTGCCCAATACTGGTTTAATGGCCTCAGTCTGTAACCACAAACACACCACAGTAGATTTCAGCATCATCCTTCATAACAAGAGGGAACAGACCCACCCTTTGTGAGGGCTCCATTAGTGGGACTTACCTTGGTACACACACACACACAGATGCACACTTACTGACTATCGCCTGCAACTGCTGAAAAAAGCAACCTCCACTGAAAGCCTTGTCATGCTGTTTGACAATGTAGATGGATGGTACAATATCCAGCCCCCAGGGTAAGGGAGCAGGGCCTTCCGAGAGCAGTATGACAGAATTACAGCATGGAGTACTTTGCCCGCCATATACAAGCATAGAATTCTGTAAGGTCAATTCCACCTCTACTTCACAATATATTTATTCGTGCAATGAGGACATCTTTTTAAAGAGCGGGACTTACAGCCTCAATCAAGTGGTAGTGAGGAATCTGGGGGAACAAGTGGTGCACAACATGCGTCCCAATGTCGTGATGGATATTGTTAATCCAGCCGTAGTCCCTATCAATGGTGGACAAGCCCCCTCGCATATAGTTCCATTCCTGCCATCAAGTCAGGTAATCAGACACAAACACAGATCTAAGAGACATAGGGAGATATATAGCTCTCCAGATACTATCAGATTCACTGAGACAGCCTGTCCAGTGAGCCCTAGCGGCTGATGCAAGTCGGGACAGATCCTCTTCTCCTGGTTTCAGACTATGAACCCAATCGAGTTAGAAAACAAAAGGGATACCTTGCCACGGTACCAGGGGACCTTCTTGTCATAGCCATGGTGGTGCAAGTATGTCACAACATCCAGCCAGATCACATTGACCTGGAACCCCTCCAAAACGTACAACGTCAATCAGGCCAATCATATTTTTCCCATCCATCACCTTCTCACCTAAATTTAAATCTGCTGCAGGGCTGTCCCTAATCTCCTCCCCTTGCAAATAAGATCATACAAACACAACACACAGACAGACAGATGGATAGAGAGCATTTGGCCATAGCCCTGGACAGCAAAATGAAACCAATTCTCACATATAAGAATTGGGGACAGAGAGCTAATACATTACCCAGTAAGGTACAAAGTAGAGCTTGAACATCCACAAAGGGCCCATGGCAAACGTGAGACCAACCAACGCTGCCAACATCGCAGACCAGCAAACAGTAGACGTAATAACATCGTTTTTCTCATTGGGCACAAACAAGTCACATTTGGGGTCAAAATGAGACCCACTTTTACCAGGACTCCTGCCCCACTGCACAGCAAAGATGATGTCTCAGTACTGGGGTGCATGCAACTTGGTTCATATGCACATCTCTGGCATCCAGTTAGTATCATTATCTGAATTCAGATCTTCCTTACAAAGCAAACTGGACCATCTGGCAGTCTTACATTTTGGTGGGGCTTGCTACAGAGTAGTTGTTCAAATTTAAAGTGCAATCCATTTAGAAGTGCCCAAATTACCCCAATTTGAATGAAGTGACAAAGATAAGTTGCTTTGACCAATAGCAACCCAAAAAAGTACTGTAGATCTCTGTAACTGGGAGATGCAGGAACAAACCAGATAAAATGGGTATGCAAGCATTGCCCATGGAAACCTCAAGCGTCCTGTCTTTGCCCAGAAGTCCATGTCCTTATATAGGGTCTCACTCATCTGCAATAAACACCGGAAACATCATTGATCTTGCCCTCTCTTAAGCTGCTTTCCGACATGCAGCTGACATAGAGCCTCTCTTGCACTGTCGCCATGATCTAACATCCGTTCATACAGACAGAGAATACACTGGAGGGGAGGCAACCTTACAGGATGCCATGATTCATCGTTCTCCACGTGTCCGTGGTTCTGGTGGTGTGTGCGGTGGCTAATGCGCCTGCATCAACCAAAACCCCACGTAAACAGAAGCCTTACAACAATCCATGATATTGTCACATACTGTACCCTATGTAGGAAGGCAGGGGACCACAAACAAAAACAAGGTGTCCTCAGCAACACTCTCCCACAGCAGCCCTAACCTCCCCTGGCTCTCTCAGGCAATTCTGTTAACAGCCCACCGTCCAGTAGAAGACCTGCAAGAAGAGGTAAGCATCCCAAGAGAAAGCTGGAAATCTAAGAGCCAATCCTCCTTTATAGTGTGTGTGGAAAACGGATCTCACCATCCATGATAGGGAACAAGGATAGAAGAATGGGTCAGGTGTCCAACAAGACTGTTGAGTGTCTTATTATTCGAGAAGCTTCCATGGCCACTGCACACAACGACCATCAATACACAGGTAAGCAAACATTGCAGGATACAAAAATCCTGATCCATCCCTCAAAGCAAGAATGAGCTTGAAGTTTTGTGAACTCCCTAAAATCTCCCCCTCCCTTTTCAGAACCATTCATATTTCTACAAGCTCACACCAGCAGAGCCTGCTGGGGTATTTATTACCTTGACATATAGTGCCATTGACAGAGTGATCACAGCCACATGTGTGGCACCTATACTAGTCACGTGGCTTAGCTCTTTTCACTCAGTGGTGTCATCAGAAGAAAAAGTACAGACACTAGTATAAGATATTCAAGGGAAACTGTCCAAGAGTATCCTTGCAAATGTGCCAAGTCCAGGCTAGCCAAGGAGCTTCGCCCTGCAATAGGCAGAGAAACCAGTCACTAATATCAAAATTTCAAGTGGATACATCCACCAACTCTAACAAAGCCCAACCCGCCAAAGGAAACCCTCCCCCCGGGAAAAACCAAGCAGACGTCACTACAAAATGCAAAGCGAATTCAAGATGAGGGCAGGGTTATAAGTTCCAGAGTGGACGAGCAACCCACTCGAAAAAAGGAGAAACAGGAGAGAGTGGAATTTAGTGTACGCACGGTGCATTCCTTGAACGGAAATATTACTTCCATAGGTGTTCAAAGCATAATTGTGACAAAGTCCACAAAAAAACCGGGCGTTGGGACAGCCAGAGAAGCACCTCCGTGCTCCACTGCGTGTGTGTCTATATGTGCCTGTCAGTTGTAGACAACACCTCTACTTGGGCAGTAGGGATTGGTATCAAGACATTATTCCAAAGGTATCACAGAGCCATAGCGTGCACAAACCGACACAAAAACAAACACGCAACCGACATCGCTTAAAATGCAGCAAACATGCAAACTGTGATGGACAAGAATTGAAACGTACCAATCATGTCCCAGCACGAAGAGGGCCCAGAACATAGTGCCTTGAGCAAGCCAATAAAGAGGCCACGTAAACCAACTGTTCAGATACGCCGCACCTGCCGCTAATCCAAGCACAACAGCAACATCTCTGGCCACGTAACTTAACGCTTTCCATACATTCTTCTCCCAACAACGCTTCGGAATGGCGGCACGGATGTCCGACAGAGCAAAAGGGGGAAGCTTAGACGCATCAAACTCATGTTCCTCCGCTTCAGGTGTAAGAGGGGCAGACACAGGCCTCGTCGGCACTGCCACCAAAGAAACAACTCCCTTCCTCCGTTGACAATCATTCAGAGGCGAAAATCCTGTGCGGGAAAATCCCACCCGCTCCACATTCTGCAGCCGGCGAGCCGGGAGCGAACATGACAGACCCACCACACCCCGAGGTTGCATACAACCAGACAGTGATGGCCGCCGGCCTCCATTCTGCCAGGACACAATGCCAACACAGCCAGGGGCTTGACATGCTAGTTCAAGCCCCTTCCTGGCCAGCATGGAGGCCGCCATCTCTACAAACCACCTAGTTACACCGTCTCTCTCTCCCTCAACCTCCGGATCTGATCTCTCTCCAGCAACACCAACACACTGCACGCCAAGGATGTAACAGAGACCTTGATTCCTCAAGCCTTATCTTCTATCAGGCAATCTGCCAAGACCAGAATGCATCGGCCAGCAGCGTGCCAGGAAGGCCTGCCTTCAGCCCGTCTCTCTCGCCCCCCGAGACCACCACCCTCCTTTCTAGCCTTTGCCTTATAATCCCATCGCACGTGCCAGACCTTTTCTCTTTTTTCTCTTTTCTCATTTTCTTACCTCCGGAACAAAAATGCGGGAAACGAAGAAAACAGTGAGGCGGCCGCCGCATGATTACCAACCAGCATGCAGGCACGCCATTGGCAGCGGATGCCACTGGTGGGTTGGGTTTTGTGGCTCAGGGTTTGCCGCAAATTGATCCGATCGTCACTAATCGGAGGACGCGTTTCCGTTTGTGCGGGCCCTCCTTTTCCGTTAGCGCGCTTTAAGAATAAAAGAATAAAAGGATGCCACAAAGCGCGCGCTTGTCTGACCCGGTCATCCAGTCCGTCGGGCGGTGCGTGCGTCCACGTCGCCGCCTCATAGCCCGCGCGTCGCTTCCACAGCGCTGCTCGCGCTGTGAAAAATCAAAGGATCGGACTGAATGTTTGGGTCCACACGATAAAAGGGGATCTCGTGTGGAAAAATCTGAAAATACTCAAGGTTCAAGTTGAGATATTCAAGCATGTTACTGGTCGGTCGGTGTCCAGTCACCCTGCCAACTTCTTCTTTTTTCTTTTTTTTCTTTGCCAACTTCAATGTGAGGCTGGGGTTCTTCTCTGTATTTTTCCTGATTTTTTGTTTTTTCTATTTTCTTCTGTTTTGGGAAAGGCGGCGGCGTTAGTTTTATGCTAGTTACAGTGTGGAGCGAGTGGCATCCATGAGAATCTAACTGGAGCATGTAAGTTATGGAGGTAGTAAAAAGTGCAAAAATAAGTGGAGATAAGATGTTTTTTCTTTTTTTCTTAATAAGATGTTGAATGGGGGAATGAACCACTGTTGGGCGGGCCTACCCCTTTTTTTTCATATACTCGGATTCTGGATATTAAAAACTTTTGGTTTCAGATGTCCGCCTGTTCGGGGTATTACCAACATGACAAACAACAGATCCGGGTACGCATCCGGTTATTAAGTTTAGGGCTGAGATCTGCTGGATATTGATGGATATCCGCTGGGTATTACATTGGATATGACACCGGGTATAGGATTTGTTTTTTGTATTTTCATATTTGTCGGTTATGCATCTAACCCAGATACTATTTAAAGTGTCGGTTCTGGGTCCAAATACATTGATATCCGGGTTGATATCCTGCTATTGATATCCTGATGATTCCAAAAACATAGTAGACATCATGAGGCAAACAATCCAAAATTGACAATATACCTGACGTGCTGTGGTGGCCCTTATGGGGGGCTTATAGGCTCCCAATAGGGAGACAATATTTTTGGTGAACACCAGAAAACAAGTTGATACTCACCAACATTCAAGACTACAAAAATCTGAATTGCATAATCAAAAAATCTGAATCGGATTATGCAATTCATTCAATCTGCACTCAATGGAGGATTTGAACCCCGTCAAATGACCTAAGTTGCTCATTGCAATTTGCAACAGAGAGTATCTGTGCACACAAAATTAGTACAAAATGCAATTAAAATCCAACATCGATCACTATGCTTGACGGGGATCATGGAAACAAAAGTAGAATTAGAACGCTCCCAAATAGCAAAGAAGATTACATGTCATGGCACATTACAAGACATGCCATTGAGAGAACTAACTAAGCATAAGTAGCTCTCATAGTCTTCAACTCCATCCAAGCCATAATAGAATCTTGACATGGGGAGGTCTCTTTGTTGTAAAAGTCCTATGCACACATATGGACAATGCGCAACATTTCTGGCTCTTGGTGATCCGCCCCTCGGTTCTGGAATCTGGCGTCCCTCTTACCCACCCTCTAGCTAAAGATGGGCCTAAAGATGTGCCCACAAGAGCAGATTTTGGCAAAATGGATCATTTTTTTCAACCGCATTTCCACTAATTGAACTCGCCGTGTCCCCAAGACAAGACATGCGGTTGGAATTTGTCTATGAATAGCCAATAAAGGAATGGATGGTGGCAGTGCCTAGGCATGTTAACCCCTAAAGTTCGGGTCGCGTTGGTTTTTCATCGGTATTTTGTCGCGAGCGCTTTCATGGATGACAGCGGATGGAAGTGAACCCTGAAGATAAATTATACAGGAGCACATGTGGGAATTTACAACACCCTAAAATAGTTAAAGCTCTGCTCTCTAGATTTTCACAAAGTGCCAGGACCAGGAAATCCAATGCTGAGCACCGTTGAATGGGCAATCTTGTAAATAACATCTAGGGCAATTTGGTAAAGTAAAATGAAGCTTGTTGAACACGTCCAACACACATGGAGGGCCAATGGACAGTTGATCGCACATGTTCAAGGATTGAACCTAGGATGACCCGAGCTGTACACAGGCAAGGCACAAATACCGAACCACTGGGCTACCTGCTCAAATGAAGACAATTGCCACCTCATGGGTGTACTTGTGAAAGAAGCCAAAACATGACAATTTATCCCCTAGATTTCACATACAATACAAGCAACCTATATTAATTTTTGGAACCTTGGTATAAAATTTGGGAGAGGCAGTCCTGTAGGTGCCATATAATCAGATTACCCGTCTAGGAAAATTTAAATAATAAATAATAAATAACTTGACACGTGAGTTTTGTGGTCAAACCATTTCCATCTAATTCTGGAATACATCTCCCAAATGCAATGACATGACGTGAATGTAGTAGATATGCACATAAGTAGAAGCTTCATCGCTATGGATGATTGGGGGTAAAAAGTTATGCCCTCATCCATGAGGGTATGCAGTATGCACTTTTTTAGTTGGTCCACCAAAAAGGTATCCTGTCGTTTGAGGGTTAACTTTATTTGTGAATATTAGGAGGACAACAGCCTTCCTGCCTCATGCATCAGTTGGCATGATGCCCTCCAGGGTCAAATGGGAAATTTGAAGGTGACCCTGTGCAGAGTACCCTACGTCCGCTTATGACTTCTATTTTTGTTTTCAAATATATCACCCCTATAACCGTGGATTGTGCTCACCCAGGCATTTTATCTGGCTCACTTGGTGCTCTCGTCTTCGCAGTGCATCTCGGGGCAGCAGAGTAGTTGTTGCTTTGTTGTCTCAGCTAGAACCAAGTAAAGGCCGGAGGGCTGGTTTTTTGTAGGGATAACTGGAGATTTAAATCTGATAGTACTCTCTTTCTGGCTTTTCCTTGGTAACATTTCTCTTTGCCTGGACCTATACTAAAGGATTATAATTAAAAATCTACTATATGGTTTTCCGTTTTTTTTATTTAACTTGAACGCATTTTTGTTGTTGTCACAAGTTGTTCTTGCTTTGCCTAATAAGTTGTAACCTGTTATAATTTGGATGAGGTTGAGCTGTACTACATACTGTCCCAAAGAGGAGAAACAAAAACTCATAGGGCTAGGTATACTGACAAAAGTAAATCAAACTATTCTATATTCCCTACTGCCTGACAAAGGTCAGACAACAGGAAAGAGATGGGTCAAAAAGTGCCGGGGAGGCAAGATGAAGCTACCCCGGCAACCTCTGCCCAACGTAAAATAGATAGAGCTTGAGCCTTTTGTAAAGGAACAGAAACTCATTGTCTAGAGAAAGCTACAAGAACAGATACGTTTGGGCTTCCAACACTCTTATGAGAACCACATTATGAGGACCTCAGTTTATTAAACAGTTTGGTACCTTTGCCGCCTTGACCTAGCTTACCTACGTGGAGTTGCACACTCTTTCCAACTAATAGTCAAACTCCATGATGTTTATGTCACATTGACTTCCACTAGTTTCAGAAAAGAAAATATATCATGCTATTGACTGAAACAAAACCCATGTTCTTGGGAGTCTTTTGGGGGAGGGTTGGGCAACTGTCAAGCCACCTTCCAAACAGAACGCTTGAATTGCAAACCCCACTTGCTCTGTAGAACTCGCAGTAGCCCTTCGAACCATAAGTTACGCGTGCTTTGGCAAGAGTCTTCCTTCCTAGGTTCCCTCTACATTTTTGACCAACATTTTGCCATTCAACATTTGAAATTTCACTGAAATTTCCTACAGCAAGTAATTTTCAAAAAACAAATTGTTTGATGAACTACATTTCATTGCAACCCTACCTTCCATTCATTGTATGTGTGCACAACAAATCAAACAAGAAAAATTTCTTACAAGACTTAAGTTTATCACAAATGTCAAAAATTTAAGCCTTGCCGCCAGTGACCTACCTAAATGTAGTTGCACACTCCTAACTGTTCAGTCGGACTTGCACTCGTTTAAAAAACATAGAGATATCATGCTATTGACTCAAAAGAAGAAACATGTTTCTCCAAACGAACTGTGGGTTAGGCCTCATCGAGTCATTCAGTTTAGTAACGTCTAGTAACATTTGCGGCAGTGACCCACCTAAATGGAGTTTAGTGACACCCCCTACTACTAGGAGTCAACCCGGGCCACTATTCAAACGCGCTTCCACTGTTTTTAAAAATATACACGTCGTGCTATTTCCTCAAAAGAAACAACTTGTGGGTTTGGTCTCCATGAGTCACTGAAAATCACTACTATCACCTCCTATCAAAGTTTTCTAAGTTTTCTAAGTTTTCAACAGATTTTTCTTTTTTTTCCCCCTCAGGATGCCTCACTAGTGAACTAAGATACCCTGTTTTTTTTGGTTTTTCTCTTTCTTAAAGTGAGTAGTAGCCTCTGGCCCAAAAAGACCGAGGAATACTTTAATTTTAGGAAAGAAAAAAAAAGTGGATACCTTACGGTTTCTTCTGAGGAGGTTAAAAAAAATTAAAAGTAAAAGTAAAAATAAGAAACCAGGGGGAAGCCCTAGAATTTGCATTAAGAAAAAGGACCTTTTTTCTCATTTTTCAAAAGTAGCACAAACCGCCACCAGTGTATTGTACCCATCGCCCCAGGTGGCAAAAAAACGAGCTAGAACCGAAAGGTCCATATACGACAAGTGCACGTTTTGACAGGTCCACATTGGCAGTTATATGGATTTTCTGGCAACAACCTCTCGTTCATCTCTTCCTTGTTTTGAGAAGAACTGGAAAAAAAATGCCTTCATTTTCCTTTAGAGAGGTCCCCACAAAGGAGAGAAAAATTTCGCCACTCGGGCACAGACATTTTTGCTAAGTAAGGGTTCTTAATTATGTTCTCTTTTCATGTCTGAGATATGGATTCCTGCTGCAGGCCTGATCAACTCCCGAAAGAGTGGATATGTGTGGTGGTTGCAGTAGGCAAAGATGGTGCATGACTGGGACACCAACAGTCATTGCCGAGTTTGGGGTAGACAATTCAGTTAAGCAACCACAACACCACAGTGGTCACAGCAGGGAGTCTGACCTACATGAACTCAAATGTCTAGCTATGGTGTGGACACTGTGGGGCATATTGTCCGTTTCAGCATTTATCAGCAACAACAGTTACATTTATAACCAACTGTATTGTATCGGAAGGAAGTTGACTCCAACCAAGAGTGCAATGTGATCAAGTCTATGGAGCTCAAATCTCGATTGTTGTTGTGTTGTTTCACGTAAGCCTCAATTTGCAAGTCTTGGATGTTATCTAGACAAATATCCTCCGAGTCTACACCTGTGAACACTGGGAGATCCACCAACCTCAACTTCTCTCTGAATGCATGCCCATCCTACAACCATGTCTAGCTAAAGCAACTAGATGCTTCTTGAAAGGTGACTTGGGACTGTTCAATTTCTGCCCTATAGACGTCTGAGTAACAAATTTTTGTACATGAGGCATCACCTCGTGGACACCATCAAATACTTTGTAACTGTTTTCTGTACCGCAAATGAAAGCTGTTGCTTTACCAAGCTCGCACTGCTTGGTGGTGGGGGCACATTCTCCTCATCCCCATCAAAATTCATTCATCTTTGGAGTTTGCATACCACATGATGTGTTGAATTCTATATCATTGTAAGCAGTTGTATAAGTTACTGAATGTGATCATCATTCCAATATATGTGTTTAGATACGTTGTTTGACTTGCTAAGTAGCTCTGCTCAAAAAATATGAAAGCTCTACTGCTGCAAGGTTATAAGATTAAGTGGACTCTCAATTCTCTAAATCTTACAACAAAACTGCAGTTCTATCAGGAGACATTTTGGCCCTTGACGAAAGAATCTTGTCGGGCCATTTACCTTTCTGCAGCTCTATGTTCCTCTCTTCTAAGGGTATTGGGGAGGTACAGGATGGGCTCCTAGGATAGAGACTAGTAGGTGCGACCACCTGCATGTGAGGCCGCTATGCCCTGCTGCTTGCGCTGGGAAAAACAGGGAAATCGAAAGTGAAGAATATTTCTTCTTTGCCCAGCTTCTACTATGAGATCTCTTTTCGTGTTTTTCTTTCTTTCTCTTGTCCCATAAGCATTGGCTTGGCCACATGCAGGTACCTGCATCTGCTCTGTTCTGCAGTGCATGTTTGGGTGACAGAGAAGAGAGAAGGAGATCTTACTACTGAGATGATCATCTACATTTATATGTTTTTCAGTCTTTTGTTGAAGCCGTGAGGGCTTGAGTGCAAGGCAGGCAGTGCAAGCACTTGAGAGGCTGGTTTCATGACACCCATCACTGTGAGCTTGCCGCATTCACGTCCATTTTCATTTCCGACCAGCATTTCAAGCTCTTGTGGACACATGATCTATACCTCTCTCTCTCTTTCTACTTCTGTCCTGTGTCTTTTCCCTTGCTCTTTTACATTGAAGTTTGAGAAAATGCAAGGTGATGAGCAGTTCAGAAAATCCAACATTGACAGATTTACCCACCACTGAAGCAAGAGTGACTTTCCAATGTTTGCTCTTCAGAATATACTAAATCAGGTGCTCATTAATTCTGCTTGGCATCTGTTTGACGAATGGTAAGCACATCCAAAACATGTGCTGTGACTCTGCATTTTCTCAGTCCACACAGCGAGGTGCAAGGTTTGCACTGGCTTTACTGCAGAAAGCCCCACGTTCCCAGCTGATGCTGATCTGGTTTTTCCAACAAAACCAGCAACCAGTGAGACTATTCTCAACGTTGGAACTTTGGAGATCCTGTGAAGGTCGACAGCACTGAAAATCTCCTGAAGTAGGTAGTTCTCGCTGTCTTGGTATAAAGCCCTGGCTGTTCCCCGATCGAATGGATTCGCTGCCCTCCTATCTGTCTGCTCAGCATACTCCATCTGCATCATGTCCTGTTGAAATGCACACTTTCAGAGTGTTTCATGGTACATAGTTAAATCGATAGGACGTCCAAAGAGAACGTCATCTTGAATTGCCTTGAATTGCGCCATTTTAAGTCTAGGAGGACTGGGCAAAGAAGGCAGTGCTCCCACTTAACTCACCTGCAACAAACCTTCGCCCTGGCAGCTGCAAGAAAAAAACAATGAAAGAAGAGAGAGAGAGAGAGAGAGAGATTCTGAGGATGTGTCTGGGGATGTGTTCAATGTTCTGGTGGCTAATGCTGCTTGATGTTAGAGTTCCATTGTCTTTGAGAACTCATATCCCTAAGGGAGTTAAGAGACCAAAAAGTGGGTATCATGCCAGCCAGCTTCATCCAAGAAAGGATGCCAGCAGTGACTCTTCGCCCCAACCTTTCCCACAGCTAGGGGGAGAACCCAAGGAACTTCAATATTGATTTAAATTGTAAGTGTGGGATCCCTCCACTTATAGCATGCTCTTTCCACAGACTCTTCCTTATGTCCCCATACGACGGTCTCATTACTGCATTTCCTTCAAGCTCACTGCTCCATAAATACCTGTCCAAGTGATCAAGAGAGACCAGTACCTGCCTGCAATTAAGTATGGGCTCAGTGAAATTTTTGCATATGCCTCTAGTTCCCAGAAAATCCAAAGCTTGCTCTATTGTTTATTTTGTTTCGCCACAACGGCACGAAGGTTGAGCTTCATTTAACTTGAGTCATAGCCACAACCTCAGCAACCACTGACTAATATTTATCTAAGGGCCTCATCAAACGGCAGGACGAACCTGGAACATCCTGCCAAGTCATTCTGTGTTCTAAGATTGAAAGTATTGTTTGTTGAATGGATGGATGGAATGCAGGTCTTGCGAAGCAGTGTTCCAAGTTCTTGTGCTGTTGTTGCTCTAGCTCTGCACAAACTTGGGTGCAACCTCTAACCGAGATGTTGAATTTGTTCATGCAATCGCTCCTCTCAGGGATTGCACATTTCTCTTTTGGGCCATTAGAGGCTTCTTAACAGCAGATTCTGGCAATGGATTACAAGGATTATTCACTGGGGTGGTGTGCCCCCTCTGTATGCATACAACCATATGTGGGTCTAAATGGATGCATTATACTCAAGTTAATTTTAGTACATATGTGTGCAAAAGGTTTGAACTCATTCATGGTGGGTGTGATCCTACATTTTTTGTGTGTTTGCAGATGAGGCTCTTGGAATCAGGTTGGACTCTGGCGACCTTTAATAATTTTCCCTAGAAACACACGTCTTTCTGCACAATTGAGAAGGAATTTGGTGTCACAGGCTTTGGGAATCTTCTTATGTTTGCCGGTAACGACATCAATGAAGACATCCTGGATGCCCTCTGGAAACGGGTCCATAACATGTCCAAACAACTTTTGTGGGGATACATATACCACTGAGTGTCCGAGGGATTTTGTCTACAAGGGTGACACATTTTATTGACGTCTTTCCTGAAGTACCCTGTGGCATATAGTCATGGTTGTGTTCAATACCCCACCAATTCAGAGTTGACCACCATGTGTGTTTACCGACCAGAGAGTATTGGGGAGGGACAGGCAGTGGATGCCTTTGGAATCGGCACACATATGGCGACATGCTTTATGCAACCAGCACTTGGCCATGTCTACAACCTCAGTGGGCAGCCTTGAATCAAACTCTCTAAAGACTTGGGGCAAAGGTTGCTGTCCCTGCTGCAACTATATTTTTGCTGGTTGTCAGAAGCAAGACACATCCTACGTCGGCATCCATTCAGTGAGTCCAAGAGAGCATATGTGGTCCCTTCATGTGTGGAGGCTATCTTTAAGCTATTGGGCTGGCAAGTCTCCTATATCTGCTTGATTTCCCCGCTCTCCATCTGTCAAGCTTTTGATGGGCAATTGAGCAATCAGAGCACCGTGATTTTACTGTGGTAATCCCCTTTACGGCCTACGGTGGAGACTACTAACTGGTTGTGTAGAGACTTCTGGAGCAGAAAAGGCTCACAGGTAGGCTGGGTGACAGTGTAAGTGGCTGGGGAAAATGCCCAACTCCTCTGGGCCAAGGAGGCAGTCTAGCTTTGGACGCTGTCACTCTCCTGTCCTCTACATTCTGGACCCAATGGTTAATGATTGTTTAAAGGGACATGCAGAGGCCTACCCTATATCAATATGAAAGTTATGTCCATTTGGGCACTTGTAGGCAATGTCCGTTCTGCCATAGTGATGGAATTGCTGGTTCCATGAATGCTGACAGGATGAAGATATAGCAAAACAACCTCTCCCCCGCATTTCACACCCAGGATGCTTTAGTAGGACCAATCTTGTTGCATATATAGTGGCTACCAGACCTAATTCGTCCTGTTGCAATCACAAGGTCTGGCAGGTGGAGAGTGGTTTTGTGGAGTTGGTCTTCTGCTTATTAAGAGTGAAATATGTTCACCAATCCACTGCCATCAAGCTGAAAAAGCGTTGTTTGCAGCAATTAGCTGCTATGTGTGCTCTCAACCCCATGCCCCAGCCATCTCTCTGTGTTTGACTTGCTTTTCCACTGTGCTTTCCTCTTCCAAGGAACAGCCTGTCGTACAACCTGCCTGTCTGTAATGCACTGCCTGATTTTTTTTCTCTCATTCTCGTGGGGCCAAGACTCCTGATTGACAGAACCCAGCATGTGTCCAAATATATCTCTAGTGCCTCTGATTGGATCTGAGGCTTTGGGGTTAATTTTTGGATCACGCGATGGGAGAGCGTGAAGGATATCTGCCAACCTGAGAATCAAGCTGGAGTGAACCTCAATGATAGTAGTGCCTCATCTGCCTTTATCCTGTCCTCTTGTTCCCCTTCTTTCCACTCCCTCAGAACTTGGGGTAGGGTCTAGGCCAGAAGGGTATGGAAATTATAGGCCATCTCTATCCATTCTGAGAATATGGTGAGGAGTGCAGCTGACCTGTTCTGGCGCGGGATCTGTTGGTCATCTGTTTAAATTGGTTGGAAAGGTGTAGTAGTTGGAAGAGCTTTTTCCTTCTTGCTCTCGGTGATTGCACTTCCAGTCGACTTCCAGTAGACGGTTTGCACATTATCGCTTAATGATGAAGTGACCAGTAGAGAAATGTTTTGCCAGGAGTCAGTATGAGTTTTTTGAAAATGTTCTTTTGGTGATATTCCTACACTTCTCTTTGTCATCACAACGAAGACCGCTTTTACTTTGCTGAAGACAGACGAGGCAAATTTGAAGAGCTAATGAGTAAACAAGATGTTGTAAGTTTGATGACCAAGATAACAAGTCTCTCAATGCTGGGGAGTGTGAAGTTCAATCAAACGTTTCATTGCATAACGGACATAGTCCATATACATACTCAAAAATGATTGTGACTCTCCTTCCTACCTAAACCTTTAGACAGAGTCATATGGTACACCACCTTATTGGGCGATACTGTCTGCAATTCGGACAGAGTATTTCAGACATTTAGGTGTCAAACAGGAATTCCATAATCAAAGTGTGCTAACAGTTATTTCAGTTGATTTACAATGCTGTATTGAGTCTCTGGGCACGGCGCTCCCTGACCAAAGCCCGCTTTCTGGATTCGTTATCAGCTGCGCGAGCAATCTTCTGTCTCTTCCTCTCTGTAAAGGGATGGCACAAACCACAGCATATAATATGTAATTCCAACGAATCAAAAGCACTACACATACTCTCCCACGTACAGACGGCTTCCCGGCCCAAATATCAGACCAGGATGTCAAAATGGAAGCAACATCAACAACATTGAGAGAGAGACGCTCACTTTCTAAAAACTAACAAAGCATACATGAAATCCAGGAAAACCGTCAACTCCAGAGAAGTAGTACCTGTGGCAGCAGCTTTGATGTTCTGGGTGGAATCCTTAGCTGCAGTTCTCCGAATGGGGTGGATGGGATGGCTAATAGTGTAGAAAACAAGGCGCATATTGGCTCGCAAGTACGACAACTTCTCTCCCGCCACAGCACCAGCGACAGCGATTCTTCTTCCACCAGCTGCGCGCAAGTCCACGAACTTCACATTCGGGGAGGAGAGCTTGTTCTCAACAACTGCACCGGGAGCGCTCTTCCGCCCTCGAAATCCTTTCATGTTTCTGAATCCAGTGTTGGTGGTGCCTGTGCCAGCCCCCCCCCTTGTCCCCATGCCACCAACTCCAGTTCCCATTCCAGTTCCTGCTGTCCCCATGCCTCCAACTCCATTTCCGAGTCCGGTTCCTGCTGTCCCCATGCCACCATCTCCATTTCCGATTCCAGTTCCCGCTGTGTTTCCGTAGCCAGCTGCTGCAGCGCTTCGCTTTCCAAATGCCATGATCTTCAAGTACCTAGCTGCAGATCCTTCTCACAATCTCAAACACTGACAAAATCTCTCGGAAATGACTCGGAAATCTGGTAGCTGTCAATTGAGCACTGCAAGTGTGCAATCTCTAAAACAGCAATGACGATGTTTTGGTCACGACGATGGAATTCTCGAAGAAAAAACTGAGATTACTGGACAAAGCCGAAAACAAATGGAGATGTTGAAGCAACACTGAGATGACTGATGTATGCTGATGTTGCAGGCCGCTCTGTGGGCTGCTTTATATACTCGGGATTCTGGACCCACCCTTTGCACGCGTCAATCTAGAACTGACACACGTGTGAGAAACGAATCTCCCACCTCCATCCACACCACATCACACCAATGAGTCGTAGCCTGCCACGTAGATGTTTAGGGACACGTGTCGAATATTCACCAGCTTATATTTTTGGGTTCTTTTCTTCCTTTTGTTTTATTTTTTTGTAAGTTGTTTTGTTGGGTAGCATTAATTTAATAAAATTAATTTGGAGGTTGTGGTTGTGGCACGGCTAATATTTTTTAGTATTGGCTCTACTAAGGAGAGGCCACGCATCCATACTCCTCTCATTTTACAATATTAGTGGCGGTGGGCCCCACGCACGGACGCCCGGCTCCCCCCCTGCGCCCGCTCCCCCGCGGCTGCAACAGCCGCGGCCGGTCCACTGTGCCAGTCCCCTCACGTCCTCCCTGTCAGTCTGCCCGCCAGTCCGCTGCCCATGAGTCCGCTCCTCGTCAGTCTGCCGGATAGCCAGTCTGCTGGCCAGTACGCTGGAGGCCAGTCCGCTGCGCCAGTTCCCCAACTTCCAGTCCGCCGACAAGGCCCGATGTGGGCCGTCCGCTCCTAAATCCCATCTGAGCCCTCCATTTTTAGGGCCTAAACCCTGCGACCAAATCCGGCCTGTCTCTTGTGAGGGCTCTTTGTTGTCCGATGTTGCGATAGGCGTTTCCACGCACGCCCGTCTTCTTCTTGTACACGAGCAACGTTGATGATGATGAGGGGTGTGCCTGAACATGGCAGGACTGTTAGGGCGGGCTCTACAGCCACCATCGTGCATATGCTTCCACTATTTTTGCCTTTTTGTTGTGCTTTAGGGAACCTTGGGCTTTCTGGTATGGTTGTATGTCATAAATATGCTACTGCCTTATCTGTCCTCCATATCGTCATCTGCTTCTGATCCCTCATGATACGCTTAACGCCTTCGTTTTGCATCTGTTCTGAGAGGCTTGACCCCTTCGTACTGCAACCGAACCCATGAGGGCGGAAATCGCGGAAGCATATGCACATGGGGGAGTGTATACATTGCAGATCTCATATCGAACGGCAGGACTGTTGAGGGGACCAAGTAAAAAGGCTTGCAAGGAACGTGCACAAGTTGTGCATAATGGAGAATCCGAAGAAATGATGTTTTGTGAAGGATCCAGATCATATGATAAAGGGGTTGGCAGCAGACTCCAGCATTCCTGCTCATCGTGTCAACGGACATGATCCACTCTTAAGGTCCTTAAACATCCACAAGGTCTGGTTGAATGCACAGGTCTCAGCCATGATCGTCTCATTACTGAAGCGGAAGCAGAATCTGTACATTGCCCAGTTTTGAAGGAGGAGAGGTGGCTGAGACATGTGGAGTCTGCCAGATCGCGTGGATGTTTGTGGCGTTTAGGAGTGCATCTTCTCCGTTGACAATTGAGGACAATGACGACAATTCAGATATCAGTCCGATGTATTGTCACTTTATCAGTCCATTCTGCCGCGGGTCTACGAGCATTGGGTCTGCTGGCACGTCAGTGCCAGCAATATCCCTCTTCAGGCCTAAATATCATGTCGTCAGTCTGTTGAACCGTAGGTGTGCTGGAAGTCTATCTGTTGGGATATCAGTCTGTTGCACTTGTCACTTTCTGAGCCAGTTCTGCCGGGAGTCTGCTGATGCAAAGTGGGAGACAGTTGTGGTTGAGGGTTGGGTCTGTTCAACTTTCCCTCAGTCTCTTCTCCCGTCAGTCTGCTGGCTTCTTCTCCCATCAGACTCTCGTCAGTCTGTTGAACCCTCCTTTGCTAGATACTCCTCTATGGATATCAGTCTGTTATGCCGCCAGACTCTTCGAAGTGGGACTGTTCGACTTTCTTGTTTACCCTCAGTCTCGTATACCATCAGTATGTTGAACCGTAAATAAAAACTAAGAAACCCAAAAGGTCCTAAACCCTAAACCCAGAAAGGCAGGTCGTCGCCTCCTGCGACACCCTCGCGTCGCATTTGGCGACAAGTTTTTTTCAAATTTTTACCTGGGAGTCGCACCCCGCAACGGAAAGCCGTCGCGGGGGGCGACATATTTTTTTATTTATGGGGCCGGGGGTCGCAAGCAACGACGACCAGCCGTCGCAAATACCATTTTTACATTTTAAAAAAGGGCGGGGCGCAGGCGTTCGACGGCCGGGCGTCGCACGTAGGCGCCGCGCCCTTTTTTTTTTCCCCAAGTGCTTGAAGCACCTCTTTCCCCTCCCATTTTCCTTTGTTCTTTAGGAGAGAGGTAATTCAGAGAGTGGGGTTTAGGGTAGAGGAGAAACGCACCTGCTGCTGAGCCCGAGGTGGTCGCAAGGCCCCAAGGAGTTTGCCCCAACGCCGCTCCAACGCTCAAAGTAAGCAACGCCTCCTCCCTCACTTTCTCTCTTGCTTTCTTGCCCTAAGCACGGGCTGATGTCTCTCTCCCATGTGTGGTAGGAACGCCGCGCAGAGGCGCGTTGTAAACGAGCTGAAGAGAGACAAATAGCCGTGGTGAGCGAGGGAGAGACACCCTGCAGCGGCGGGGACCCGCGCCGTTGGCAGCCGCGAAAGCACCGCAGCAGCTCGCTGCGCCAGCTCGCTTCAAGCAGCAGCAGCAGCAGCAGAGGTACGTCAGGGAAATTGCACTCTCCCTTTCCTCTCTGCTTCTGTTTACTGTTCAAAGGTAGTCTTCCTGCCCTGAGTTTAAATTTTGGTCTGGTGCCAAGAGTGGGATAGACCCTTGAGCATGATGTCCTTCCCCATGTCATAGACTGGAAAGGTTCAGGGAAGTTTTCTTCCTAACTTCATTTTCACCGGACAATTTTCTGGTAACAGACATGGCTTTGGACACTATGATGTCGACCTTATGTGGTCCAAGTCTTGAGTATTAGGCTGATGGTGCCACAGGTTGAAAGAAGTGATTGGACCGGGTGTGGCAGTTGGAGCCTACATCCTCACTATTTTGCGGTATGGTTGGAATAAGCCTCACGTGGTTCAAAGAACATTGTGAAAAATGATTTACAAAAAACTGTATGTGGAGTGAAAAGTTGAATAAGGTAGTTCTCTTGTTATGTTTCCTAAAAGGTAGAGAGGGCTAAATTATAAGTATTGCTGGAATTGACCTCATATCATCATTTTTTATGATGCAGATGTCGATAAGTGTACGTTCTCTATCTTAGAAGTGTGCTCCATTCAAAGTGGGTGTGGGGTCTAAAGCTCGAAGTCTATTGTCTGATTGACTCAACTACAAACCACCTGCGTGGAATCTTATGCAAGCTAGAGTAGATAAACTATTAGGTAGACCGCCTTCTTTACTACAATGGCTGGAGAATCTGGGAATATGGGAGATTGTCTCTACTACTTCAGTTCAGCATGCTTCCAATTGAACTTTCTGGTGGTAATTGTCCTGCAGCGGTAGAATGGGCCAAGTTTGGTGCATTTTGGACGAATGGGTAGATTTGTAGTGCAACATCTCGTTTGTTATTATAGGTCTTTCCTCAGATGATACAAATAAACAGATCATGTTTCTATCCAATGTCAAACATACTTGTGTGTGAATTACATATACGGTGAATTTGAAGCAAACGCAATTAATGAGCAGGTAGTTGATGCACTGCAAGAGGAAAGCACAACAGTTGTAATATGGCACATTCTCCCCAATCAAGAAACAAAAAATGGTGGATAGAGCCTTGGAAGGTTGAAGACAAAGATCCTAAGCATTTCATGTATGTTCCCTCGGAGAAGTGGACTCATGGGGAAAATGGGGACGGTGAAGTCCATCGGGATGAAACAATCAGACCTGATGTTTTGCCCGATGATGGAGCGTATGCTCATTTGATTGGTGATACTGTTGGGGTTGAAGTAGTTGAGGGCGAAGAAGTGTTTGATGATGGAATAGAACCCGTAGCTGTTGTTGAGCAGGAAGTCCAGCACATCATTCAGGCATGCTTGACCTTCTAAAAGAACACATTCCTCTAGATTATAAACCAGCTGGGCCAATTTCTCCAACAGTGTCTTTTGAAGGTAATCAGATATTCAAATCTACGTTAGTAAGTCAACTAAATGGAAATCCATTTCTCTCCATAGATTGACTTGTGTTCGCAATTCTATATACTTCAACAACTCAGAGTCTTATATGAAGGCAACAACATCTACAATCACTTGTTTGTTGGGATTGGGCAGCGATTGTGGAGTTTATTTCATTCAAATGATATCCACGCAATTGTCATCTTCGGTGAAGGCAGTACAGAAACGACATAAGGGCAAACGGGCAGCCAATGGTGTGCCTGCAGCCATCACTGCTGCACTGGATCAGGGCACTTGGGTCTCTAAGTCAGGTTTATCCAGCAAGGTCAAGACTTGCGGGTCCAGATTCAGATCCTTGAGAATCTCTTCTACTCTCTTCTCCCAGGGCTTACCCTGTTTGACAGGGCGGTGATGTTTCCAAGATATAGAGTCGATTAACTTAGGATATCTGGTGTTGGACATATGTTGTAGCTGAACCTGCCATCTGACCTTGAATTTATCTCGTCATGAGCTTAAAAGAGAGCAACACAGAAGAGAGAGAGAGAGAGAGAGAGAGAGAGAGAGAGAGAGAGAGAGAGAGAGAGGGAAGATATTCATGTCATGTCAAGATATGGACAAGACCCACTAGGGTCATTGTCAATTAAAGACATAAACAACCCAAAACAGGGCACCATCTAACATTTCCATTCTTGTCATAGCTTCCCATGAATTGACATCACCCAATCAGTCATGATAAAACAGGGTGGGAGGGCGGGGTTTGTTCATGTAGGGGATGCAAGCATCTTGAACACCCGAGATCCAGCCATCTTGGCCAATGAATCATTTGTTCATGTGTGGGACAAGATAAGATATTGTTGCCCCTGTGCAGGCTACAAGGCCTCTTGGTTCAGCCTGTACACATACCTTACCAGCACAAAAATGTTGAGGTCATGCAAAGGGCAAGGTACCATGGCCCAGCCTGCCCTATTACCATTTCAAGACACGTTTTCACACAGGTGTCTTGGACATGATCCACAGGTTGCAGCAACTTACCTTTTCAGCCATTAATTAGGGCACGTCATGCATCAGCCAAGGCATAAGGACCAGCCTGCAGTTTGTCAGAATCACAATATGCCACCAAGCAATCCAACTTGGGCAAGATGAAATAAATTCCATATCATTTGTATTCACCCCGAGACATATGATCAAACAATGTGTCAAGGGAATGTGAATTCAGCCTGTCAAAATGCAGGTTCAAGACTTGTACCTACAAGCAGCTTGAACAGCCGAGATCCAACCTCTTTTGCATATAAAAAACCAGTTTGCAGGTCATAGGCCTGATGTCATGACAGAGCCGGCCAAAACGCAGGCTGTAGCATGCCAAACCAGGGGCAGTCAGGTTGAAATCGGGGCTACAGGCAGCAGCCACCTCACAGCGCAAAAACCCATAGGTCTCCTCAGCCCATATCCCAATCTGCATGCTCAAGAAACTTCAAAGTAGGTGAGGATCCTCACCTGGTCCCATCACAAGCCCCCACAAAAACCAACAGGTTAGTGAGGATTGTGGAACCCCAGGTGAATCACAGACCCTCACACTTGTTATCGATGTCAACTAAGAAACTCAAAAGCAAGAGAAAGAGATAAGATGAGAATCCCTAAACTCCAAAGGCACCTTAAGCGATTGGGGAAGAGGGTTATGCGCCATCACTACCCGCAGCAAGCCGCCTCCACAAAGCACATAAGCAATGAAGCAAAGCAGGCACAATCGCAAGGCACTAGAAAGGAGGGAGAGAACTTCCCATCGTAAGTGCCCTTGCTAAGCACAAAGAAAAGCCAGAGGAGGGAAGATGCTCCTGCATTCATAGCGGTGTTTCCCGCTGCAAGAGAGACAAGGCGCCGCCTTCACGCCCCCCAGGCGCTCGTCCAGCATGGGTACAACACCACAAACGGGGCAGCCACCGAAGCACGTCCGCCATAACACTCTCCTCGCGAGCTCAGAAGCACATCGCGTGCTTCTGACAGCGGGAGAGACGACATAGGGTTTTTTGTCCCCCGATTATTCATCCGTGGATGAAAAACAGTAGGACGCACCCGTATACCCTGACGGAATTCATCCGCATCAAGGTTAACAATAGGTTTTGGGGTAGGGGTTAGGGTTTCCACCGTAATTAATCATAATTAGGGGTAGTAAAGATCAATTCCAGGCCATAATCACATCATCCATAGACAGATCACTTGTGTCAGGATGAAAAAACAGGGAATAACATACGATGCACGCCTTGGGGTACTTACATTTGGCCAAATGTGAAGCTGCAATATGGTTTGCCATGCCCAAGAAGTTTACTTGATGGCATGCCCGAAGTGTAATTAATTGCAGGCTGGTCCTTCCAGTTGCCTATGTGTACATTCCCTGAATGTGTTGTAGGGTAGGCTGTTCTTACCTACTTTGCATAATGCTTGTCTTGGATCACCTCAAGGTACTTGTGTATACATATCTTGGATCTGTAACGTGGCAAGATGTTCTTATATGCCCATGATATCTTGCATGGTGCATATCTTATGGATAACTATGGATGATGTAATCTGAGGCTGCAATCTGACTTATATTGTGCAAGAGGGTCACTTGGGTACATGACAGGAATCTGATTATGAACATACCCCACCCTCCCACCCTGTTTTATCATGACTGAGTGGGTGGCGTCACTTGGTGTGTTATGACAAGACTGGAAATGTTAGATGGTGCCCTGTCATGGGGCTGTTTATGTCTTTAATTGACAATGAACCTAGTTGGTCTTGTCCATGTCTTGACATGACATGAATATCTTCCCACTCTCTCCCTCTCTCTTATTAACTTTTTCTACCCCCTCTTTTCCTCTGTGGGTTTTTTTTTTGGTGAGCAGCATGAAAGAGATGAGAGAGAGAGAAGATACTTTTTGTCATGCAAGACAAGGACAGGACCCCTAGGGTCGTTGTCATGAAAGAATAATCAGACATATCAGCCACTTAACAGTGGCACCATCCATTAATCATCAAGCTTAGAAAATCCAGAATTACATCCATGCACAATAATGTGTTCATGTCAGTATTATTCATAACCCAAAGAGTATGCCACTGATGCTGATTGACCACCAGTCATGATCATGATACACATTCAGAGGTCTGGGTGGGATGGCGGGTACTTGGCCATATTTTGGCCTTGATGTGTTGCAGGTCAAATGGTCATATAGATTTACTGTCCGCAAGCTGTAATCCAAGCATACTTACTCAAACCCCATGGGTGTCATGGAGGGTTTTTTTTCAAAACAAAAAGAACGAGAAGAACACTTGGACATCACAGATTTAAATATCTTGCCCTGCCAGTATTTGTTTAGACTGGTCTGCAACACAGCTTGCCCCCACAGGGGAGGTGGATATGTCTGGTAAGTTTTCCAGAATACCCCTATACCTTTATTTCTTGCTACAGCTGAAAATCAAAGTTCGTGACCCAACAAGGTAAAGATAAAGGACTGCATACACATCATGTGACAGTATATAATACTGTCAGTACATCCTATTCACATCATTCCACATTTGACCATGTCATTACACCATGTCCAGGGGTTATTTCCACTTGACCACCCTGGCTGCCTCAAAAACCAGTTACAATTTATATTGCTGTCATATTTCAATGTCAGCCGAATAGCCACGGGCAGAAACTTCACCATATCCTGGCCTAAGCATCTAGCTAACAAAGCCATCCGGGTTGGAACATAACATGGGTATTTTACCAACAGGGGTACCCGAGTAGCTGCAACAACCAGTTCCTTGTAGCCTCTCAAATTGTTTCCAACTACCATAAGGTAAGCAAAGCAAACTAGGGCCTGGAAAACAGATGTGTGTCTCTAACACAAGCCATCATAAACCCGGTTGTCACAACAAAGCAGAGGTCTTCCATTGGCTGAGCCGAAAATAGCCCATCGTAGAAAATATTACACTTGTTCTTCCAAAATAAAGGAAGGAAAGAGGTAGGATCAAGAAAAACCATAGAGTAGTTTAGTTTTTCAACATTTTAAGATGAGTCCCTGGCAAGCGATTCCTTCCCCTGCTCTGCAATCCCACTTGGCATCCAGCAACACCTAGACATCAGAATATTAAGTGGAAGCCCTCACATGTGCCCGTCCCAAAAACAACCACAACGCATTGTGAGTTAGTGAGGATGCACGAGGTGAGTAGCAGGCTTCCACACTTGCTATCGAGGTCAAATACACTTCAATCTAAGCGTAGAGAATGCCAAAGAAAGCAGGGAAGCAAGAGAAATAGAAAAAAATCCTTTTTTTAACTGTTTGGGGGAGAGTCGCCATCTCTCCACAAGCCTAACCGTGCAGGGAGGTCTCCGCCAGCACCACAACACTGCTACCTTAACCAAAGCAAAGTCTTGCCAAGCACAAGAAAAAAGAGCTTGGTCTCAAAAGGTAGGGTTTATAAAGGGAGGGAGAGAGACTTCCTTGTTCTACCAAGACGCCGCCATTCATCAAAGATCCAGAGGAGGGCACCTATGAAACTTCATAAGCAGGCAGGTGGTACCTCCGCCATCACTGCCGTGGTTCCCTTGTGCAGCAAAAAAACAGACAAATGAGACAGTGAATCTTCCCTCATCTCTAAGCCACCGCCATCGCCTTAAAGAGCCCGCATAGGCGGCGCTCACAGGAGCCATAAACACTCAAGGATCGACAGCTCATGGTATCTGCAGCACGAGTACCATCGCTCCTCCCAAGCCGCCATCGCGTGCGCTCTCGCAGCGCAAAAATAAAGACATTAGGGTTGCGCAGGGTTTTCCCCTGTCTGGCCCGTCATTCATCCTTCTCAGGATGAAAAACATCCGTTAGCCTGTACGCCTGACGGACGTTGTCCATTTCTCATTCGCGGAAGATGAAAGACATCGTGCGTTCATCTTGTCTTGAACTCAATGGATGTAGTCCATTTTTCATCTAGGTTAGATGAAAAACATCAGGGGGTTTTTTTTATAAAAAAAAATATACCTGTCTTGCCCCGTATTTAGGTCCTGTCAGATGAAGTATTTTTTTCATCCAGGTTGGATTGAAGAAATAAAAACTGACGGGAGTTTTGCAATCAGTATATTCCGGGTTGATGTTCGGATGAAGCAAAAAACCTCACAAGTATTTAGTGAAGAAATGTTTCACTAGGAAAAAAATGTATTTTGGATGAAAAACATCCAAAATTCCCTGCAACCCAATTTTTCAAATTTTTCAATGTTTTCAAAGATGGAAGTCGGGACAACAATTCCATAAAACCCAGTTTCCAGAGGGAGACAGAGGGAAACCAAAAAAAAAAAATGGGGGGGGGGGGGAAGTGACTGAGCCCGTGGTGCTTAGCAGTTGCTGGTGGTGCTCAGTCACTTCCCCCCCCCCCCACCTTTTTCTTTTCTCTTTGTTGCCCCCTCTTGAGACCCCGAGCACTTGCTGCTCTCAGCCCCCGACATGCTTGGTTTTTTTTGTTTTTGATCGGAATGTAGAGGTTGTTTCCTGATGAGGCCCCCATAGCGACCCCTTCCACCGCAGCAAAGGTTGCACTTGCCAAGGCCCAACGTCAAGTTCAAGGGCCTTTGAAAGCCTCCATTGCTAGCCCATTGTTGTCGATGAGGGAGGAGGAGACAAGGAGGGCCAATGAAGTGGCCGAGATAGCGAAGCGCCTCGAAGAAGTCAAGCCGGGTGAGGGCTTCTACCCTAATACGCATTTTTTTTGGGAGGGGAGGAGGAGGTATGGGCCGGTGGCCTAGTCGATCAGCGACGCCGCCCCCTGAGCCTGAGCGGTCAGCAAAGAAGGGCCTAGACTACGGGGCGCCGCCGCCGGCTATGCTCCACATTTGGAATCTACTTCCAGTGGCGCTCCGAGAGGGGATAGCGCGGGCACATCCGGCAACGGGGACTCCTACCACATTGGGTGACACCGGGGGCAAGTCAGACAAGCTTGCAAAGGTACAACTGTCGCACCTTGTTCCATGTTTTATCCTTTCCTTTGCATGCATGATTTTCTTTGTTGTTTGTTTCTTTTTTTGAATTTGGAGGGGTTATTTGTCTTCAGCAACATGGTTGGCCTCATTGGTGCAGTCCAGTGGGGTTGCCAATGAGGGAGAGCACGTGGTGTTCATGAAGGACCCGAACACCAAAGGTAAGAAGAAGAGGCCTCGACCTCCCGAGATCCCTTTTACCATCAATGAAGGGACTGCCGAGGAGAGAGAGAGAAAGGAGAGGGAGAAGGAGAGAGAGGAAGTAGCGGGGAAGGGGAAGGAGATGGTCGTGGAGAAGGGGAAGGAAACGAAGAAGAAGAAGAAGAAGAAGTCCCATGGAGAGGAAGGGATGAGTGTGCATGCGGGGGAGGGCAGTGGAGTAACAAAGGAGCAGGGGAAGGAGGCTATAAAGAAGGGAGAGGGTGGGATGAAGAACATGCCCTTGGCGATACAAGACGTGGAGTTGGCACAGATCGTGGTGCCACCGGTGGAGGTGAATTGCCATGGTGACCCCTGCGGTACGTTCTGGGAGGCTATGAAGAAGCCAGCCTTCGTACTCGCAATGAGGTGGTTCCCTTTGCACATCGAGTGGGCTGATCAGCACTTTGGCGTGAAGCGGGCGTATGTCCGTGAGTTAGACCACCGGTTTGCGGGCAATTGGAGTGACACAAGGGTGATGGAGATGGTGGGGCAAAACTTGAAGGACAGGAGGTACCGTGCCAGACAGATCATTCGGAGGGCAATAGAAAAGGGGGCCATACCCAAACCACCTTATGGAATTACACAGGTTGGCAAATCCTGAATTACGTCACCTTCCATTTGTCGCATGTGCATTAATGAGGTGGATTCGATGCAACGTATGTGTGTAATTCACTAATTGTTGGGGGGGGGGGGGGGGGGGGGGGGGGGGGTATTGTGGGATGCACTCATTGCGGGAGAGAATGATGTTGCAAACAAGGCCAAATTTGACCAGGCACGCAAAGCAACAACAATCCACCTTGACAAGCACAAATCCACACACAAGTGGGGCGCCGGCGGATCCAAGGGTTTTATCTTGCGATTTGTAAGTCATACTTCCCTATGGATTTCGTTATGTTTTCTTTCTGGCTCCATCATCGCGAAGAACTGACTTTAATTTGTGGCATGTGTAGCAACGCGCGTTTGAGAGGAAGCCATCTCCGGTAGAGTACAACTACGCCAAGGAGCATGGTTGGCAATCCCTCATGAAGAATATGGCCAACACAGAGGGGATGAGTGCACTACAGGGCACTAGTATGGATGAGGTCAGGGGTCATGGCCAGGGATTGGATGAGAGCTCTGTAGGACTTAGGGGAATGCCGCCTCATTTAGGTGCTCTGGCAAAGGGCGTGGAGTCATCAGGCTCATCGGATAGCTCTGAGTTCCACTGAGGATAAGGATGAGGATAACTAGTCATAGTCCATGTAGGTCCCAGGGTCAGCCTACTGAACCCTTGTGAGCTTTTCAGCTCATTTCCTGTAAATATATTTCCATCTTTCCATCTTCCATCTTATTCATGTGTTGCACCATCCTCACCCTCAATTCATGCTTGCTCAATTGTGTACTTGCTAAATCAGAGAAATGGAACTGTAAGGTCTCCCATCCTCAAAAACAAAACCAGGCAAAAAACAAAAACCACCCCCAATTCACCCCAAAATCAACCCCAAACCCCCCCCCCCCCCCCACCAGGCTGCCCTCGCGACTGCAGGACGTCGTCGTTGGCGACGTGCTTTTTGGGCGGGGGTTGCAAATCCCATTTGCGGGCGGCAACACCCGACACCCCCTGCGACGTGTTTTTTTGGTCTGGGGGTCGCAAGCCGCGACGCCCTGGCGTCGCGGAGCCCGCCACCCTGCCTGTGCCACGTTTTTTTTTATATGTTAAATATATATAAAAAACGACGCCAGAGCGTCACGAAAACCACGCCCGGGCGTGGCGGAGCCCGACTCCTGCTCCTACTGTTTTTTTTTTTTTTGCCACGCCCAATAGTCGCTTGCAGTGATGCACTGGCATCGCTTGGCGTACCACCCGACTTACGCCACGTGTTTTTGGGTTTTAGGATGGGACTCCCGGGCAGGTTAGAAGAAAAAGGGGATGCGACGCCGCGCCGTCGCCCCTACCAACGTTGTTGGCTAGAGGGACGCGACGGCGAGACGTCGCTCGAAGGAGGCCCCTGCCATCGGCGCGGACGGCCTGAAAAGCGACGTCCGGCACTCGCGGGAGTTGGGGCGGGGGCTCGCGACCCCCATACGTCGCATTTTTGCGACGTCATTTTGGCAACGCCCATGCGACTGCCGAGCGACGGCCGGGCATCGCAAATTCTGCGCTTGCCCCCTGCCCGAAATGGGCATTTTCCCGACGCTACGGCGTGGCTCGGGCGTCGCAAAGGCCCCCCTTTTCCTGTAGTGTTGTTGACCACTGCTAAAGGCAAACAGTCATCGTGTCTCACACGTTGAGACTGCCTCCCTGTGTCCAAAATGCTATCCACTGTGAGGTGTGCTGGCTGCTGCACCCCATCAAATGCATGCTTGAGGAGTGCGGGTGGCATCAACTTAGTCCACCATAGCCGTGGACGATGAGCCCGTGACCCCACTGTAGCTGCATCCAGCAATACTGCTGACCCAAGCCACGACCGGACTAGATGCACACTGGCCATCACCCTGGCCCGAGAATCGCCCATCAGTGACACATTCTCCAAGATGTATGTTGGAGATATAGCTTGATGAAGCTGTAAGTGACGCAAAACCCGCACCATTTTCCAAAACAGACCCGACCTCGAGTCTTACAATCCATTGCCATGCCCGGCTGATGAATGCCCTTGGCAGGGCCAACCTGCCACTACCAGATCAATGGAGCCATCCCGCTCCAAATCGTGCGCCCCCAGCAAAGAGATGTCTGCTGGCAAGGCATGCTGATATCCACGAACCACAGACACCGGCAACAACTCAAGGTACTACTGCACCAACTGAGCAACATGACAGAGTGAGACGCGTCGTGCAATCTCATCCTTCTCCACATACAAATAACGTCGTACCCGTACACATGCATGTAGCACAACAGCCAATCCGGTGTTAATCCCGCCAAACAAGTCCAGAAGGAAAATGCCTTCATCCGGACACTGCCACACGATCGGTGTGGTGTCCAATGGTGACAACTAAGGTGGTCCTGGTGCAATCCCCGCACTGTCCTCCTCTCCTGACGGTACAAAAGCCTCTACCCAGGCTTGTTGCACACGACAATCAGCAACCCGCTGCAAATCCTTGCTCGAGCCCCACAATGGAGTGTGAGCAACCATGGTAGGCAACTCCGCCATACCATACATGTCATCCTGCTCTTCCGGAGGTGACACATCCTCTGAATGAGCGTTGCCCTCAAGCAACTCTCCAGGCCAACTCACTGCAGCTGTGAATGCTGCCAGTGTCGGCATCTTGCCTCGCTAGGCAACCGCAACTCCTCCTATGAACGTCACAGGGAGCTGCACACGCCAGCCCTTCCCTGACTGCCATCCAGGCCTATAGGAAGCTGACTCCTCCCAAAAATCCAGGGTGAAGCCCATGGGGTACAACACTGCCCCACCAACAAAGACATCGTACGAGACCGCGTCTGTCACAATGGCCTTGGCTCTCATCACTGAGCCATCTGTAGGATGATCCGGATGTAGTCGGGTAGCCAACTCACGCCGTGTCATGCCCCGAGCCTGCTCTGATCCTCCCGGAGATGTCTGTATCCGGAAAGGGCACGGCTCCATATCCGCCTCCGTGAGGCCCAAGTCTGCAATAGCAGCTCTGCCCAACATCAATGGCTGAGCTCCCGAGTCCCAGAAGATGACATTCTGGGGGATCAATGAGCACGGGAAGGATTGCCTATATCAGTGGCGGTTCTTACCATTCGGGCTTAAGAACGCTCTTGCAGAGTTCCAGAGAGTCATTGACAGGATTCTAGCACGGGTGGACTTTGTCGGTGCTATATAGATGATATCATCATCTTTAGTGCTACGGTGGAGGAGCACGAGAGACACCTTCAGGTGGTGTTTGAGCGCTTGAGAGCGCACGGATTGAAATTACATCCGGGGAAGTGCAAGTTCTTCCACAACCAGATTGCGTATCTGGGCCACATGATATATCCTGGAGGATTGGGGGTGCAAATAAAAGATAAATTATGGATGAATTCACAAAATATGGTGATATAAATGGATTACAGTACGGATGTGGATGATTCTATTCTATGTTGAATGGATGAACAGAATGTATGTTTATTTTTTGCAAAACTCTGTAGCCTCTCGTGTTGTTTTTCAAATTTCAAATAAAAATAAAAATTGGGTGAATGATTCAAGATGTTTAATACATACTCTTGCTGAACCCCCCTTCCATTTATTACTGACATTAACCACCAATACTGTAGATTAATGTCTTATTAAGAAGAACATACCCTTCTCCACTGGCAAAACTTCCACACAATGCACTTGGAGGCTTCTTTGTCCAACTGTAAGAACACATTCTTTTCCTTTACATTTCGCTCCCAGTAACACAGTTTAACGTTGAAGTGAGGATGTATGTCATTGTCATGAAACTCGTACAAAAATCAAACGAAAACATACATGCAAACAGTCCACAACCCCAAGCACCATGGAGAAAACGTAACCACAGCAAACAATCACCCACCAAAAGCAAGAAAACACATGACAAACAATCATCCACAAAATGCAACAAAACACACATAAAAATGGGCAAGTCATACATGAGGCCCGGAAAATCAAGGACTGCAAGAATGACAAGCATGCAAGGATGACAGGCAGTAAAGCAACACATCAAACCCAATAGAAACAGGAGGCAAACAAAAAGATCATGTCTCTGTGACACATGGAAAGTCACCTAGAAACCATCCGGGTAAGGGACTATCTTATAAAACAAAGAAGTCCATTACAAACAAGCGTGCATAAGGCACATGCCATGACGTCATGTATCGAAGCAAATCCATAATGTGCTTCAGCAAAATGGTCATGTTAACCTGCCCAAATAAAAGCATGGGGGGTTTAGGGTTCTGCTGATGCATCTACTACTATTTTGCCCTACATGGCCAACGGGAGGAGCGCAACAAATTCCTTCACCCACGTCTCCCCCATGGAGATGTGGTATCCCCAATCCACTGAGCATTCGCCGTGGAACCTCGACGAATGACCAGATAGGGGAAGATGGTAGATACGACTAGGAGTCATGGCCAAAACTGCAACAGGATGGCGTGGGCATGGGAATGTATGACTGCCAGTATTCACGACTGCACGTGGCGATTGTCGGTTGCCCAAGGAGTGTCTACGTGGACGATGCAAACATAAATGGATGAAACAGATGCAGGATGTGATTGCAAATGACAATGTGTCAACATATCATTGCTCACAGGCACTAAGCCACACCTTGTGAATGAAGGAATGAATGGATGAATTAGGATAAGTGAACTAGGATGAATTAGGATGAATGTGCTCGAATTTAGGGTTGCTAGGTCGTAGTGTTAAGTATGAGGATAATAAGTAGTAAAAACATTTAATTATTGTTTCACTAACCCAGCAGATTAACAGTAAACTAATCGACTACTGGTTAAGGTTAGTGAAACAAAACGACTGTATTATCTCACCGAATGACACACAAACGCCTTGCTGGCAACTATTGGATGAACGTATCAAACATAACTTTCGTGCATTGGATGAACATATGAATGAATGATACAACAAACGCCTTGTTGACAACTATTGGATGAACATAGGAACAAATAATAATGCAAAGGCTGAGCTGGCAGTATTGGATGAACTGACAGTGAAACTCATTTAAAGATTCATTTTGGATGAATGGATGAAATTAAAATGGCCAAAAAATGGAAAAACAAATGAATGGATGGATGTATTGATGGAAAACCCAAAATCCATCCATCTATCGCTACATTCATCCATCCAGTCGTGAGTAGAGGGGACTTAGCGTTAGTATCCAAAAACAAGTAACGGAGATGAGGAGAAGCTGTGGAATGAATATTTTTCTGACCCTCCAGACCCATGAAACCGGAAATGTCCATGGAGAAACTTCATCACATCGCAGTGTCCTGTGTTGAGCCGACGGAGAAGGTAAGCATGTGTTTATTCTTGTTTTGTGACTTCTCGCGATTCTTATGTTGGAGTTCTTGTCTGACCGATGTGAGGTGGCTGCAGACGAGGTGGCTGCGAATCTGGAACGGCCATACAAACACGAAGCTGCTGTACCACTTTCCCATCGAGCCAACAAACGACAAAATGAACGACTGGCTCAATGTCATGACTTGGTGGCATCAGGTATAATTTTCTCATATTCTGTGTTGGACATCGTTGCAATTTCAAAATCATGAATGTTTTGGAAACTTGCCATGATGCAGGTACTGACCCACGCCCAGGAGCAATTGGACTGCAACACCACCACTTTCAAGTTACAGATCGACTGGACGAAGCCTGAGACAATGGAGAACTACGTGCAGTCGTGGCGAGGGCGCTTCGCAAACCTCTTTTTCAGAGAAATTGCAAAGGCAAGACGCAGCGTATACATCGAAGAGCAGGAGGGTGCCGACAAAGCGGCAATGCGTGTCCTGTTCAGGTAATCTGCTGACAATGCATCCCCCTATTTGCAGTTTAGATGATTTGGTTAAGCAGCGATGGATATTGCAGCGCCGAAATATACCTCTACAAGATGTGAGTTCTGGGTAATTGGGGCACGGTCCACTCCGTATTTCGGTGCCGAAATACCTTGTGCATTGACAACTTCCACTTGCATGATGCATCGGTAGAATGATTTTTGTTGAACTGCCTCGTGATTGCAGGTACATAAACTTTGCACTCATTCCGTCCGGAGCCATTCAAAGGGTTCCACCATTCTTCCTGGCGTGGAGGACACCTGGCGTCGAGGATGTAAAGGAGTGTTCAACACTATGGCTGAATGAGATGTGGTGTCGTGGAGTGCGATGCTTGCAGCCACCGCGCTACTTGTCACAAGACAACTCCTAAACCTCCAGTCCTTCACTGCCAGAATAGGGTAAGGGTTCCCTACCTGCAATTTTCCATTTTGCACACATCAAGTTTGTGTAATGGTGCTTAGACATTCTTAGCGATGTTAGTTTGTTTCACATATGTCAATGTTGATGTTGCTATATTTCCTGAAAGCTTGCTCATGTATCTTCTGCCATTTTCGGGCTGGATGGCAGTTGAAGGTGGGTGACCAAGTCCGGCCAAGCCAGTGTATGCATCTTCTGCTCAGGCATTTGGAGTCTACTAAGACTTTGCAGCTTTGTGCATTTTTGTAGCAGAGGATTAGATTATGGAACGGATCTCTGAACATTAAGTCACGTTGTATTTGAATCGATGTTCCAATTTCAAATGTGCTTTCATGTTTCAATGGTATTTTTGTATGCTTTCAATGGTGCTTTCGTGTTTCAATGCTATGGTCATGTACACGACTACTTCCCATCCACAGAGCCTCCGCCATGTGCCACTTTCACCCCTCGTGTTTGCCCATACTCGTGCCACGTGCAATATCCAGAGTGTCATAACGACCACCCCACCCCCATCCTGCATAATTTGACTCCACGTGTGGACCTGGGATTAAACGTCCGAAGTCATATATGTCAGTCACGAAAGGCCCTCCCGCTCCATATTGTCATGCCACGTGTCATGTCCAGTCTAATCCACGTGTTGTCCTGGGGTTAATCTGCGGAAGTCACCCTGTCATGCCACATGTCATTCTTGGTATTCTCCATGTGCTGTCCTGGGGTTAACCCGCGGAAGTCGTATATGCCAGTCGTGAAGACCCTGTCGCCTTCCCTTTGACGTGACACGTGGCATATCCCTTCCGTTCCACGTGAAGCTGACATGGATTCGCAGTCATTTACTATGGTCCTATCAATGACTATGATTAGGCGTCCCCATTGCCACGTCAACAGTGAGCTCCACGACTGGCAGATACGACTCTATGGCGCTTACGACTCATTTGTCACAACTGAATAGGTTTATCTGGCTGGGCAGTCATGCAGTCATAAAAGGCCCATACGACTGGAAAATAGCAGACGTAAAAGCCGGGATCTGTTGTAGTGGGAGAGCGTCAATGAGCTTGATGGAGTCCCAACCTCCACCCATCCATTGGAATACAGTGAGAACATGAAAGCATTCATTCTCCTTGTCTGGGTCCAAACCTAGTTGATGTGGTCCCCATTCCTCATTTGGAGCACACAAGAACCTCAACCTCAATACCATGGTGTTTGGAAGCTTTGTAGATTTGGTGCTACTTTCGTCATAGAAACCACACCAAGCCACTCTATCTGCAGATTCATGTGCCCTGAGAATGATGTCCCCAGCTGTTGGTTGTGACCAGTCCACCAATGCTTCCAGAAAGGAGAGACCCCACAACGCCGCCAAGGTCACCCAATAAATCTTTCATTGTGTCCTCATCAACCTCGGGCTGCTCCTGCAGCCAGGGAATGGAGGAACAAGTACTAAGGTCGGACATTGTAAAAGAAGCAGAGTCTAAGTAGACCACTGCCCAGAAAAGTAGAATGTGAGCGGCAGCTAGAAGGACTGAGGACGGAGAGGGTGATGGGAAGACGAAGCTCGGAAATACAGTACACGCAGATCGGTGAGAACTGCGGAATGTTGACCCTGAGCTATGGACTATGCAGTGGAGCGAAGGAACACAGAACAGAGCGAGCAATGTAACATTACAAAACTGCGATGGAACACAAGAACACAATACAAGAGATTCTGAAAACACCACAACAAGAAGAACGCAATATGTATTACAGGCGCAGAGTGGTGGAGACGTGTGGAGTGATACATGGCACAGTTGGGGGGAAAGAGGAAGGGTTGTGGCGGGCAATTTTGAACCATGCACGGAACTAGGTAGGGTTTGAACCCCAGGCTGTGTCTTCTTTTGTTCTTGGGCTTGACCGCTTCAGTGCTTCGGCGTGTTCAGTGGCACATAGCGCTTCAGTGCTACAGTGTGGAGTTCTTAGTTCTTTCTAGTTCCACAGTACTTCAATGCTCTAGTGGTTTGACTGTTTTCATTGTCTCCCCACGAAATGGCGTTCATTTCAGCTACTTTGGCTTCCACACTGCAGGTGCTTGTACAGGATGGCAGGGACATTTTGGAATCCCAGCACCCGACAAAGGTGGGGACACACACTTTTGTTGCAAGCATAGTTTTCGCGCCTGCGATGGCCAAAGAGGTCGGCCTTGAAGACATTATAGTTATGCAGAAGGGGAATGCCCCGAAGACATATGGCATTCAGTACATCACCATGGGCATCCCTCTTCCCATCTGGAATGTGGTGGCTACTGCAGCTGAGGACAGTGGCTTCAACGTAGATACGACAAAGAGGGCACGAATATCAGGGGAGCATGTCTGGATGGAGGTGAACACTCCAGAGGGAGAGAATAGGTTTGGGGTTGTAGAGGCAGATGACTCCAATGTCCTACAGAAGGTACCAGTTTTCAATTTGAGGAAGTGCCTTCATTGTGCTAGGAGTAGCCTGCTCTTGAAGGGCACATTCACCCTGCACCTAAAGAAGCAGTTTCATGCCGCAAAACCACTGGAAAACTGTGCCTTGGTCCCTCGACATCACCCCCACTGAAGCTTTCCTCATGGACAAGACAGACATTGGGTTGGAGGAGGTGACTGAGAATCTGGCTGCCCTAAGGGTGAGTCCAGCCCTGTCTGTGTTGCTGAAGGTCGGGAGTGGAAGTTCTTCAAAGATAGGGGAATGATTGTTCATGATACAGTAATGATGGGTTCAGGTAGAATGTGGATTTGTCTTCGACTGAGGTGGGATGATACAATGGGGTACAATGACAATTTGTCCCGGTCTTGTTTCATGTTCTGTTTTGATTCTATTTGAATATGAGAATCGATTTTGTTCCATGTCTGTGTTTTTTGGGCTTTGCCAGTTGGCTGCTTCAGTGTGAGCAGTGCTGTGCTAAAGTGTTTTCAGTCCTTACTTGTTTGCAGTGCTTCAGTGCTTTGACAGATTGCAAATTCTCCCCTGGACTGTTTGCACTACCTCCACAGACTGTGAATGTTGTCATTGGATGTATCCTCATAATGCAGGAGAAGTCAGCACTGGCTCAAGAGTAATGAACCCACAGTATTATAGCAAATGTCGTATTTTTATAGTCCATCTTGAAAGCTGGCCATCATAACATAATTGGAATGAGGCATGTTGTGCCAGAGGTTGGTGTTGTAAACAGCTCGAGCATATAAGGTAAGCCCAAAATCTATGTCACATAGGTAGGACAGTGGATGCAGGATATTAGTCGTTTGGTAATGTGCAGGAGTTGGAGGGAAGGCAGTCCCTTACAGACCAGTTACACAAGTATTGCTCATACACGTGTTCATGTTGAGGTAAGGATCTTCATTCAGCTGTCTTCCACACAATACATAGTGTCACCTCATTTGCGCAATGTGAAAACGATTGGTGCATTTGAAAGCAGTCACAGTTGAAACAGAAATGAAACCAGTGTTGCAAAACTGAATATATACTGGAGACTGATACTTGCATTCCTGGTATGAGGAAACCACTGAGGTTCAACAAAACAAAGTGTGTGACACAACTCATTGTCATATCATATGCCATGAGGCTAAAGGCAAAATCTTGTAGCCGAATGAAAAATGAATAGAGCAGACATACTACCATATTATAAAGGTCAATGTTCTTGGATTGTCACCTTTCAAAAATAATAATGCTAAGTAAATATAAGCTGCCGTCACTTCAAGGGTACATGAGAAGTTCTTAGAGCGATAACAACAGCCATTAAGTGAAGGAGGGCAGCACAAAAGGCACTGCAGAGGCATGAGCAACTTTGCAATATTGTATTGCACCATATATAAGAGGACAATTCCCTGAAAAAACCATTCAAATACCCGGGGATGCAAGCACATAAGGTGACAACGGACTTCCCAGGGTTGAATCCCGGTTTGAACACCATTGGAGGTCACACCTGCCATCATTGTGCCTGCACACAGGAATGGAAACAGTGCAACTCACTATGAACAGAAATCCAAATCACTGTTTCGGAAGAATGTCACACCCTTTAGTGCAGCACCTGGACACCTTCAGCTTGTGTACAATCTCTTCTTGGGCGTGCTATGTGTGGGCAAGGGTGGGCGTTTCCTGCTGTGCCCATTCGTCTCCAAAAAGTCTTTGAAGCGGACGAGAGACTTCCCCTTGCCATCATCGACAACAGTCATAACTGGTTCGTCGCGAGGGTATTGAGCACCCTCCTCCCTCATGGCAGTCAAGTCAAGAATCTTTCCCTTTGCAGCTCTGACCAAGGCAAGGAGATGTTGCTGGAGGTACTCACAGGACTGAGCTGTCGGTTGGAGAATGGTTTGCCATTCACTGGAAATCAGGGCCTGCAGGTTGTGAAATGGACTTTTCTGAGACAAAGAAGGGGACCTCTGAATTGGGGGAGTTTGCGAAGAGGAAGGGATGGAAGTCGGGGATTGAGAACCTCCCACCAAATTTTGAGAAGACCATTGAGGAAATTTAATCAAGTTGGAATGATGATTATGACAAGTTGCTTCAATTGTGCTTAAAACGATATAACAAGTGTATCACATGAAGCTGATGACATTTTCAAGTGCATTTCTTTTGAAATTTATAAAATTATGAAAGTCATGACCACAAAGAATACCAAGGAAATGGTCAATTTAATTATTCATGTTTGAAGACAATTGGATCTTTTGGATGGATATAAGGCCAATATTGCCCCAATGATAGTGAATAATTTAAAAACCAATTGATCTAGTATCTAAGAGCATCCTTGATTATGATGTTGTTGAACGTGATGGACTACATATCATAAATCAGCCAAAAAAGTTGAAAGCTGATTTTTTTCAATAGACTTTCATTATGAGACTTTTTCCAAGAGTTTCATGTTTCTTTTTACAAATGGTATTTCAAGTTGGGAAATTGAGAACCAATATAATTTGGACAATTATAAAGATTCAATGGGAGGTTAAGATTTTGATGGACTATCCAAGTCTATTGGATGCACAATAGGTAAAGCAACCACATCCATTGATTAGACAATTGAAGAAAGAGCTTCGTTGATTTTATGTATGTGGCACCTTTCAAATTCTATATAATAAGAACAAAAGGTTCATATTTTTGGATTAGCTATGATGATACAATCAACGAATGGTGATGCGGTCTTTTTTGGAAACAATTGGAGTCATAGCCTACCAGATCATAACATTGCATGGGAGTTCATCTCAACATTTAAGATGAAGCTTGGTGCTAAACATTCACTCGATACTATATCCCTAATTCTTCTAGGAGATAATCCAATTTTTTTTTTTTGGTAGAGAGTCCAGACTGAAGATTTTTTTTTTAACTGTCTTTTTTGTCTTACCATTGCAGGAATCATGGCGGACAATCGACACAATATTTTGCTTTTGGTAGCTCTAGTTGAAGCGCCCCTAGGGGCATTCTTAGTTTGGGCAGTGAGGGAGACAGTGAGGGAGACAGTGAGGGAGAGTAGGGCATTCAAGAGGGAGGCGGTGAGGGAGAGTAGGGCGTTCAGGCATTCGACACTTGTCTGTGATCAGCAAGGCTTGCAAAGTGTAAGGTGTAGGTTAATAATTTGGCAACGATGGAGCTTAAGAATTTGGGATCCTAGAAGAAGCGTGTTATTGAGTGTAAGAACTTTAAGTTGTGCTTAATATATAAGCATAAGATAACATATGCCATTGTGCAAGTTTTAATTATTCAGTAGTTTCCTATCAAATGTCGAAATTTGAGGAGATGACAAGAGTCTTTCTCCATTATTGTCAATTAAATTGACATGGGTCCGGTCATCCATTTGTTTCAGAAAATCTCCAAATGGACAAGGGAACAAAGCTCCACATGTAAGAGTGGTGGGCGAGGCTATGGAGCACTACTGTCAGTGGACATGTATGTTGTATTGTGATTGTGTTTTGATGTTAAGAAATTGTATGGATGTTAGTTTGCAGTTTCAACTGTGATTTGGAATTATTCATTTTAAAGTTCTGATCTATGTGATTTAAGCCTGTTACATTTACCCCACCTCCAAGATTTTTGCAAGTTGCATTTGGTCCGGTTGTGCCCTCCGGGTGCACTGGCTATCTTTTTGGCTTTCACGATTCCATGGTCACGATGTCGAAAGGGATAATCTCCAGTGACTCCTAGTCTAACATGGAAGGGTGCATTGCAAGTCATGCAGACATCGGATACTCTGGTGGCCCAATGACTGATCACCATGGTAAGTCTTCATGAGATCTACCTCTACTATAATGGGCTCTCGGGAAATATCACTTCAAGTACATATCATGCACCCTAGGCCTTCCAAATCATGCATTGTCAGGTAGATGTAGCTTTGACAACTTTCGAATGGGTTACAGACAGGAGACCACCATACTCGAACTACCTGTGAACTTGGCGCCCCCCCAAGAAATCCAAATAGCATCCAATTGAATTTAGAAACGAAATTTTCATCTCTTTCTATCTACCTGCAATGGTTTTTGGGCAGTGATCCTAGTACTTTTTAGAACCACGAGGATTGTACAACATGTACTCGGAAAGTCTAGTCAACTTCCCCACTGGATGGTCAGTGAGTACGTTCTCTTGGCTCTTCGCTAACTATCAAGATTGTTGGGAAGGAGATTTTTTCAAGTTCTACGAGGTGGGCACCTGGGTATTCATGTATACAGTTTGTACGTGTACATACGACACTGAATCTTTCTTTCATCTACAGATTTGGAAGCCTTGGGAGACTCCAAAACATTTCTATTATCTGGCTGCACTTCAATTTTTCATGGGTTTCATACCTCCGACATTGATAAATGCCCCAAAACTCTTTGAGATTCTCTTGTACAACAATTTGCTTTCTTGCAGTGAAGTTGTCGCGGCCCTTTGCCTTGAGGGCAGGGGGTCGGGACACATGAGGGGCTGCCCCTGTGGTGGGGGCAGTGACAGCGATAGGTATGGGGGGCTGAAGCACCCTTGAGTGCCCAAGGCACTCAGGGAAGCGGAGGCGCTCACTAAGTGGAGCCCCGCACACCGGGTTGCGGTGGGGGTGGCTCCACAAGGGTGGTGGTAGCTTAGCGGGACTTAGTGGGGTGGCATAGGACTCACCATGGGGGCGGAGACCTCGTGGTGGGAGTCGTGGGGAGTCTTGGGACTCATCACGGTCCATAGGGGCCGTGGTGAGTGGGCCAAGACTCACCGCGACTCATCACCGGGAGTCGAGGGTTTTCGTGGTGGTTCGCCATAAAATGGCATGGCTGGTTGTGAAACCCCCGCAGACAGCTACAGAAGTATATATAAGGGGAGTAGTAACCCCGAGAACGGTGCAAGCCCGTTGGTGACCAAAAACTAGTGAGTAAGCGAGCGAGCCGGAAAGCGACCAAAGAGTGGGGAGCTGTTCCGGACCGCCAACTACCAAAGGGAATTCCCGCTGGTTCCAAATCGGTGGAGGGTTCTTTGGGAGTTCAAAGGGGGACCGTTATGCCCCGGTGAGCAGCCGGAGCTCCAAGTTGGCCCGGCGGCCAGGTTGGGAGTCAGGCGCGCGCATCAAAGCGAGTAACTATGACTTGAGGGGGAGCTTACCGAAGTGAGGTGCGCGACACTTGGTATCAGAGCTTAGAGTTCAGTACGCGATCATCCTTGGGATTGGCCTCATCATGGGGTCGGGCAAGCCGAAGCGAAAGCGGAACGGCCCAAAAGATGATGATCCTGGTGAGCCCGATGGGGGCGACGTGTCACCGAGGCGGCCGTTTGAGGAAGCAATGCATGTTTCCGAAAACGAGGCCCCTCAAGAGCGGGAGGAATCCGAGGAGTCGGAGCCCGAGGAATCCTTGAGAGCTCCGACAAACCAAGAGATGCCTCCCATGCCGACAGCCTTTTGGGAAGGGTTGTTGGCGCAGTTTGGCGGGACGTGTTGAAGGCGGCTAATGTCACTTCCACTAAGGCAAAGTTTAAGGTGAAGCCTAAGGAACCCGACACCTTCGAGGGCGTCCGAAATTGGAAGGCACTCAACACCTGGCTCTTGGAGCTAGAGCAGTACTTTCGGGCGGCCAAGTTGAGTGACGAGGATCGGGTGGAAGTGGCTCTCACCTATTTGAGGGGCTATGCTCAACAATGGTGGCAGAAACGCCTTCACGACCGAGGTCCAAGCCCGGAAACCTTGAACTGGAGTGGGTTCAAGGAATTGATGAATAGACAGTTTGTGCCCCTCAACGCGTCCTGGCTTGCCCGGGACAAGATGAGGGATTTGAAGCAAACAGATGACATTCGCGGGTATGTCCAAGCTTTCAATGTGTTGTTGCTCGAAGTCACGGACATGGCAGAACCAGAAATGGTCTTCAACTTTGTGGCGGGACTGGCCCCATGGGCCAGGCGGAAGTTGGAGGAGAAGCCACCCAAGACTTTGAACGAGGCAATTGAGAGGGCTGAATGTTTCTCGGATGTCCCTAAGGGTGAGAGACAAGGCCGTACGGAGCTGAACCAGAAGAAGACCCGACGGGAAGGTGACTCCTTCCGACCGGAAAAGAAGTGGGATAGGCCACGCGATGTACCCCTTTGACATTAGATCCTTGAGCTGAGTCTTCAGCTCGACCAACTCCCTGTGGCTCAACCGGTAGGGTGCCTTGGCAGACGGTTCCGATCCCGATATCACCTCAATCTTGTGGTCAACTCCTCTTTGTGGTGGCAAGCCGCTTGGTAAATCCTCCGGCATCACATCCTGGTATTTCTCCAAAATCCCTTTGATCCAATCTGGGCTCGGCTCCCCATCGCCTTCTCCCTTCACTTCTTTAATGTAAAGCAAAAACTGGGGCTCGTGTGCCTCCTCCACGGCCCACTCCCTTGTTGACAGAAGGTTTATTCGCCCTCCCACGGATTTGGGCGTTTCCGACACTCGTAAGTCCTCGCCACCATTCCCACATGGCAGCGTGACTACTCTCTTGCGGCCATCTATGACCGCTCCGGATTTGCTCAAAAAGGTCATCCCCAAAATGAGATCCACTCCATCGATCTCGCAGATGGTGAAGTTCTCACGTCCCTCCCAACTCCCCAGTTGAAGAGGAACATCAAACGCCAACCTTGTCGCCAACTGTGGTTCTCCTTTGGCAGAACGCACCTCAATAGAGGCCCCCACGTCACTTGTCGGGAGTCCCAACTTTCGCGCCGCCGCCGGCGTCATGAAGGAGTGCGACGCTCTTGTGTCCACCAACAACGACACGTTAGTTCCGGATATTATCCCATCCACGAACAATAACTGACTCCCTTTACGCAGGGTGCCAGTTTCCTGATACAACTCACAAGAATAGTTGCCTACCTTGCAAGTCCTGGCGACCACTGCTTCCACCAAGTGACTGATGGTATCTTCCGACAGCTCCGTGGTTGCCCGAGTCATGTTCAATTGTCGAGGTTTCGTGCACTTCTTGGCCATGTGCCCGGGCTCCCCGCAATTGAAACACACTCCATCAAAGGTCGCCTTCTGTCCGCCATAAGCCACTCCACCCGCTTTTCCTTTCGAAGCACCGGGTGCCGCCTTGACGTGTGAAGGCCCTCCCTTCGATTTCCATGTGCCATTGCCGAGTAAGTCACCTTACGGAGCCCCGGTGCTATTCGCAGACAAGAAGGATGGGACACTGCGGATGTGTGTCGATTACAGGGCTTTGAATAAGGTGACTATTAAAAACCGGTACCCTTTGCCAAGGATCGACGACCTTTTCGACCGGTTGGCAGGAGCGAAGTATTTCAGCCGGATCGACTTGCGCTCCGGCTATCATCAAATTCGGGTGGCGGAAGGAGATGAGGAGAAGACCGTGTGCAGGACAAGGTATGGTTCATATGAGTTCTTGGTGATGCTTTTTGGGCTCACCAATGCACCTGCAACCTTTAACACGCTGATGAACAACCTTTTTCAGGAGTGGTTGGATGACTTTGTGATCGTGTACATCGACGACATCTTGGTGTACTCGAAAACAAAGGAGGAGCACCTGGAGCACCTCAAAAGGGTGTTCCAAAAGTTGCGGGAAGGGAAGCTGTACGCCAAAGCTTCAAAGTGCGAATTCGGGGTCATGAAAGTGGAGTTCTTGGGGCATGTGATTATATAGGATGGGATCAAAATGGATGACAGAAAGGTGAGGGCGATCTTGGACTGGGAGCCTCCGACTTCGGTCCCGGGAGTGCGATCCTTCCTAGGACTCGCCTCCTATTACCGGAAGTATGTGAGAAATTTCGCCAAGATCGCGGGGCCGCTGTCGGACCTTCTGTGTAAATCCAAAGTCTGGGTATGGAACACATTTTGTGGCCAAGCTTTTGCTGAATTGAAGCAGCGGATGGCGGAAGCTCCAGTCTTGAAAATCCCGGAGTTCGATCGTCCATTTGAGATTCATACAGATGCGTCGGACTTCGCGATTGGGGGTGTACTTATGCAAGATGGACGTCCAGTGGCTTACGAAAGTAAGAAACTGAATAAAGTGGAGCGACGGTGGCCGACACACGAGAAAGAGATGAAGGCGGTGGTGCATTGCCTTGAGCTTTGGCGCCACTATGTTGGTTCCAACCCAATGAAGGTGTTCACGGACAATGTCACTGTGAAGTATTTTGCCACGCAACCCAAGTTGTCCCCAAAACAACTTAGGTGGCAAGATACTTTGGTGGTGTTTGACGTGGATATCCAGTACAAACCGGGACGGGACAATGTGGTGGCCGATGCGTTAAGTAGGAAGCAGCAGCTCATGCTGGTATACAGGGGCGAGACGACACTTCAAATGAAGATCCGGAAGGCTTGCCGGAAGGATGAGCTGGCGAACTCCGTGATGCAGGACTTGAGGATGGGGGTTAAATCGCAGTTCCACTTGCAAAATGGACTGCTCCGGTATAAGCAAAAGCGTCTCTACGTGCCGAAGGGAGGGATCAGAGATAGTCTCTTGAGAGAATGCCATGATAGCCCGCTTGCGGGCCACGGCGGAGCCAAGCGCATCGCGGCACTCTTGAAGAAAGAGTATTTCTGGCCCAAACTAAGGAATGAGGCAGAGGAGTATGTCAAGACATGCACCACATGCCAACAAAACCGGAGCGAGTACAAAAAGCAAGCGGGGCTGTTACAACCCTTGCCGATTCCAGAGGGGACTTGGGAAAGTGTCTTGATGGATTTCATGACTGCTATGCCACTGTCAAAAGGATTCGATGCAATCATGGTGGTGGTGGAGAGGTTCAGTAAAATGGGCCATTTCATCCCCACTAAGGAGACAGCAACTTCGCAGGAGACATGACGACTTTACTTCACCCACGTCTTAAAGCATCATGGAGTCCCGAAGGATATTGTCTCGGACCGCGATCCAAAGTTTACGAGTAAATTTTGGAGGACACTTTGGAAGAAGATGGGGACGAGGCTGAAGATGAGCACCGCCTTCCGACCTACAACCGACGGCCAAACGGAAAGAGTGAATTCCGTAGTGAAGCAGATCTTGCGGAATTACGTGTCGGCAGACCAATCAGACTGGGTGGAACACTTAGACGCGGTAGAGTTCTGTTATAATAACATAGAACACTCCGCAACGGGAGTTCCCCCTTTCGTATTGGTCTATGGAAAAGCACCTCTGGTGCCAACAAGTTGGGCCGCCCAGGACGTTGAGGAACCGGCAGTAGCGGCGGTACTGGAAGTACGCGAGCGTTTGTTGAAGCTCGCAAAGTACAACATTGCCAAAGCTAGGAAACGGTATGAAAGGCAGGCGAATCGGAAGTGGAGGGAAGTGAAGTTTGAGGCAGGCACAGATGTCTGGTTGAACATCAAGAATTTCCGACTACCTCCGGAAGTGAGTCCGAAGTTCGTACCTCCATATGCAGGACCCTTTCGCATTCGGAAGGTTATGAATGAGGATGTGTATGAATTGGAGCTGCCGGCAAACAGCAAGGTGCACCCAGTATTCCATGTCTCCATTTTGAAGCCTTACTTCAAAGATGAAGCGCGTCCGAATCGGCATCAAGTGTTGCGTCCGCCACCTATGCTGTTGGATCATGAAAATGAACCTGAGTACGAGGTAGAGACAGTACTTAAGTCGAGGAGGTTCAAGAACGAGAAACGTATTATCTCGTCAAATGGAAGGGCTATCATCATGTGGAGGCATCTTGGGTGCGTGCCTCAGAAATGGGAAACGCATCCGAGGCGGTTGCAGCGTTCGAAGGGCGACCTCAAAAGCGGAAGAAGCGTTGATGGGGACATCAACCTTGGAGCGTGGGGGAGGAAATGCATGCTTAGCCCGGCTTAGCTAGCTCAGGAATCCGATTGCAAAAACTTGTATTGTACAAAATTTGCTTTAAATGAAATGTTTCAAAATGTTGTGCTTCCTATTTTGTTTGGAATGGTGATGCATGGTATGGTTGGCTAGTGTGTAGAATGCATGCTAGCTTACAAAAGTGGGAGAGGTAAATTGGGTTAATCGTGTGTTTGCTGAGTGCCGAAATCGGGTGACTCCCATCCAAGGGGCAAGGAAACTTGCACCTTCTTTGGGAGTTCACGTGCTAGTGCGCACCTGGCGCATGCACGTACTATAACTGCGCTACCGAGGGGTTGCCTTGTAGTGCGGGCTAACGTGAAAGCTACGTGCTTCCGTTCACGTACTATAATCGTGTAGCCTCGGGACGAAGTCGTAGTGCGGCTTCGGTCTGTTCCCGTACCTCAGGCCAGCATTCCAAGGCGGACCCAATTGTAGTGATTGGGGCGCACGGTTGGTTCAAGGTTATCTTCCTAGTCAAAGAGGGTTCGAGGTGAACCCTTGCTCAAGGTGATGCCAAAAGCGGCATCATGAGCGGTCGCAAGCAATGTTGTTGCAGTAAGGCGATTCGATCCTCGGGGAGGATCGTTCCTTGGCCTTGAAGTAGGCCAAGAAGAGTGCACTGGGAGGAGCTGGAGAGGCTCCACCCTTGGCCGGGACTTGGAGGAAGTCGGCCGAACTAGCTAGTGGAGAGTAGAGTCAAGTGTGGGGTTTGGTTCTTTGCCATGGGACGCCATGGTGCGGAAACAAACTCCTTGATGTGGGACGCCACAACTTGGATGTTCGTTTCTACAAAATGGACAAGTCGATGATGACATCGACTCCCTGTTGGTAGGGTGTGTGTCGCGGCCCTTTGCCTTGAGGGCAGGGGGTCGGGACACATGAGGGGCTGCCCCTGTGGTGGGGGCAGTGACAGCGATAGGTATGGGGGGCTGAAGCACCCTTGAGTGCCCAAGGCACTCAGGGAAGCGGAGGCGCTCACTAAGTGGAGCCCCGCACACCGGGTTGCGGTGGGGGTGGCTCCACAAGGGGTGGTGGTAGCTTAGCGGGACTTAGTGGGGGTGGCATAGGACTCACCATGGGGGCGGAGACCTCGTGGTGGGAGTCGTGGGGAGTCTTGGACTCATCACGGTCCATAGGGCCGTGGTGAGTGGGCCAAGACTCACCGCGACTCATCACCGGGAGTCGAGGGTTTTCGTGGTGGTTCGCCATAAAATGGCATGGCTGGTTGTGAAACCCCCGCGGACAGCTACAGAAGTATATATAAGGGGAGTAGTAACCCCGAGAACGGTGCAAGCCCATTGGTGACCAAAAACTAGTGAGTAAGCGAGCGAGCCGGAAGCGACCAAGAGTGGGGAGCTGTTCCGGACCGCCAACTAACAAAGGGAATTCCCGCTGGTTCCAAATCGGTGGAGGGTTCTTTGGGAGTTCAAAGGGGGACCGTTATGCCCCGGTGAGCAGCCGGAGCTCCAAGTTGGCCCGGCGGCCAGGTTGGGAGTCAGGCGCGTGCATCAAAGCGAGTAACTATGACTTGAGGGGGAGCTTACCGAAGTGAGGTGCGCGACAGAAGTTGTTTTGCTATGCTATGTGGCAAGACCGAAGTTCCTTTGTTTCCGGCGTGCACGATGTGCAAACTTTCAGTATGTGAACCGTGTTACTCGTCGGATCACGAGAGAACATGAGCAATCTTTGCTCATCACTTAGAACATAGACACTTGAATCTACTTTGCACTCCTCACATCTCTTCACAAAGTATGACAGCAGAATTTTCATCCACATGTTGTCGGGCAGAAGTGAATGGATTTACTTATTCCAAACTCTCAATGTTTGCTTAAAGCCATACATGGACTTTAAAAGCTTGCACACTAAATTCTTTTCTTTTGCGCTCTCAAATCCCACAAGTTGCTGCATATAAACTTCATCCTCCAGTTTTCCATTCTAAAATGCAGACTTAAAATCCATCTTAATGAATCTCTAAGTCCTCTATAACACTACAAGCAAACTATTCATCAGATGATAATCTTTGTGGTACCTTATTATTAACTCGATTGGATTTCTTTCGGAGTATTGTTTCTTCTCCATCACTTTCTTATGGCTAGTCCCGTGATTCACGAAACTCGTCTTCATAGAGTACATCCGAATTTGCTATATGTTCCTCCTCATCACCATTATCATTACCAACATGGATTGTTTTGAGATATTTTTCATACATTTCTTCATCAATTGATTCAAGGTCAATGTTGTTAGGACCGGTGATAGTTTCTTCAAAGAATTATCCTTTTTGGGATTCTGTTTCATTTTTCTCATCATCTAGAAAACCATGTCTTCATGGCTTGTATCTAGGTATGTCCAACATAACCCCAATGTCGAGATCGACATAAATTCATGTTAATGAAGAACGAGTTGTTCTTCATTGAATAAATTAAATTGGTCTCATATTTGGCCATGACGTGTATCTAGGCATTGTACAAAATACCCACAAAGTATTAGTATGAGAAAAATTCATTTCAATGCTACTGAAAATCACTTCTTGTGTGTTCTCATCGAATAATTTGTATGCCTTGAAGTTTGTCTCGAAATATCCTATTATTATGCATTCCATGTTTTTGGATTGAAGCTATTTACTTATTGTTTTATCAGGTTTATGTGCATAAGCGTTACTTCCAAATATCACAATATATTGTCTCACATACGGCTTTCGCCCACTCCACATTAAACCCTCTAGTGTCTTTCCAGAACAGTCATAATCAGATTTTTTGCTCTTAGATACACTATTGTAGATATTGCCTCTACCCAGAAGTTCACATGCATTGTTTTTTAAAATAACATGCTATTTATTGCTTCACAAGAGTTCTGTTCAACCTTTAGTAACTTCATTTTGCTACATATAATAAGTTATTATCTGCTGATTTACAATCCCCCTCCTTTTTCAAAAAGTCCTTAAACTCTTTGGATATAAACTCTTATCCGTTGTCACTTCTTAATGTCTTTAGTTTTTTCTTTGTTTGCTTTTCAGCATAAGCTTGGACTGTTGAAACTTACTAGAAGTTTTCGACTTGTTTTTTATGAAGTAGCAAGAGGTCCTATGTGAGTTATCATTGACGAAGATGACACAATATCTTGTATCTCCAAGTTGAAAGAATGTTTGATAGCCTCCACTCATCATTGTGTAGCAATTGAAAAAGCCTGGTTTGGGTTTTTTATTATTTTACTATTTTATTTCTGTAATAATTCTCTCCCTGCTTTCCCATCAGATACTCCTTACACATATCTGCCATTTTATCTACACAATGTCATTTTTTAGAAGCTGCAAATTCTTGATTGCCTAAATCCTTGCTACGTTGTCCTTAAAACACATCACCTCTAGCATATAAGTATGAGCAAGAAACTAGCCCATGATCCATAGCCTCCACTCCTCTGAGGTTACATAATTTACAACAATTACTTGGGGGCCATATGAATAGAGAAAGGTAAGATGTAGCTGTACAAACACCAAAGGAAAGCATTGTGCCACCATCCAAACATTCTTCTATACCTATTTCCAGTCCTAAGGTAAAATGTCCAAATGATGTCATTTATCACAGCTTTTGAGAGCAACCCCCGCTCGATTTCAACATTTGATGATTCAGTTTAGTCTGTCATGGCTCATGTCATGGTTACATTTCGATGACCCATTTAAACATATATTATAGGTCTCCGTTCTTTTTTTGAAAATCATAAATAGTAAAAATAAAACTATGACTGCTGCAAATAACCATGACACATTTTCATATTATAAACTTTGATACGTGACACTCAATTGTTTTGGCATAAATTCATGAATATTAATACGTCATATAATTGAAACAATGCCTCCATGAAAAATTATTTTGAAGATCTCGTTATTTGGCATTGCAAAGATTAAGTAAAACTAACCATACATTCATGGCACACTATTGAAGTAGTTTGAGCATAATAAACAATGGAATCAAACAATCAATTACCAACAATATAGGAGTAGTCTATATCCCTTGGGTGGAATTATAAGATTAAAAATTTAAAGAGATGAATTATAGCACTTCAAAAACAAATGTGAAGTTTAGAAACAAAATACAATTTAGTACAGTTCTTCACATCGATAGAAAAAATAAAATTATAATAACAAAAAATCGACTGCAAGGATCATTTTTTTTTAAAGTACTTATATTGGTACATTGGATCAAGAGCCATGATCAGTCACAAAATTTCAAAATGACAGATATTGGAGAGGTGAAATACTCCATAGGTGTTTAAGTGGTAGTGAAGCTATAGTACGTGATTGTAGCTATACCATTACTTCAAATACTCCCACTCGGGCAACTTGAAGCTTTCTGAGTCATAAAGGTTAGTACTTGCAAAAAAAGTTTTGCCCAAACAGAGAAGCTGATTACTTGTTCAACATTGCAGTTTAGAATCAGCGCCTCAAAAAATCTTTGATCAGCTAGAATTCAATCTTTAATTCCCTCCCTTGCATGTTTCGTAGCTTGAACTTTTCAAAATTTAGCTTGCCAAGATGGCTAGTCTCGAGTTGTACCCATCATTTGAAAATTTTATGGTTTTATGTAAATGGATGAATCATGTTTATATTTTATTACATATATAAATATTTACTTTTCAAACAATTCCTTACAACACCACGACTATTATAAGAGATTGAGATTCCACCAAAGACACTTTACATCAAAATTCTTCATTCATAAAACAATTTAATTCATCAACTTAGTATGGTTCACAACTTGATCATATTTCGACAAGTGCCCCGTCCATCGCTAAACCAAGAATGTATATATGGGACTATTTAATCATATTGGATTAATCACAAAGCAACATTTATTGTTTCTAAACTATCTACTAGTCACACCATATTAGTCACCATTTTTTCAATATAATAATATTTTATATAATTTTTTGTAATTACCATTGGTGCCCATGCTATTCGTCATTGGGCCTTTGCCGGAATAGTTGTTTTTCTAGAAAAAGAGATCCGACATGCTTTTGGAATTTTTGTGGTGCTATCGCTAATCACGATATTGAAGTACAATTATGATCCAAGTGTGTGAGTAGACTATATTCTCTAGAGATGACTCAAGTGATTCGGAGACTAGTTTTAGTGTAGAGGAGGAATAGGGTGCCATAGTGCCACATCATCATCAGCCCCATCATCATCGTCGTCATTTTTAAGCTGCCAAAAAACATTGAATTTTTAAAATTGTCAGCCACATCATCATCATGCCACATCATCATCATCAATTTTTAAGCTGCCCAAGAGAAGTAAAAAGCAGAAAGCAAAATACTGGTTGAGAGCGTCTTCAAGCTCCATAATAGTGAATTCTACTTCCAAGGGTAACAATAAATCGCCAGGCCTAGACGGCCTACCAGTGGAGTTCTATAAGGCCCTTTGGCCAGCAATAGGGTACGATTATCGTGAGATGGCAAACGCTATCAAGGCCGTCGGTGTCATCCACAAGTTATGACGCAGGGGGTCATCACACTTCTTTTTAAAAAAGGAGACAGGGCCAGCATTGGAGACTACAGGCCAATCACTCTCCTCAATGTTGCCTATAAAATCATTGCGAAATCCCTGGCTCTCGTCTTCAGCCCCTTCTCCCAACAGCCATTAGAACAGGCCAAGCTGGGTTTATCAAGGGTACATATATTCTAGACAATGTTCTCTTGGCGCAAGAGGCTTCCAACTTCGCATCCGCTTTTGGCCAAGCCTTGGCCCTCTGGCTATTGGATTTTGAAAAAGCATTTGACAGAGTGGACTGGTCTTTCCTCACGACAGTACTCCGCAAATCTGGTCTGCCAGAGGGCTTCTGTCAGTGGGTTCACATTTTGCTAAATGGTGCCTCAAGCAGACTGATAGTCAATGGCCACCTCTCCAAACCCTTCCCTCTGCAAAGGTCGATCAGGCAAGGATGCCCTCTAGCCCCATTCCTTTTCCTTTTCATGGCGGATGCATTGGGCTACATGCTAGAAGCCAACCCCATGGTCAAAGGGCTTAAAATCCAAAATCCCAGAACCTGCCAATGCACGGAGGTAAAGGACTCCATGTTCGTCGACGACACCTTCCTTCTGATGGAAGCTTCTCCCTCATCTCTATCTGCTGCAGAAAAAACACTCATGGAATTTTGTGCTGTCTCCGGGTTTAAGGTCAATTGGTCAAAGACCAGAGCCCTTTTGTTGGGAGACACCTCTAGATCTACAATCGGGGTTTTGCCAACCTGGGGGGATCACTTAGGTCTCGTCTGGCTTAAGGATGGTGAGACTACTAAGTTGCTAGGCCATACATTTGGTATCAATATCTTTGAAGAGCAACGATTAGGCCCAACCATCCAAAACCTCAAGAGGCAGCTAGCTTATTGGGGCTCGCGTTATCTTTCCATTACTGGAAGAGCTTTGGCTGCCAACCAAGTCCTTCGAGCAAGTATTTGGTACTTTGCTTCCTGTTGGGTCCCCAACTCCACAACAATCAAGGAGGTTAAGAGGTGCATCAGGAATTTCATATGGGGGGCCACAGACTCTACACAAAACAAGCGACCCCAGGTAGCCTGGCATCAAATCTGCCTTCCGAAGAAGCTGGGGGGGTTGGGAGTGCTTGATCCGGACACCCAAATCAAGGCTCTTTGGGAAAATGGCTCCCAAGATTTCTTGGGCCAAAAGGGGGTTGGTAGAAGCTCATTATTTCATCCTCCTCTCCTCTTCAGACCTCCATCTGGTCAGCTTCCTACTGTTGGATCACCCAGGGCTTCAACCATAAGTCCCCAGGCTCTCCTCTATGGGCTGCATGGACTGCTTCAGGACCTTTCTCAAGAAACAGGAACCGGCTACCTTTCATGAAGTATTGAGGCAAAATCTCTTTCTGAACTCTCACATTCTAGTTGTTGAGGAAATGAGTCAGGTTAAGAGATGGGCAGGATGGGAAGCCAGCGGTGTCTCCACTGTAAAGAACCTTTGGGATACCACACCTGACTCCTTGGAGCAGGCTCTGGGAGCCCGTCACCTGAGGGCTGGAATCTCTTCCATCATTGCCTCCATCTCAGACTCGTGGAAACTGATACTAAGAGATGGACCAGCTCCCCTCTCCCCTCATAGCTGGGTTCTCTCTAATTCCCCTTCTCCTCAAGTCCTCTACCTTACGGAAGCTCTGGACGACCTCATCTCGGGCTATGCCTTCAAGGTGGATGACTTCTCCGGAATTCTTACCCTGTCATCTCTCCAATCCATTACTCTCCCCTCCGCTTCAGCCACTGTTGCCCGGGTCTGTCTTTGGTCAAGCCCATCGAAGATCCTTAATCCCGCTGTCCCTATGGACTCTGCCCTCATTCCATGGCTAAATCGTAACACATTCACACTGATAGGAGGCTCTGACATCCTTGCCATGCAATTAGACCCGGCTGATTGGAAGTGGGCTTTCGGAAACGAACTCTTACCCTTCTTCTCATACACTGCCAATAAAGCATAAAGGGCCTTGCTTGATGCCAAACCATTATCGGACAAATGGAATGGCAGATGGGATCAATAAAACTTCACTGATGAAAACTGGAAATCCATCTGGGGTCTAATCTGGAGAAAATGCAAGCCAGCAAAGATCAGCGTGTTTTTGTGGCAAGTTGCCAATAGGGTTATCAAAGTTGGGCAATTTCTAAACTTTGCGGATGCACTACTCTGTCAATGTTATACCATAGGTAATTGAAACCATGGAGCACTGCCTCTTGCACTGCGTGGCCCCCACCGCCATCTGGCCCTTGGTGCACACATTTTATAGAACTTGGGGACATCTGCCTACCTCTTCTGTGGCTATCTTGCTAAATTATAACCAGACTCGGAAAACTGTGGCATCTAACTGTCCGGTTTTGGAGACCTTGAGAAGCTCTACTCTTTGGTATTTATGGAGATGCTGTTGTGCATGGGCCCTTGGCAATGAAAATACCTCTCCATCGGCCCTCCTTTACCTCTATATTCTTTGATCTTACTGTGGCTGCTAAGAAGGCTTGGGCGAAATTGTGTGCACAGAGGTCGCCAGGAAGCCTGAGTGTTAGCCAACACTCCTCCAGGCCTTCAGAGGGACTTGGGGGAAGGAGGGACTCATTTGTAGTTGCGATTTTGATCTCTCCTGCGCTTGGGCGAATAGACCTCCTTCATGCTGGCAGGGGTTCAGATCCGGCCTCTTCAGGGCGTCCCCGGAGTTTGACGGCTCTGATATTAATTGGAAGCATGTCAGGGCCTCCTCCATGGCAAAGCCGCACTTTCATAGATAGATAGCTCTTCTTGCTTTGAAGGTTGTCATAAGGCTGTTCACACGGGGAACCCATGCATGATAACTTAAAACGGTGTTACTCTCTTTCCAGAACGGAAGACTCTGAAATCATTGTGCCAAATGAAGGCCCGATTGACCAGCAATCAGTGCATGGATCCCCGCACCGGGGTGTTGAATTTCTGCTCATTGCAGGAGCCATGGTCTGGGAGAAGAATCTAAAGAAAAAGAAGGGAGAAGAGTGAGTGAAGGAGAAGGAATTGTGAGGAGGGTGAAATGTGGGAGATTGTTGAACTAGTAGAGGGAGAGAGAGGGGCGTAGAGGAGAGAAGTGGCAAAGACAGCCGGAAGGGTTTTAATTTTTTTTCCTTCAATAATTTTAATAAAGCTCCAAAGAGCTTCATCCCACTTCTCAAAAAAAAAAAAAAAACACAAAACAAAACTGAATTTTGAAAAACGTTATCATCGCCACATCATCATCATCATTTTTAAGCTGCCCTAGAAAAGGAGAAACTGAATTTTTAGAATCGTTTTTGCGAATGTGCTCAAAATATTACTTTATTCCTTTCTTTAGTTTCTTCACTGATTCAATGTAAATGTTACAGCACTTATATATATAAAAGAAAGGGAGTGGATACCCTTGAACTTTATAAAAAGGGTGGACAAGATGTCCCAATAGTACAAGAAGGAAAAAAATACCCTTTGTGAAAGTGCCATAGTTGTGTTGGAGCAAGTGTTTTTTCCTTTTTTCAAAAGACTGGTGGAACACCCGACAAGGCACCAGGATTTGACTGTTAGTGACCAGAGTGACTACTTCAGTCAACAATGTCCAAGAAAATGTAATGGGTTCAATGTAATGGGACGGTTGTATTCAAGCAATATAAAAAATGTGGAAATGGGTTTTTAAAAAATTTAATACAGAACAGGGGATCCACAGGGGAAACGGTTCTTTTGGAAAAGGATAGGACGTTGCAAACATCAAGCCAAAAGATGTTTGCATTTAAGGAAAAACATTTCAGCAATTTCGAGAAAAATAAAAGACAATGATGTGGCACTTTGGACCCTATTCCTCCTCTACGCTAAAACTAGTCTTCTACTTTCGTGTATAGGGTTGCAGTCCCTGAATGCCTCATTGCTCATGAATGAAAATTTTCCCCCTCCTTTACTTTATAATTTAAGGAAAAAAACAAATCGCTTTAACTTGGGCATAAGTACGAGACAACATTCATCCAAAGTTCAGTGACATGCTGAGCTCATCCGCCGTGGTATGGATGTTGGACAGCTCTGTTAGCAAGTTCCAAACTCAAGAAGTAAGTAATGACGAGGCAGCGACGCAGTAAATGTGAATTGGCAAACGAGTGATGGCTAAAAGTAGCAACTTACTAATGCTGGCACCCCGCATTCAAGTTACCGCGCTGTCATCTAGGAAACCCCATCAGGCGTAAGTGCGCGGCCGCTGTTTGGCCGGGCCGATGGAAACGCCCGCGAGCAGAATGTCGGGCCGGGTCAGAGCTGACCCCGGTGATGCGCACGTGCCTTGCTGGCTACAGCCTGGCACCGTGCACAACCGCTTGCAGCCGGTCACCCCTGCGACATTGCGACGAGGTTTAGCGACTGTTGCATAATTGCTAGACGTGTTCATCCATGGATGACAACCTGCGGCCGCCTCATCCTATCATTACCTGGGCACTGCCCCGACTGCCCTAGCCGACGAATGAGATTATTATTTATCGATGGGAACGGATCCCAATACCTGAAAATAATGTGTATGGATGATGTTGGAATCTCACAGAAGTTACTGTTCTAGACGTAAGATTTTTCAATAAAGTCTTGCTGAAAAAGTGGTAAAGGTATGCATAGCTGGGGAGGTGGGGCCCCAGAAGAATTGCAGAGTGGGGGCCTAAAAAATGCCTGCTTGAGCTTCACTAATGGGCACACAAGGGCATTGCATGTTGGTAACAATTACCCAAAAAAATATCCGGAAAGTTGCAACCTAGTAAGTTCATAGTTCATAGTCCCTCTTTCTTCTTTTAAAAAAAAAAAAGGTTCATAGTAATAAGTTAGGGAGTGGAATTTTTTTGTTAGGGATATAAGCGAGACAATCCCGATTCCCAAGGTGAAGAAGGATATGGCTCCAGGGTGTCTCCCATCAAATAAATATAGTGGACAAAAGGTGGAAAGGACAGAGAAGAGAGATGGGCAAAAGTGGGTCAGGGCCGGGATGACCGCCTCGGAATGTTTTCTCGGGAAGGACAGTCACACAACCGGCAACTAAGTTACTGCGACCCGTGCTGGCCGCCGGTCGGGCTTGTCGGGCTCTTCACCCCCTGCAGCCAGTCACCCCGGCGGCTTGCGTCCTTGTTGTCGATGCAGCGACCGGGCGTGGCCGGTCGCCGCGCGGGCCCGCGCGCCCGGTATCTAGGTACGCTTGTCGCGTCCTGCCGCCGCCGGCGACGGGTCAGGCGCGGGGGATGAACCTCGGCTGCAGAAGTCGATGAATGTATGGATTTGATGCATGGATGAATGGATAAGGGTGGGATTTCTCAGTTGGCGAAACCGGGTGCCCCGGTCCGAGGGCAGCGGCGGCGCCCGGTGGACGGGAATCCCCGGCACTGGTCGGGAAGTGACCCGCGCGCGGGAATCCGGGACCGTTGGGCAGCCGCCGGGCGGACCGACGGTCGAGGGGTGTGGCGGCCAGGCTCTGCCGCGCTTCATGTGCCGGCTGCGTGTCTGCGTTTGTGTGTGTCTCTGTGAGAGTACTTACGTTGATGTCAGCGTGTCTGATCAGGTGCGAGGTTGGCTTGCATCTGGGAGCATTCGTCCAGCTGTTTTTTGAATCTCGCAGGGGAAATGGATTGGGAGGATGCCAGGCTAAATGCAGGCTTCATTCAAACTTCGACCCTGATCATTACCCAAATGTTTCTTTTTTGTTTTGTATTTTTGGAATGTCTATGTCCCCTAGTGGCTGATATTTTGGGGTAGTTTATTTAATGATTCCAGTGGGAGGAACAAGGGGGAGTGGGGCCAGCACCAGCTGGCTGTGTCCTGTGTCCCACCTGCGTCCCACTGCGTCCCACCTTTCGGAAAACAGCAAGGAAGCCATCACGCGCACACCCTGCTGCACAGACACAAGCAGAGATGGATGATGTGAGCGCGAGTACGGGGGCGGAGATATGCGATCTGCGAGTAATAAGTGAGGGAGGGGGGCATCGCAGTGAATGCAGTGTGCGGGTGATGATCGCGCGCTTCGCTTTTCAAATGCTTCCCGCGCAGCGACGTACGTCGCAACTGACGGAGCCGGCTGGCTGGCCGTGAGGCGACCGGCTATAGCGGGTGGCGTGCTCCCGGAACGTAGTGTCAAGGGTGTCAGGCACATGCCGCCCTGTCACGGCTACAGGTACGTCTCTCACCGGCTAGCAGGTACGGGGCGACTGGCTATCGGCTGTTAGTCGCGCGTCTAGTGCACGCAGTCCTTGCACGTACGTCTGGCAGGGGCAGGTAGTACCTCCGCTGGAACAGATCGTATGTACTGTGGTATTTGTGTATTTGTACTGGGGATGGATGATATTCTGGTCATACTGGAAATATTCTCGTAACATGCATAGACAGTCGAGAAATGTACGGCTCAATTAATCAATCCATTTTTAAATATTTTTTTAATCTCTTTATCCATATATATTATCTGATGTCCCACAAAAAAATCCCCTGTTTCCTCCAAAACAAGAGGAAAAAAAAAGAAAAAAGAAATGTTCCTGGAAGGTCACTGGCCTCACAAATGGCATATGCAAGCACAAGTAGGTTGAGAAAAAAGAGGAGAAAAGAAAGTAGGGAGTGTGGAGGTAGGGAGAGTCCATTCAAGCATTCATGGCTGCTTTATGGGCGGGACAATGATTCAGTCATTCAGGCCCTACACTCAGGCACCAGTCCTGTTGGACAGGTCCCATCGGACGGCAAGCCAACAAAGATTACCGTACGCTATCAGAGATTTCAATTTTTTCGAATTCGGCACTTCCGCGTATATAGTATTTCTGAAATTTGGATATTGCTACGGCTGCTCCGTCTCCTCCTCCTCGCATCTGGCTTTGCTCTCGCAATAATCTTTTTACTGTACATACCCAAGATCACGGAAAGGATTAATGGGTGTAGCTTTCAGCAGAGACCCTTGTTATTGATGCTTTACATCCTTGCAGCGAGATCCTTGCGACTGCCAGGACCCTTAATTAACAAGAAGGCACAGGCACGTCATCTCAGATTCAATTCATTTCCTATTTTGTCTACAACCTTATGAATTTGGATAGGAGAGTAGCTGCGGAGACTCTTAGCAACCTTGGAATTTATGCATTGCAGTTTGCAAACGTTTTAGTTGTACGACGTTAGCAGCATTGGCTAGTTAATTTGCTCGGTGGAATGTCGAAACAGACTTCAGATGACATTACAGCTTGCAGGCTTTTCTGACTCCATGCGTTCGACAGCCTGGTCATGTCAAGCCTGCAATTTCTGAACCCGGACTGTAATCCAGGTTTGGTTTTCTTTGGCAAGCTTTTGCTTCAAACTGCCATTCAAACCTCCAGAGCAGGATCATCAAATCGTTCTGTAGAGGTGCCATCCCAAGCTTGCATCCGCAGGTGAAAGTGATTTGGAAATTAAGCGATGCTGGAATGACATCAGAGTTTTGGTAGAAGATTAAAATTCTTTCAATGCGAAGCGTTTAGCCTCTCGCTATGGTAGAAGTCCTCTTCTTCTCCTGTGGGCGATTAAGGATTCACGGTTCCGGTGTAAAGACAGGATTCCACCTTTGCATACCTCTCTGGATTTGAACGAGGGCGGGTACATATAATCCATAACATATAAGTAGGTATGAACATAAATCTGATCCAATAATCTTCGTAGGTCTTGCTGGTTAGGACCACCACCTCCTCAAGCGAGGGGCAAACAGATGCAGACTCGGGCATCCGGCAGGCCCTGTTCCTAAACTCTGTTTCGGAATCCCCGAAAACAATTCATACTAAATTCGGCTAAGTCTATAAAGTTTCCCAGATCCGTCTTCTCGTACACTGAATAACATGAAACTCAGCTTTCGTTTACACAAATGCTAATTCATCCATCGAAGGTTCAGCGTCAAACTTTTTCGGGATCCATCTACGTGGCTTTGACCAAACAACGTGTGTTCAGCAACGTGATTTCGGCCGAGCTCCATGCTGCCCTACATATCCAACATGCCATGCAAGCATGTTCTACATTCGCACTGTGCACCGGACCCCACTAGTTATCGTGCGATGACCCACAAAACCGACAGTGCTACACAATCCTAGCGACTTAATCCTAAACAACATGATGGGCTAGTTTAGTTAGTTGATATCCACTTGCTTTCTCCGCACTCTAGCAGACAGCTACATCATAGTCGCGCCGTTATAGCAACAGTCCAGCCTCCGAGGGAATTTCTCGGCCTACGCAGCGTGATGCACAAACCTGCCCTGTCGTGGGCCCAACGCATAATCTCGTTGAATTTCTCTTCTCGCTCGTGAGTTCTAGAAGTTCTCGCACTCAACCAATTCTTTTCCTCTTTTCTTTGAAACCAAATCGATCATAATTCAGTTGTCAGTCGTCCCTTGTTTTGGATGAATGTCGTGGAATTAAATTGGCAAGCAGTGCATCAAGGCTCCATAAATGGCAACAGTGAAGATGAAACTCGAATAGTAGAAAGTGAGGCCAAACTTACGCAGGCTGCTCATAACTAATCTGTCCACGCTTTTGGGAGGCCTGCCAGACAGCCATCAATGCTGCTGCACAGCCCCACCCAGCCTAGCAACCAGGAACCAGTCCTCCTTGACTTTTCTATTTATCCAGATTTTTCAAAATAACTTAGTGTTTTTTTATGAATTACCTCAATTAAGGTAGTTCCTCTCTTTGCTAGTCCTGATGGTAGTAAGAGAAATAGGTATAGGATACGGAGTACGTCGATGGATATTTACTAGTGAAGAGTGAGTTACTAGTTACTAGCTACTGGCACGATCAGCCGACCCTCTTCCCCCTCGCCTCCCCCTTCTTTCTCTTCCTGGCGACCACGCTCGTTCTCCCTCATTTCTCTTCTCCGTTGCGAGTGCCATATCAGGGCTTACAAGTGTGCTCGATCTCGTCCTGTTGTATCAATTTTTCCTTCTCAGAGTATTAAGGCATAGTTTGTCATTTCTTCGTTCTCAATCTGTGCTTGTTTGTGTCAAATTCGTTCGGAGACCTTCTTTTGTGCTGCGAAGGTAAAATTTCATGCCTGTTTATACGTGTGATATCTTTATCAATATTCGTCTTTTCGTCGCTCTCTTTACTCCCTTCGTTTCCCCTGTTTTGTTCATTTTTCTGTCCTCCTGTTTCTCTGGCGCGGCTGGCCATGTCTCTCTCGCTTCTTCCTTTTTTGTTTCCACTCTGTGATGGCTTGTCCAGTAAAGGGAAGCCTTTCGTAGTCTTCTTGCATTTTTTTTACGGGTACGGTGTTTGTTATGCTCTACAACTTTTAGTCTGTATCCCTCTCTTTGGTCTTGTTGCATTTTTATAGTGCGGTATGCCCGTGGTGTATAATCCCCTGGCAGGCCTCGGATGTTCGGGTTCCTTTTATGACCTTCACATCCTTGTCTTTCTATCCGCTTGCGGTTCAATATTGCGGTTCAATGTTGAGTTTTTTCTGAGTTCGCTATTTTTCTGTGTTTTGGTCATATCTTCTTCGTTCTTGCAATTGTACTCTCGTCTTCTGGTGTGACTCTGTTGTATTTCTGGACGTTTCTTCGTTCTTAGGGGAAGTCATGGACCAGTTGCAATCCTTTTTTAACATTCCTCGGTATGTAGGTGTGACGTTGAGATTTGTCTAATTTCTTGAAGGCTTTTCAAAGTTTTCATCTGATCCTTGCCCTCCCGGTGTCACTTTCTACCTTCCTTCTGTGTCAATTCTCCTATCAATTGACCTGCTTCATGGAGGTGGTCTTTTCCAAGACTGACACTATTCGGTGTGGATTGATGTTACAGATTGCTGCTGTAAAGAGGTGCTTGCTTCATCTAAATTTGAATCACAGCTCGTCAAAACTTCTCAGTTGGTAGCCTCTCGTATGTGAAACGTTCTCACTTGGAAGTTTGGATCACGTTTTGAGGAGGGAATACTTTGCAGTTTCGTTCCTTGGTGGAAGGATCATATGTCGGTATATGCAATTAGCTCATTGGTACTCTGAAGATGTTCTGGAGTGCGGGGGTCTGATTGGATATGAAACGACCTTTCAAAGTCTCCTTCAGAGAACCTATTCTCTGGAAGCTGGCGGGGCGGAACTTCGAGAAAGAGGGACTTCTGGATTTCCTTAGGATAGGGAGGTAGAGCGCCTTATCTGAAAAGGGGTTATAAACTTTTTAAAGACTACGTGTGTGTGTGGGGAGACCACGATCCAGAGGTTTATGATCACCAGTCTGAACTATTTCGGTGATGTTTGGTTCACCTTTGGATCCAGTGAATATAGCGAGGTGGTAGCTTGATCTTGCACTCTTCCCTGAGATAAGGCCTCTGCACCAGGTTATAGATCTTCAGCATATTAGCAGGTTTGCGTCGTGGTTGATTGTTCTTGAAAAGAAACGATCTTGTTGGTCATATGATGCACGGCAAAATTCACGACTGTATGAGGGTCTAAATGAATATAACAGCAGCTGAAGCTTGGGAGCTCTCAGCCTTTGCCCCTTCCACGCTCCACCGTCGCAGCTGGTGTTTCCAGGTTTTCTTCAGCAAGTTTCTGGCACTGCTCACCCTCCCTATCTCTCTCAACTGTCTCATTGGTCTATCAACTCAGCACCGCTGGCGAGCTCATACTCTCTTTGGCAGTTTGGGGAAGGAGTTGAGGGCTGGGCTGGGGGAACTGGGGACCAAAACTGGGCAACCACCCCCACTGCCTCCTCCCTATCTTACTACGATCATCATCAACAAGGGATTTTGGAGAGGCGGCCAGGCCAGCAGGCAGATTCGAAATCAGCACCGGGGGTTGATTTTAAACGAAGTGTTGGGGAGGGTCGTCTGGCTCCAAAGCAAGCAGTTGGAGCAGAGCGTAAGCAACCTTCTGGGGAGCTGAAGACAGCCACAACTCCAATGACAGGAGTGTTCAATGGGAACACACCATTCCAACTCACCAGCAGCCATGATAAGCGGTTCAAGTCACTTCCCCCGGCAGAGATGCTCCCCAGACACGAGACGTTGGGAGGCTACATATTTGTATGCAACAACGACACCATGCAGGAAGATCTGAAGCGCCAGCTTTTCGGTATGTGCTTTCACTTCTAACAAGTTTCTGCGGTGGTTGTGCTCAGGATTGGGAAAAGAGGTAACATTTGAAAGGGGCTTAAGAAGGGCAGGGGATGACCCGCAACACAATGTGTGATGAAGAGGGATAAATGATGTGTGTGTGGTTGAGTGAAGGGTGCAATGTGCTGACTCCTGAATGAGCTGAGGAAGTGTGGAAAGCTGGCTGTAATGACTGGAATGTAGAAGAATGATGCTGTTTGAGCTGTGATTTGTTTTTCCTTCCATGCTTTGGAATTGTGTTTTTTTAAGCATGCGGATGCTGAGTGACACCTTGACAGGAGACTCATCTGTGATCTGTTCAAGAATGTGGTTAGAGCTGCTCTTTATACATGAGAGCTAGCAGATCTTGCTAGCACATTAGTCTGGTTGTACAGATCAGAGGCTTTCTAGTGGATGGACTTGTATAGTGGACATATCATGATGTAGAAATCTTTTAGACCCTTCAGCTCACTTCCCTCAGAAATAGTGTAGACAGCTTCCTTATCACAAGGTGATGGGACCTGAGGAGCTGTCTTTCAAAATCTTGTGTACAGTGCAAGCAATGTTGTGAAGTTGGGAAAGCTTCTCTTCCTCCAAGGGTTGCACAGCACGCAAACCGTAAACCTGCTATTTGCAATTTGCAATTTGTGGTTATGTGTTGAGCCAAACACAGTTCAGCACAGGTTGGATTTGTATTGCACCCTGCCGCATTTGCTATTTTTCTTGAAGTTTAGTAAAAGATTTGATAGATTAGTTCATGAAAGACCATTGAAACATGCTGCAACTACTATTTTCTGATTTTATCGAGAGCCATTTCTACATTTTTTCTTAACACATGCCAATCTGAGATATGTGGTTGTACATGCTGCTTCAGTAGTCAACACTAAGGAAGTCTTTTGTCTAATTGAGTTAAAGCTCTGCCACTTCAGCAGTTTTGGGGAAGGGAAACTATTTTTCACCTCTTTGATGTATGGCTCAGGATTCCATATTGCCTGCAGGCTATGAATGAATGGAATGCCTTGCTTTTATGTTTGCATAGTTGATCATCCTTTGCAGAAAATGAGGGAAATAGGAGGAAATGACAGTCAAGACCCAGAATACATGGCATACAAACTTGAATTCTATTGGTTGATTAATGTCATAACAAGAGTATCAATCCTTCTTGACTTGCCTGTGCATGTCAGAACTTGAGTTTTACAGTACAACCCCAGCATTATGCATGTGGAGTTGATGTTTCTTTGCTCCTGGTGAGTGCAGGTTTACCACAGAGGTATCGGGATTCTGTCCGTGCAATTCAGCCGGGCCTTCCTCTCTTTCTGTACAACTATACTACCCACCAGCTTCATGGCATTTTTGAGGTAGGCAGAGGCTGCAACTGCTTAACCCCATTGTAGCTCTTGCTCATGTCTCACATGTCACAGGGCTGATTGAACGCTTGGACCAGGGAGTTTCCTTACACTTGTGGTCCGTTGGATGGACATACAAACCATTTGTTTTTCACTTGGCTGGAGTCGGTGGAAAGTTAAATTTCACCTAGGGCTGATAGATTGAGAATCCTTTCAAGCATTGTTTTGTATAGTCCTTCAATCCCTGTGAGTATCGAGGATATGTAGTGAGATAGACAGGATGCTAGCACGGAGGCTAGCTAAAAGCACAGCCTTATGGAATGTTTTTAATCAGACGAGGGCATTCATTCATTCTTCATCACTGCAAATTGCAAAATACAAAATAGATAAACCTCAGGTCCAATGTGTTAACGTGGTTGCAGGCTTCGAGTTTTGGTGGTTCTAACATAGATCCAACAGCTTGGGAAGACAAAAAATGTCGTGGTGAATCAAGATTCCCAGCACAGGTTTTTCTCATTTCCTGCGTTGCTGATGCCCATGCCCTTTTGCGGAGGGTTGTGTCGTAATATATACTGTGGCTCATCTGAGGGTCCTGAACAAAAGCAGACCTTTCAAAGCTTATTATAGAGGTCTGACAGCAAATGTCATGAGTTGCATTATATATCATGTCCAAGCCAAGCACTCTACTTTATACTCCTTAGAGGGTGTGCCAGAATGAGGATGAGAATGAGAGGCTGCTTTGAACGACTGGCTTCTAGCAAACAGTGTGCAGTATGTTAGTTCTATATTAGACTTTAAGGTGTAATTATCAGTTCAGAAGTGTTGAGTGAGTCTGTTGGTGATGGTGCCTGCGAATTCTAAGCCATCTGCTTCATTTGTTAGTAAGATTGCTTGTTTGCATTGTGGTGGGCAGGTACGAATCCGTATACGTAAACAGTGCAAGCCTTTGGAGGAGGACTCGTTCAGGCCTGTGCTGCATCACTATGATGGGCCCAAGTTCCGTCTCCAGCTGTCTGTCCCAGAGGTATCTTCTTACTTTCTATGTTGTAGGTGCTTGGCTGTCTTTGCTCTATTTTGTTTGACAAGCTCCTCGGCTTCATGTGGATGTTGGTAAAGTCCCTTGGTAAAGTCCCTTTTTCCTTCTTTTTTTGTCTCTCCCTTCTGGGTGGGCTCAATCCCAGAGCCATCTCACAGAGGGTGTGCTGCTGCCACTGCTGGCAGGGAATGGTCAATTGTAGCCATCTGGGTGTGCATGTAATGAATTATCTCTCTTGGTTGGGATAGAACTATGCAGTTTGATTAGGGTTTAGGGAAACTTAATTTGCCGAGGTTTGCCAGAAATTTGCATGTTATTTTGTGAAAATTGGTACTGAGGCCTACGGCTGATTCGTTTGTGTCCATACAGACACTGGAGCTGTTGGATCTTTTCGCAGAGAATGGTCCTCCCTAAAGATAATGGCTTTAACTTTGTTGTCGGTGCTTGCCGCCGGGGGCATTACTGCTGGAGGTGTGTTTCCTTCTGGGAGTTTCACTTTGTAGGAACTGAAGGTTTTCATACAGTTTATTTATAAATGGGTAGGACGGAAAGAAAGTACAAGGGCGCACTTTAACCAGCCTTTTTAGAGAAGCTATGACAAGGTGAAGGAAGTTACCAAGAGGAAGGGGTGGACTGAATAGAAAGAGAGTCAGTCCTATGGCCCTTTATGGCCCTTGCTCTCCCAAGGTTGCCTCACATCCTCTCTTTGGTTGTAGAACAGACCATTAGCTAAGAGGGGTCCTGCTGCTAAATTTCTGCAGATCTCCATTTTGATCAGGTAAGCTTCTTATTCAAGACAAGAAAAGTCTATCTGTTTTGTATAAAATCCCATCTAAAAGGGAGGAGAATAGTACTGGCAGACTCCACAAGTTGTAGTTTTGATGAATAGTGTCTGCTGGAGCATTTATGGAAACTACCCACCATTTTAGAGGTAGAGACAGATTGAAACCGATTGGCTTGTTGCTGATACCATCCTGTGCATCCCTCAAAGCAGAGGGGGTGTGCACCACCATTGACAAAAGTGTCATGTTCATAATAAAAATAATGTTGAATGATCCACTTGTTTGGTGCCATATTGCCCATATGCTTGTAGATTGCATTACTGAGTAAATTCGCTTCTTTATTGAAATCCCAGCACCCTCTTTTCAACAGACGTTCGGCTTTGTTGGTAAAAAGGGGGGGTGGGGGGGTTTATCGATTGTTTGTACAGGCTAACCTTCAGTCCAAGTATAGTTTCTATATACTCACATATAAGTCCTTATAGTTTATACACTCAGTTGCTTGTCTTTTTCGTGTGTGTGACTAATAAGTATTCATCTGTCTCTCTGTTGTTCTTTCCAAGGTTTGTCATCTGGTTCTTGTTATTGCAATTATTAGACTTCCTCCATTCTGTGCGTACTTAGTTCTTTACTCGCTGCGTTAGTTATTGTCTTCGTGCAGACTTTAGTGTACAGTTGTGAGCAGCTTTAACATGCTATCATGTTGACATACATGATAGCAGTTGTGCATTGAAGAGATTGACGACATTACATATTCATCTGTCATGGACACTGTTCTGTGTCTACTGTTCGTCGTCTTAAATGCAACTTCGCCTAAAAATAGTACTATTGTTGCTACTTTCTGCAAGTATTACAAGTACTGCCATTTTGCTTATGCAAAACTCACTAGACTAAATATTATTATACAAAGATACAAAGAATAGCCTCAATGTTAAAATTGAATTGTTTTGCCATCAATATTTTTCCCTTCAATAATTGTCAATTGAGAAGGATCCTCGATCGTTAGGTAAATGGAATTTTAGTACTTTGTCCGAAACCCTAGCTACGAATCCGCTCAGTGGCGTGATGCTGCGGTGTAGTAGAACACTCCCACCTCCAGAGTCCCTCTCTGTTGTGAACATCGTCTACTACGTGGGGAATTTTCTCACTTCCTCCATCACGAGTCTCTCTTTACTTTCTCACTCTACTGCCACTTCGATGGGAGTTGTCTTTGGGTTCTGCTTGACTTTGGGCATCACCACATTTAGCACGCCATGTTTTATCTCCGCTTTGATTTGATCCACCAGGACGTGATCGGGGAGAGTCATTCGAGTGTTGTAACTCCCATAACTCCGGCGGCGAACCCATTTCTCATTATCGCTCTTGTCGGCGGTATGCTCGCCGCTGATGACTAGGGTTCCATCGTCCACAGTTACTTTCACCTGCACAAATTTCATATCGATATTCAAACAGAGTTGATGTCGCGTCCATGGCAAAGATTGCCATCGTGTGCAACTGTTGGATTGCTAACTAGTTCGCAGAAGTGATACAAGATGCAGAACCGATCAAGAATGCGTTCTGTCAGAGTGCCATTAGTCATTTGACCTTCCCTTGGACATTGTACTCCACCATCTAAATGTTAAATAATTACCTTCCATGTATAAGTACACGAATTCTATCTGTGCACTATTTTTCAGCAGCTGACGAGATGTATAGCTTTCCCAGAGTTATACCTCCTCCTTGGTAAGGCCCGGCATGTCCACCCTCAGTCTGAAGGCTTCTTCATCCTCCACGACGTCCCAAGGCGTGCGCCAAGCCGAAGGTGTGGTCTTCTGTGTGGCGCGTGATGGAGTGGAATAGAAAGAATCGTCAAAGAAACGGTCGACCGCGTTCATCATCTGCGGAAGACTCCTCGAGGAAAAGAAAGGATCCCACAGATCTAACAGCCAAGTCACATTGTTCCCGGAAAGAAAAAGGTCAGTTGTGTCCATGTCAAATATTGCAAGCATTTCTTTGTCAACAGACATAGTGAGCATGTAACGTCCATAGAAAGGAAAGCAGTAGAACAGAATTCGCTTTATGTTCTCGTTTAAGCCCTCCAGTCTACAAAGAATTAGTTCCTACTCTTTCAAGAAAAACGAAGTGAAATTCACAAACATACCAAGAAAGCTCCTCATCGGTTCGCCCTCAGGTCTAGCTCTTCCAAACCTTCCCCTTGAGCGATTCACGGGCACATCGGATTTACTCTGATCAATGCTACTGTCTGAGTCTTCAGGAACAGTCTCCCGCGCAGCAGAGGTCGCCAATGGACGCTGGAACTCCTTCGGACGAAGAGCGCTAAAATACTTTCCATTTCCTGTAAAATTCTCTTTCAGGCTGACGAGGGAGGCCTTCCGAGATGAAAGCTTAGCTGCGGCAGTGCGAGTGGCCATCACAGAGGAAACTGCGAGCATCAAAGCAGGAGTTCACTATGTCAGTTCCTCTCCTTCTGGCGGCAAGGTCACAAGGCAATGCGAGAAGACAACTAGAGAGTGTGAAAGATTGTGAGAAGCAAGTACCCCCAGTCAGAGGAAGTGCCAGACAAGATTCTTTCATCGTCAGAATAAAATCCACCGCAACGTCAGAGCAGTCTAACAAGAAACATATTGCATGTAAAAGCCAGAGAAGCAATGACTCTATCAGGGAACAGAGATGAGTAAATTTCTTAAACCCAAAACCCTTGTGGGGTAACCCAGACTGCTTCTACAAGGCTGCTGGACGGCCTTGCACAAACTCTCAAATAGAACCGAGGTACCGGTCACACTCAAGCAAGCCTTATACTTCAACCAAACATGGTGAATGCCAGGGAAAGCACAGAGAGGGACGAGAATATCTTCCCACATGTCACAACTACCAAAGAGAGAGAAAAGGCTGGAATTAACTACTAGAAAATAACCCGGAGAAACTGCGAAACCAAGAGCGCTCACCTCAAGTATCAGCGGGGACGAAAGATGACACCAAGAGGATAATTTTGAAAACGTAGCAGCAGGTGAGACAGCGGCACTTCAAATGCGAGATGGAGCGTAGAGCTGAACGGTGAAGACATCGCAGTAGCACAGTCTGTTTTAAGACGAGCAGATGCTGTGGAAGCTTCCAGAGCGCTCTACAGCGGAGCTTCTAGACTCTACTAGTTGTTGTGCACGACGAGGGAGACGACCACCCTTCCTTTTCTTAAACCCCCTTTAACATTTGGCACCTGTTACGTGTCACCACATATGTTGTGTGTATTGAATTAGAGTTTATGAGACGTCGATTACCTCATATCTAACGACCCAGATATGTGCTGACGGTCCAGATGAAGATACGTCACGCGGCATATTTCTATTGGCCCTTTCCTGTACATTTATGATATGCAAATTACAATGAGGCTTATTTTTTCAACTCTTTTTTGTCGGGAAAGGGGAAAAGACCCCACTGAAATGCAGGAAACTGAATGATCTTACTAGTAAGTTATGATACTCATTATTCTAATTTTTCCCTTCAATAATTTCAATAAAATTAGCAGGGCCACTGTCCCCTGTTCAGGTAATATATATATAGGCAAGTGATATATGAGGCCCGGGAGTTGAATGCTCCCTCAGCGGGCCTGCCTGCGTGGCCCCACCCCAACCCTCCGTCCTCCCCCCCCCCCCAAAGCCGCGGCCCGTGGTCGCCGCGCTAGGCGACCCCCTCCCGCTCCACCCGCCGCCGCCGCCCCCGCGCCGGGTCCACGGCTCGCGAAAGTACTGTCAGACATTGAACTCCGTGCGACTGTATTTCACGCATCATCATGCATGCCCCCATGAATGCATGTGCATTAATCGCATCATGACTTTGTTATCATACAGTCGTGTATGTGTTCACATGCCTCCTCATACAGTCATATTGGAAACCTGCCATTTGAAATTTGAACCAGCCCTAGAGCATAGAGACACATCTTGGAGACCATGAACATTCAAATTCAAAATTTGAAAGAGCATTGGTTGTACCTGCAATACGAATGGACGTCATTTAGCGGATGTTTGTTTTCATCCAGATGATTGACCACCTGTCCCCAGCGTCTTCGTCCCCTCATTCTCTGTCTCCGAAATTGGGGACTCGCCAGTGTGTCACGATTTTTCACACAGTGCGTTGTGCTTCCTGTGTGTGCTTCGACTTGCTTCCCGAGAGACATGTCTGGAAATGAGAGAACTGAAGAGTTTCTCCCTCCTGCTGTAACCCATGTTAAGCTTATGTCCATTCTTCGAAGCCAGGTGCAGTCTCCGGCCCCAAGTGCTTATGATCACACAGTGTTACAATGGCGTCACCAATGGCATGGAATCCCTGACGGAAAGGACAATGTTGAAGTGGCCTACATTCCATGGAGTCGTGTCAATGATTTCATCACTGGGGAGTCATCCCGTGCCGATGGACCGTGCACTTTCCACAAACATCGCCAAAGAGGTTGTGCACATGGATCCCTCCTTGCTCCACGCACCAACAGCGCCATTAGTATTACAAGGTACAACATCAAAGGAAACAGTTAAAGGACTGATTTGGGGGAAACACTTTTGAGTGGACTGTGAAGGGTATTGCTATTGTGGTGTTGACGATGTTGTTGAAGGAGGTGAAGCACAACCTAGAGAAAAACGTATACAATCATGTTTATCACCTTGTTCACATTTCCCTTACACGATTCAGGGTTGGCTGCACGTCCCTTTCACAAACCTGCATCTCACAACCTGGTATTCGAATGCAAGCATGCATTTCTGCCCTTACAAATTTGCTGGAAGTATTGTTTCCTCACACTGTTTCTAGTAACAGTCATGTGTAGGGTCCAACGAGTGTTTTTGGCAACAATTTCCTCACTCAGTGCATTCATGGATGGCTGCACGACCCAGTGATAAATCTACATCTAAGAACATGGGGTTCTCATACAACTATACATCAATTTTTATTGTACTTTGATACGAGTACTGTTTTCCTCAAGTGTTTAGGGTAACAGTCATGTTTACGTTTGAAGCATTGTTTGGAGTTGGTTGTTTCTTGTGTCTATATACGGTACCACTAACCGAGTTCCATGGCGCCCCCTTCTTCCACGAGGTTCATGCGGTCCCCCTTGAATTATATCAATAATGCAATGTGTTTTATGTTGTAGGTACCACAGGTCATTCGGGCCAAAGGATAAAACATGTATCGTCTTGGAGGTTACATCCGCCATGGCAGCCAAGAAGTGGAAACCACGTCCTCCGAAGAAAAAGGGGAGAAAGGCAAGAGTGGTCACATCCGCCAAGGAGCAAAAACCAAAAGTGTCCAGGACGTCCAAAACAAAATGTAGTGAAGGCAGGGCAGTTGCAGGGGTGAGTGGACCAAAAACGGCAGATCCTGCTCTATGAAAGTCCAGGACCAAAAACCAATTTTGATGATACTATCCCAAAATATTTTTTTAGTGATAGATAATGGTATACTGAACATATTTAGTAAAGAGTCCTATCCCAAATATTAAAGATATAATTCATTAAATATTTTAGTCTATTATTTAGAGAAATTATGAAAAACTAAAAATTAGAGTTTATATATATATATATATATATATATATATATATATATATATATATATATATATGACACCTAGCCATTGAAGATTATAGGTTTTTATACTTCTAAAAAAAAATGACACCCAAAATCCAAAAAACAAGATGAGCTATGGACTTTTCATAAAACGCCTATTGTTTTACATATATTAGTCCATATGAGTCAAATGACAAATGACTTTGCCACTTCAAATCCATACCTATGATATGGACCAAAATGGCCACTTTATGTCCAAATTTCAATGGAATTCACTAATGGCACATAGGAGAACTTGAGTCCATTGTAATTTCATTCATTGCGGTAACAGTCCACAATGACGATGTTCAAAAGTCCATAGCGGAGTCATTTCTTATCGGATTCATGATTGGAGCGTTGTTATGGGTGTGTATAGAAGCTAGGAATCCAATAACATATATATTTTCTGGTTTTAATGAGTTAATTCAATTTCAATTGATGACACCATCAATTGCAGTCATCTAAAACTGTACTGATAACGTCCATTTTGGTCCAGTCAACCCTGCATTCACCCGGCATCAAGAGGGGATGTGTATGTCGATTTGCAGTGAAGCAATGCTATTTGAACCCTGACATTGCAGAGGTCGTCTACTACGGGAAGAGACACATTAATCGGGATGGAGACATATGCCATGGGCCAGCACATGTTTCCGGTCGGGTTGCTTTAGCCCCCCACATCAGCGAAAAAATGAAATCATGGGTATTGCATAACTTGTGCCTCGGACTAAGCATTAACAAAATCATGGCGAAGCACATGCAGCGGATGAAGGAGACTATGGAAAGTGGGTTGGAGGCAGATCATGACACATTCCTCCTGTCCTGGGACATTCGCAACATTGCCAACAAGTGTGATGAGGAAACATTTAAAAAACACCCAAATGATGCTCGTAGTGTGCGGATGTGGGTGGAAGCAAACCCTGAAAGTGTTTTCTACTACCAGGAAAAGTCCAACCACCCTGCCTGGTCTTCTAATAACCGAAAACTCGACCTTCCATTTGTCTTGGGCATACAGACACAATGGGAGAAAAAATAGATGGTGATTCACGGTCATTCTCGAATTGTGGCATGCGATGCAACATTCGGGACAAACGAGAAAAATGCGTGTTCCATGTTCACGAACTGTCTGCCCACATTCCACAAACTATTATGTACATGAACAGAACTCGTAACCCCCTCCTTCCTCTATATTCCTAATGTTTTATGGTGCATGCTTGTGATTGTAGTATCTTTTGTACACCATGATGGTGTTTGATGAGTGGCTGAATGGTATTCCAGTCACATACATAATCACGGCCAGGTGCAAAGCCACTGATCTGCGACCTTGGATGGAGGCACTAAATGGAGAAATGAAAGCCTGCAAGGCCGATTGGCGACCCAATGCCTTCATTGTGGACGACGCGGATGCGGAAATCGCTGCTATCAGGTAACTCCACCAAAGACATTGTTGTAGCTCTTACATGGGTTTAGTATACACATGTGTTATAGTCATTCAATCTCACAGGAAACAGCTCTGTGTGGGGGGATTATGCAATTTACTTGTGCTTGTGGCATGTTCGGCGAGCCTGGCAAAAGAATGTGGTCTCCAAGATCCGAGATGCAGAAGTTCGTGCCGCTGTGTTACAGGATCTTGCAAACTTGATCATGTACGACAGAAAAGGCACGTCCGGGGATGTAGGTGAGGCATGGGCAGTATACCAAATCATCTCCTTGCGGGAGAAGTACCCTAACGAGACTGTATTCTACGACTACATGGACACCGAGTGGCTTCCGAAAGCCAAAATGTGGATGAAATGTTCTAGAAACATTCCCCATGCCTCTCAAGATACTAATGCTGCCATTGAAGCTTATCATGGGAACCTTAAAGCGCAATTGAAGTGCACCAAAAATGTCTTGACTAGCAGGAGGGTGGATTGGCTCATCTCTGAACTCACTGGTGATGTCCTAACCCATTACTAGTACACGTCTCATGCAAAAGCATATGGATTTGTCCGAAACAAACGGCTGGAGGGGTTTGTGTGCAGTTCTATATTGCTTGCCAAGCACATTCCAGATGCCAACGTCCGGCTGCCACATATCCCCGGTGGCCCCGCAACAGTTCAATGCCCCCGTGATTTGGGTACGACATTCACAATCCACAAACCCGAATCACAGTGGGCTTCCTGTGATTGCCCTTGGGCCCAAAAGGGCAATTTGTGCGCACACCAGGTGAAGGTTTTGAAGATGATCCACCCTCATCTCTAGGATGGGCTGATTGCAAAGTTTTGTGGAACTCTCATGGGCACATGTAAAGGTGGCCAAAAACAATTGAACACACATCCAAATTGATCTCCTCCAAAAAAATTTGAGATTTTTGATAAATGGAAAAATTGAGCTTTACCTCAAAAATTGTGTTATCTTCCTAATTCCTCAATTGAGTGAATTTGTCCCTTATTTGTAAGACCTCCAAAACAATTTCTTTACAATGTTCAATAGACATTGCATTATCTTGCTCAAAACTTACTTTATCAAATAAGAATGTGGCAACGTGATCATCAACAAATTCCACCTTCATGTGTAAGAGTTGATTTTCTTGTTACAAAATCTCACTATCCAGTAATGATTTCTCCTTCTCCATTGTTGTTCTATCTGACTTTGCTTTCAAGGTCAAAATCTCACTCTGAAAATGCTCCTCATTTATTTGCCACAAAGCTTCGGCTTCAAAATCTTTAGCCCGGATCTCTTCTAAATTTGTCGTTTGAGCCAAATTCAATTGAACAACCAAATCTTGATTCCTTCCCTTCAAGTCTTTGAGTTTGGCCTTCGAATGCAAAATATCATGTTTTGAATAACACATTTGATGTACTAGATCTATTTCAAGTGATGTCATATGGGAATTTGACTCCACATACTGCAAAAGATTTGAGTTTTTCTCTTGCAACCTATTTATTTCATTACGATGAACAAAATTCTCGTCTGGAATTTTCTGAATCACATTGTGAAAGTTCAAATAACAATTATAAATATATGCTGCCCTAGGGGTTGTAGGGAAAAATTCCTTCATCTCAAATTGGTATGTAGTTGCTTAACATCTAAGAAAGTTGAAAAATTGAAAAAACAGCTTTAAAAACAAAATCAATAACACAAAACTTCACATACTATAATTTTAATCGAATTGAAAACACTCATCCCATATCACTTTCTTCATAATTCTCCCCGGTAGCGAGCCAAATGTTGAATAGCTTATGCAATTCCACCACCATCGAGAAAATGATGCAGAGACAACTTAACTTATAATGTTCATAACGTATAACATTCCAGACAAGAACTATGTACAAAGATGACGCAGATGCATTACCTTGTGGAGGAAGGGTGCTCACCTCCTCATTCCTACGTTAAACAACACTTCAGATGGCCAAGGACTCGCAGGAGACCAATCCATGTTTCTACACCAACAAAGTCAATGATAAGCTAAAGTGGACGCCATAGAATCTACCAAACTCATCCCAACCCTAAAATAGAAAACAACAAATTGTGATTTGAAGTTCTAATCTGTGTGATTTAAGCATGTTACAATGGAAGGCTGAATATCGTAAATGTATTTTAATTGTGATGCAGTGGAAGTTTAGGCCATGATGGTTTTGATGTGACTATGACCAGACTATGATTAGGGTGGCTAGAGTGGAGAGTAGAAAACCAACCCAGCCAACATGAAGTGGAGTAATTTGCAATTGGAGTGTATCTGTTTTATTTTTGAATGAATGTATGAATGTTTGCTTTACAAGTGAGAAGGAAATCTGAATGTATGCGTGGTCTATTGTGATCAATTAGGATTCAGACGATTGCACATTGATTTGTATGATTCAGTCACTTGAATATATATATTATCTAGTGACAACCTTCTTCCTTGTTGTTCTCCCCGCGTTCAATCTTGATCCACTTTGACAGTCTATGTTATTAATCAATTGATTATACAGAAGAGAAACAAACTAACATCCATACAACTTCATAACATCAAAACACAATTGAAACACAACATACACGTCCATAGAATACACATTGTCACATTCAACTGAACACAATAAACTTTGCATCAAATCCAAATCTCTACTCAATTATAATTAAATTGCTCACCAACACTAATATAAAATACCCAAAAGTCATGATTCGAATAGAGTCATCAAGATCCGATGAAAGGGAAAATAACCGATATTGATGGTTCTAATAAATTGTAACCTCTACAGCCTTATTCACACTATCATATGTCTACGCAAATATCTATTGGACTCCAAAGGCCATAAAATGGTCACAATGTCAAAATTTAAAGTCCCCAAGATTTCCGGATATTTCTACACCAAAACCACACACTCCCACTTTGAAGGTTTTGGAGGTACTTTAGGTCTTGGGCGTTGCTCCACGGAATCTCTATTTGCTCGAGAGAGATAGGTGAGTTCAATGCACCAATGTCGGAGAGTTCGAGAGACTGAACAAGTGCATTTTTGAATTTAAAACGGCCGTCTACAAACCTTGTTGACAGAGTTTATAACTCTACGCACATCTACAATTAAGATTCCAAAGCCAGAGTCCTACAATCTGTGTAGCCAGACATAAGAGAGAGAAATAGTAAGTGAGAGACAAACAAGACGACAGTTCTTGATGCTTGAAAAACAAGATACATGATAGTCACGCTGTTCACGTCTATTTGTATTTTCTCCAGTAACGAGCAATCAACATCAATTTGACCAGCTGTCACTAATTCAAAATCAAACTACACGTGATGACGGTGTGCACGGATGTAAATCGTTGCAATCCTACAGTCCCACTCAGACACATAAGCTTCATGCATGAGCCTTAGGGTACTGGCACTATGTCTGCCATGCTCATAAATATGATAAACTTATTAGCTGGTAGAGCCTTAGTAACACTAGAAGAAAAATGCGGAATAACCACTGGCCCTTTAACCACTACTGTCTTTTTCCACTCTATAAACCACTAATAACCACTTGCCAGTGGTTAATCCCAATGAAATGCCACAGTGGCATCACAAACAGTGGTTGGAAGTGGTTTCAACCACTCAGTAGTCCACGTGTAATAATTTGTTTTTTAATTTATTATTATTTATTTGATAATATATTTTAATTAATAAATATAATATTCCACGTGGACGAGTGCAGTGGTACATTGTGAGTGGTTATAGACACCTCAGTGATAGGAAGTGGTTGAAACCACTTGCTACTCCACGTGCAATAATTCAAATTTTATTTATGATTTATGAGGAAATATATTTTAATTATTAAATATAATATTCCACGTGGACGGGGACAGTGCACGTTGATCTTGAGTGGTTAAAGACACCTCATTGATTTGTACCACTTTGATAGTGGTGGAGAGTGGGTGGTGAAAGACACTGCAGTAATTGGAAAACCACTATTCTAGTGGTTGCTCATGAGTGGTTGCCTACACAACAGTGATTGGTACCACCTTTGTGGTGATACATGAAGTACTTTAAGTGGTTTATGCAGCTGTGACAAACTTTGAAAAACAGACAAGTATCCAGACCATTATAGGATGATGCTATTGAACAAATGGTTCCAACAATAAACTTTATGATGAATCTGAAACATATTCGTCACCCTTTGAATCACTTTCCTCAACTGGAATAACGGTTGGTTGTACAAATGCCGCTTAAATGCAGGTAGCCAACATAGCCAAGTCTTCAGTCTCTCATGTTAGCTCTAGAATGTTATGTGGTTAAACACACCTCAGTGATTAGTACCACTTGGATAGTGGTACATAGTGAGTGGTTAAAGACACCTTAGTGACTGGTACCACTCTTGTGGTGATACATGAAAATGTTTAAGTGGTTTGTGCATCTATGGCAAACTTTAAAAAACATACAAGTGTCCAAATCATTGTAGGATGATGTTATTGATGGTTCCAAACAATCAACTTTATTCTGAATCTGAATCACAGTATTCATTCTCTGAAGCACTTTCCTCAATTGGAACAATGTTTGGTCATACAAAACTAACTTGAAATATGGTAGCCAACCTAGCCAACTCTTCTCCACTTAGAGCCGTGGCACCATCTAATGACCTAGGTATGGGCTGATCTGATAAGGTAGAGGGTGCCCGTAGACCATCAAAATTTGCATTTTCTCCAATGTCCAAACTTCAATGATGAATTTTAGAATGAAAATAAATTAAGCCAGTTCCAAAAATACAAAATTTCCAAATAATTGAACTCACTGTAAGGCTTGAAAATAGTTGTTTACATTTCATTCAAATTTATATATGTCACATCTAGTAGATAAGCCTGATAATTTGTGAGTTGTAGCTCCTAGGTGTTTCTATTTATTTTTTATTTTAAAAAATAGATAATCTAATATACTTTGGAAAAATCTATAGACTTTTTGCAAGAGCCCAAACATGAGGTGTAGGTGGGTAGCATTGTAAGCCCCGAAGCTATCCCCCCAAAACCTATGTCAAACAGGTTTCATATGACCTGGATATGGCCAACATGCATTACATAATTTAAATTTGGTCATATTAATTAGTTCATTTTTGCCTGCCTTTATCGATTTCTACTACCACTTCCAAAAAAAAAAAAAAACATTGTACTCATTACAATAAAGTGAAATTCACATACCGTACCACATATAAAAAGGACGTAGCAGGATTTGAGCCCCAAACCACTGGGGTAACAAAAAATGTACTATCCAATAAAAGTTCAAAATAATTCAAAATAGATTTAGGGTTGCGGGGTAGTGTGTTGAACGATGAGTCTTGGACTTGGTCGTTTTTCTTTGTTTGTGTCGTGGGATGATTTGCAGGTGCATAGTTAGGGTCCGAGATGGAAGCTTTGGAGACCACATGTGTTCAAGCGATGCGGGGAGGGTTGAAGCTCGACAACTTCCTAGCTTTTTCATACGGCCCTCAATATCGTCCTCTCCACCCTCCTCTCTACCCCATCTTTCTTTCACATTATCTGCTTTTCCTTAGTCCACGTCCAAGCGCTCTCCAACTCTCCATCAATCTCGTTCCCACCCTCTTCATTTCTCATGCTTTTGCTGCAGTAGATCGCTCGAGACTTGGGTCTTCTCTTGCCGGTTCTTTAGGGGCACCATTGCTAGGATGTTGTATTCTACGGCTCAGCCATTTACATATTCATGAAGGGAAAAGAGGTCCATGGTGACATCATCAAGGCTAGAATAGTACCAGATGTCATTCTGAACAATACCCTTGTTGATATGTATGCCAAATGTGGGAGCACTGTGGATGCAAATGAAGTGTTTGATAGGCAAACGAGATGTGGTGTTCTGGAGTGCTATGATTGCAAGACATGCACAACATGGATATGGGGGATGGAGGCTTTGGAGATCTGTGAGCAAATGCACATCAGTAGGGGGTGAAGCTAGACCTAGTCACATTCATTTTTGTTGTGCCCTATCTTCATGCCAATTTCTCCAATTTGGGTGTGCTATGGCTTGGTGGATTTGTAGCAAGTATGGTGATGAAGATATGCTAGACTTTAGAGCCATAATGATTTTCAAGGGGTTGTGGTCTGGCCCCCAATATAGCTACACTTGTTGCTCGAGTTTCCAGCCATTTAGCTACTTTGATTGGGCCTATATTCTTGCCAATTCCTCCATTTGTGATGTGCTATGGCTTGGAACATTTCTAACAACTAGTGTGATCAAGTTATGGTGGCCTCCTGAGCTCTTAATTTTCTTAAGGGGTTGTGGTCTGGCCCCCAACAGATCTGCACTTGTTGTTCAAGTTTCCGGACGTTCAGGTACTCAGATGGGCCTATCTCCTTGCCAATTGCTCCAATTGTGGTGTGTTATGGCTTGAAACATTGCTGACAACTAGTGTGAACAAGTTATTGTGGCCTCATGATCTCTGAATTTTCTTAAGGGGTTTTGGTCTTGGCCCTAACAGATTTGCACTGGTAGTTCAAGTTTTCGGACGGTCAACTATTCAGATGGATCTATCTCTTTGCCAATTGCTCCAATTGTGGTGTGGTATGGCTTGAAACATTTCTAAAAACTAGTGTGATCAAGTTATGGTGGCCTCCTGAGCTCTTAATTTTCTTAAGGGGTTGTGGTCTGGCCCCCAACAGATCTGCACTTGTTGTTCAAATTTCCGAACGTTCGGGTACTCAGATGGGCCTATCTCCTTGCCAATTGCTCCAATTGTGGTGTGGTATGGCTTGAAACATTTCTAACAATAGTGTGATCAAGTTATTGTGGCCTCATGAACTCTGAATTTTCTTAAGGGGTTTTGGTCTGGCCCCCAACAGATCTGCACTTGTAGTTCAAGTTTTCGGACGTTCAACTATTCAGGTGGGCCTACCTCCTTGCCAATTGTGTTGTGCTATGGCTTGAAAATTTTCTAACAACTAGTGTGATCAAGTTATGGTGGCCTCCTGAGCTTTGAAGTTCTTAAGGGGTTGTGGTCTAGCCCCCAACAAATCTGCACTTGTAGTTCAAGTTTCCGGACGTTCAACTATTCAGATGGGCCTATCTCCTTGCCAATTGCTCCAATTGTGGTGTGCTATGGCTTGGATAATTTCTCAAAACTAGTGTGATAAACATATTATGACCTCCAGAGATTTAAGGGGTTGTGGTCTGGCCCCCACCAGATCTGCACTTGTTGTTCATGTTTCCGGACGTGTAGGTACTCAAATGGGCATATGTTCTTGCCAATTGCTCCAATTGTGGTGTGCTATGGCTTGATACATTTCTAACAACTAGTATGATTAGGTTATGGTGACCTACTGAGATCTGAATTTTCTTAAGGGGTTGTGGTCTGGCCCCCAATAGATCTGCATTTGTTGTTAAGTTTCCGGACGTGTAGGTACTCAAATGGGCCTATCTTCTTGCCAACTGCTCCAGTTTGGGTGGGCTATGGCTTGGTGGATCTGTTACAAGTAGGGTGATGAAGATATGTAACCTCCACATCCATAAACATTTATAAGGGGTTCTAGTCTGGCCCGCAATAGATCTGCACTTGTCATTCAAGTTTCCAAATGTACAGGTACTCAAATGGGCCTATCTTCTTGTCATTTTCTCTAGTTTAGGTGGGCTATGGCTTGGTGGATTTGTTACAAGTAGGGTGATGAAGATATGATAGCTTCTAGAACCATAATGGTTTCTAAGGGGTTGCGGTCTGGCCCCTAGCAGATTTGCTTGGAAGCTGCAGAATCGGCCACATTGAATTCTGATAATTAGCTGATTGAGTGAACCTTTGATAGTTTGGAGTGACTGACATGATACTGCCAATGTGACAATAGGAAAGTATCCAGAAACATATAACAGAGATCATGAGGAGAAGTTGTGGAATGAATACTTTTCTGACTCCAGCCAATGGTGGGACAATCGAGGCATGAAGGTGAATGCTTGTTGGATTATAGAGAGTAGCAGATGCAATTGAGCATAGGAACTAGTGTGATAAGTAGGGTTGGGGTGTTTGTTGGAACAACTCTAGGCTGTCATTGTCAGCTGCTAGCAGCAAGCCAAGGATGAATGCATGATTTGTGCAGAGACATGGATAGCTGAAGGAGCAGAGATAGAGTGTGGGTCCAGATTCATCCAAGAGGGCCAGATTTCAAGCATAAGGTTACCTATGATTCCATGTGGATCAATAGCTACAAGAAACCTGCATGGGTAGATGGTCTATCACTGACCAAAAAGTAGGAAAGTAGTTCATGGCTTTTAGCATGCCTGCGGAGACGTAGTGTAGATGTAGTATGTCACCCTTTATCATGGTTGGATTTTATTGACTCTGTTCCAACGCTTATTGTCTTGGATTATATTCTGTTTTTTGAATGGTGAATCTTAAGAGTATTTGGATTTGCAGATTCATTTGGAATGTGTGGGAATTGTAGGAGAATTGTATGGGAATGTATGAATCACTTACACACCACTCTGTTAGTGGTATATGTAAGACTGTGACAGTAGGCAAGAGTGGTTGTACTCCTCCATGTAGCCCCAATCACTTACATACCACTCTGGTAGTAATAACTCAAATACATGGTTCCTACTTGGTGGGACACACTGACTGACTTCGTGTGAATACGGACACGTGTCCGTCGATTGCTAAGTATGATCGACGGATTGGCTGCGTCCATGTCGCATACGGTGGAAGTGGTATGTTGTAAAGTGGTTGGTTTACCACTGTGACACTTCAGATGTGATTTGGCTTACCACTGTGACACATAAGCGAACAGCTGAACTCGGAGGCAAGTGATCGTAACCACTGTCTTTACCACTTCAGACATGTCATGTCTTTAACCACTGCTGAGTCAAGATCCACTGGTTCTAGACCACTTTGGGGCCAGAGTGGTTGGGTGTCTTTTCCCACTCAAAATGAGTGGTTACCAGAGTGGTTATTCCGCGTTTTTCTTCTAGTGTAAACATGTCTGCAAGCTAATCCTGCATAGGAACATAAGCTATGTCTACCTCCCCTTCAACCTGCTTGTCCCACACATAGTGATAATGGATATCTATGTGCTTTGTACGCTTGTGAAATTCAGGATTTCTCACCAAACGAATAGCACTCTGATTATTTGACAATAAATCAGTTGCTCCCTCCTGCTTATACCCTATGTCCTAAGTCAACAACCTTCAAACCCAGATAGTCTCCTTTGTTGTTGTACATGCAGCCACATATTCAGACTTGGTTGTAGAGGTTGATGTGCATTTCTGGAATTGGCTGCTCCATGCGAATGGACCTTCGTTCATCAAGAAAATGAATCATGTCCTGGACTTGCGATTCTCCAGATCTCCCCCATAGTCCGCATCGCAATATCCCGTCAACGTATTCTTAGCCTGTTCACTGCTCCCACTGACACAAATCCCATAGTTTAGTGTGACCTTTAATTATTTAAATATCTGTTTCACGGAATTCCAGTGAGATGTTCTTGGACAATGTGAATATTTTGCTGCACAACTGACACGTAGGCAATGTCAGTTGTTTGCCCAACATCGCAAACATGAGTGAGCCAACTGCCTCCAACTCACTATTACCTCTTTTATTATTTTCATATTGTTCAGCCACATGCAAGCTGCTCAATCTTGCATTAGGGTCAGTGGGCTTGCAGCATCAATTCCAAAACGTTTGATGATGTGAGCAATATACCTCTTCTGATCCAGGTACATTGATATCTTCTCCATGTCTCTGGTTATTTGCAATCCCATGTAACAGTCGACTTCTCCTGCTTTCACGTCAAAATGCAGATTCAAGTATCTGATGATCTCATCCAATTTTGATTGATCACGGCTGCAAACAATTCCATCATCTACGAAGATTGCTATAATAGTCTCTGATGCACCATCACTGTAATATACACAGCAGTCAGCCTGGCTAGGCTTTAGGTCATACTTCACAAGAAAGTGATTGAACTTCTCGTTCCATGCCCTGCATGCTTGTTTAAGCCCATATAAACTTTTCTTTGAGCTTTTCTTCAAAATACAGACTTCATCTTCACGTCCTCTTTCCACATAACCCTCTGGTTGCATCATATAAAGTTCTTTGTCCAAATCTCCATTCAGGAAAGTTGTTTTCACGTCAAACTGGACTATGCTCAAGATCGTCCTGATCGAATCAAACTTGACAACTGGGGCGAAAGTCTCATCATAGTCTATGCCCTGTTGCTGTGAACATCCTTTAGCAACTACTCTTGCTTTGAACATCTTAATTGTGCCATCCGATTTCTGTTTGACCTTAAACACTCATTTGCACTTTATGGCTGTTCTCCCTGGTGGCAATTTGCGTAGAACCCATGTTCTGTTATGCAGCAATGATTGATACTCTTCAGACATGGCTTCTCTCCAGCTCTCCGAATGTTCAGACTTAATGGCTTCCTGATAGGTTCTAGGCTCATCAGGTAAAGACTCAGCTTCCGCTAAACATACATGAGATGATTTCTGCCTCCTTCCTTCGTTTGGCACGTTTAACACATATTCACTCAGTCTACTCGGTGGTCTCCTTTCCCTATGTGGATTAAGAGAGAGAGAGAGAGAGAGAGAAGACTCCGGCCGTAGCCAGTGTAACTAAGAGCCACTTCACCTTTCCGCTACTGCCCCCTTTCGGGGGTGGGCCCTATAGTAGTAAGGGTGTCCAGTGGGACATCAGGTAACCAAGGAGAGATAGAGGGGAGGGCTGCTATGAACTCCATGGGTTCCCAGGGGGGCCCTGGGGGACCCAGGGTGCGCTAGAGGGGCTAGCTTCGAGTTGGTGTTTGTTGGTGATAATGGCTATGAGGGAGCGGAGTGCTGTAAGATGGATTGCTTTGAAACATAGATGGATTGAGAGAATGGGTATTTTGAAGTTGTCATGCAGATCATTAATACTGGCGTTGTGTATGCCGCCCCGGGTTCCGGTAGTGATGACTGTGAGCGGGCTAGTCTTCCAATCCTACCGGCGAATTGCAAGAATGAGTGGGGCGTATTTTTGCCGTTTTTCCAAGATTGAGTCGTGAGGGTATTGATCATGACAGAATGTAAACTCGATAAAGTAGATGGTGAGCTACGGGGATGGTGAAGTAGGTGGCGAGGCTTGAACGGGCAGCCCTTGGATAATGAGTATGTCCGGGCAGAGCCGGGCGGGGCATGAGCAGGGTACTCGGGTGCACGTGCATGGTAGGAGCCATGGTGGTACAGTGTGGTCTGGTGGTCTCCCTTGGAATGTACCGGCGTTAATGAGGGTGAACCATCGGTTTCGGCACACTTTGTGAATAGTTTGTGGAGATGCCAGACTGCTTGGCTGTGTCGGGTGATATGAAGACCATGGATGAGCGGATGCGTGCATTGGCTAAGGAGGTGCGGCCAGGTATCACGTGCATTGTGAGTTGTGGAGCACAGTGGGCAGTAAGGTGATGGAAAGCGATGTGGCCAAAAAATGTGTTTGCGTTGGTAACCCATGTATTGGGCGTATCTGATTTTAAGTGTCTGGCGGATTTGTGCATCAGTGGTAGCTTTGGTTTGCCAGAAGTGGTTCAAGAGTTTGTGGTGTAATACCTCGGATTGGGTCCATTTTTGAATATGCACTTTGGTATGACTGATAGAGGCTGCGGCCTTTTCGTTTGCTTCTCGGGTGAGGGTGGCCAAGAGATTGCGTGTGGGTCGTGGTGCGGTCAGGTTCGGAACTGGGTGTATAAACCAAAAAGGGTAGGAGTGGACGATGTGGATAGGGTTGTTCGTGGGGTTAACTTTGAGTTTGGTGGCACCGAGCTGAGCAAGGAGGTCGGCCTCCTCATTCCCTTGAATGCCAGTGTGCGAGCATACTTTGAGTAGGTGTACTGGGTGCTTTATAGAGGCGGCTACGTTGACAATGGCTGAGATGAGGTTGCGGTCTGGATGATGGTGGTGGGAGGAGGGGCGGGCAATGTGGTTGCGGATGAGGAATAAAGAGGTAAGGCTGTCAGTAAAGATTAAGTGTGTGTGGGGGTGGGGAAGGGGGGGGGGGGGGGGGGGGGGGGGGGGGGGGGGGTATCGAGTAGGAGGAGAACGTTGTATATGGCCATAAGCTTTGCTCTGAGAATAGTTGCAGGGCCAAGGAGTCTGAGGGCCACCCCTCTTCCTGTACCTACGTGATAGATACCGTAGCCTGCATTAGTTTGAGTAAGGGATTCGTCAGTGTAATGGGAGTTTGCAGGGGGGTATTTTGAGGGGATAGGATTGCTGATAGATGGAGGAATGGGGGGAGGGGGGTAGGTATATTGGTACAATGGGGGATAGGTGGGTGGTGGATGATGGACTTTATTTTATGAGTAACGGGTAGTAGATGTTCTAGTTTGTGATAGAAGGTTGTGGGTATGTCAGCGTAGTGGGGGTTTTGGACGTGCATGATGCGGATTCGGGTGGGTTCTTTTTGCCTGAGGTATTTGGAAAAAGGGGGGGTATGGATATATTTAAGCTGGTTTGGGTCAATTGTGACTATTAGCTTGACCTCCGCAGGGAGGCGTAGAAGTGGGTGGGAGGTGGTAGGTATGCTTTGATGTGTGAGGATGATGATGGTTGAAGCATAAGAAGAGGAATGTGCAGCAAATTTGGCCCATTGAAGAGCTTCATGGGAGGTCCAAGTGGGGGTGAGCGAGACCACGGCCTTCCTAGGTATGCTGGGTAGCATTACCAGAGGCCCCGAAGATGCAATCTCTATTATGCGGGTTGGCAAAGGTGTCGAGTTCCATAGGGCAGGTTAGTGGGTTGGAGTAGTATGAATGAGTGATCTGAAATGTTTGGATAAGTAAGGTGAGAATATCTTGGGGAATAGTATGATGTGCGCTTGCTGTTTCTAGTCGCGCAAAGGAACGTGGTTTTTTAGGCGGAGTGTCTTTGAGATAGCGATCGATAAGCCAATATACTTCTGTGGCAAAATCTTGTTGAGGTGGAAGTAGCTCATGTGAGTATGTCTTTGGAGCAGAATACTTGCTCCACATAGCCATGTTAATCTATTGGTGGGGATAAGCCCTATGTAACAGCCGTTTTGTGCATATACTAGAAAGACGAGGTCCCCTGCGGATTAGAGGTTGGGCATGTTGGATATCTTTGTCCGGGTTGCATTCAGCTATGCATATGTGTACGTTGGGCCGAGATCGGTTTATAAATGTATCTATTGTCTATATGCTGAATGGGGGTGGCATGTTGTTGGTGAATATGTGTTAGGTAGTCAATGTTAGTGGTTTTGTAGAACGTGGTGAGAAGGGTGAGATTGTGGTCGGGGTCACATTTATCATATGGGCCAAATAGATCATCTTCTATTTGCCATGTATTGTCTTCATCAGGGTAGCCGGCCCACTTGCAATGGTAGTACGTGTCAACGTAGGTGGCCCCAAAGGCGTCAATTGATGTTTGGGTTTTTATACCTAATATGGCTTCAATGACGTAGGCATCTGGATTGTCAGAGTTAGGCGGGGAGGTAGGGTGAGATATTGTGGGGGATAGTGGAGGATGGGTGGGGGTGTCTCGTGTATTGGCTGGGGAGGTGTATGTTAAGGAAGAGTTGTCGGTTGGCAGAATGTGTTGCAGGGCAAGTTCTTGAGGGTGTGTGGATTATCTCTTAATAATGGTACCCACACCTTTCTATCACAAACTAAAACATCTACTAACCGTTGCTCATAAAATAAAGGCCATCATCCACCACCCTCCTATCCCCCATTGTACAAGTATACCTACCCCCCTCCCCCGAATTAAAACAAATAAAGCCTGGATCGAGGCACTGCAACGCCTCCACAGGCCACAACACCCCCCCCCCCCCCCCCCCAATTCCTTTGATCTATCAGCAATCCTACCCCCTCAAATACCCCCCTGCGAACTCTCATTACATTGATGGGTCCCTTACTCAAACTAATGCATGCTACGGTATCTATCACGCAGGTACGAGGAGAGGGGTGGCCCTCAGACTCCCAGGCCCTGCAACTATTCTCAGGGCCGAGCTTATGGCCATCTACGACGCTCTCCTCCTACTCGATACATTTTCCTGCCCATACTTCATCTTCACTGACAGCCTTACCTCCTTATTTCTCATCCGCAACCACATTGCCCGTCCCTCCTCCCACCACCATCATCCTGACCGCAACCTCATCTCAGCCATTGTCAACGCCGCCGCCTCTATAAAGCATCAGTACACATACTCAAAGTACGCTCGCACACTGGCATTCAAGGGAATGAGGAGGCCGACCTCCTCACTCAGCTCGGTGCCACCAAACTCACAGTCAAACCCACGAACGACCCTATCCACATCGCCCACCTACCCTTTTTGGTTTATACACCCAGTTCCGAACCCTACCGCACCACGACCTTCACGCAATCTCTTGGCCACCCTCACCCGTGAAGCAAACGAACAGGCTGTAGCCTCTATCAGTCATACCAAAGTGCATATTCAAAAATGGACCCAATCCGAGGTATTACACCACAAACTCTCGAACCACTTCTGGCACACCAAAGCGACCACTGATTCACAAATCCGCCAGACACTTAAAATCAGATATGCCCAATACATGGGTCACCAACGCAAACACATTTTCTAGCCACATCTCTTCCCATCACCTTACTGCCCACTGTGCTCCACAACTCATAATGCACGTGATACCTGGCCGCACCTCCTGAGCCAATGCACGCATCTGGTCATCCATGGTCTTCATATCACCCGCCACAACCAAGCAGTCTGGCATCTCCACAAACTATTCACAAAAAGCGCCGATGGTACACACTCATTAACGCCGGTACCTTCCAAGGGAGTTATTAATCCAAAAGTCCGGAATTACTTAAAATTGTGTTAGACGTGTGGATTATGAGAATAATGAAAATACTTCTAGAGTCTTCCAAATCCTCCCGCCCACTGTCATCATATTCGAAGCTTTCCGCTGCCAGCGGCCTCCACTATGATGTGCACACTAAGTGTAACACAAAGCCGTGGAGACACATCTGACAAATAATTTCTCGCTCTTCCCTTGATCTAAATAGAGATGGCGGACTACATTCACTTGGATTGAAGGAGTCGTTGCCTCTCTGTCTTATTTTCGAGCAGAACTGTTTTTCCCTGTTTTTTAGGACAGAAGCAATAGTAGTTTATTAGCCAATAGCTCCGTCTTAGAACTGTTTACAATGCCGACTTCATAACTGGGCACCTGATCCTATTGCTCCCAACATGAGTTACTCAGTTGTTATCTCTCAAGCTTTGACATGTGATGTCTATCAACTCTTTTATCATGCACTTCACGCTTCAAACCTTATTTCTGAGATAATGTGTTTAGAAACTAATAGTGTGTCTAGATTAATATGTGTTTAGAAGCTCATATGTGTTACGGCATTAGAATAGAAACTCATAATCTTACTCCCTTGGAAGCCTGCTGCACCGAGGGTCAGGAAGCAGGAGCTTGAAAGCACGGTTGTCATTCAGAGAGCTCAGCTTTATTCTATATTCTTTTCATTCCCTTGGCACTTGCCTTGCAAATGCTAGATGTTATGTTATCGTAAAAGAATGTATCAGTAGAACTGGTTGTTGCCTCAACTTTATGCTTTTTTGTCTAGCAAGTGTCTCTTTTGGAGTGGCATCAAGATGAGAGACTAGCAAAAGAGGGAAAATGGGTGGTATGTCTAGGGTGAAGAGGTAAAGGCCGCGGATGGAGCTTGAAAAATCCTCCACAACATCATTTTGGGTAAAGTCTGAACTCGGGGCTTCCTCTCCATCACAAGGGAGTGATAAGAAACGGCCTAGTGTTAGTGAATCAAGGTTTGGAAACAAGGCCTATGTCGTCACCCCTGGCATGTGCATCAAGGGCTTGTCATATTTGATGCATCTACGGGAAATGAGTAAGTAATTATGAATGTCCCCAATTATTTCATGAGGGATGAAAGAACGATAATTGTCCTCATCTTTGTTCTCTTTAACATTTGCTCTTGTTTATTAATTTATATGTTCTATTGGACAAGATCTTTGATATTGTTTTGGAATAACCACACATTTATAATCGCAGTAATTCTGGTGTACGTAGTGGTTTTGTTAAATATTTTGATGGTTAAATATACTAACACCATGGATGCCATTAAGATGATGCGGCTCATGGCTACACCATCGGATCCCCTTTGCTTTGAGCGCTCTTTTGAGTATTGTATGATCAGAGTGATGTTCTCCCCCATGATGCTACACGTACTTGCAAGTTGATGTACATTTGCATCCTGATCAGCCGAGGAGTATTGAGCTCGTATTGAGGCTAATGGCTCATGATCCAAGTTGAACCTCATGGCTCAAGAGTGAGTTTGGAAGAGGTAGCTTTGACGAGTGAGCCACTTCCATACCCAAGGTCCACTTGCACACAGTTCTTACCACCGTGCTATTATCATAGAAGAGATACATCGGCAGATCTCATTCGTGAATTGATTGTCGCCGAGTCGATTGATTAATTGAGGTTGCTAGGTGATCAGTCACTTAGATATTTCATTTATTTCATTGTCATCATCAGTACGCAGAGCTGAAAGCACTACCACGAGACCTTACATGTCCAGCATGGCTCACTTTCACCAGAAATGTCTCCCTGGCCTATTTGCCAAGTGTACCACTGTAGGTGGTGCACGTGCTGTCATTGGTCTAGAGTGAGGTTGGGTAGCGAGTAAGCATGACAGACTTGGATGCTTGCTATCAAGAAGGGGGAAAGATAGTGGTGGATAGGCGATTAATGAATTCATGTCTGATGGGCTGCATGCTTGTTGATGTATATTAACCTGTCTCTGGTGATGAAGTCTGCACGAGGACCAATTGGAACTGTGACATGTAAGGCATTGCATGGCATTTAGATATGCTTACTTTTCTTATTTTGCACATAGGTATTTAGAGGTAGGGATAAGAGAAGAAACATGAACATGGGAAAATGAGAAGAGTGCCTTGTCTGGTGATTGTACTGGTACAAAGCTGTAAGTAAAACCTAGAGATGAAACTAACACCATCTTGTATGAACTTTTAGCTATCTGAATTAGGAAGGGAGTTAGTGTGAAAAATTACAGCTGCATTCTGTGTGTAGCAGAGATCTGAATGCAAGAAACTTTCTGTAGGCTGATTGCATGGGGTGGTAGTAAATTATATGAAGGGCCTTGTGTGTGCAAATGAAAACCAGATGTTGTATCATTTCTGAACCTTAAGCAAAACCCAGAGATGGACTACAACACTGACTGGCATGATCAACTGATGGCAACATGAACTGCCTTGCATTATGCTGGATCTTGAGAAGTAAAACCAAGAGAGTCACTCAGTGAATTTGATTGCATGAGGTTCAGCTGTGAAAGCAGATAATGGGAGGGTGCAGTAGTGTGAGACAGTACAGTTGTGATATAAGCAACCCTGGCCTTGAGAAAGTAAAACCACTTATGACTACAAGTAAGTTGTGAGGAGAAGAGATATACTAGCGATAATCAGATCATCTACATGGTAGCTCTATGCAGTCTTATGTATGTTAAACAACCTAGGCCCTTGATAAACTGATACCAATCTTCAAATGATGGAGCTGAGCAAGAACAACCACCAAAGATTATGTTCGATTTGAGATGATGTAAGAGGTCATGAACGAAATTGTAAGTGCATTGTTTCAGATGGACATATAATGTTCAGTGACGCCATAGATTTTGCTGAAATGTGTAGGTGTGGAGCTCCAGACTGTCGAGTCTTTATTGCTAACATGAATCCTCTACTGCTGAGGAAAAGTACCGAGCATTATACAAAAACATTAAAAGAACTCAAGGTTCACAATGCCATAGAGGTGGAGAGGCTGCAAAATCTCACAAACATGCTGCATCAGAAAGACACAAAGTTGAGTGCACATGAGCAGTATGAAGTGGAGACACTCAAACAAGACCATTTCAATTTCCGTCTCATAATGAGGGAGTATCTGTTTATTAAAAAGGGCTTAACACGCAGCACAGAGCATTGAATTAGAAGATTATGGAGAAACCTGCAATCACAGATGAGCATACCAAACCCCAAAACAAGCTGTAGGCAAATGAGTGGACCAATGGAGTTGTTTGGGAGTGAAGAATGGGAACAGAGGTTGGCTAGGGCACTTCATAAAGAAGGACTTCCAATGAGTGTACGGGTTCTTTATAGACTCAGAGAAAATGAGGACTACACTTTGATGCCCAAATCCACAGTAGATGGCTTGTTAGAGGCACTACGATTGTACGTTAAACCAGAACCAGACAATTTACTTCTAAAACTATGCAAAGGCTGGCTTTTACCATGCACGTGCACCTAAGTACCCTGCTCATGCCCCGCCTGGCTCTGCCCGGACATACTCATTATCCAGGGACTACCGTTCAAGCCTCGCCACCTACTTCACCATCCCCGCAGCTCATCATCCACTTTATCGAAATTACATTCTGCCATGACCAATACCCCCACAATTCAATCCTCGAAAAAAGGCAAAAATACGCCCCACTCATTCTTGCAACTCATCGGCAGGGTTGGAAGACTGGCCCACTCATAGTCATCACTGCCGGAACCCGAGGCAACATACACAATGCCAATATCAATGATTTGCATGATAACTTTAAAATACCTATCCTCCCAATCCATCAATGTTTCAAAGCACCCGTTCCCTTACAGCCATCATCACCAACAAACGCCAACTCGAAGCTAGCCCCTCTAGTGCACCCTGGGTCCCCCAGGAACCCAGGGGGGTCATAGCAGCCCTCCCCTCTTTTTCTCCTTGGTTAACTGGTGTCCCACATGACACCCTTACTATTATAGGGCCCACTCCGAAAAGGGGCAGTAGCCGTTAGATGAAGTGGCTCTTAGTTACGCCAGCCACGGCCGGAGTCTCTCTCTCTCTCTCTCTCTCTCTCTCTCTTAGTGGTTGGACTGACTGGTCCCTCCCACAGGTCGATGCTTCTCCCACTTTCGTAGTTAGATCAACACTGGTCAATGAAGGCACTTTAGAATTACCACTCTCTATTGATGGGGTCATGTATTTTCCTGACCTATGATTATGTCACCAACCGGTGTGGCTACCTGGTTGTGACCATTCTGAGCTACATGAGGAACTATTGATGTTGTTGGCACATTGACTACACTCCTGAGTTTTGAAAATCCAAAACATCTATAGTCAGTTTCTCTCCTTGTAGTGTATTCTCATCGAAAAGTACATCTCAACTAGTCGTGATTTTCCTCTTGATAGGATCCCAGAGTCTATAAGCTTTGCTTGCCTCACAATAACCTACAAACAAGTGCTTGACACTCTTTGGATCAAACTTCTTCCGTAATTCTTTCGGGACATGCACATATGCCGTACTCCCAAAAATCCTCAAAGTGCGCAATCGATGGTTTTTTCTTGTGTCATTTCTCAAATAGAGTTTTGTTCTCCAATGTTCTGGTAGCAGATCGATTTAGTACATACATGGTTGTATGCACTGCTTCTGCCCGGAGATAAACAAGTAACCCATTCGCATACAACATGCTTCTGGCGCTCTCGACAACTATCCTGTTGTCTCATTCAATATAGCCATTCTGAAGCGGCGTATAGGGAGCTGTGGTCTCATGCTGTATCTCTGGTTGTTGTAAGTAATATTGAAAAGATTTTCCCATATACTCTCCACCACGATCAGTTCTAAGAATCTTGATCTCATTACCTGTTTCTGTCTTGACTTGTTTCAGCAAGACCTGAAACACAAGAAGACATCTGACTTCTTCTTAATGCAGTAGATAAATCTATAGCCACTGTTATCATCCTTAAACAGTGCATAGTATCTAGACCCTGATGGCGAATTGACACTCATAGGACCGCATATGTTCAAATGGAAAAATTCTCTCGATCTCTCGGATCTCTCACGATGTTTTCCTTCAAATGACAGCCTGTGCTATTTTCCAAACACACAGCCCTCACAGAGACTATCACTCATAGCATCAGTAGTAAGCTTCAATCCTTCTACCATATTCTTTTGATTCATCCTTTATATCGTTGCAACATTTACGTGCCCTAGTCTACAAATGCCAAACCTTCAAATCACTCATCCTTTCTGATGCTAGGTTTGCTTCAGACTCTTTGGTTCTCTCAACCAGTTCCTCATCTCTGACATCTGTGTTCCAGTCTGTGACTACAACATTTGCTTGAGTATCATTTGGAGCTATGACCTCAATATCAAGCTTGTAAAGCTTTCTGTCCCTTCTTCTTTCCATCCCAATGTTTCAGTTTGCAAATATTCTTGCTAGAAGTAGTTGTAAGATTCTTGTCAGCAGCTTGGCCTATGGAAAAAATATTTTTCTTTACCTCTGGGACATACAAAACATTCTTGATCGCCCCATGCTTCCATTGGTTGTTAACATGGAAGCGAATCTCAATATCACCAACACCTGCAGTTGTCGATTGTCAGCCATGTACACTGGCCAGCGCCCTCTGGGTATTTTTCTCATGGTCCTGAATCATTTTTGTTTATCAGTCATATGTTCAGTTGCGCCTCCATCAGTGAACCAAAATTCCTGATCGCGAACAGTTGAATCAATCGCGGCAAATGCTATACTCTCACTTCTATCAAGAGTTACATTGGCATGACTTCTTGATCCATATGTGATCCCCGCAGCTTCATCACGTAAGTGCTTTCCACATTCCTTTAACCAACCACAATAGTTACATCTGCAGTTCTTCTTCTTCTCAGCAATGCTGTCAGTAGATGATCGATGGTTGTAACCATGATCCCTTGAACTTGATCACGTTGGCTTCTTTAGTGCTGCGTGCTTACTGTTCTTCTTGATTTATTTTCCATCCTTCATAAAGAATGCGTGACCACCAGTCTCTCCTTCTTGATCTGCATCATAGAGCTTTGCTCTTGCTTCTTCCTTTAACAGCTGAACTACTAGATTATCGATCGTCTGATTGGTTTCTGGAACGTTGTCCCACGCTGCCAACACATGTTTGTAGGACTGGGGCAAACTACATATGACCTTTGTCATTATTGTTGTCTCTGACGTTACTTCTCCGAGATCATTCAATTTAGCAGCTAATGACTCGATCTCGCTAATGTGATCAGCTATTTCGTCACCTGCTTTCATTTTGTATTCAAAAAACTCTTGCTGGAGGACGTGCTTATTCTCCGACACATTTTGTTCATGAGTGGCCAATAATCTCTACCCGAGTCTCTGCCACATCTGATATGCAATAACACAATCAATCAGCCTCTGAAGGTTCTCTGATCTACAGATACACAGATGTACATCTTCCCTACATTATTTCCTTTGTCCCAAACTGTCTGTGCAACAAGTAACTCATCAGCAGAAGCATCTGGGTTTGCTAACGCTGTTGGTCTAACTGCAGATCCATCAATGATTGTCATCAATCCTTTCGCTTCAAACACAATCCTCATCTGGAATTTCCACAACTGAAAGTTTTCGCCATTGAACTTAGTTATGTGCGTGAAATCTCTTGTATCTACATTCATAGCCATCCTGACTAACTTCTGTAGATTAAACAAAAACAAGAAAACATAGTAGCATTTTCAATGTAGTGGTTTCAGTACCAAGAGTGTGGGCCCATAACCTGTTGACAGAGTTTATAAATCTACACACATCTACAATCAAGATTCCAGAGCTAGAGTCCTACAATCTGTGCAGCCAGACATAAGAGAGAGAAACAGTAAGTGAGAGACAAACAAGACGACAATTCTTGATGCTTGAAAAACAAGATACACGATAGTCACGTTGTTCACGTCTATCTGTATTCTCTCCAGTAACGAGCATTCAACATCAATTTGACCAGCTGTCACTAATTCAAAATCAATCTACTCATGATGAAGGTGTGTGGATGTAAATCGTTGCAATCCTACAAACCTGACCCTACCGTTTGCCGGGGCCGAAGAACGTCATCTCCAATGTAATAGGTTATAATGGGTTATGACCTGATGCAAAAGAACGAGAGCCATAGGGTTTAGAGTGCCAACCTGAAGCACCAAATGGTAGGGAAGGTTTGGAGGAGGGAGGGCTTGAAATCAGTGGACACTCAGCTGAAATTTGACTGCTTACTGGACACGGTTCTAGTGGAAACTAATTTAGTACCTCGTGAAGAATGTGAAGCTTGAGCAATTGAATCAGAAAAATTCTTTAGGTTCTTCTCCTCACAACAATACTCGCAGTGATCTTGAAGATATGGAAATGGACACTAAGTTTACAGAACCTTTGCCAACCAACCAACAAGTCTCTTCTTCTCATGTCCACTTAAGTAGGCAGAATGAGAGATGAAATTTGGTTCAAGAAAGTGACTATTCATTTACCTGTATCTAACACTGTCGTTGATAGAGAGGCACTCAATGAAGAGCACCATTAATTTACACTTCCTTTGGGAGATGTCATCATTTTCATTCTTTTCTTATGGTGCAGCCTTCTGATCTTCTACAAATGGTTATTTATTGGCAAAGGTATTGTCTTCACAGGTAGGTAGGTATTCATTGGAAAGGTACATCATAGGGAGAAAAGGCATCTCATTTTACAATATTAGTGACGTTAGGGCGCACTCGCGGCCTGAGAGGTGGGTCCCGCGCACGGACGCCCGGCTCCCCCCGCCCGACCCTCCCCCCCCCCGGCCCGCCGCCCCGCGCGGTCCCCCAGCCGCGTCCGCTCCCCCCGCGGCTGCAACAGTCGCGCCCCCAGTCCGTTGTGCCAGTCCCCTCACGTCCACCCTGTCAGTGTGCCCGCCAGTCCGCTGCCCATGACTCCGCTTCTCGCCAGTCTGCCGGATAGCCAGTCTGCCGGATAACCAGTCTGCCGGCCAGTACGCTGGAGGCCAGTCCGCTGCGCCAGTTCCCCAACTTCCAGTCCACCGACGAGGCCCAATCTGGACCGTCCGCTCCTAAATCCCATCTGAGCCCTCCATTTATAGGGCCTAATCCCAAACCTTATCCCCGGCGCCTGCCACTTGCCAGAACCCTAAACGTGCGCACTGTTGCTCTTGCACGTTGTCCATCGTGTCCAGGGTACTGCGGCGCGTTTCTTGCAAGTTTTGAAGCGTGTCCTTTGCACTGTATAGGGCATGGATGTGCAAACAGAATGCCACGACAGACTGGAAATAGAAAGCCCGCTTATACGGCCTCTTCGACAATGTTTGCAAACACCAAAACCAGGAGCCTTCAGCACGAAGGACCTCCATTGGAAGAGTGAGACGCAATATGGGTATATGGGTGTGTGAGTGAATGTTCAGAAGGCCTGCATACCTTGGGATAGAGTTGATGACTTTATCCTTGGAGATGAGAGTTTGGTGGACTACCCCACTCAGTTTTGGGTTAGTGTCCATACTAAAGTGCAACCTGGCATGCAAAAAGAGCCCAGAGGCAACACATTCCTGAACAGTACCATGTGTGCACCATCCTCACAGTCTTTTTGTACAATCATTGCATATGTGTTGCCATTTTTGTTTCCTACCTACTGAGATGGACATCGATTTTGAATTTAATGTCTAGGTATCAATGCTGCTATGGTCTGGATGACAAGCACACCGACAATGCAATAGTGGAGGATCCAAAACTAAAGCGTGGAGGACCTCTTGTGGGTGCTGGAACATCTCACCCTCATAAAGGCCCAAGGAGAAAGAAGTCCAAGTATGGAGAGTCTTACAAGCGTGGTTGCCAATGTTGTTTCAAGGTCCAGCAAAGCTACCTCGCCCCCAACATATATGTCCTCACGTACTACAACAACATGGAGCATAAAGACCCAAAAAGGAAAGCCACGCATGGGAAGGCGGCTGAGTTCATGAACACCTGCCACGCCTATGCATCACACATTAGTGAAGAATTGAAAGCCTGGGTTGTCGAATGTTTGTGCCGAGGCCTGTCTATCGCCCAAATCATGATGGAACATAAAGAACACGTCATGAACAACACCGGGTTGGGAGATGCATGGACACGAGATGATTTCTTGTTGGAGCAAGATGTCTGCAACCTTGCCGAGAAGCGGGCATGGCTAACCTTCAAAAACCACGCCGATGATGCGGAGAGTGTGCTTATGTGGAAAGACCATAACCCGGACTCGGTCTTCTTCTATCAAGAAGAGAATTTGGCGGCAATATACAAGCATTTTGATGGAGATTTGACCTTCACAATTGGCATTCAGACTCCTTGGCAGAAACGACGAATGCTGGAATTAGGACATGCCCGCATCATTGCATGTGATGCAACCTTTGGGACAAATCATGACAAGATATTATTCACTCGATTCCATGGACTTGTGGGAGTACGATAGCATAGTATCGCTGATCCACTCTGTATGTTTTCATGTGTTCTCTGCGAAAGACCGAGTCTGGCCGTGCACAACTTGCTTGACTTTGCATTCTCTGACCATCTGTCATTGTCCATACGAACAGTTCCCATTGTACACGTTGATGGTCTTCGACGAGTGGTTGAATGGTATACCAGTTGCCTATATCATATCCGCGAGGAATCGGACAAGTGACCTGGTGCCGTGGATGACAGCCTTGCACGATTCACTCTTTGCAGATATGCCGAACTGGCGACCCAATGCCTTCATTGTGAACGATGCCGAGGCAGAAATAAACGCTACTCGATAAGTCTGCTGTAGACCAGTCCGCTGGCAGTCCGCTCAAGCAGTCCGGTGGTAGTCTGCTGGCACTCCGCTCATAGAGTCCGCTAGAACAGCCTGACGGACAAGTCCAATGTGAAGTCCTCCTGGTAAGTCAAGTGGGTCAGCCGTCCTGGTAAGTGGAGTGCATTGTATTGTCCACCCTGCGGCAGCAAAGGCTTTCCGTCCTGTGAATGACAATAACAAAGAAACGGGATTTCGTGGAGGCCTGAAAAACGCGGCTTAGAATTTTAAGGAGGACTACGAAAGGGTGTGTGCCCCTACACCTGTAGCACATATATACTCCACAATTTGCAAGGTTTCAGATCGTTTCTCTGGCACAAAAAAGACAGTATAATGCAGAAATTCCTATGCTATCATTATGCCTTGTGAAATAAAAGTCCTCTAGTCTACTGGCATGCGATGTCCACTGATTCATGGACAGACCAGATCCATTCCATTCCATGTACATTAAGTCCACTCATACGGAACTACACAGTGGACCCAGGACACCCACAACAGACTAAGTCTCCCAGCTGATTCTTCGCCATAAGACTCTGAACAAACTCTTAGCAGACTCGTGCGCAGAATATCCTAGTAGACTTTAGCACAGACTATCCCAGTAGACTCATGCACAGACTGAGTCTCCTAGCAGACTCCCCCACAGTGTCCTTATACCAGACTCATTAAGTCTCACAAGGGTCAACTGAACAGACTGCCTACACCAGCAGACTTCTGAACACACCAAGTCCACAAGCACTTTGCCGAAAGGACTTATGGAGTCCGGCGGACTGACGATCAGACTACGTGGACCAACAGACGGGTCTGTACGTTTTCCGCTAGACTCCTGAAGTGTAGATGTCGACCAGCAGACTCTTTGACAGTCTTCATGTATTCTATCAGTCTGTCAGACTGTCCACCGTCATAATGAGACTGTATGCTCACATGTGAATATACTCAGGCAGTCTGCTGACTATCTGGCAGTCTACTGAGTCTTTGAAACAACGGCAGTCTACGGACTCTCGCCAGTCTATTGACTGCCGACAGTCTGCTGACCACTGGACTCCCATGGTATGTTCAACAGACGAATGAGACATCGGGCATCGATGATTGTCTATGGTCGAGCAGTGTATGGGTAAGACGCCTAACAACATACACTATATTGGTCACAAGTATACAAGCACAAGTCCACAATTGCGCAGAAGCAAACCGATGAATACGTCCAAAATTGTACTCATCATTCACCAAAGGCATCATCATTTTTTATTTCGTTACAATTGCTGGGAAGCATACGTATATGAGAAAGGCCTCCTATGGTGTGCCTCCTATCATTCCCAAAACTGCGCTCTCAGCAGTGCCGAAAGCATTGCAGATGTACTTAGCATACTGCAGGCGTTGCCCAAGTGCAAACTTGAAAGTAAACCAAGTAGGCGTGAAAGACACTCCTCTCTCTGGCTTTTTAGGAGAGGTACGCTTCCTCAACCGACTTCTCATAGAAGCGACACCACATCTCCAGCAATCTACATGTGCACTCAGACTCAACCTTCTCAAGTGCCTTTATGTCTTTCGGGTCCAAGTGGCACTGATACCGGGAGTCGCCTTCATTAAACTTAATCATGCTATTGCCGACCGTCACATGTCGAGACATGAGTGCCCTGAATTGAGAACCCATTTTGCACACAGCACACGACCTTCAGCAGACTGTCGAGGTGGAGCAGAGTGCGAGTGAGCAGACTCATAAAGCATAAAAGAAGACTGAGTAGCAGACTCAGCACACGCATGAACAAGATCAGCATACAAACCAGCGGACTCAGCCGACTCAACAGACTCTAACGACTGAGCAGAGCCACTGTACTTACTTGTGCATCTGTAGTAGAAAAGCCACTTCCTTGTCCGTCTCGAATGCCAATTTCCGGTCCTTGTTCATGAACACTTGGGACTTACTACCTTTCTTTGCTGGTTTCTTTGTAGCACGTCCCTCACCAACTTCCTTAGTCTACTGGACGACAGTCCGCTTCTTTGCTTTCCCCTTACCCTGGGATGGAGCCACTGATGTGCCTGGGTTGGATTCACCAGACTGACGAAGTGATGCGGTCGTGCTTCGCAACACAACAGTGTCTGCAGGTTTGTTCACACTTGCATGACCTGTCTTGGCAGCTTTGCGGGTCACATGCGTTGAACTGATCCGTGCATCTGGCGGGGTGCTCAGAAGCAGATCTCTTGTGGTTCTAGAACTAGCGTTCACAACATGGGTGGGATGTGGAATGTCTTGGGAGGGGAAGGGAGTCTCAAGCTCGTTGCCTCCAATACCCTGTTGGGACAGCAGACAACTGTCAATTCTGTGAAACAGTGAAGATGCAAAAAAATGAAATAACAGACGCGAATGAGGGCAGGGCACAACCTTCACCGCCTCATTCGAAACAAGCACATGGGCAGACTGCTCCCCTGGTTGAACACCCAAGGCTGGGACTGGTATGGGCAGAGGTGCTGTGTGTGTGTGTGTGTGAGGCATGTTGGCAGTCAGTCTATCCATGCTCAGTTTGCTGTTCAGTCTCCTTGTCTGCCTGGCCAGTCTGCTCAGTCTGTTCCTTGGTCTTGACAGTCTGCTGTTCCTCGGTGTGGACAGTTCCGGCAGTCTGCTCTTCCTCGGTCTGGACAGTCTGCTGTTATGGCAAGTGGACAGTCTGCTCTTCCTCGGTCTGGATAGTTTGTTGTTCCGGCATGTGGACAGTCTGCTCTTTTTTTATTTTTTTTCATATGATACTGGGTTAGGGTGTTTGCTTTTCTTTATGGTGCTGGGTTTGGATTGGCGGTTTTGGTTGTGGGTCTTGGGGTTAAAAGGATAAACGGTGTAATTAGGATTCACCTACCTAAAATGTGGTTCAATCTGATAATTGCAAAGCGCTAGGTCTCAACAATTTTTTCCATGATGTGGGCATCCCGAAGATAGAACGTGAGGAAGGATTTATTGTCTTGGGCTCTAGCACCATAGGGATGCTCCGCCTTTGGTTACCAATTTTGAAAGCCCCGAGGCTGAGGCATAGGGTGTTTTTGCCAACGGTTTTTGAGAAATGAAAGTGTTGGTGGTGTGTGTTAATTAGGATGCGATGGTGAGGAAACATCGATCCGTCTCCCTCGAGGATGAGGAGGTAGTACCACAAATCGATTGTGGCCCTAGAGCGACCATTTTTCGTGGCGAGGAGCCACCCATTGCACCTGATCCAATACAGGCTGCCGGGCACAATCGTAGAAGGGACCGGGGCCAAATTTCAGGTGATGCGGAGGATGTTGACACTCCGGGATTGAGTCGGGTGCACCGCAGATTGCCCCCTCGCGGGCCACCCCGTCCAACCACGTCCACCTTTGACCCCCCTGAAAGGATTGAGTGTTGGTGCACTAAGTATTGGGAACGGATACCGCCGGACAGCACCAGACCACCGAGGCGGCGACCGCATGTTGTCGAAAAACATTACAAGAAGAACAAGATTACGGATGCGGCAAAGGTGAGTGTTTTTTCCACCCCTCTCATTAACATTCATTTAAGGTACATTTAGGTTTATCTAATAATATAGTATGATTGGTAAGCATACATGAATCAAAATTACGATATAAGTATTGATGCGTCGTTCACTACGCATATTGCATCCACGACTTGATGCCCAAGCTCGCAATCACATTGCACATGAGGCATTTCGCGCCGGTCTACTTGCAAAATTTGTGCCAGAGCATGTGCCCGATGTGACCAGTTGGTTCCCCCAGCAGCACGTAGATGAGATGCGTAGGGTCGAGGGGTATCGGAGGTGTCATAGGCATTATGGCCGGCGACGAGCAGCCCCCCCCTCCAGTTTCCTCAGGCGGTCCCCCTGATTGTGGCCTCCCCCCCCCCCCCCCCCCGTCTGTTTCTTTGCCTGATCCGGACGTTGTACCCCCGGCTGCACCTCCGACATTACATCCTCAATCACCTCCACTTTCATCTCCTCCGCCAGCAGTACCACCTCCACCTCCACCTCCACGTGCATGTGCCCCTCGAACCCCTAGGAGGGGTCGGCTTCGCCCTAGGTTTCCTCCCCTTCGGCTTGGGCGGCCTGAGCCGAATCCTCGCCCCCGATGGGAAGCGCATAGGACTATGTTATTGAGGACCGTCCAACCTCGTTGTTAGGGGAATCATCTCGACCCTCCCACCCCCATCCGAGAAAATGTGGAGTTCGAGTATTGGGGGAGACGGTATGTTGTGAGAGCCGCTACAGACCCTGCTATGGGTCGGGGTTTATTCACGGTCAATGATATTGTGGTTCCTCCTCGGAGAAACAACATGGTGGACTTGTTTCTCTACTACGGTCCATACTATACCTCCGCGGAGTTCCGTACATTACGCCTCGAAGCCCCATACATCCTACCCTACATTTTGTGTGTCAACGGACAGGATGTACGTAGACGGGGGTTGTCTCCCATTGAAATCAGATTTTGTGATGGTGACCCCGACATCTTCGACAATGTTGCTGGGCTAGTCAATAGTTCTTTTGGTCATCCTAGGAGAACCAATGTAGTATGGGACGAGCGAAGCGATGGGCATGAGAGCTTTTGTGGTCATACGTCAATATACTGTGAGAGGATGCACATGTTTGTGATGATATGTGCTAGTAGGACTATTAGGGCTGGTAGCGAACTATTTGCATCATACGAGTTTTCCCGGGATGATTGAGACCTCCGAATACAGCGTGAGTGGGATGTGTATGATAGAAATAGGGTTCCTTTGAGACAGGGATCGCGTAGAGGGGCATTGTAGATATTCTCATGATGTACTTTGTATACATCCGATTAATCGATTGATGTAAAAAAATTTCTTTGTTGCTCGTGTGGGTTGCAACTTTGCATATGTGATCTAAACATACTTGTGCACATGTGGACCAAATATGAGCTTGAACCAAGTTGATTCAATGGGTCATTCTAGTGTTGAACGTGTCGTGCGCATACATATCGCTACACAACTACATCGCTGTCCAAAACCACACAACACATGTGCACACCACACACTAGTATACCACTAGTCCACCACTAGTCCAGCCACTAGTCCAACCACTAGGCTACAACTAGTCAGTCACTAGGCTGCCACTATGCTGCCCACTATGGCAGTCACTAGTCCACACAATGATAAAGAAGAAGAATACAAGCACAAGCTCATGCGAGCTCACAAAGCTGAAGCATAAACTCATGCATATATAACCTCATCACTCAAATACAAGTCAAGCCAAGTGCACCCCACGCCATGGGGAATCCACACTATGGCGCCATAGCTAGGCGCGGTGAGGCTCAACTCGAGAAAGATGAGCCTCCCGCGCTTGCCGTGAAGATAACCACTCCAGGGCCTAAATCTGCCTGGACCCCTGGATTGACACTTGGGCCAATCCCAAATGTCAATATGTAAAAGCTAGCTGTTTCCTAGCTAGTTTCACACTAGTGGTAAAATAACTTGACAGCTGTCGTGCGCATACATATCGCTACACAACTACATCGCTGTCCAAAACCACACAACACATGTGCACACCACACACTAGTATACCACTAGTCCACCACTAGTCCAACCACTAGGCTACAACTAGTCAGTCACTAGGCTGCCACTATGCTGCCCACTATGGCAGTCACTAGTCCACACAATCGCCCCCCTAGCTGGTGCTTAGGTCCCTCTAAGTCTAGGTAGCCACACGATGTGATAGTGACCATAGCCTCACTAAGTCCTCCACCACTATCCCTACTACACTCAAACTCGATAGATCAAGAGGCCGGGTGCAAGAGTTGCCCCATCGTTAGTCGCCGTCTTGCAACCTGTGAACTTGAGCTTGGGATCTCATGTATTGACTCCTATGAGCTTGGCCTCCCATGTCTTGTTAGCTGCCTCCAGTCATGTCCACTGCCACTATCCCAAGCAGTGTGGACACAACCAATCTCTGTCAGGAACCTTCTCAAGAGGTGGTGTCACGCATCCCATATGCCAACCCCTTGAACATCGATCACACACCAGCATGGTGGCTGCCCCTTTGGCAGACCCACAGAGCATGCACCTCAAACCTGCAGGTACCACTGCCAAGTTTGGGTCAACTCTGCCATCGACATTGGGAAGGTGACATGGCGCACAATTACGCACATGGTCCTTCCAAGTCATGCCATCCCGACCCTCCAAGATCAGGACCCCTGAGGGCAACACCTCTCGAACCCTCATAATAACACGCCCTGCAGTAACATCCAGAGTCGTAAGAGCAGTCTGCTGCAAATAAACATAGTCACCAGGGCTAAACCTCCGAACCCCAGGACGATATCCTCCACCACGTATAGTGGCATACCTCAACGTATCACGGTGCTGTGCAATGGCAAGGTTCTCAAAAGCCATGGGCATGACTTTCTTGAACAACTCTGCACGCTGATTACATGCACGTACCCACACGTCCGGATCGTCAAGGTTAAGGACTTGAGCAGTGTCCCTACGAATGGCTGCAGGCAAATCCGGCTCTCGGCCAAAGAGAAGGAAATATGGTGAGAAGGAGGCAAGTGATGCTTGTTTGCTGAACCTGTAGCCCATGGCTAACCAAGGAACCTGAAGATCCCAATCTCCTAGGTGTCCCTTCTGCAAGCCATACTTGCGCAAACCCCTCTTCACCGTCTGAACAACTCTCTCTGCTAAGCCATCGGCCTCAGGATGATCCCGAGAAGTGGTGCGGTGGTCTATCAAGGCTTTATCACACAAAGCCTGAAACTCCCCCAAGAACTCTCTCCTTTGGTCCGTGAGTACCTCAGCTGGAGCACCAAATCGGCTAAGCACACGATCCAAGAATGCATACGCAGCCCCCTCACTAGCCTTGTCAGGCAATGGAACCAACTCAATCCACTTGGAGAAGTGCTCCACCATCACCAACACATATCTGTGGTGGCGCATAGTCAGTAGCAACGGTCCTGCGAAGTCAAGACTCCACCTGTAGCCCAATCCCATGATTGGTAAAGGATGCAACTGTGGTGTAGGGGCGTTGAATGAAGCACGCACCCTGTCACACACCATGCACCTAGCCACGAACTGTTGCACCTCTGTATGCATACCACGCCACCAATACTGCCCCTGCAGTAAACTGTGAGTGCGTCGCACTCCAAAATGCCCCAACTCCTCATGGGCATGCCGCACTAACCGTGCACGCTGTGTGGGGTGAGGCACAATCCTTACCCGACCATCCTCCCACACTCGAAGTAGGTGTATCCCCTCCCACTTGAACCTCTTGGCTCGTTGCAGGATCCGATCCCTCTCCCTGGCAGTCACAATGGCTGCTGTGTCTCCCGTGCGGAGGTAGTCCAACACAGCCGAATCCTCATCATCACTAGCCTCAGGGTCCTCAGACACTCCATCTACAGTCATCCCTGTTGTAGGTCCAATCTGACCTCCCGATGCCAAGATACACAAAAATGCAGATGCGTGCCATCCCGGCACCATCTCCTCGTCCGTCTCACCATGCCACCGAGCTCCAGTGTCATCCTGCTGGCTCATGCATGGATTGCGACTCAATCCATCCGCATCCCGATTGACCAAACCCGGTCGATGCACAACCTGAAAGTCATACTCCTGGAGTATAAGTGCCCACCGTGCAAGCTTCCCCGTAAGCTTGTCTGACTCCATCAACCACTTGAGTGGCTGGTGATCCGTGACAAGGGTGAAAAGATTGCCGTATAGATAGCACCTGAAGTGTGCCACGGCCCACACTGCAGCTAAGCACTCTCCCTCATATGAGCTGTACTTAGCCTCTGCAGCGTTGTTCGAGCGGCTAGCGTAAGCCACTACGAACTCTCTTCCCTCATCATCCACCTGTGTGAGTACCGCTCCAAGCCCCAGCATGCTCCAATCCGTATGCAGCTGAAAGGGACGCCCCCTGATAGGTCGTCTCAAGATAGGCGCCGAGGTCAACCTCGCCTTGAGCTCTTGAAAAGCTCGTTCCTGCTCATCTTCCCACTGCCACTCCTGGTCCACCTTGGTCAGCTTGGTTAGAGCCTTTGCAATGGTACTAAATCCCTTGACAAACCGTCTATAATAGTTTGCCAACCCCATGAAAGCTCGAACTCGGCTCACATCCGTGGGGCGTGGAATTTGTGCAATGGCCTCTACCTTAGTCTGCTGTACCCCCAATCCTCCAGGATATATCATGTGACCCAGATACTCAATCTGGTTGTGGAAAAACTTGCACTTCCCCGGATGCAACTTCAATCCGTGCGCTCTCAAGCGCTCCAATACCACCTGAAGGTGTCTCTCATGCTCCTCCATCGTAACACTAAAGATGATGATGTCATCTATGTAGCACCGAGCAAAGTCCACCCCTGCTAGAATCTTATCCATGACTCTCTGAAACTCTGCAGGAGCATTCTTAAGCCCAAATGGTAAGAACCGCCACTGATATAGGCAATCCTTGCCGTGCTCATTGATCCCCCAGAATGCCGTCTTCTGCTTGTCCGCCTCCTTGATTGGCAACTGGTGATATCCGGATCGTAAATCCAAAGTGCTAAAGGCCTTAGCATGCCCGATGGCATCAAAGATCTCCTCTGGTGTTGGCATGGCATACTTATCGGACTTGGTCTGACGATTTACAGGCCGGTAATCACCGCACATACGTCTCTTCGTCCAATTGCCATAGACATCCTTCTTGGCTGGCATCACTGTGGCTGAAGCATACTCTCCACCAGAGAGCTCCACCAAACCTGCCTCCCAGAGATCTTGAGTCCTCATCTGAATCAAAGACCTCTCCATGTCAATGTATCTATAGGGTCTCCGAAAGATTGGCGTGTCAGTGGCCAACTCAATACGGATCTCTTGACCCTTCAGTGCTCCCAAGTCCTTCAAACTGAAGGCAAAGCAATTCCTGTAAGCCCTCAGGAACCGCCGTATACGTCGTCTCTCTCCTCCGGTGACAATGGGTCCAATGTCAGGCTCCCAATTGTCCTCCGTAACTGCAACCTTAAGTCCAGTGGGCTTAGAGGTAGAGGACGCGTCCAGTGGTTGCTATGTTGCAACCTCTTGAGCAGTACTCCCTGCCTGCTCAGTCAATGACAAGGCCTCATCCTGCCCCATCATCTCATCCTTGAGGACCTCCTCAACCCGAGAAGAATCCCCAACCTCATCCATCACAGCCGCCTTGGCTGCCAACTCCCTCTGAACCTCGAGCACCTCCCACGTGTGCCATGGATGCATGCACCCCGTGGTCCTCACATGCTCGCCCCCACTCACTGCCTGTACCGTCTCGGTAGGCAGAGAGACCATTGAGGGAAGTGTACTCCGCACTCTGCGTTGCTCAGCCAGAGCCAAGCTGATAATCCAGGTCAAGCAATTGAGATCCATTGCTTGCCCCAACACTTGACGACGTGATGCCTCAGAAAGAGACGACACCGCCGTGGTACCAGTGGTAAAACCCATTGCCCGCTCACGCTCGTCAGCATTAGGCTCCACTAACTGCTGCAACTGAGCATCCCACAGGAGGCCAGGTCCACTATCCCGGAAAGCATGCGATCCTGGGAAGCTGAGCAGTGTAGGTAATGCTGCTCGTGGTTGACCCACCTTGTTGACCACTGCCAAAGGCGAACGGTCATCGTGTCTCACACGTTGAGACTGCCTCCCTGTGTCCAGAATGTTATCCACTGTGAGATGTGCTGGCCGCTGCACCCCATCAAATGCACGCTTGAGCAGTGCGGGTGGCATCAAGTTAGTCCACCATAGCCGTGGACGATGAGCCCGTGACCCCACTGTAGCTGCATCTAGCAACACTGCTGACCCAAGCCACGACCGGACTTGATGCACACTGGCCATCACCCTGGCCCAAGAATCGCCCATCAGTGGCACATTCTCCAAGATGTATGCTGGAGATACAGCTTGATGAAGCTGCAAGTGGCGCAAAACCCGCACCATCTCCCAAAACAGACCCGACCTCGAGTCTCGCAATCCATTGCCATGCCCGGCTGATGAATGCCCTTGGCAGGGCCAACCTGCCACTACCAGATCAATGGAGCCAACCCGCTCCAAATCCTGCGCCCCCAGCAACGAAATGTCTCCTGGCAAGGCCTGCTGATATCCACGAATTGCAGACACCGACAACAACTCAGGGTATCGCTGCACCAACTGAGCAACATGGCGAAGTGAAACGCGTCATGCAGTCTCATCCCTCTCCACATACAGGTAACGCCGAACTCGTAAACCTGCTTGTAACACAGCAGCCAATCCGGTGCTGATCCCGCCAAACAAGTCCAGAAGACAAATGCCTTCATCCGGATACTGCCACACAATAGGTGTGGTGTCCAATGGAGACAATTGAGGTGGTCTGGTGCAATCCCCACACTCTCTCCTCTCCTGACGGTACAAAAGCCTCCACCCAGGCTTGTTGCACCTGTCGATCAGCATCCTGCTGCAAATCCTTGCTCGTGCCCCACAATGGAGTCTGAGCAACCATGGTAGGCAACTCCGCCATACCATACATGTCATCCTGCTCTCCCGGAGGTGGTACATCCTCTGAATGACCATTGCCCTCAAGCAACTCTCTAAGCCAACTCACTGCCGCTGTGAATGCTGCTAGTGTCGGCATCTTGCCTCGCTGGGCAACCGCAACTCCTCCTATGAACGTCACAGGGAGCTGCACACGCCGGCCCTCCCCTGACTGCCATGCAGGCCTATAGGAAGCTGACTCTTCCCAAAAATCCAGGGTGAAGCCCATGGGGTACAACACTGCCCCACCAACCAGGACATCGTATGAGACTGCGTCTGTCACAATGGCCTTGGCTCGCATCACTGAGCCATCTGTAGGGTGATCCGGTCGTAGTCTGATAGCCAACTCATGCCGTGTCATGCCCCGACCCTGCTCCGATCCTCCCAGAGACATCTGTATCTGGAAAGGACAAGGCTCCATATCCGCCTCCGTGAGGCCCAAGCCTGCTATAGCAGCTCTGCCCAGCATCAATGGCTGAGCTCCCGAGTCCAACAAGACCCGCAGTGGCCGGTACCTCTTGCCTGCCGGTCCACTCAAACAGAAAATGCCATCCTGGTTGTCTAACATGACAACTCCAGGTGTCACCATGGCGCGCTCAATGGCTGGCCTAGCTGGCAGCTCCATCAACCTGGCAGCTGCAGCTTGCCATGGCGCCGCCGTGGCAGTCTTGACCCTCAAATCCGAGGATCCATCCGGCACTACACCTCCCACTATCTCCGCAGAAGATGAAGTAACCTCCCCACTCTCACAGAGTGTAGCTGCCAGCCTGAACACCTCAGCTGGTCTTATCCCCGGCGTCGCAATCATGGTAGCCGAGAACAATGGAGCCTGGCACACAGATGTGGCCGCTCCTAACAGCACACTAGCTGCCGTAGCCTTGGCAACACTAGGTAGTGGTGCTACCCGTGTAGCTCTCCCCAATGGCATAGTAACCTCCGCCTCGGTAACAGTCGGGCGAGAACTAGGTGCCATGGATGGCGTCGACACTGTCTCCGCCAATGTGAATGACTGAGGAAGCCTAGCCTGACGGCTTGCCTCCCCACGCTGTGGATCCAACTCCACCTCTGCACCTCGTGGCTCAGGAACTCGTGCTGCTCCTCGAGTCACGGCTGCAGCAGACTCCACCTGCACTAGTGGTAGTGCTGCTCCACACATGAATCCCATGCCTCCCATATCTCCTCCCTCAGGAGCAGGAGGTGGACCATCCGGCCTTAGAGCCGGTACCACCTGAGCTGTAGCCATGGCAGCGAGCCTCTGCTCTAGCTGCTGAAGCCGCTTGGTCATGCCTTGGTCAACACCCTGACCTCCGCGTCCTTGGCCACGTTGAGCTTGCCCTTGGCCTGCACCTCGTGGCTGGCCACCTCGTCCTCTCTGGGCTGCTCCACCTCGCCCCCAGCCACCATTGTTCCCTTGGAACTGGCCTGGGTGCAACTCAGGATGCAAACCATAACACTGGGCCTCTCCATGCCCGTGCTTGCCACAATGCCCACACTGCAACTGTGCAGGCTATGCATGTGCCAGCCCTTTGCCTCCCTCTAGGCAATCCTTCTTGGCATGGGGTCCTCCACATGTCTAGCACACCACATCCGCCCGTTGTTGGCCAGCAAATGAAGGGAGAGACCCCTGCATCTGAGGTCCTCTCTGCCCTTCCCTGAGCTTCACCTGAGCCCCCTTGTTGCCTTGAGCACGTTGAGGTAGTGGTTGGCTAGGAGCACCACTACCCCGTGGTGTCTCCTTAGCAAATCCCACCATGACCACTCGTTCCTCCACCATGTTGAGCTCTATCCGCTCTGCCAGCAAAAACACATTTGCTAAGGTGGGTTGGGCCACTTGTAGGAGAGTTGCATCCTGCACCCTTCTCCTCAGCTCCTTGTCCAATATCCCATACCAGAATTGGACTGCCTGAGCTTCCGTAACCCCTTGGGTTACATTTATCAAGCGCCTCATGCGAGTGAAAGCTCTCGGTCGGCTTCCGTTGGAACTCTTGCAAGCTCCGCAACTTCTCTGTCCTCACCCCTTGGTAGTTCCCTCTCAACTCTTCGAAGAACTCCACAACAGGGTTGAAGGCAGGCACGGGTGCTAGTGCTGGTGCGGTAGTGGCTTGGGTGGACGTCGTAGCTACTGTACCACCAGTCCCACTGCTACTTGCTGAAGCTGCCGGTGCAGCGGCATGTGTAGCCACTGCCCTCGTGGCTCTAGTGCCCCTAGTGATGGAGATATAGTCGGGTGACCAGTACATCCTCCACTCCTCGATCTCAACCTCATGCCCCCGCCTGAACTCATGGTAATCATCCATAGGCGGCCCCTCAAGGTGCTGAAACAGCCCTTTCCATGCCATGAAAGACGTAAATAGTTGTGGATTGCGCATTTGCTGCAAATCACACCAACTATCAAACTCTTGGATAAAATCATCCAACTCGATGGTGCCCACCGCCCCAGAGTACCTTCGTGGCCCCTTGGTAGCTCCATACATCTCCTCCATTGTGTCCCACAACAATGGCAAAGAAACAACTTGCACCGCCGGTATGAGTCCTCCTGATTCACAATCCGAATCAGAACCTTCCGTGGAAGACACAGGAGGTGAAGGTGGCCTAAACCGTACACCTCGTCTCGTGTACCCACTAGTATCGCTAGTGCTCGAACCGGCACTGTCCCCAGCAACTAGTGGCACCTCCGTGTTGACACTCAACCGATCATGAACATGTCCCTAACCCCCTCTCCACAAGGTAACCGGGTAGAGAACCTGTTGCGGCTTATGGTTTGGAATACTAAGTTCCTAACATAGCCTACACCTGTACTTGCATGACCATGGGAATATCATGAAGATACTCCTCAAACCGCCCTCCACGAGCTTCAAAATTCGGCCTTCCAGACCACATGCCAGTCCTTAGGCAGTCCACCAGTGCCTCCACGAGTCAGCACAGGCCGTCCACAGGTCAACACGGGCCACCACAGACCAGCACAGGCCCACACAGCTCACTGGTCACAGCCGTCACAGTCCCACAGGCCACTGGGCACAGCCTGTCACAGCCCCAAAGCCTCAGGCACGGCCTGTCACAGCCCCTCACAACGCGTCACAGCCTCAAAGGCCTCAGGCACGGCCCGTCACAGCCCCTCACAGCCCCTCATAGCCCCAAAGGCCTCAGGCACGGCCCGTCACAGCCCCTCACAGCCCCTCACAGCCTGTCACAGCCCCAAAGGCCTCAGGCACGGCCTGTCACAGCCCCTCACAACGCGTCACAGCCTCAAAGGCCTCAGGCACGGCCCGTCACAGCCCCTCACAGCCCCTCACAGCCCCAAAGGCCTCAGGCACGGCCCGTCACAGCCCCTCACAGCCCGTCACAGCCTCAAAGGCCTCAGGCACGGCCTGTCACAGCCCCTCACAGCCGTCACAGCCTCAAAGGCCTCAGGCACGGCCTGTCACAGCCCCTCACAGCCCGTCACAGCCTCAAAGGCCTCAGGCACGGCCTGTCACAGCCCCTCACAGCCCCAAAGGCCTCAGGCACGGCCTATCACAGCCCCTCACAGCCCGTCACAGCCCCAAAGGCCATGGGCACGGCCTGTCACAGCCCCTCACAGCCCGTCACAGCCTCAAAGGCCTCAGGCACGGCCTGTCACAGCCCCTCACAGCCCCTCACAGCCCCAAAGGCCTCAGGCACGGCCCGTCACAGCCCATCACAGCCCAAAGGCCTCAGGCACAGCCCGTCACAGCCCGTCACAGCCCCAAAGGCCATGGGCACGGCCTGTCACAGCCCCTCACAGCCCGTCACAGCCTCAAAGGCCTCAGGCACGGCCTGTCACAGCCCCTCACAGCCCGTCACAGCCTCAAAGGCCACTGGGCACAGCCCGTCACAGCCCCACACAGCCCGTCACAGCCCCACAGGGCACAGGGCACAGCCTGTCACAGCCCGTCACAGCCCCAAAGGCCACTGGGCACAGCCTGTCACAGCCTGACACAGCCCGTCACAGCCCCACAGGGCACAGGGCACAGCCTGTCACAGCCCATCACAGCCCATCACAGCCTGTCACAGCCCGTCACAGCCCCACAGGCCACAGGGCACAGCCTGTCACAGCCCATCACAGCCCATCACAGCCTGTCACAGCTTGCGACAGCCCGTCACAGCCCGTCACAGCTCGCTACAGCCTGTCACAGCCCCACACATGGCCGCTCTGGCAGTTTAGCCATTTCTCCAAGGGGTTTAGCCACGCCAAGCTAGGGTTTGTGTCTCTTGGACTCTAGGCTTCTTTCCACCGAGCTATGGTGGCTGTGAGGAAATCAGCAAGGTATCCTTGCTCTTTCGGCTCCCACACACCACCATAGTAGCCCTAAGCCATGAGGTGGTTGCCACAAACCAAGCCTTCTTTCTCACTTAGCCTCCCCAAACACGCCACTAAACTCAATGGCAAACAACCAAGCCCTGCTGGTTCCCAGCCCTTGTGAGCACTCATTCAAGCACTCTCATTGGCCATAGCATCTGTCTTAGAGCCTATTCCAGCCCTCTACACCTGTTGCTTCAAGAGTTGTGTTCCCTTCAAGCTTGAAGTTGAAACCCCAACTCACATAGGCCCTACAAGTGCTTTTCTTTCACTCCAAGTGGAAACCAGCCCTAGACCTTCCGTTCTAGCTCTCTAAGGCTTGAAAACAAGAGCCTCAATGGGCTGAAGGCATGCTCCATACATGCCCCACTCTCACCATAAGAGAATCAGCTCCTTTGCTTCATTTCTTGCACCCACAAACCTGAAATTACAAGCTTCAGCAGGCTGAAAGCATGCTCTACATGCCCTACAGGGTAACCAGCCCCTTCCTTCCTTTCTTGCACTCCCACACCTAAAAGTGCAAGCCTTCACCAGGCTGATAACATGCTCCACACATACATTGCCCTCACATAAGGGAAGTCAGCCCTTCCCTCTTCCTTGCTTGCTCTCCAAGCTTGAAGATGGAAGCTTCAATGAGCTGAATACATGCTCCACACATGCAACCTCTTCACACAAGAGATATCAGCCCCCTATCTTGGCTCCTTGGCTCTTTGATGCTCTCTAAGACAAGACTAAGCACTCCACAGCCTTTGCCAAGCTCCTGAAACCCTAAGGCTTACATTTCCAGCCACAAGACACTTCTCTTGTGGTGCAAGAGCTCTTCTTCCAAGCTCTGAAACCCTAGGTGCACATTCCATGGCCTTGCCGCACCTCTTAGCTCCTGTTCCAGCCCTGCTCTTGCCATGACAAGAGCCCTCTCAATGCTGAAGCTCGAGATTGAAACCCAATCTCACCATACTCCACAAAGTGCATTGATTTGCCCCAAGCCAAATCAACCCTTTCGCTTGGTCTTGCAATCCTTCACACAATGGAAGCTCGCATTCCCAGGTCCAGTTCTCAACTTTGCCACCAAAGCCACTATAACCTGCACTTGACTGGTCCTCTTCCCAATCGTGCTTGCTCATGCATGTACACAATCTGAAACCATCAAGGTGCTCTGGAATTACCTGCAGCATGGTGCTTTCATCTCTGAAGCTGAAGATCGAATGCCAAGGTCTACCACCTCGTAACCCACATCGCCTCCGCTTCTAACAACCAAGAGCTCCATGGTGCTCCTTGCATAACAACTTGGTTTCTCTCATTCTCAAGCAAAAACCACAAGTGTTATAACTAACTCGTATCTGGCACTCACAGATACGAGCTGATCTTTCTCGAGTGATAAAGAAGAAGAATACAAGCACAAGCTCATGCGAGCTCACAAAGCTGAAGCATAAACTCATGCATATATAACCTCATCACTCAAATACAAGTCAAGCCAAGTGCACCCCACGCCATGGGGAATCCACACTACGGCGCCATAGCTAGGCGCGGTGAGGCTCAACTCGAGAAAGATGAGCCTCCCGCGCTTGCCGTGAAGATAACCACTCCAGGGCCTAAATCTGTCTGGACCCCTGGATTGACACTTGGGCCAATCCCAAATGTCAATATGTAAAAGCTAACTGTTTCCTAGCTAGTTTCACACTAGTGGTAAAATAACTTGACAAACGCAGCTACGTATCATAGAGACGGAAAATTGCGTTTTTTTTTTAATTCCATTTTCAAGCCATATGCTTAATGATAGCATATGCAATGTGCGTGCAAAATTTGGGAGTAAACAAAAGTCATTTGGACCCATAACCAGATTTTGTTCTCTCATTTGCACTCCAAAGTTGAGTTATTTTCAACTTTATGCACTCTTCATAAAGAGTTTTGCAAAAGTGACCCTAGAAATACACTTATTTTTTTTCCATTTTTTTTTTGTCCAATGTTTTGCATGGATGTAGTGGTGCAAAAGCCCGATGTCATACAACAGAATAGAGCTAAAAATAAAATCATTACGCCCCTCAAAACCGCAATCATATATTTTCTAAATGCAAATATTTATTTTAAATTCATTTAAATTCGATTTAATTCAAAATTGGTGCAAGGGTGAGTGCGTCGTTGGGGAGGCAAATGTTTTTTTTTTTTTTTGTTTTTTTGTTTTTTTTTTAAAAAAAATTAATTAAAATTTTTTTTCTGTTGGATCTTTGTACAGGTGTTGCACACATATTTAAGCACATGTAAGAAAAAATGAAGCTTGAGCCACATCCGTTTGTTGGGTGCAATGGCATGAGAGGATTTTTTTTCACATTAATAAACAAAAATTGGTTGATAGGGTGAATGCGTTATTGGGGGGCAAATGATTTTGTTTGGGTTTGAAACTTTGCATATGTGTATGTTGCGCACATACATGTAATTATTGAATGACATATTTGATGCACACACACATTGAAGGTTGTTGTTTGCATTTCGCTTATAATGAAGTGTATGGTTGCAAGGACACATTATAATATATGTCCATATGTTCATTTGTTCGTATCAGGATTTTGTCCATTCCTTCCCGGTCCTTTCTCTTGGCACCCCATCCGAAAACAACCCAAGTACATTAGGCGGGAGCCGTAGGCGAGACGCCGCCCCCACGGTACCGGACGATGATAAGGATGACAGTGACAGTGACAGTGACAGTGACAACAACAATGAGCATGGAATTAACCAGGAGGATGTGCAAGCCATGGAGGATCTCTTAATGCATTATCTGGGCGCTGATGCATCCCATGAAGAGGGAACCCGACCAATCGACGATCCTGAAATGACCCCCTCAAATGACATGGAGAGGGAGGCGAGAACTCCCTTGTACGAAGGGGCGAAAATGAGTCGATTTTCAACAATCTTACTTTTGCTCAATCTTCAAATTCGATTTGGCATAAGTAATGTTGGGATGTCTGCCATAATGCGAACTATTGCAAACTATATCCTTGCTCCACATTTGAAATCCAAGATGCCACGGTCGCGGAAAGAGGCGTGCGACATCTTGGACTCTGTGGGGATGGGCTATAAGTTTTTTTATGCATGTCCATGTGATAAAACCCTATACTACGGAGAGGATTCGCGTCTCACCAAGTGCCCAAAGTGCAAGAAAGACAGATATCGGGATGATGTCCAAGGGAAAAAAGTACCACGCAAGGTATAAGCGTCATTCCCCCTCGCATGGAGATTACTTTCTTTAATCTTCTCAATGTATGTAAAGTGTATTCCACAAAGTTTAGGGTTTAGAGAGTAATACTCATGCAAGATCTGATTGTGGTTTTGGAAGGAGTGAGTGAGGAGTGGAAGGAGCGACGTTTTGCTGGTGAGGACCACGGGGTGTAGACATCCATGACACACATGGGAGGTGCTCGAGGTTCAGAGGGAGTTGGCAGCCAAGGCGGCTGTGATGGATGAGGTTGGGGATTCTTCTCGGGTTGAGGAGGTCCTCAAGGATGAGATGATTGGGCAGGATGAGGCCTTGTCATTGACTGAGCAGGTAGGGAATACTGCTCAAGAGGTTGCAACATAGCAACCACTGGACACGTCCTCTACCTCGGGGGGTGCTATTCCGTGAGTCCGGAGGCGTGAGCCTGTGAGCCCAGGAAACCGTGAGCCCAGCACACGCTCACGCCACGTCAGCATGCATACAGGGCCTGTCACCTATTACCGCGGGTTGAACAGCCATTTCCCGGGAATGCAGACTGGATGTATTACATCCATTTGTATCCATCCTTTGTATCCATTGTATCCATCTAGACGTTATCAAAGACTTTCCTTCATATAAAGAATTAATCCAGGTTTTCCAGATATCCTCTAGAAATCCCTTCACACAAGCATCAATCTGCTGTGTGTAATTTGCCCAAAAACTAGGCCTCAGGAGGGCCTGGGCTTTTGGCTCAGCCTCGAGACTGTCGGGAGCTTAAGGACGGAAAGCCAAACTCTGCATTGGAATGTGGGTACGTCGTGAGGAGGTGCACACTGACATCATCTAAAGCGGATCCCTGCGAAATCTTTTCTTACTCACCACCTTTGCGAACATGCCAAGTATGTGCGGGAGCATCATGGATGCTCACCAGATTTGAGAATGCCTGAACGATCTTTGATCATGTGGACTTCACCTCGATGGATTCACCAAGTCTTCTTCTAGCAGGAATGGTTTGGAGACAAGCGAGCAAATGATGCGAGAATGCTGTACACGAACCAAAGTCGATTGTTTGTTTTTGAAATGCACTCAAGCTTGTGAGGTCCACAAAACTCTAAATAGATTGAAGGAACAATCCGGGCAGTCCATGCAACCCCCATCTCCAATAATAGTTTGTTCCCATGAAGTTGCATCCCACGCACACATTGCAAACAGGACAACAAGGACACACAACCATCCCATTTCAAATTTGGCCCCGAATAAAACCAAAAGAAAACTTCATATCAAGTGTCACAGTCATCAGAATCACTCTCGACCTCCTGTGCTATGTCATCCACAAAGATTCTGGCCCCAACACCACGTCTTCTACCACGGCCGTCAATGGGCGAACAGCGAGTGCCATGAATGGACATGCTTGTTGCGAGTGCCTCCGCATAGACAAGTTGCACGTAAGACCGAGGAGGACTTGAAAGAAGTCCAAATAGGTGTGATAGCCCTGGAGGGTAGTGGAAGCACGCGGACTCCTACACATATCGACAAAAATCCATTTTGAACACAATGATGCAATACACAAGTCCAACGAAGAGGATGTTTCCCATGTGCACTTTGCCTCAAGAACAGTGATTCTGGATATTGAAACAACAATACAAGCATCCACAGGTTGAACTTACTCACAGGCAAAGTCGGAGTCCAGCTCCTTGTCGGAAGTCTCCCCTGTATCAATATCACCGAGAAGGGGCTTCGGAAGGATTTGAGAAGTGTGTCCACCCAAACCCATCAGGAGGTTCTTGTAAATCTCGGCATCCCCTTCAATCCCAAAGAGATGTTGCGCACTAGCCTTGCAAGCGTGGTACAAAGCATCTGCAGTGGAACAGAATGAAGAAAACAGACATTGAAGACACATTTGGAACGGTGGGAAGTTATGAAAGTGCAAGCTCAAACAAAAACCTCATGAAATGTGAATGTTGAAGAGACGAACCTGTGCCCTTTGACAAATCCAGAACTCTAGCGTCTGTGTAGGTGCAGCACTCCACAATTGTTTGAATGAAAGCCGAGCTCTTCTCCCTCGCCCCTCTCCAAGGAACCCCATTCCCCCTTCGCAAGCACACGTTGCTATCGACGTAGTTGTGGTGCATGTCATCCGTGGGAGGATCTGTCCTCTCGTCTATGAACTTGCCCCCATGAGTGATGACGAACTCCGGAATGATGGCCGGAGTCGTAGGTGGATGCACTCGGACGAGACAAACAGTTTCAAACAAACGAGTCTGCGAACAGGACATGCACGAGGAACTAAGAAGCTCCAAAACCAGGCCCCAACATATGAGTTTGAGCGACCTATACAACTCCATCCAAGAACCAGCAAGAAGAGGAACAAGAAGGCAAATTTACCATCTCTCCCAGACGATCCCCCTTCGTCAGGTACATGTTGTTCACACAATTCCATGTCTTCACGACCCTCATACCGGAGGCTTTCAAATAGCTGGCAAGTGCACGGCGACAGTGAAGGTCGATGGACTGGATGAGCGCCAAAACACCTGCATCGCACAGATATAAATTGCAAAAGGAGAAAACCCACTGCCAATAGCGTTCATCAAAAGCATTCCAACCCGGACAAGCACCCGATGGAGGGACATCCGGAACTGGCAACCCATCAGGGATGTCCAAGATGATGAGTTCGGCTGCATATGGCTTCTCCTTCCCGTTTACCCAGGATTTGGTCATTTTAGCCTGCAAACAAGAATACAATGGAATGCTCAAGAGGATTGAAATGATCCATGCCCACAACAGACAAGAAGCAAAAGACAACACGCACCGTGCCGAGGAACTCCACAATCCTCTCCCACACTGGTGATGGCTTGCCCTTGTAATCAGATTTCTTGGACTCCATCATGGCAAGGAACCTGATGTTGGCCATCTCCAACCTGGTAGGGCGAATGACCCTCGTGGGATGTTCCACTGCATGGTACGGGTCCTTGGGATCAACCACCCCCTTGTTCTTTCTCCCGGATCCCTTACCATGCGGTGGAGTCTGCTGGACATGCACCACAGGGCCAGGTTCTGCAACACTTCCCTGCCCACCTACCTGCCCTTGTGCCCCTTCCCCTACCCCTTCCTTTCCCCACACCACCAGCAACATCTTTTCCCTTTGCATTTCTACCTCTACCCGGGGTATCCTGAGCGGGAGGCTCCTTCTCTGCAAGAGTCCTCAAATTTCTATCATGAATGTCGAGGTTGGCTGCTGCGGCGGTGGCTGCTATACGCTCATTCTCTCTCCTCAAAGACACCTCCTGAGCTGGGGTCTCAGAAGGAGGGCAATCCAAATACCATGGGAGTTTTGACAACTATGGGAGTTTTGAGCATGCATACTGGCCCTGTTAGGCCCAATTTCACATAGAAAAACAAGCACGAATGGGGCTCAAAACAGTGTGCATTGCCGCACACTGTTTGAGCTTCCAATAAGGGTTGGATTCAACCTGCCAGAGTGGCCCCAGGGGACCGATTTTCAAATCAAAAGCAATCACATAAGGAAGCTCAAACAGTGTGCGTTGCCGCACACTGTTTGAGCTTCCAATAAAGGTTGGATTCAACCTGCCAAAGTGGCCCTAGGAGACCGATTTTCACATCAAAATCAATCACGTAAGGAAGCTTAAACAGTGTGCGTTGCCGCACACTGTTTGAGCTTGCAATAAGGTGTGATTTTAATATGGCATAGTGGCCATAAGTGGCCAATTTGAAATAAAAGAAAAGGCAGTGAAGGGGGCTCAAACAGTGTGCGTCGGCGCACACTGTTTGAGCTTCCATTTTGGAGTCGAATGAACTTGCCAGACTAGCCGTAGGTGCACAATTTCCATATCCATAAACAAGCAAATCAGGGGGCTCAAACTGTGTGCGTTGACGCACACCGTTTGGGCTGCCAGGTAAGTGTGAATTGAACCTGACAGAGATGACCTTTGTGGTCGATTCTAAAATGCCAGCTGCCAGGTAAGTGTGCATTGACGCTCAAAGAGATGCCCTATGTGGCCAATTTTCAGATAAAAAAATTAATGACATGGTGGGCTGGAACAGTGTGCGTTGACGCACACTGTTTGAGCTGCCAGGTAAGTCTGCATTGAACCTCAAATACATGCCCTATGTGGCCGATTTTCACGTGAAAAAAACAATGACAAGTTGGCTCAAACAGTGTGCGTTGACACACACTGTTTGAGCTGCCACGTAAGTGTGTATTGAAACTCAAAGAGATGCCCTATGTGGCCTATTTTCAGATAAAAAAAACAATGACATGGTGGGCTGGAACAGTGTGCATTGACGCACACTCTTTGAGCTGCTAGGTAAGTCTGCATTGAACCTCAAATACATGCCCTATGTGGCCGATTTTCACATGAAAAAAACAATGACAAGTTGGGCTCAAACAGTGTGCGTTGACGCACACTGTTTGAGCTGCCACGTAAGTGTGCATTGAAGCTCAAATAGATGCCATATGTGGCCGATTTTCAGATTAAAAAAATAATGACATGGTGGACTCGAACAGTGTGCGTTGACGCACACTGCTGGAGCTGCCACGTAAGTGTGCATTAAAGCTCAAAGAGATGCCCTATGTGGCCGATTTTCAAAAAAATAAAATAAAAAATAAATAAAATAAAAAACATGGTTGGCTGGAACAGTGTGCGTTGACGCACACTATTTGAGCTGCCAGGTAAGTCTGCATTGAACCTCAAATACATGCCCTATGTGGCCAATTTTCACATGAAAAAAACAATGACAAGTTGGGCTCAAACAGTGTGCGTTGACGCACACTGTTTGAGCTGCCACGTAAGTGTGTATTGAAGCTCAAAGAGATGCCCTATGTGGCCGATTATCAGGAAAAAAAAAAAAAAAAAAAAAAAAACATGGATGGCTGCAACAGTGTGCGTTGACGCACACTGTTTGAGCTGCCACGTAAGTCTGCATTGAACCTCAAATACATGCCCTATGTGGCCGATTTTCACATGAAAAAAATAAAGACATGTTGGGGTCAAACAGTGTGCGTTGACGCACACTGTTTGAGCTGCCACGTAAGTGTGTATTGAGGCTCAAAGAGATGCCATATGTGGCCGATTTTCATATAAAAAAAAATAATGACATGGTGGGCTGGAACAGTGTGCGTTGACGCACACTATTTGAGCTGCCAGGTAAGTCTGCATTGAACCTCAAATACATGCCCTATGTGGCCAATTTTCACATGAAAAAAACAATGACAAGTTGGGCTCAAACAGTGTGCGTTGACGCACACTATTTGAGCTGCCACGTAAGTGTGCATTGAAGCTCAAAGAGATGCCTTATGTGGCCGATTTTCAGATTAAAAATATAATGACATGGTGGGCTCAAACAGTGTGCATTGACGCACGCTGCTGGAGCTACCACGTAAGTGTGCATTGAAGCTCAAAGAGATGCCCTATGTGGCCGATTTTCACATGAAAAAAATAATGACAAGGTGGGCTCAAATAGTGTGCGTTGACGCACACTGCTGGAGCTGCCAGGTAAGTGTGCATTGAACAAGAAAGAGATGCCCTATGAGGCCGATTTCCAAATGAAAAAAAGAATGACAAGGTGGGCTCAAACAGTGTGCGTTGACGCACACTGCTAGAGCTGCCAGGTAAGTGTGCATTGAAACTTAAAGAGATACCCTATGAGGCTGATTCCAAATGAAAAAAACAATGACAAGATGCACAACACAACCTCATTACATTCGGGGTCTTCCTGTTTACTGCTCTCTAGGGTTGTTGTCGTCTTTCCATAATTGATGGTTTCATGTCATGTTTAGGGTTTGTTTTTCATCCAAATACAACACGGCTTCTTGTGGCTTCTTGTCACCCTAAACAGTTTTTCTGATTGGTGTCTCTCAGTGTGGTTGTCTGCGAAGTTCGGTGCATGTCATTCCTACATCCTTTGCAGGCATCGCCCACAGTCTTTGGGTTAGTGCTAACCTTATTGACCTCAGTTTGGTCAGTGGAGGAAAACATGTCGAGGGAGCAAGATAGACTCGCTCGATTTCATTCCAATGCAGGTAGTCTTCCAGTGACTACCACTACAGACGACAATGGGTTTGCAGTTGTTCATGAGGATGAGCTGGTTACAGTGTTCCCGCTGGAATTGGATTCTCTGCTTGTTCAAAAAGAGGTGTATGACGAGGATGGGAATTTGGATTCTGGGCACTTGGAGAAACCATTGGTTGGCAAGTGTGGAAGGAAGTGGAGAGTCCTTCCAGGCACATCCTGTGTCCTTGGAAAAGAGAGAAGACAATCAGCAGGATCAGTAGTTACCCCTGGCACTACAGCATCAGTCGTGCAGCAGAAGGGCACAGTTCATGTGAAACAAGATGTGAGCACATCCACTACATTCGTGACTCGTCCTCGGAGGATGTTTCTGAGATTCCTCCGCCAGTGCAGACTCCCATCTTGGATGATGACGAATTGCAGGAGATAATGAGTGTCATTCCGAAATTGAAAGCCCTCGCAGGGGTGCCTGGGTGTAAGAGCGAGCTGCGTTTTGTTGATTGGGAGTCCCTTCGTGTGCAGCGGGTTCAATACGTGCCAACAAAGTTTGATGGGGACATCTTGTTTGAGCTCAACCCTCCCACGTCTTCCAGTGGACTGGCTAGGCTTCTGCAAGGCATGGACAAGAAACATGACGGACACCCTTGGTGCATGACAAAAACATCGAACATCCACAACGACATTGGATTGAAATTTCGAAGGTCGGTTTGCGTTGGGCATTGCAAGTGCGTGAATATTTCTTGCCCTCGGCTGAGAAACAGCGCTAATCGGCTGATGACGAATCGGGTGCAGATCACAAATGCAAGATGGAATCGGCTAGAATTTTGCAGGCTCGGGTGACTCGTATCACCGAAGTCCCTGCCCCGGGGCATGGACGGATTTACACAGTGCTGTCTATTGGCTCAATTCTTCATGGCAAAGAATATCAGGTTACCGTGGGGAATTTCCCTAAATGCATTTGTCCGGATTTTGTAACGATGCGTGAGGGCGCTCTCGGCATGAGAGGGAAGTGGATCCTCTGCAAGCATCAATATTACATATACCTTGTAATTATGTGTTGCGATGGTAAGAGAGACCAATTCATTCACCAAGCCACACTAGGCTACGGAGAAGTCATCACCCTTCTGCAGCGGGACACCTCACGTGGGGCTCCGCCAAATTCTCTTTGAACACATACGAGCCATGCCCGCTTCCCATGCTGGTTTCCAGGTTACCGTGTGAAGACTTTGCATTTATGACAAACACATACATTTCGTTCACGGAACCAGGGCAAATGCACATGCCATTCATTGTAAGCGTCTATCTGTGAATTCAAATAAAGTGTGTCAATCATTCTGAGCTCAAATCTGCCATATTTTCATATTCCTCTTTTTGTGCAGGCATTGCAGACACGGTGCATGGTGGCCCCCTTTGTTTTGTCCACGGTAATAGGCCCTCTTCCTGCAATCCTTGCCTATAGGACCTGCTTCTCCAGCAGATTTGTGCCGCTCACGCTTTGCAGCTTCAACGTGAGCTCAGCTCCCAGGCTCACGGGGCTGGGCTCACGCCGTAGCTACGCTGCTCTACCTCTAAGTCTGCTGGACTTAAGGTTGCAGTTACGGAGGACAATTGGGAGCCTGACATTGGACCCATTGTCACTGAAAGAGAGAGACGACGTATACGGCGGTTCCTGAGGGCTTATAGGAATTGCTTTGCCTTCAGTTTGAAGGATTTGGGAGCACTGAAGGGTCGGGAGATTCGTATTGAGTTGGCCACGGACATGCCAATCTTTCGAAGACCCTATAGATACAGTGATATGGAGAGGTCTTTGATTCAGATGAGGACTCAAGATCTCTGGGAGGCTGGTTTGGTGGAGCTCTCTGGTGGAGAGTATGCTTCAGCCACGGTGATGTCAGCCAAGAAGGATGTCTATGGCAATTGGACGGAGAGACGTATGTGCGGTGACTACCGGCCTGTAAATCGTCAGACCAAGTCCGATAAGTATGCCATGCCCACACCGGAGGAGATCTTTGATGCCATCGGGCATGCCAAGATCTTTAGCACTTTGGACTTGCGGTCCGGATATCACCAGTTGCATGCCGATCAAGGAGGCGGATAAGCAGAAGACGACATTCTGGGGGATCAATGAGCACGGGAAGGATTGCCTATATCAGTGGCGGTTCTTACCATTCGGGCTTAAGAACGCTCCCGTAGAGTTCCAGAGAGTCATGGACAGGATTCTAGCAGGGGTGGACTTTGCTCGGTGCTATATAGATGACATCATCATCTTTAGTGCTACGGTGGAGGAGCACGAGAGACACCTTCAGGTGGTGTTTGAGCGCTTGAGAGCGCACGATTGAAATTACATCCGGGAAGTGCAAGTTCTTCCACAACCAGATTGAGTATCTGGGCCACATGATATATCCTAGAGGATTGGGGGTGCAACAGACTAAGGTAGAGGCCATCACACAGATTTCACGCCCCATCCGAGTTCGAGCTTTCATGGGGTTGGCAAACTACTGTAGACGGTTTGTCAAGGGATTTAGTGCTATTGCAAAGGCTATAACCAAGCTGACCAAGGTAGACCAGGAGTGGCAGTGGGAAGATGAGCAAGAGCGAACTTCTCAGGAGCTCAAGACAAGGTTGACCTCGGCGCCCATCTTGAGACGACCTATCAGGGGGCGTCCCTTTCAGCTGCATACAGATTGGAGCATGCTGGGGCTTGGAGCGGTGCTCATACAGGTGGATGATGAGGGAAGAGAGTTTGTAGTGGCTTATGCTAGCCGCTCGAACAACGCTACAGAGTCCAAGTATAGCTCATATGAGGAGGAGTGTTTAGCTGCAGTGTGGGTCGTGACACACTTCAGGTGCTATCTATACGACAATCTCTTCACTCTTGTCACGGATCACTGTCACTCAAGTGGTTGATGGAGTCAGACAAGCTTACGGGGAAGCTTGCACGGAGGGCACTTATACTCCAATAGTATGACTTTCAGGTGGTGCATCGACCGGGTTTGGTCAATCGGGATGTGGATGGATTGAGTCGCAATCCATGCACGAGCCAGCACGATGACACTAGAGCTCAGGGGCATGGTGAGACGGACGAGGAGATAGTGTCGGGTGGGATGCATCTGCCTTTTTGTGTATCTTGGTATCGGGAGGACAAGTTGGACCTACAACATGGATGACTGTAGACGGAGTGTCTGAGGACCCTGAGGCTCGAAATGAGCCAGGTGGTGCCAGAGATATATATAAGGATTCAGTTGTGTTGAACTACCTCTGCAGTGGAGACACGACAGTTAGTGTGACTGCCAAGGAGAGGGATCAGATCCTACAACGAGCCAAGAGGTTCAAGTGGGAGAGGATACACCTGCTTCGAGTGCTCCTCCTCCATCCGGGAGCTGCTGTCATTGAGCGTACTCCGCTACTCTTTTTCAAGGATGCCGTGCCGCCGAAATCCAGCTGACTGCCCTTATCATGGCCACGATTATGCTATGTTCAAACCAGAATCAGGAGACATCATTGTCTGGCTCTCTGTTTTCACAGACGCTGCTGGAATCAAGCAAGAGTCTTTGCGCGCAATGGAGTATCTGGAGGGCTATTACCGCTTTGAGCGAGGTGAGGGTGAGGGTCAATGCGGTCCGTGGGTCCTGAAAATTGTTGACCTCGATATACCAAGCTGGAAAGGGATGCCCGACAGATCACGCACGGCCTCGCTTTGGCGCTGGAACTGCTGCCAGTGGACCAAGGAGGACGGCACCGGGGCAATATTGGTGGCGTGGTATGCACACAGAGGTGTAAACAGTTTGTGGCTAGGTGCATGGTGTGTGACAGGGTGCGTGCTTCATTCAACGCCCCTACACCACAGTTGCATCCTTTACCTATCATGAGATTAGGCTACAGGTGGAGTCTTGACTTCGCAGGGCCTTTGCCACTGACAATGCGTCACCACAGATATGTGTTGGTGATGGTGGAGCACTTCTCCAAGTGGATTGAGTTGGTTCCATTGCCGGACAAGGCTAGTGAGGGGGCTGCGTATGCATTCATGGATCGTGTGCTTAGCCAGTTCGGTGCTCCAGCTGAGGTACTCACGGACCAAGAGAGAGAGTTCTTAGGGGAGTTTTCAGGCTTTGTGTGATAAAGCCTTGATAGACCACCGTACCACTTCTCGGGATCATCCTGAGGCCGATGGCTTGGCAGAGAGAGTGGTGCAGACGGTGAAGAGGGATTTGCGCAAGTATGGCTTGCAAAAGGGACACCTAGGAGATTGGGATCTTCAGGTACCTTGGTTAGCCATGGGCTACAGGTTGAGCAAGCAAACATCACTTGCGTCATTCTCACCATATTTCCTTCTATTTGGCCGAGAGCCAGATTTGCCTACGTCTATTCGCAGGGACGTTGCAGTAGTTCTCAACCTTGATGATCCGGATGTGTGGACACAAGCATGTGCCCAACGGGCAGAGTTGTTCAAGAGAGTCATGCCTATGGCTTTTGAGAATCTTGCTATTGCCCAACACCGAAACACATTGAGGTATGCCACTATACGTGGAGGGGGATATCGGCCAGGTGTTCGGCGGTTCCACCCTGGGGACTATGCGTATCTGCAGCAGACAGCGCCTACGACCTTGGATGTCACAGCAGGACGTGTGATTCTAAGGGTCAAAGAGGTGTTGCCTTCAGGAGTGTTGATTCTGGAGGGTCGAGATGGCATGGTATGGAAGGACCATGTACGCAATTGTGCGCCATGTCACCTTCCACATGTGGATGGGATGATAGATCCCAACCTTGCAGTGGTACCTGCAGGATTGCGTTGCATGCTATGTGGGCATGCTCGTGGTGCCGCCACTATGCTGGTGTGTGATCGATGCTTAAGAGGTTGGCACAAGGGATGCTTGACACCACCTCTTGAGAGGGTTCCTGATGGAGATTGGTTATGTCCATACTGCTTGGGATAGTGACAATGAATATGACTAGTGGCAGCTAACAAGACATGGGAGGCCAAGCTCATAGGAGTCAATACCCGAGATCTCAGGCTTAAGTTCACAGATTGCAAGACGACGACTAACGATGGGGCAACTCTTGTACCTGACCTCTTGATCTATCGAGTTTGAGTGTAGTAAGGACAGTGGTGGAGGAGCCATTGTAGGGTCTTCAAAAACCCCTCATGGTGAACTGTGTGAACAGCCCCGCACGCCACAAATCTTGAAGATTTCTGCGTTTCCTTCCCCCTTCCGTCCCCAGAAGGTTGTGTATCCCGAGACTGTTAATACACTTGATAGTACAAATGCCACGACACGATTCATGGTGAGGTGGATGGGAGTATGCAGTGCAGATTTGAGCCTGCCCGCTCTGTTAAATTTGCCAGCCCCATTGCCACCCATGCTAATGTGGTTGGTACCGCGTGGGATGCAATGCAGCCTCCTGCTGATGAAGTCCCATCCAAAGGTGTTCTTGTAGTTCCATGCCAACAAACTAAGACATTGAAGAGGTACTCATTTATATTCCTGCATATAACATGCTTATTGCTATGCATACAATTGCACTCCTGCATGTATGCGGTTATGAATTCTTATTGGTTGCTCCACACTGCACATGATACATAGCGAAATGGAAAACGTTCTGTGAGTTCAACACCCGTGCACCCTTGTTTTATTGTATATGATATGGTATAACTTCACATCCAATTCCGAGTTGCAACACAGTTTTCCGTTGCCCATGCACATTTGCCATAAACGTATATGTGGTATATGTTCAGGATTTCCCATGGTGCGCTCGTTGCTCCAATGATTGACATATGGTTTTTCCAAGATGCATTGTCCAACCCCACACCACAAGGCCTGGAAGGAAGCAGGATAAAAAATGGTAAGGTCCCGTACAGCCCTGTGTCTGACTTGTTGCATGAAGTCATGGATGGAATCCAAAACACGCAGTCGGTCTGCTCCCTGTCGGTCAACAAGGTCATCTGCGCTTTGGAGCACCTCCTCCTGGACTTCATCGTAGGGGCATGCGGCCATACAACAAGTGGCCAAATGACAGGAAATTCGCTGTTGCATTTCTTATCGTATTGTTACCCTTGGCGGTGGACATAAGTTGGTCAAGGAGTTCATCTAACATGTGGTTTCTGGGTGTGGACAGGGGCATAGTCGCGTCAATGTGGCAGATCCAAAGGAGGCGCAAAACTCTCATGAAAGGGGGGACTTTGGGGACCTCTCCCAGATTTGATGATGATGCAAAACGCTGGACGAGCATTTGAGCTTCTTCTTTGGAATAACTGAAAACTTTAGGCATGTCTGGAAACTCACCCATCTTCACAATTTTGAACAAGGGGGACCAGCCCCGTTTAGCCTCGTGTATTTCATCATGTGCTAGCCTCTCCCATTTGGCCATCCCAGCCTCGACATACTCATGTCTTCGAGCGTCCAACGCAGCCAGAGCTGCAACCTCCTTCACTTTATAATCATTGAGAGCATCCTTGTATTTGTTGTAGTACTCGCGTCATCTTAAAGGATAGGAGAATCTAAGTCCCGTCGCATTTTGAGCATCACAAAATAACCTTCATTCAAGTTGCATGTTTTACCTGCAACCGAAGGTCATTACTGTTTGAGTCAACTTCAATAACCTAAACCTCACGAGCTTTGAGAAAAGTGATAACCGACCAATACTCCTTAGTACCCATTACAACTCTCTCTTTGAGTGAGATCTTTTGAATTATTCCAAGGTTAAATTGTAATGTATATTTTTGTTCAAATTACAAATGCAGATTGAATTCAAGTTTTGGGCTTACCACCATATCATGAATCTTATGAATATGTCCAAGATCATCATATGATCTCAATATTATTTGGTGACTTTTGAGGCTGCGGTCTTGTTGTGTAGTATTGGCTTAGGTCTGAAACTAAGACTATAAATCAATTACATTTGCTTTAGCAAAAGTCCACATTATTTGTTTATCTTTTAAAACAATAATTTTAGCATCATCTTTATTGTCCAATATCTACACTCAACATGTATGTGCACTATCATACAAGACAATGTCCCCCATTGAGGCATTCAACTCCCATAAATTAAATAGGTCAAGGAAAACTAATCTAAACACTCCATATAGAGCACCACATCAGTTACAACTCCAGTCTAAAGTCCCTCTTGAGGGCTGCCCGTGTCTCTGTGCAAATGCCATCGGACAGATCCAATGAAGTGGGTATTTGATCACATAACATGATGAGGGTCGAAAGGTTCACTTCTATGCCAAGTGAGTTATCATATAGATCATGTGCCCCAACATTTTTGCCTAAAAATATGAAAGTTGAAGTTTTAGAATGTCATGTTAGAATCCAGATGAAACTCAACCAATTGTAATGCAGATCCACAATTCCAGCTTCTATGCAGATCAGAAATTGTTCATGTATTTTGAGTAAGAAAATTACCTGAATATTAGCCCTGGAGATGTAACCCTGCTTGATGAATCTGACTTGGAGGTTGAAGTGTCTAAAGCCATGGGTGTGTGTCCGGGAAAATTCAACTCAGTATTTGAATTATGTGTTCACACTTTCTTTTCCATGCAATTTCGGAATATATTTACAAATTCGGGCAGATCATTTTGTTGTAATCTGCTATACACAATGGTCAAATTGTCTCCACTTTTGACAGGATGTGAATGTAGTAGATATATACATACATATATAAGGTGGGTAAAAAACATCGTCATTCATCAGGATATTTAGTGTGCACTTCTGTAGGCGCATCAAAAGGGTGCTCGTCGTTTAAAGGGTTAAGAAACCCAAATTGTTCACTATAGATGCTGTAAAAATTCTAAAACTTTTATCAAATTTTCTGAATTGAGTATGTCGAATGACATTTGGGATGTCAGAAACTTCAAAGTTCGTATGTTTGATGCTAGCCTTGTGGATTTAGTTAATGTGAGCTACAATATGTTAATTCGACATGTTTTCTTTGAAATGAAGAGAGTGTTAATTAGTGGGACAAGTTTACTAGAGAGCAAATAGTCTTTAACGTCTCATTGTAAAAATGCTGCAGTGTAACTATAACTTCGTGAATGAGTTACGCATGGACATTTGCAGATATTTCAGATGTAAAAACACGTATAGCCAAGTTTACAAAGTTTAATCATTCAGTTTGGTGGCATGATCATTGGCAATTTATTTCTAAATAGACGGGAGAGAAGAATGAGTGATGGTGACGGTGACAGTACTCTGCCTGCCTATCTTTGTGTAACGCTTTGAAGTACTAGTACGGGATGAGAGATCAAAATGTTGGTAGCTTAACATTCATGTGCAGCAAAGTAAAGGACACAATAAACAGTATTAGAAGCGTGCACACGATTTATGCAAATATTTCAAAACGAACTTGTAACATTTGCAACTAAAATGTTACAAGCTTACCTTCGATGTACATGGACGCCTTCACTATATAGCGTCTCTCTGCAATTCGGCGCGACACAGTATACTCAATATTTGTACTTACAACAATCTTCTCAAAGCACAGTATGTATATACAAAGACTTGTGCTACTACTCTTCCTGCTCCTGCCTTTACATCTTTTACTTTCCAGTCACCTTCTCCTTGGCACCCTGCACAGCTTCGCTCACCTTCTCACCAGTCTGCACAGATAACCGGAGTACAGATTTCAACAAACAGCAACTATAAGCAAGCCTTGCATTGGAAAAATGCATCTACAATTAGCATTGTGACCCAGAATGACATTGTTCAGTTACGAAGAATATATCGCGGGTACAACGTCTCGCATCACAACGATCGCATACCTTCTGGAAGAAATTGCCACCCTGATCCTTCGCCGCGACACCCTTATCCTGGGCAGCCCCGACAGTGTCAGAAGCTCCCTGCTTGGTATTATTCCACGCGTCGCCAGCTATATCCCCTGCTTGGCTTGTCTTGTCCTGAGCGCCTCCAGCAAGATCCTGCACGTTCATGAGCAAGTAGTTTCAGTACTGAATCTAAATGTAAACTTGCCTGTATAAAACTAAGCTGTAACTCAAACCTGTTCGTTTCTGTGAGGTGCAGCTGGACGACACATACTCCCACTGCACATCATCAACATTCCTATCCTCCCGCCTCTAGCTGCTCGTTTACGTGGAGAAGAACTGAATGCGTATGGAAGATGGCACTCCAATTTCAGGGCGTTTACATTCCCCACCTCCCAATGAGCGGGTGGAGAAAGATCGTCCGGTCTCGTGATGCAAGCTGGTACGCATCGACGAGAAAAACCACGCATACATCAAGTTCACAACAAACATGAAATATAATGAGGGGAAGATATCCATCTGAGAAAAACCTTGGCGCCCTGGTTGGTCTGTCCAGCAGCATCGGAGGTATACTGCTTGGCCTGCTCCGTCTTGTCGGATGCAGTCTCCTTGGCGCTCTGGTAGGTGTCCGACATCGTCGGTGGCGAGAGCTTACAACTCAACTACACAAACGTACGTAAATCACAGCAAGGGACTCGCACAAAGATCGATGAAGACCAGCGAATGCTTGAAGCAGCGAGCAGCGTAAGACGAGATTGCAGAATGAAAAACAGTAGCGAGCGATGGCGGCTTTAAACGCGGCCACTGCTCCACCCACCGAACTGCGTGGCGCTTGCCAACTGGACCCATCCGACGTGTTCCTTACATGCGTCACACGTGGCGGACAAGCACACTGGATATGCTTCAACGTCTGTCACCCTTTCCAGTTCGTGACACTTGGCTCGCCATCGCCTCCTCTACCTGCCTGTCTCAAAGGCGCTCATGACACTCTGAATCCGACGGTCGTCAGCAGTGGACATCCTCTGTCTGTAGGGGCGTCAAATTCGAAGCTAAGTCGTACTGTAGTACCCCTCGCAAACCTGGTTTCCGTCCCTTTGTGTTATTCAAACTGGGGTCCATGGCTACGGCAAACAACGTCTTATGAGTACTTATGAGTACATTCTTGATGTGCGTGAATGCTATTCGTTCACTGTGCTGCACTACTAAAGTGGCCGCAGGTAGCCTTTCCAGCAAATCTTCATTTGCTGAAATGGGGCTGCATCATGTGGAGGATTTCAATGTATATGTGGACTGCAGAAGTGGTTCTTCAAGGTGATATCATCGCTTGTTCTTAGTAAACACTTGGCCATCAGAGTTGTAACGACGAAATTGCAGTGCCCCGTGCTTTCCTGGTGTTTACAAGAGTGTTTCATGATCAGGTGTGTTTAGAACTATGGCTTGCTTCTCAACTGCACCCTAGGGACAAAGACATCTCTCTCAGTTGGTACCTTTCAAGGTGCTTGGAAAGAGTGGATTTCTCCACATGTTTTTTTTGTTCCCCTTTTTTCTGGCGGAAACCGATGAGCTCCAGGTAACTTACAATTGCGTTACAATTCAGGGCCCTTTACAGAGGAGGGGGAAAAATTAACCGCATTTCATGTAAGCCGTGAAGCATAAGGAGACACATCCCCAGACCGATCGGCGATGAAACCATACCATACTGGACAAGGTAGCAGGATTTGAGCCCCAAACCACTGGGGTGACACTATCCAACTGACCTGAGCTACTATGGTTGTTTTCAGAGTGGTTGCCTGTGGATCAGGGGTTTTATAATTGTGTGGAAGTGAAAACCTACCTGTAACTTAAAGCACCAGTTTGTTGAAGTGGTTGCAGACTGTTTTGTTGCTTGCTGAATCAGGGGTTCACAATATCTGTATCAGTGAAAACCTACTTGTAAAAGTGTGTGCAACTGTGATGGGTAGTAAGCTGAAGTGCAGAAATAATGCAGCAACCAACTCTGTTCAGGATGGCTCAAATGCACTCCAAGGTTCATAACAATGTGCGGACTACAGGGCATGGTTTTTGGCCCCATTTTGATAATCAAACATTTCCCTACCTCGGTCCGCCACAAGCCAAGTTTAATTAGTACACCCATATCTTCCAACCTTGGCAAAAACCTTGAAAGCCCTCTAATTTGGTAGAATTTCTTAAGCCAATGGACCACAGGATCTGTCAAACAATTTTAGTCATCTAAAAAAGACTTTGCTGGTTTCTGCAGATGCCTAGGACATGACACCTTCTTGTTCAGGTGCTCTCAGAGGCTCTCCACTTTGTAAGAGCTCTCCCATGTCAGCTGCAGAAATGCATGCGTCTTCGGAAGGTGCACTTCAAGGAGTCCAAAGGTCTGTAAGGGTCTTAACACATGGCTCTTTTTTAACTTTGTAGCAAAGCTGCTGGAAAGCTTAGAAACTCACAGTGGTATATACGTATATACTAAGGGAAAAAAACATTGAACCTATGTCATATATGGTTCGGGACAGTTCTTTCTCTCGACTTTGTTGACATGTGTGGTTCACATATAATGCAGTCTAGAACCATGATGCTGACAGTACCTCCTCTATCAAATAGAGTAACATAGGACCTGCATTCATTGATTCCGCTCCTGCGCTGGCATCTTTGGTCAAAGTGTGCACAATCCCTCTTTGAATTCAAAATTCTAGGCTTGAACTCAGTTACAGTGAATAATAGCACCAGTGACAAAAAACTACATGCTTTGAAGACAGCTCCGAGTTACTAGGCTTTCCCATCCAGCGGCTTAAGAGCTGCAACCAGCACTGGAATTGAAATGTGTCTGCAAACTGAGCAACCTCTTTTCCATCCCTTGATTCCATGTGACACATGCTATCTCTTCCTACAATGGAGGGTAGCTGCCAAATATATGACAGAATACACACTGCATTGCCATGGGAGGGGACGCAGACGTGACAATTCATAATGTTGAACACCGGCCAAGAAAGGACTTACAAGAGCAGCATTGAAGGAATCCAACTCTGATACCAGGGACCCTGCTTGCATCGCCTGTCCAGCTGACTGCATCATGCTCCCAACAGTCAGCGCCCAGGCTTCATTGGATCTATGCAGCTTCCCACGAACTAATAACCTTAAACACCAACAAACACACTGCTGTCTGTGACCTCCGTGCAGAGCAAGTGATGGAGTGTCCGACCCGCCTGTGTATCCAGCTTCCACTCTGCCATCTCCCTCCCGATTTCACGCGCACATTTTCAGGGTTTCTATGTACAAACTACAAACCACAAAAATAGGAAACAATATACAAAGCACGTCTGGAAATGGTAAAAGGGAAGTGAATGGTTAGCAAAGAAGGTTGAAGTACCAGAATAGCAAAAGCAAGAGCGAGGCTTTTGATAGCAAGTCGGACTCATGGGTTTTGTCAGCGTCGTCTTTCTATCCCTTCTTCTCTTTCCCCCAAGCTCCGTGTGTTAGGATCACAAGAACACAATTGGAGAGGTTTTGTCGCCTCCGCAATATGTGGAGCAGGCTCCCATTCGAGTTAGTGATGGTAGTGTTGGCCTTTTTGCCATATCGAAGTCCTGTCCGCTTTCAGTCGGTTTGCAAGTTGTGGAATTCTCTCCCATCGACTGCTAGTTTCCAACAACTCCGTCAGCAACTCCCTCTTCACGAATACTCCTATCTCTTGTCTTTTGGCAGATGCCCACATGTTTGCATGTTGTATACCCCCACAACTCGATGCTGGCACAAAATCGGCCTCAAACTCCCGAAGGATAATTTAGTATACAGTGTTGCTGCTGCAGATGGAAGCTGATTTCTTTGCCCAACGGACAAAGCGATGCTGACTTATCATGGTTTGTGTTCAATCCTCTCTTGAACAGTTCTAGACAATTGCCTGCCCTGCCTCTCGCCAACTCAACACATACCCGGTCTGTGCACAGGGTGCACTTGAATGTGGATAGACGCAGCAACACCTACAAGATCATTGTGATATCAGACTAGTATCCCGCGGTCGGCAAGATACATTGGAGAACACACATGTATGACTCAGTTTGCGAGTGTTGGACCAAGACTGGAAAGATGTCGGCATGTGAAGGGTGCGGGTGGTGTGAAGGAAGTGTGATATGTGGCCCTACTCTCTTTGCTCTGTTGTATCAACAGATTGACGGCGACACTTTGATGGCTTATGACATGGGTGCCGATATGTGGACTAATAAAGTTGATATACGCATGCCTAACTTTGGTGAAGATGGTGGTATTGCTCGTCCAAGGCTTGTAGAGAGTGAGGGGCGCCTGTTTCTAGTTGGGGGTACTCGTGCTGATGGACGACTTCTGGTAGCAATATGGGAGTTCAAAGTTTCTACAGCAAAGTGGGTGGAGATTGCAAGACCGGAGTTGGCAACAAAAGCCCCCATGCTCATTTACAGCCATTTTGAGGTGGTGAGCCATGACAATCTCATATTCATTTGGACCGACAAACCCAGTCCAGTTCTGGTGTATGACATGAAGCAACACACATGGACATCTGACTTACAAACTGGGACTAAGGAATGCCAGAGTGTTAAGGGTTTTGTTAGTGGTCTTAGTTTAGGTGCAAAAGTCTAGACACATTTGGCTCACTATGCAAAGGGTTTTGATGCTTAGCACCGATACTTGTGATTAAGCTCCGAGTTAGATCAAGACAGGTGTCACTAGAATATTCTATCCGTATCTCTAATGAATAACATCCCATGGATGAACAGTTTCATGATCACAACGAGTTTTGTTTGGCCTTTTAAGTCTGAAGTTCAACTTCTTGTGCATGCCATGAATGAAAGTTAATTGGATATTTACTGCGTGCCATCCGGGTGATTCAGGCTCAAATCCTGTTACTATAAATATAATAGACAGTGTGTGATCTTCCAGATTTTTACTACCTATTCATAATTACTATAGGGCAGGACTTACATGAATTCCATGCATTTGTTTTCAATAATTTGGATCTAGATTCTGTAGCTCAGTTGGTTAGTGCACGAGTGCCACCCATCTGATTCTGGGGTCAAATCCTACTACCTTGACCGGTGTGGTATGTTCCAATGTTGTGCGAGTAAATCATTTATCCGGATTTACCTAGTGGATAAATCAGTGTAAGGATAAAGATAAAGATAAAGTTTCTTTAACGTCCCCTGAATTTACAGAGCCTACTGCAACACACAGGCCATTGAGGGCCCAATGGATGGTCTGAAGGCACATGTTGAAGGATTGAACCCAGGATCACCTCGGTTATGCACAGGCAAGGCGCAAACACCCAACCACTGGGCTACCTGCTCAAATGATTTACCAGGGATGGCCCATTTCACTAGGGCTTCGCGTTGCTCCGCACTACTAGCGACAAATTCTGAGAACTACTTTCAATTTTTCACAAAAAAGGGGTGGCTCATCCCCACTGTGTTACATGCAGAGATCCCGTGTTTTGTTTTTTTCTGGAAGAAAAATGGCGGATCTGCATTTCAATGTTTAATTTTCACAAGCCACATCAATCAATATCAACATACCCAAATACCCTTACATTCACTATATGAACTTTCAAGCATCCACCGTGGGATTGGATCTTGGTGGGTTAACGCTAGCTTTTGACAATATTCATGTAAGTTCATCAAGGGCTCCATCCAAAGCCTACACCACGAGAAACAAACAAACATGTCCACATTTAACATGCTGAACAAACTTGTGCACAGGGCTGCCCCTCTCATCAAGCTCATTAAAATTCGTATTCACTTCCATCTTCAAGCTTTGGAGAAGCTCCACCACCCAAACCCAGAATTAGGACAGCACTCTGATTTCCATCCACTGTCACCAGAATCAGTCAAAAATCAACCCTTCAGTCAAGTGCAATTGTGGGCTGACTTCCTACCTATGCCGGGTAGACCCCACTATCAGGAAATGGTGGATGGTCTGAGAAGCTACACAGATCAATGAATGAAGCAAGACACTAGCATCTTTCCAAGAAAACATCCTTTCACCAGTAATCACCACAAGAACAAGTCCCATCTTCAAAGTGGTGGAAAGTAGTTAGCATCCCATACAACAATTGCTTGGCCAACAATCTTTGAGATGAATTTGGTGGAGGTGTGGCAGTCTCCACACACTCGAAGATTCTTGATGAGTCGTGCTGATCAGCCCAAAACCAATGGCCAGCTTCTCATTGTGGTGGCTAAGAGAAAATTCCTTTCCTCCACATCATGCAATAAAAAGCGTGTGTCAGGCATATACCCTGCCTCCTTCATCTGCCCAGACAATCTCCTCAGCTCAGCATGGATTTCCTTAATTCTGGGATGCAACTTGTCATCTGGCTCCTTTCTAACCCCTCTGACCTTCATCATTCTTCTCACCTTTGCAGTATCATCCCACCTGCCAGCTGCAGCATAGATGTTTGATATAACACCACATAAGTCGCGGCATCCTGTTCATCCCACTTGAGGATAAATGTTGCTGCACATTCAGCCATCTCCACATTGCATGGATTCTGCAGGCACCAAGCAAAGCCTTCCACACCACAACATCTGGATTGATTGGCATTTTATTAATCAGGTCCACTGCCTCATCCAGTTGTCCCGCACGTCCAAGAAGGTCCACCATGCAGCCAAAGTGCTTTACTGTCAGATTGATACCATGATCTTCACTCAGGGAATCGAAGTAGCGTCTTCCTTCATTCAGTAGGTCAGTGTGGCTGCAGGCAGAGAGAACACATATAAAGGTGATACTGTCCGGCTTCAAGCCTTTCTTTTGCATTCCTTCAAATAGTCGCAGGACCTCCCTATGACAACCATGCTGGGCATATCCTGCGATCATCGCATTCCACGACACCACATTTCATTCAGCCATATTGTCAAATACTCCCTTTGCATCCTCATTGCACTCACATTTCGCATACAAGTGAACCAGGGCAGTGTCCAGAATGACATTTGGTACAATTCCAGCTTTGACAATGTCACCATGAACCTCTTTGCCATTTTTCAGGGCTGCCAGGCTTGCACACGCATTGCAAACGCACACAAACGTGATGTGGTCGGGCTTCACCCCTTCCCCCAGGCCTCCATCCCGCACCCCTGCTGTGCATATCCTACAAGCATGGCGTTCCATGATACCAAATCTCGTTCAGCCATATTGTTGAACACTCCCTCGACATCCTCAATGCTCCCACATTTGGCATACATGTCTACGAGGGTATTGTTCAGAATCACATCAGGTACAATTCCAGCTTTGGCGATGCAACCATGCACCTCTTTGCCCTTTTCCAGGGCTGCCAGGCTTGCACACGCATTGCAAACACAAACAAATCTGATGTGGTTGGGCTTCACCCCTTTGCACAGAATCTGCTCATAGGTCTCAAAAGCATTCCTACCACACCCATGCTTGGTAAATCCTGCCAACATTATATTCCACATGATGAAGATCGTTGAGGCATTCTGTTGAATTCTTCCGCATCTTTTGCTCATAGGTCCCCAAAGCCTACATCCCACACCCATGCTGGGCATATCCTATGATCATCACATTCCACGACACCACATCCCGTTCAGCCATGTTGTCAAATACTCTCTTTGCAACCTTCATGCTCCTGCATTTCACATACATGTCAACAAGGCTATTGTTCACAATCAGATTTGGTACAAGTCCAGCTTTCATATGTCAGCATGGACCTCTTTGCCGTTTTCCAGGGCTGCCAGTCTCGCACAAGCCTTGAGAATGCAAACAAATGTGACCTGATAGGGCATCACCCCTTGCTGTATCAGTTGATCATATGTCTCGAAGGCATTCCTACCACAACCATGCTTGGTATATCCTGCCACCATATGTGTTGAACACTAGACAGGCCTCCCTTACACTCCCATATTTGGCATACATGTTAACAAGGGCAGTTTCCCAATTAATGTATGGCGAAATTCCAGCTTTGATAATGTCAGCATGGATATCTTTGCCCTTCTCCAAGGCCACCATGCTGGCACCAACATTGAGAACACAAATGAATGTGGCTTGCACACGCATTACAAATGCACACAAACGTGATGTGGTCGGGCTTCCCCCCTTCCCCCATCATGGACCTCTTTGCCATTTTTCCAGGGCTGCCAGGCTTGCACAAGCATTGCAAACGCTCACAAACGTGATGTGGTTGCATTTCACCCCTTCCCCCATCATTTGCTCATAGGTCTGATCCAAGGCCTCCATCCCGCGCCCCTGCTGTGCATACCCTGCAAGCATGGCGTTCCATGACACCAAATCTCGTTCAGCCATATTGTTGAACACTCCCTCCGCATCCTCAATGCGCCCACATTTGGCATACATGTCCACGAGGGTATTGTTCAGAATCACATCTGTACAATTCTAGCTTTGGTGATGCAACCATGCACCTCTTTGCCCTTTTCCAGGGCTGCCAGGCTTGCACACGCACTGCAAACGCACACAAACGTGATGTGGTCGCGCTTCACCCCTTCCCCCATCATTTGCTCATAGGTCTCCAAAGTCCTCCATCCCACGCCCTGCTGTGCATATACTGCAAGCATCACATTCCATGACAAACTATCTCGTTCAGCCATATTGTTGAACACTCCCTCTGCATCCTCAATGCTCCCACATTTGGCATACATGTCCACCAGGGCAGTGTTCAAGATCACACCTGGTACAGTTCCAGCTTTGGCGATGCAACCATGCATCTCTTTGCCCTTTTCCAGGGCTGCCAGGCTTGCACACGCATTGCAAACGCACACAAACGTGATGTGGTCGAGCTTCACCCCTTCCCCCATCATTTGCTCATAGGTCTCCAAAGCCTCCATCCCACGCCCCTGCTGTGCATACCCTGCAAGCATCGACCACATCTTGTTCAGCCATTTGAAAACTCCCTTCGCATCCTTCATGCACCCACATTTGGCATACATGTCCACCAGGGCAGTGTTCAGGATGACATCTGGTACAAATCCAGCTTTGACGATGTCACCATGGACCTCTTTCCCCTTTTCCAGAGCTCCTAGGCTTGCACACGCATTGCAAACACAAACAAATGTGTTGCAGTTGGGCTTCACCCCTTCGCACATCAATTGCTCATAGGTCTCCAAAGCCTCCATCCCGCATCCTTGCTGTGCATATCCTGCAATCATCGCACTCCACGACACCACATCTCATTCAGCCATACTGTCGAACACTCCCTTTGCATCCTCGATGCACTCACATTTGACATACATGTCCAGCAGGGCAGTGTTCAGAATGACATCGGGTACAATTCCCCCATCATTTGCTCATAGGTCTACAAAGCCTCCATCGACCCACGCCCCTGCTGTGCATACCCTGCAAGCATCGCGTTCCACGACACCACATCTTGTTCAGCCATAGTGTTGAAAACTCCCTTCGCATCCTTAATGCACCCACATTTGGCATACATGTCCACCAGGGCAGTGTTCAGGATGACATCTGGTACAAATCCAGCTTTGACGATGTAACCATGGACCTCTTTCCCCTTTTCCAGTGCTCCCAGGTTTGCACACGCATTGCAAACACAAACATATGTGATGTTGTTGGGCTTCACCCCTTCGCACATCAATTGCTCATAGGTCTCCAAAGCCTCCATCCCACCCCTTGCAGTGCATATCCTGCAATCATCACACTCCACGACACCACATTTCATTCAGCCATACTGTCGAACACTCCCTTTGCATCCTCGATGCACTCACATTTGACATACATGTCCAGCAAGGCAGTGTTCAGGATGACATCTGGTACAAATCCAGCTTTGACGATGTCACCATGGACCTCTTTGCACCTTTCCAGGGCTGCCAGGCTTGCACACGCATTGCAGCTCTAACAATGTCGCCATGGACATGATCTTCGCCCTTTTCCAGAGCTGCCAGGCTTGCACATGCATTGCAAAGGCACACAAACGTGATGTGGTCGGGCTTCACCCCTTCCCACATCATTTGATCATAGGTCTCCAAGGCCTCCATACCACGCCCCTGCTGTGCATACCCTGCAAGCATCGTGTTCCACGTGATCAAAGATCGTTGAGGCATTCTGTTGAACACTTGGTGAGCATCCATGATGCTCCCGCACTTAACATGCATGTCGACAAGGGTGTTGAGTAGAAAAATATTTGGCGTGAATTCTGCTGAAATGCCTCCTTGGTTTAAAGTCTGTAGAGCCTCTGTCAGTCTACCTGTCGCACAAAGCATCTTCACATGCCCAGAAGTGCCAGAAGAGGTATTGTGGATCCTCTCTTAATCCTCTTTCAGAAGTTGTGGTCATGGTTGAGGTGCCTGATTTTATCAACTGTGCCGCTGCAGCTGCTGCCTTTACTTAACCATCCGCCCATGCAGGTTTCTTGTAGCTATTGATCCACAGAAACATCAGGAAGAATACCAAATCATGGTACTGACAGGAGCCAAGAGCCCACCTTTGCAGGATGGACAAACTTCTTCAGATCGTACATTAAAAAAAGCCACACCCTTCCCCCATCATTTGCTCATAGGTCTCCAAGGCCTCCATCCCGCGCCCCTGCTGTGCATATCCTGCAAGCATGGCGTTCCAGGACACCAAATCTCGTTCAGCCATATTGTTGAACACTCCCTCCGCATCCTCAATGCTCCCACATTTGGCACGCCCAAAGAGTTCAAAAGCCTCCTCATCTTGACCATGCTGAGCTAATAATCCTGCAATTATAGCATTCCATGAGACCACATCTCGCACATGCAGCTTGTCAAAAACTTGGCGTGCACTGAGCACACTGGCACACTTGCAATACATGCTGACAAGGGCAGTCCCCACTTGGACATCTGAATCCAGATTTGATAATGCCTGCATGGAGCTGCTTTCCATGTTCTAGGGCTATTGGACTGCCACATGCATTTAGAATGCTTACACACATGCTCATGTTTGGTTTCATGCCCTCTTGTTGCATTTGCCCAAAGAGTTCAATTGCCTCATCATCATGACCATGTTGAGGAAGTCCCGCAATCATTGCATTCCATGAGACCACACTTCGTTTGGACATTTTGATGAACACTTGTTGAGCATCCAGCACACTCCCGCATTTGCAATACATGCTGACAAGGGCAGTTCCCACTTTGATGCTCATGAAGGTGATTTCGTTTGGCTCCATACCTTCTCGTTGCATTTGCTGAAAAAGTTTGAACGCCTCCTCACCATGCCCTTGCTGTGTTAATCCTGCAATCATCGCATTCACCCCTTCCCCCATCATTTGATCATAGGTCTTCAAAGCCTCCATACCGCGTTCCTGCTGTGCATACCCTCCAAGCATCGTGTTCCATGACACCACATCTCGTTCAGCCGTAGTGTTGAAAACTCCCTTTGCATCCTTAATGCACCTACATTTGGTATACATGTCCACCAGGGCAGTGTTCAGAATGACAACAGGTACAATTCCAGCTTTGACAAGACCTTGTTGGTTGCCAAATGTGTACATGAATGGCTGAGCAAATGACAAGTGAACGCATGTACTACCCCAATAGCCTTCGAACAGGGCAAGGGCCTCCATGCAGGGTTGATCAAAGCTGGAATGGGAAATAATCGTGGAATGGAGACGGGCCTACGCATTACAGACAGGGAGACAATTTAATTTGTCAAGGAAGAGGTGCCCACAATCTGACCTGAATGAGATCTTGGAAAGTCATGCCACGCCCTTGGTAATCTTAGCTATTGAGACAACCAAACGCAAATTGGAGTTGACCATTTTGTCTTTGCAAAACTGACCTTCCCTAAGCCGTGCTTCAAAAGCATGTTGCTCCATGCTTGTTGCCCGAGCCCATTAAGCTAATGTTGGCTCCTGCCCAATCTGTTCCATCAAGCTATCCCTCACTTTTTCCATTTTAAAAAAATCCTCCACACCCATCATTGGCACCATAGTTTGTTACTTCTAAAACAGTATCTAAGAGTAGGAGATTGTATCTCTCCTCTTCTGCCTTCCCAAAAGAATGTCTCTCAAGCAAAGTCCACAAATCTGTCTCTCACGCCGAGTCTGATGAGAGGGCAAAACAGGCTGAAACAGGTCGAAGAAGAAGGAGCCCTCACCACATTGTCCTTGACCTTGTGTCACGACCCATCGAGGATTTAACCGACCATTAACTCCATCAACCCAAGAGGACCTCTTGTGTGTGCTGCTTGTGTGTGTAGTCAGGTAATGTCGGATTGGTCTCTGAGAACCACCACGGTGCAGCTGAGCAGGTAGAGATTGAAACACGGCGTAAGACCAAGCTGACCCTTGTAAACGCGGTCAAGGACGCGGGGGCATCCCTTCCCCGCGTTGCTTTTCGGGCATTTCGGGCAGGTTCCAAAGAAATTGACGACGACGATGACCTGGCTATGATGACGTGTCTATGATGATCTGGCGACGATGACGTGTTTACGATGATGTGGCGACAAAACGTGGCGACGATGACGTGGCACTATGGCACCCTATTCCTGCTCTATGCTAAACTTTTCCGACCTTGAGTTGTCGCTAGAATTTACCCTTACACGTCTTACCCTTCAGACGGATAAATAATCTGAGATACCGTAAATAACTTCCGTATACCCTTTATCCATGGATTGATATTAATTTTTGGAAGATAAATATCAAATGGGTAAATAAAAAACTCTTTTTCATCCCTAAGTACAAGGGCATTTGCTCAAAGGTCCCTTGTGGAAGCATCCTCCTATCACCATCTCCAAGGGGGTTCCATCATTGCGCACCATATAATGGGGCATACCGGTGTTGGACCGGTATATGTATTTTGACATACCAGAGTGGTCCTGGTACGAAGGATCCATTCCCTTAGGCATACCAAGCTGGTGAAGGTATGGTGACAAGTATCACCTGGTATCAATGACATCAATAGGACTTGTAAAATGGATAGTATATGAGTATGGTATGGGTATTGAATTTTTTGATATTCACACTGGGGGTATATGAATATTGGTATGGTACTTCTCTGAAGCACCAACCAGATGCAATACATTCGATATGCAGTAGTTGTTCATCACGGCTGTTATGCTAGAGGCTTTCTTCAGTTTCTTTCCGTCATTTCAGTCATACCCAGGCTGGCCACCCTGAACTTAGTAAACCATTGCCAGCTTCTTGGTCATTTCATTACACCCAGTTTGAAACCCAAAGAACAGAGCCAAACAAGGTTGATACTTGTATTGAGCTCCATCGCCGCTTGCAACCCTCAATAACAGTATCGCGGGCAGTATGACAGCGGCGACAACCCTAGGCTGGTCTTGTATCGATGAGCAAAACCTTAACTCAATATCCACCCCAATAGGTTATGCACCTCGGTATAATGTTCTTAATGACAACCATCATGTAGGCCATGGTAATGGGCACATACCACGTTGGATGTGGTTATGGGTTCAAACCACGGTCTGGTGTGTCATGAAGGTGTCCACCTTTCAACCGGAAGGCAATAGCCCTTGTGGTGAAGAGACACCATAATTTACGCTCCCTTCGGGAGGCATATATATATATATATATATTCTTTCATACCAGTGGGTATGGTTCTTCATACCTTTACTCATACCCTTACTGAATACTCAGGTCTGACCATATATATCAGTATAACACTGGGGCATCCCATTGTCCCTCGTACCATATAAGGGGTTCATCTCTACGAAAAGCTTTGGGTTTGTCTCAAGAGTCACTTTGCTTAGAGTGCACGGCCCACGGGCAGCTTCCAATGTTATCAACTAAACCTGGATCTCGGATGCACCAGTTTCGTGGATGAAGCACTCCTACATGGTCTTATTTGGCTTTGTTTGATTGTTATCTTTGGTGTGAAGAAACACGCTCATGATCATCCCTCATATTATTCATAAGATATGATACAATCAGCCTCATACTAAACCAAAAAATAGACCAAAAATTGATTACCTTAATTAATTAGTTATATTTTTTGTCGAGCATACTAATGTAACAAACAAAAAAAACTATATATCCTCCAATATATCCTTTATTTACTTTGCGGGTATAGAAAGGGTACATCATTTATCCTTACCAGTGTTGGGCGGACGCATAGGTGAGTTCCGGACATGCACGAGGGTTTGAACGTAATGAGGTATAGGTTTTGATTCTTGATGGATAATCGTGTCACCCAGTTTATGTCACCTCAGTGTCTATGTGACTTCCTCTTAGTACACTTTAGGGCCGGGTTCCATGGGCATTCCCAAGCACCCCCCCATCAGGAAGGAATCGCCCCTTAAAAACGAGAGGGGGTGGTTCCATGGACACCTTACCATTCACCCCTCTAGAAGTCTTTGGCACCAATTGTTGTGGGCCCATGACATAGTAAATGGCCCATTAATATAGGTTTTGGATGAAATGTCAAAAATCATTCCCTCTCTTAAAATCTAACTTAGTTTGGATGGAAAGAAATAATTTTGTGTAAGGCTGCGGGCCCGCTGTAGGAAAAGACAAAGCTTTCAGTTAGGGGCGCCATTAAATCCGGCCGCCCCTTCACAAGGGGCAGTTTTTTTTTGCGCCCCTTAATTGTGAAGGGACGGATTTTTTGCGCCCCTTAACCTTAGCAAAGGGCAGATCCGTGGGGGGTGCCCCTTAGGGAATATCCTATTTCGTCCAATAGCGCCTCCTTAATCCTCAGGGCGATTTTGAGGGGGGTGCGCGGAGCTCCCCATGGAACCCGGCTCTTACTTTGTCAAATTTCGTGATATCCTATCTAGTCTCATGGTTACTGGTAACAGCCACTAGTACAGTACAGATGATCATTGTGCTTATGTTATGCCATACACAAAAGAAGAAGGGTCCATCTATGGGACGCATCCTTGCTTGTTGATAAGACCTCTGGGGTAGCATTGAAAACTTGCTGTCCTCGGTTCTAGTCTCGTGCGGACCCTTCTTCTTTTGTGCCTGGCATAACAGAAGCATGATGATCATCTGTACTGTACTAGTGGCGGTTACCAGTGAGCTTTAGGGTAGGGTTTACGAACGTCGACTTCCGTGCGTCGCCGCTGCATAAACATCAAAACAAATAAGACGATATAACAAGGAGAGGGACTAAGAGAGATGTACTGGTTAGCAGTTTTGGGAGAAGTGCTATGGGTCAGGACATGGTTCAGCAGGATACTGAATCTCACCGAGCTGGTCCTTGGGTATCAGGGATCTAAAATTTGCCTGAGAAATTGACAGAATAGTTCGGCATAGCCAGCAACAATCAGTTGCAGGATTGTCTGGGCAAGCTCTCAAACTTGAGGGCCTGATGATACCCCAACACTAAATCTCCAGTTCCCCGTAGTGCAAATTGGCCATACATGCCCGGAATTGCGGTCACAGGGTACAACAAGAGGTGAAAATCGATCACAATAAGAGAGGATGCTTACGATCGAGACTCGTGGTCAGCTTGAAGACACGGCCGAGAGGCGTGGGAGCCATGGCCGCTTCTTCTCTCACCCCAACGAAACCCTTGCAAAAACAACACACTCATTCAGCGATGGCCATGGCGATGCTCTGAAACCCTCTCCTCCCTTCCTGGATCTTCGCCAGCCATTTCTCCTGTTTAACAGCCGTCGATGGCCTCAAAGATGGACGTCACAACCCTGATCAATTTTCCACCCAATAGTATAATCGCTTCTGTGGCCCCGTGACACTATCAAACTGAGCTACCAGCTGCTATCGTTCTGTTTAGAGTTTGTGCAGGGTTTGTGCAGCGAAGTGTAGTCAGGTGTGCTAACTAGGTAGCTTGAAGTGAATTGCGTGTGGGTTTAGTGGAGGTGGCCTCACCTGTAACAGACATGGGAAACAGTTCATTCTCAGGACTACTGAGGCAGGTTGCTCTCAAGGACTGTACTCTGGTTGTCAATGTAAGTTGGCCGCAGTTCACACACAAGTATGTGGGCACCATGTTGTTGGGGATATGTCCTTTTTGTGTCCTGCAGTTTAGGTCCCATTGTCAGTGTGAAAAAGGTCGGAATACTCATTTGGTGGTCACGTACAGATGCGATTTGACCCTTTATCTCTTGCTTGGGAGGGTGGGCAGCTCCCAGGATGCAAAGAGGAGGTTGACAGCTGCATCAGTCAATCTGTTTCGGCACAATTTATAAGAGATTAGATGCTACATTCTACGAGTGTGATTTATTGGACTTGGCACCCCGACTTTTAGGCAAACTCCTACGTGGACGATGTTATCTTGCAAATTACTGAGGTCTGTTTTCTGTGTATCTTTCTCACTCCCTGACATAGTCTTTCTTGGTCAAACCTATAGATGGATATAGATTTTGAGTGCGTTCACGGTATGTTGGAGAGAGGAGAAGGCACCTTCAGAAAACGTGGAGTACAGGTTCTTTTCCAAGCGCGGTTCAGAGAGAGACGAAAGAAATCGATATGGTATTCTCTTTCCTTCTATAATCACTGCGAAATCATGGGCCAATTGTCCAGCACTCATAGGCAAAGCCCTCTTCTTCTCTTTCACTTGCTCGTGCTGATGGTGGTCACATCGATGCTGATTCCGCTTCGGGCTCAAGAAGATACCTTTCACAGGGTGACTCAGCTGGCTTCAGTCCAAGCTCTAAAGCTTGAAAACACCCCTGAAACTCTTCAGTCTGCCGTCAAACTCACAGTCCTGAATGACCGTTCTTCGAGTTCTGTACACAAAGCTGGTGGCTACATTTGTGATGTCTCAGTATTTGGAGCTGTTGGAAATGGAAAGGTTCTTGACACCTCTTCCATACAGTCTTCGATCGATACATGCGCAGGCAGGGGAGGGGGAATAGTCCACGTTCCTCCAGGGATCTATCTAACAGCAACACTCTTTCTGAAATCCAACATCACATTACGGATAGACCAAGGGGCGACAATTCTTGCCAGCCCTGATCAGCAGAACTTCCCGCCGGCACAGTCCCAATGGTACACCATCATTGCAGAAAACGCAGAGAATGTGGAGATCACAGGAGGAGGAGTGGTGGATGGGCAAGGACTGAAATATGTGGTTGAGTTCGCAGAGAAGAAGAATGTAATGGTGAGTTGGAATGAGACTGGTGCTTGCAGCGGCGACGAATGCCGACCGCGATTGATTGGCTTTATCAATTGCAAGAATGTACATGTCTGGAACATTCTGCTTCAGGAACCTGCGTACTGGTGGTAGGTTTTCGTTTCTATCCTTTTTTTTTTTTTTTCCTTCTCTCTCTCTCTCTCTCTCTCGTTCTTTCTCCAATACTCAATTTCAATGCAAGCGTAGACCTGCTTACCTGAATAGTGAGGTAAGGCAGCAAGAACAACTTAATTAATATGCCTGACCTTTGGCCATCGTGAAGAGGCGTGATGATTGCCCACTACTGGAGCGCATACCACACACGCAAACACACACTCTGTGTCCCTCTCTCTCTCAGTCCTCCAAGCACCAATAACTACCAGACTTTCGGGGGGAGAATATGAAAACTGCAAAGTTTCTGGCCTTTCCTCTCATTGTGCCCAGCCTCTTTGAAGCATTGGTCTAACGCCAAAATAGGGGACTTCCCTTGGCACAACGATCCAAGAAATACGCAGGTTCTACTCTATTCTGGCATTACACAGCACATAGATGCTTGTCTGAAGGGCTTTCTAGAGTTTTCTTTGGAAAGCCCAAACTAATTGTTTATATCAAGGTAAGTCACACTACTGGAGTGAGCCCCTTCACAAAGGTAGTGCCTATTCCCTATGTTGCTGTCCAATCTGAGTGTGTGGGGTCTATGGCCACAAGGCCACGTCTTATTCATACATTCTATTCTGGCAGTTGGATAGGTCTGGACCTTTTTTTTGCAGTTCTAATTAAGCTTCGTAAGGTTGAGGGCTGGACTGTGAACATAGTACTTTTATGAACACATGAATGATGCCTCCTTCGCAGCTTACATATCCTCGATTCCGACGGTGTTTCAATACATGACCTCTCAATCTATGGTGACTTCAACACACCAAACACCGATGGCATTGACATACAATCCTCCAACAACACTGTGATCAAAGCTTGTCATATTGACACTGGAGATGATGCCATCTGTCCAAAGACAACCTCAGGACCCCTGTATAACTTAACAGTCACAGACTGCTGGATAAGGACAAAATCGTCTGCAGTGAAGCTTGGGAGTGACAGCCGGCAAGACTTTCATTCGCTCCACTTTGAGCGTCTTACTATTGTAGACTCTCACAGAGGCCTAGGGCTGCAGCTTCGGGATTCAGGTGCCTTCCTTACTCTTTTCTTTGACTTTCCCTGCTGTTTTGTTCTAAACCACCTTGAAGCATATTTCTAGTGAATGGCTCTTAGGGATGGTTCACTGAGTATGCAGAGACCCGTGACACTCAAGAGAGCGGTCAACAACCTATGGATAAAGATCAAACATAACAAAGGCCATTTTTCCTCCCTCCATCAATACATCGCGGTGGTCTTGGACTCTGAGGCAGTTGCTTAAATGCAAGCATACTCTGAGCCTGGTACCCCTCTGGTGCGGAGCCACTTATTTTTTTGGATTTTGGTTAGCTGGGGAAGGGGCATTCGATTATGAAATGAAATCCTCGCAATATAGCGTAGCCCCTAACTGTGTCACACACTAAGACATGCTAAGCATCTGAGTCAAAGACAAAGGTGGACACAGACTGAAATCGCAATCTCTTACCCCTTCATCAAACAGGGAATATCTCCAATGTCACTTTTGCCAACATTCAGATGAGCACCCGCTACTACGATCCCTCCTGGTGGGGCCTAGGTGAACCCATCTATGTAACCGCCTGCAACCGGGATCCTTCCTCTAAGGTAGGCTCTATTCGCAATGTGCGCTTCATCAATATCACTGCCACATCAGAGAATGGCATCTTCCTTGCAGGCTCTAATGACAGCCATTTGCAAGGACTTGAATTCACTAACATAAGCATAAAACTTGTGAGATCGACAAACTATACAGGTGGACTCCATGATCACAGGCCTGGCTGTCAGGGCCTAGTTGAGCACCGGATGTCAGGAGTTTTCATGGAGTACATTGAGAACATGTCGATGGAAGATGTTGAGTTGAGCTGGAGTCAGAATGCATTGCCAGACTGGGGGTTGCCACTGGATTTCACCTCATCCACTGTCTATTCTCTGGATTTAGAAGACTTTCAATCCTCCTACCCCAGCTGAGCTGCATCCACGGGATGATGACTTCAATTTTTGGAGACCTTATAATGTCATTAATGCCTGTTTTATTCTATCAATGTGGAGGTTGGGCTGTTAGAGCTTGTAATGCTGGTTCATGATTGGAACACTTACAGAGAACAGTATATCCATTCAATCTGAGACTTTTGAATTACCTGCAAATGATCTAACAAGATGCTGCCAGTATTAGACATCTCTATAGTTCTTAGCCCTAACTGCCCAAGTACATTTTTGCAAAACTGCTAAAAAAATAACAGCTACAGCCACGGAAAGCCTGCCCATAACTTTCAGATACTTGACATCCATGAAAACTGACCACATAGATGAGCTACCTTGGCAAGCTAAATGCTACCACCACAAAAAATTCAGAAAACAATCAAATCCCCTTTGGAAGGTGGGAGATTTTAACAAATTGATGGAGGACAAACAAGTTTACAGCAAAATTTCCTGGGCCAAAACATTGGTTATATGTATATGTATATCCTAAAATACAAGGTTTTTTTCTGGTTCTTTTTTGGGAGAACATTCTTCACGAGATAACCCACTTTCCCACAAGTTTTTAGCATTCTTTTGTGGAATAGACGAGTCAAAGGATGGGCAGCCAAAAAGTTCACTTGGATTTTTTGCTACAGCCTCAATCCATTGAACCTTGCAATTTGCAACAGTGAGATGCCTGTAGAATGTGGCAGTTTCTAATAGATGCAACCCATGGTCATAAAACATGCTCTTTGCTCTCTTGAGTAAATATTTATTTTTTCCAACAAAAAAGGACACTGAGGCCCTGGAGCAATGAAACAATAAGTACTACAGAGCCCTTAATTCAAACCAAGGCAGAAAGTATGGATACAATGATAGATGAGTATTTGACAAAAATATGTCGAAGATTTATATGTTTTCATTCAGAAGAGACTACGCAGCTGCATGCATGTGGGTGTTATTTGTTTGCAGTGTCAAAGTGTTGAGGTCTGATACAGATGGGCGGGCAAGCGTGGCTTAGCGAAGGCAAGCAATGGCTTCAGCTTCGGTGTGGTCAGCCCTTCACTTTCTTCCATATCGATATCGGTAGCGCCTTTCTCCAGCAAAGGGGTCCAGTCGAAGCAGTGAATCAAGCTCGCAAGGCCCAACATTACTATTGTCGTTCCCAGAGATCCACCGGGGCAGCCTCGGCGGCCAGCACTGAAAGGGATGATACGCATCTTTGTGTCCCTGATATCGACACGCTCTGCATCATGAGTAGACTTTTCGCCGCCGTCTTCCATCCATCTCTCAGGTTTGAATTCTTCTACTTCCTCCCACAATCTAGGATTGCGCCCAAGGCCCCACCCACTGATCAATACCTGTGTGTCTTTCGGGATGATGTAGCCTCCCAGCTCACTATCCTCCATAGCTAAGTGCGGTATAAGAAATGCTCCAGGGGGGTGCATACGAAATGTCTCCTTCACCACGCACTCCAAGTATTTCAGCTTCCCCAAATCTGACTCAAGGACCATCCGTTCACACCCTACCACATGGTCGATTTCACTTTGTACTTTGCGAAGCAAGTCAGGGTGCCTGATCATCTCCGCCATAGCCCATTCGTTCGTGACAGCTGAGGTGTCAGTCCCTGCTGCTATCATATCTTGCACCAAGGCCTTTACAGTTTGGTCGCTAAGGTGTTCCTCACCATTCTCCCCGGGGAGGGATAATAAGACGTCCACAAAATCGGTTGCAGCGTTAGGGTCAGTGACCTCCTTAGACTTCTTTCTGTGCTCCTCAACAATTGACGAGTGGAAGGCGTCCATGCTCTTCTCCACTTCTATCATCTTCTTCTCGTGGCCTCCCAGGTCTAACCACCTTAGAAACGGCAGAAAGTCTCCAATAGGAAAGACACCCAATAGCCGAAACACCTCGTGTGTTATCTTTTTGAAATCTTGGGCATCACCTTGTCTCGCGTTTCCTGCACCAAAGTACCGCTTTCCCAGAAGCATGCGTGTCATCACGTTCATAGACAGTGCTCCCAACGCGTCCTTGAGATCGGAAGCCTCGCCCTTAGAAGCGTCAGTCCAAACCGACTGTACCAAGTGACCCGCCTCTTCTGTGCGCTCCTTTCTGAACCCCTCCAGACGTTTGGGAGTCAAAAGCTCCATCATGCAGATGCGGCGCCCATTCTTCCAATGATTTCCATAGGGGGCCATCGCCACATCACCACCACCATAAGCCAGACGATCCACCGCGATTTTCTTTGGTCGGGATGCAAAGACATGGTCCTTAGACTTCAGAATCTCCTTGATGATATCTGGATCGTCTATTACAACTGTACGCACTGAACCTAGACGTAGATATATTATGGGCCCAAATCTCCTATGTAGAGCATAGATATTATGATGGGGGAGGCGTCCCAAGTTCAGAAGATTGCCAATCACAGGCCATCCGGATGGCCCTGGAGGTAACAGCTTGCCTTTGTAGTATCGTCTGCGCTGTAGATAATTTTTCAACAAGCGTGCCACCAATGATAACACAATCAGCCAGAAAGCAACTAACACGATCCTTTCAAACTGTTCGAGAAATTGTCCCACGATGTCCATCTCGTCGTCTTCCTTCCTATCAGACAAGAATGAGCTGCACGAAAACAGGAACTAAATCTCAGGCAGGAATGAGCTGCTGCACCAAGACAGGAACTAATATCAGACAGGAATGAGCTGAAAGAAGACAGGAACAAGGAGAATCTTTAGTACGTAGGTGTGTATCAATGCGAAAACTTTAGCAGGGTTGTGAGAGCTCAAAGGGGAGCTTCCGCAAACAAATGTTATTCTGTGGGTTTGCAGTTTGCAGGTGGGCTTTTATACGCAGTAGATCGCACACCAAAATAGATACACTTTTGGCCCAAAAGTTGGCTACTCTTTTACCTCAAAATAGATTTTCTTCTAAGAATACTGTTTTTTTTTTATAAAATATTTAAAGAAAGGGAAACACCTGGGAGCGACGGAGCGACACTGCTTTTATCTTCTTTTTCATAGAAGTACTCTGGTTCTTTTTCTTTTTCTTTTTCTTTTTCATTTCTTTTCCACGGAAAAGACTCGTTTTTATTAAGCTTTTTAGAAAAAATTTAAGTTATCTAGAGGGGCAATGTCGTCGATTAACATGAGCCAATTTTTGGATGTATGGATGGATGTGGGGAAAATAAACCTCCTTTATGAGCCTAGGAGGCATTACAGGTGGAGAGCCCGAGCCCTAAGGTAGAGAGACAGATGACAGGGGTTTGAACCCCAAATCCCCATGCCAATGCACGAGTGTCTTACAAGACCGGGCCACAACCCCGATGCGCTAAATATTGATGTACTTGTAATGCCGCCAATAGCCAGAAAGGGGGTTTATTTCAGTGTTGGGCGGGTCCGGGTTTTGACCCCGGGTACCCGGCGGGTTAGGATCATGGTTACCCGGACTTGCACCCGGACCCGTGCTATCAACAAAAACCCCTACCCTGACCCTGGTTTTAGATCCCCGGAACCGGGCCCGCCTCCTGGGTCCATAACCCATTAAACCCGCTACCCCGCGGGCCAGAGTAGCGGATGAGGGTCCGTGTCTTAATTTCAGGTTGGGCATGCGGGGTCCACCTTAGATGTGGTAGGCTCTGCAATGTGTCGAGCTGTGAAGCCTTAAAACAAGCCTGAAGCATATACTCCTTTCCTCTCAAGAAGCAAGGTTTCACAATAAAAGGGCAAGCGGAAAGAGCAGGCGACTTGCGAGAGGAGGATCAAACACACGGATCTGACACAAAGCAGCTCTCATCCAAAGCTTGTACACTCACTTCACATATACACTAACACCTGAGTACACCGCCCTGACCTTGTGTCAGGGCGCCGTCTTTATACAAAAGACCTAGCTTCAGTTGCCCGCCGCGTGGCAAGGCGTCACAAGCCAAAACCCACGGCACCGTTTAGACACCCTAGATTAGATGAAGGGCCAGGATGTGGCCACCAACCAAAACTAACCCTAACCTAGATATCATTGTAACGGTTTAACGGCATTATACGCCAAAAATTTATACTATGGATGTGTATTGTCGTTTTGGATGAAACGGGTCATTTCTAGCCTAGGATAGGATGGGCCATCACATCTGTGAAGCCTACCCCCCACGAAAAATCCTGAGCTCCGCGAAGGAAAACAAATAATAAGAAAATATCACCCTCCACTGCTGGGTGAAAAACCTACCAACGGAAAACCTGGCACCTGCAAGTTGGGCCGAGGACAAAACCCTTGACTAGGAAAACCGTGCAGGGAGTACAGATGGTGATATACCATGAAACTAAAATGTTTCTAAGTCCTAGAGAGGTCAAGTCATAGGATGTCGTGCACCTCACTTCGATAAGCTCCCCTTCAAGTCATAGTTACTCGCTTTGATGCGCGCGCCTAACTCCCAACCTGGCCGCCGGGCCAACTCGGAGTTTCGGCTGCTCACCGGGACATAACAGTCCCCATTTTCTCCCCCAACAGACCCTCCACCAATTTGGGCCTAGTAAGAATTCCTTTTGGTAGATGGCAGTCCAGAATAGCTCCTCACTCCTTGGTTGCTTTCCGGCTCGCACGCTTACTCACTAGTTTTTGGTCACCAACGGGCTTGCACCGTTCTCGGGGTTACTACTCCCTATATATACTTCTGTGACTGTCCGCGGGGGTTTCACAAACAACCATGCCATTTTATGGCGAACCACCACGAAGACCCTCGATTCCCGGTGATGAGTCGCGGTGAGTCTTGGCCCACCCAACACGGCCCCATTGGACTGTGGTGAGTCCCAAGACTCCCCACGACTCCCACCACAAGGTCTCCGCCCCATGGTGAGTCATATGCCACCCCCACTAAGTCCCACTAAGCTACCTCCACCCCTTGTAGAGCCACCCCCACCGCAACCCGGTGTGCGGGGCTCCACCTAGTGAGCACCTCCGCCTCCTTGTGTGCCTTGGGCACTCAAGGGTGCTTCAGCCCCCCGTACCTATTGTTGCCACCGCCCCCACCACAGGGGCAGCCCCTCTGCGTCCCGACCCCCTGCCCTCAAGGCAAAGGGCCGCGACACACACCCCTACCAACAGGGAGTCGATGTCCTCATCGACTTGTCCATTTTGTAGAAACAAACATCCAAGTTGTGGCATCCCACATCAAGGAGTTTGTTTCCGCACCATGGCGTCCCATGGCAAGGAACCAAACCCCACACTTGACTCTACTCTCCACTAGCTAGTTCGGCCGACTTCCTCCAAGTCCCGGCCAAGGGTGGAGCCTCTCAAGCTCATCCCAGTGCACTCTTCTTGGCCTACTTCAAGGCCAAGGAACAATCCTCCCCGAGGATCAAATCGCCACTTGCGACCGCTCATGATGCCGCTTTTGGCATTACCTTGAGCAAAGGTTCACATTGAACCCTTTTTTACTAGGAAGATAACATTGAACCAACCGTGCGCCCCAATCACTACAATTGGGTCCGCCTTGGAATGCTGGCCTGAGGTACGGGAACACGCCGAAGCCGCATTACGACTTCGTCCCGAGGCTACACGATTATAGTACGTGAACGGAAGCACATAGCTTCCGCGTTAGCCCGCACTACAAGGCAACCCCCTCGGTACGCGCCAGGTGCGCACTAGCACGTAAACTCCCAAAGAAGACGCAAGTTTCTTTGCCCCTTGGATGGGAGTCACCTGATTTCGGCACTGCGCAAACACACGATTAATCCAATTTACCTCTCCCACTTTTGTAAGCTAGCATGCATTCTAGACACTAGCCAACCAAACCATGCATCACCATTCCAAACAAAATAGGAGGCGCAACATTTGGAAACCATTTCATTTATAATAAAATTTGTACAACACAAGTTTTTGCAATCGGATTCCTGAGCTAGCTAAGCCGGGCTAAGCATGCATTTCCTCCCCCATGATCCAAGGTTGATGTCCCCATCAACCCTTCTTCTACTTTTGAGGTCGCCCTTCGAAAGCTGCAACCGCCTCGGATGCATTTCTCATTTCTGAGGCACGCACCCAAGATGCCTCCACATGATGATAGCCCTTCCATTTCACAAGATACTCCATTTCTCGATTCTTGAACCTCCTCGACTTAAGCACTGCCTCCACTCATACTTAGGTTCATTGTCATGATCCAACAGCACAGGTAGCGGACGCAACACTTGATGCCGATTCGGATGCGCTTCATCTTTGAAGTGCGGCTTCAAAAGGGAGACGTGAAATACCGGATGCATCTTGCTGTTTTCCAACAGCTCCAATTCATACACATCCTCATTCATAACCTTCTGGATGCGAAAGGGTCCCGCATACGGAGGTACGAACTTCGGGCTCACTTCCGGAGGTAGTCGGAAATTCTTGATGTTCAACCAGACCTCTGTGCTTGCCTCAAACTTAACTTCCCTCCGCTTTCGATTCGTCTGCCTTTCATACCGTTTCCTAGCTTTGGCAATGTTGTACTTTGCGAGCTTCAACAAACGCTCACGTTCTTCTAGCACCGCTGCTGCTGCTGGTTCCTCAACGTCTTGGGCGGCCCAACTTGTCGGCACCAGAGGTGCTTTTCCATAGACCAATACGAAAGAGGAAACTCCCGTTGCGGAGTATTTTGTGTTATTATAACAGAACTTTGCCGCATCCAAGTGCTCCACCCAGTCCGATTGGTCTGCCAACACGTAATTCCGCAGGATCTGCTTCACCACGGAATTCACCCTTTTCGTTTGGCCGTCCGTCGCAGGTCGGAAGGCGGTGCTCATCTTGAGCCTCGTCCCTATCTTCTTTCAAAGTGCCCTCCAAAATTTACTCGTAAATTTTGGATCGCGGTCCGAGACAATATCCTTCGGGAGTCCATGATGCTTGAAGACGTGGGCGAAGTAAAGTCGCCCCATCTCCTGCGTCGTTGCCGTCTCCTTGGTGGGAATGAAATGGCCCATTTTACTGAACCTGTCCACCACCACCATGATCGCATAGAATCCTTTTGACAACGACATAGCAGTCATGAAATCCATCGAGACACTTTCCCAAGACCCCTCTGAAATCGGCAAGGGTTGTAACAGCCCCGCTTGCTTTTTGTACTCGCTCCGGTTTTGTTGGCATGTGGTGCATGTCTTGACATACTCCTCGACCTCCTCCCTCAGTTTGGGCCAAAAATACTCTTTCGCGCTTGGCTCCGTCGTGGCCCGCAAGCGGGCTATCATGGCATTCCCTCAAGAGACTATCTCTGATCCCTCCCTTCGGCACGTAGAGGCGTTTTTGCTTATACCGGAGCAGTCCATTTTGTAAGTAGAATTGCGATTTAATCCCCATCCTCAAGTCCCGCATCACGGAATTCGCCATCTCATCCTTCCGGTAAGTCTTCCGGATCTTCCTTTGGAGCGCCGTCTCGCCCCTGTACTCCAACATGAGCTGCTGCTTTCTACTTAAAGCATCGGCCACCACATTGTCCCGTCCCGGTTTGTACTGGATATCCACGTCGAACACCGCCAAAGTATCTTGCCACCTAAATTGTTTTGGGGACAACTTAGGCTGCGTGGCAAAATACTTCACCGTGACATTGTCCGTGAACACCTTCACCGGGTTGGAACCAACATAGTGGCGCCAAAGCTCAAGGCAATGCACCACCGCCTTCATTTCCTTCTCATGCGTAGGCCACCGTCGCTCTACTTCATTCAGTTTCTTACTTTCGTAAGCCACTAGACGTCCATCCTGCATGAGTACACACCCCCTATAGTGAAGTCCGACGCATCCGTATGAATCTCAAATGAACGGTCGAACTCCGGGATTTTGAGGACTAGAGCTTCCGCCATCCACTGCTTCAACTCGACAAATGCTTCAACTCGACAAAAGCTTGACCACAAAAGGTGTTTCATACCCAGACTTTGGATTTACACAAAAGGTCTGACAGCGGCCCCGCGATCTTGGCGAAATTTCTCACATACTTCCGGTAATAGGAGGCGACTCCTAGAAAGGATCGCACTCCCGGGACCGAAGTCAGAGGCTCTCAGTCCAAGATCGCCCTCACCTTTCTGTCATCCATTTTGATCCCATCTTGTGTAATCACATGCCCCAGGAACTCCACTTTTGTGACCCCGAATTCGCACTTTGAAGCTTTGGCATACAGCTTCTCTTCCCGCAATTTCTGGAACACTCTTTTGAGGTGCTCCAGGTGTTCTTCCGTTGTTTTTGAGTATACCAAGATGTCGTCGATGTACACGATCACAAAGTCATCCAGCCACTTCTGGAAAAGGCTGTTCATTAACGTGCTAAAGGTCGCAAGTGCGTTGATGAGTCCAAAAGGCATCACCAAGAACTCATACGAACCATATCTTGTCATGCACGCATTTTTCTCCTCATCTCCTTCCGCCACTCGGATTTGATGGTAGCCGGAGCGCAAATCGATCCGGCTGAAATACTTCGCTCCTGCCAACCGATTGAAGAGGTCGTCGATTCTTGGCAAAGGGTACCGGTTCTTGATAGTCACCTTATTCAGAGCCCTGTAGTCGACACACATCCACAGCGTCCCATCCTTCTTGTCAGCGAATAGCACCGGGGCTCCGTAAGGTGACTTACTCGGCCGGATGTACCCCTTTGACATTAGATCCTTGAGCTGAGTCTTCAGCTCGACCAACTCTCTGTGGCTCAACCGGTAGGGCGCCTTGGCAGGTGGCTCCGATCCCGGTATCACCTCAATCTTGTGGTCAACTCCCCTTCGCGGTGGCAAGCCGCTTGGTAAATCCTCCGGCATCACATCCTGGTATTTCTTCAAAATCCCCTTGATCCAATCTAGGCTCGGCTCCCCATCGCCTTCTCCCTTCACTTGTCTTACATAAAGCAAAAATTGGGGCTCGTGTGACTCCTCCACGGCCCACTCCTTTGCTGACAACAGGTTTATTCGCCCTCCCACTGGGTTGGACGTTTCCGACACTCTTAAAACTTCGTCACCATTCCCACACGGTAGCGTGACTATTCTCTTGCGGCCATCTATAACCGCTCCGGATTTGCTCAAAAATGTCATCCCCAGAATGAGATCCACTCCAACGATCTCACAAATGGTGAAGTTCTCACGTCCCTCCCAATTCCCAAGCTGAAGAGGGACATTGAACGCCAACCTCGTCGCCAATTGTGGTTCTCCTTTAGCAGAACGCACCTCAATAGAGGCCCCCACATCACTTGTCGGGAGTCCCAGCTTCCGTGCCGTTGCCGGTGCCATGAAGGAGTGCGACGCTCCTGTGTCCACCAACAACGACACGTTAGTTCCGGAAATTATCCCACTCACGAACAAAAACTGACTCCCTTTACGCAGGGCGCCAGTTTCTTGATACAACTCACAAGAGTAGTTGCCTACCTTGCAAGTCTTGGCGACCACCGCTTCCACCATGCGGCTGATGGAATCTTCCGACAGCTCTGTCCAATTGTCGGGGATTTGTGCACTTCTTAGCCATGTGCCTGGGCTCCCCGCAATTAAAGCACACTCCATCAAAGGTCGCCTTTTATCCGCCATAAGCCGTCGCACCTGATTTTCCTTTCGGAGCACTGGGTGTCATCTTGGTATGTGAAGGCCCTCCTTTCGATTTCCACGTGCCATTGTCGCCGCGTGGCCTATCCCACTTCTTTTCCGGTCGAAATGAGTCACCCTCCTGCCGGGTCTTCTTGTGGTTCAGCTCCGTACGGCCTTGTCTTTCGCCCCTAGGGACATCCGAGAAACATTCAGCCCTCTCAGTTGCCTCGTTCAAAGTCTTAGGTGGCTTCTCCTCCAACTTTCGCCTGGCCCATGGGGCCAATCCCGCCACAAAGTTGAAGACCATTTCTGGTTCTGCCATGTTTGCGACTTCGAGCAACAACACATTGAAAGCCTGAACATATCCCCGAATGTCATCCGTTTGCTTCAGATTCCTCATCTTGTCTCGGGCGAGCTAGGACGCGTTGAGGGGCACAAAGTGTCTCTTCATCAGTTCCTTGAACCCACTCCAGTTCAAGGTTTCCGGGTTTGGACCTCGGTCGTGAAGGCATTTCTGCCACCATTGTTGAGCATAGCCTCTCAAATAGGTGGGAGCCACTTCCACCCAATCCTCGTTACTCAACTTGGCCGCCCGGAAGTACTGCTCTAGCTCCAAGAGCCAGGTGTTGAGTGCTTCCCGATTTCGGACGCCCTCGAAGGTGTCGGGTTCCTTAGGCTTCACCTTAAACTTTGCCTTAGTGGAAGTGGCATTAGCCGCCTTCAACACATCTTTCAACGTCCCGCCAAACTGCGCCAACAACCCTTTCCAAAAGGATGCTGGCATGGGAGGCATCTATTGGTCTGTCGGAGCTCTCTGGAATTCCTCGGGCTCTGACTCCTCAGATTCCTCCCATTCTTGAGCGGCCTCGTTTTCAAAAGCATGCATCGCTTCCTCAAACGGCCGCTTCGGTTACACGTCGCCCCCATCGGGCTCACCAGGATCATCATCTTTTGGGCCGTTCCGCTTTCGCTTTGGCTTGCCCGACCCCATGATGAGGCCGATCCCAAGGACGATCACATACTGAACTCTAAGCTCTGATACCAAGTGTCGCGCACATCACTTCGGTAAGCTCCCCTTCAAATCATAGTTACTCGCTTTGATGCGCGCGCCTAACTCCCAACCTGGCCGTCGGGCCAACTCGGAGCTTCAGCTGCTCACCGGGATATAACGGTCCCCCTTTTCTCCCCCAACAGACCCTCCACCAATTTGGGCCTAGTGGAAATTCCCTTTGGTAGATGGCAGTCCGGAATAGCTCCCCACTCCTTGGTCGCTTTCCGGCTCGCACGCTTACTCACTAGTTTTTGGTCACCGACGGGCTTGCACCGTTCTCGGGGTTACCACTCCCTATATATACTTCTGTGACTGTCCGCGGGGGTTTCACAAATAACCATGCCATTTTATGGCGAACCACCACGAAGACCCTCGATTCCCGGTGATGAGTCACGGTGAGTCTTGGCCCACCCACCACGGCCCCATTGGACCGTGGTGAGTCCCAAGACTCCCCACGACTCCCACCACAAGGTCTCCGCCCCATGGTGAGTCCTATGCCACCCCCACTAAGTCCCACTAAGCCACCTCCACCCCTTGTGGAGCCACCCCCACCGCAACCCAGTGTGCGGGGCTCCACCTAGTGAGCGCCCCCGCCTCCTTGAGTGCCTTGGGCACTCAAGGGTGCTTCAGCCCCCCGTACCTATTGTTGCCATTGCCCCCACCACAGGGGCAGCCCCTCTGCGTCCCGACCCCCTGCCCTCAAGGCAAAGGGCCGCGACATAGGACCCCAAGAGTCACCATCCGCAAACTAAGACTAAGCCGCTGAAGAGAGAAGAGTATCAAGCTGAAGTAGATCGGCTAAGAAGATCAACACATCACCCCACCGTGCGCCCCTCCACATTGATAAATGTAAGATCAAAAACTAGCTCGGAATGCACCAAGTCCGTCAAGGAAACAGGTTCATCCCGTACTTCAGTATAAGAGCCTTGTGGAAGAAGGAGAGCACGTCGCCCACGTGAAATCTGATAGATCAAGTATGGACCATCAATCTTGAGCTTAGATTTGCATGCATGCTTGCCATGCTGTAATCAAAAGCACACGGTTTGTCCCACCTGAAATAGGTTAGAATACTTGACACGCTTGTTAAAATTTCGGGCCTGGGTTAGCTGAGCCTTGCCAATGTTCGTTTTGGCATCATGGATATGCTGAGCATGAAGATCCTCAACAAAGATATCAAGATCAACTGGATCAGCAACAGTAGAGATAAGAGGGGTAGAATGCAAAGGAGAAACACACTTGCGACCATACAACAACTCAAAAGGAGTCTACTTGGTGCTAGCATGCACGGCGGTGCGATAAGCAAAGAGAATAGGGGGAAGAAAGGTATCCCACTCCCTGTTAAGTGCGCCATTCTTCTCCAATATTCGGCAAAGACTTTGGTTGAAGCGTTCCGTAAGGCCATTGGTCTGGGGATGGTATGGGGCAGTGGTGGAATGCTTAATACCAAAATTGAAGCAAACCACCGTGAGGAGCTGGTTACAAAACTCCTTGCCCTGATCCGTTAGTATCTCCCGAGGACACCCATGCCGCATAAGGATCTCATTGAAGTAGAACTGAGCTACAACATCACTAGCCTGGGAACGCAAAGGCCGGATTTCTACCCACTTAGTCAAGTAGTCGGTAGCAACACAAAGGTAGCTTCAACCCTTTGATGTGAGTGCGAGGGGTCATACTAAGTCAATGCCAACACGAGCAAAAGCATGGGTGACAGGGAAAGGCCGCAGCTCATACAAGATCTGGGCCCTAGGGAGAGCAATGTTAGCACGATAACCTTCACACTAAGAGATGAACTCCGTGACGTCTCGGTGAATGCCCAGCCAATAGTAAACCTCTTAGATGCGGGCCACAGTTTTCTTGATACCAAAGTGACCTGCATACAAGAAACAATGGAAACGCTCCAATAAAGCATTCAGCTGGCTCCGTGGTGGCACCTCCAAGTAGCATCACGGACATAGCCCAGAGGAACTTACCAGGAATAAATACCAGAAGTTACTAAGTTACCATGCTATCAAAAGTTATCGTGATCTACCATGATCTACCATGATTTACCATAAATTACCATTAGTTATCAAGTTACCGAGAGTTTACCAAATTACCGAGAGTAACTTGAGAAACTGCTCATGAAGCTTTCTTTGGAGGAAACTTCTCCATCAAGATACCTCATTTATTGAAGGAAACTTCTCCATCAAGAAATCTCTTTTGGGGAAGCCTCTTAGGGAACCTCCTAGTAGTCAGTATATATAGGAGGCGAGACTGGACACTCTTCAGTCTCGCCAACACCAATTCAAGCTACTCTTGTTTCCAGTTCCTTTATTGGGGAGAACAGGATCACATAGCATTAAACTGCCCCAACAAGAGAAGATTCAAAGCTCGGGGCATAACTCAAGTGTTTGATACGAGGAGGTCGGAAAACGAAGATGTCCAGTCACAATAAGGACCATGCGGTTGGACACCCCAAATTCCTCAAAAAAAAAGGTCTTTTTGTACCTTTAGACCTTGTACCTTGTTTCACAGTTCTAGTAAAGATCAGGATGCAAAATCGAGATATCTCCGTAGAAGCACTTTTGGACTCGGGCGCTTCAACGTGTTTTATTGACAAAGACTTTGCGAAACAACACAATTTAACGTTTGTAAAGAAGAAATTATCGGCCCCTGTTGAAGTCATCTATGGACGACCGTTAGCATTAGGAAATATTGAAAATGAAACTCGACCCCTTGAAGTGAAGCTTAAAAATCAAGCATCACAGATTGTTTTCAATGTCATCCAGTCTCCAACGATTCATGTAATTCTTGGACTTCTCTGGTTTGTACTTCATAATCCTGACATCGACTGGCGATCACGAAAAATTTCGGCAAGACAAAAATGTTAAAGTATCAAAGGTATTCAACTCTTGTTTCTTGGAGCTAGAGCCTTCATGAGAGCTATGAAGAAATACGCAACATTTGCACTTTATGCGACTCCGATCAAAACCACAACAGACCAAGGTACTTCGATATTACCCACTCAATATCAAGATTTCAAGGATGTCTTCGAGAAGAAAAATGCAGACATATTGCCAGAACATCGACCTTATGATTGTGCAATTGAGTTGCAAGAAGGAGCTCAACCATTATTCGGCCCGATCTACAATTTATCTCAGACGAAGCTGGCTGCTTTACGCGAATACATTGATGAAAATTTGTCAAAGAATTTCATTCGACATTCGAAATCACCCGCGGGAGCATCTATCTTATTTGTGAAGAAGAAGGACGGATCGTTACGCATGTGTGTGGACTATCGTGGGCTCAACAAAGTCACTATAAAAAATCGTTACCTAATACCGCTGATTTCTGGACTCCTCGAACAACTTGGATGAGCAAATTTTTTCACAAAGATCGACTTGAGATGAGCTTACAACCTTGTACGAATAAAAGAAGGAGACGAATAGAAGATTGTTTTTTGCACAAGGTACGGACATTTGGAATACAGTGTTATGCCTTTCGGTCTTACAAATGCTCCAACAATTTTTCAACATATGATGAATGACATCTTTCGAGAATTTTTAGATGACTTTGTGGTCATCTATTTGGACGACATTTTGATATTTTCACAGAATGAAGAAGAACATGGTCGTCATGTACGCATTGTTCTTGATAAATTGAGGGAAAAAAAACTATATGCCAAGTTGGAAAAATATATTTTCCACCAATCTGAAATCGAATTTTTGGACTACATTATTTCCGACAAATGAGTCTTTATGGATCAGAAGAAAATACAAACCATCATCGAGTGGATTAAACCAACTTCGGTCCGAGATGTACAATGTTTTCTAGGATTTGCAAATTTCTATAGAATCGTCATCAATGACTACTCCAAAATTGCTGCACCATTGACACGACTCACAAGGAAGGACAAATTTGTATGGGACGAGCAGATTGATCAAGCATTTGAAAGGCTGAAGTAGGCATTTATAACGGCTCCAATACTGGTACATGTAGATCCATCTAAACCATTCTTTTTGGAAGCAGATACATCGGACTTTGCACTTGGTGCGGTCCTCTCTCAATACGGTACAGATGGCCGATTTCACCCTGTTGGTTTTCATTCTCGCAAATTTTCCGCTGCGGAGATTAATTATGAAATCCATGACAAAGAACTTCTAGCGAATATCGATGCTTTTGAGGAGTAACGTCATCTATTGGAGAGAGCTAAACATCAGGTCACTGTCTATACCGAACACAAAAACCTCGAGTATTTTATGAGTGCTCGTGTTTTGAATCGACGTCAAGCGAGATGGAGTATGTCACTAGCAAGGTTTAATTTTGTTATTACCTACCGTCCCGGACATCTTCAAGGAAAACCAGATGCTCTTTCTCGACAACCGTATCTTGCGCCAAAAGAAGGAGATGCAGCTTTTAACCAACAGAAATCCATCATCTTGAAACCAGCAAATCTCCAATTGAATATGCTATCCATGTCTACCTATGACGATGTAGAGATCATAAAGGAGATTCAGGAAACACTGAAGAGCGACCAATTTGCCACGACACTACGAAATCAATTAAATCGACCTCGAGACAACCCACATGTTACAAACGACTTCGAATTCAAGATGACTTACTTTATTTCAAGGGACTTCTCTATGTACCTCCAGGACCTACACGACTTTGAATTCTTCAAACTTGTCATGATCTTCCGGCTGCAGGACATTTCGGCTTCAACAAAACAATGGAATTGATATCCAGGGACTATTGGTGGCCGCAGGTGTGGAAACTCGTGAAAGAATTTGTAAAATCTTGTGACACATATGCTAGAGCGAAGGACCACGACATCGACCTTACAGCCTTTTTCAACCATTACCCATTCCCAAGGGTCCATGGTCATCCTTGTCTATGGACTTTATTACGGACCTTCCAATTTCCAAGACCACCGACTCAATCATTGTTATTGTGGATCGTTTTACGAAGATGACACATTTCATTCCATGTAATAAGACGGTTACTGGCGAGAAAACTGCAAGATTCTTCCTCAATAATATCTACCGCATTCATTGATTCCCGAAGGTCATCGTATCTGATCGAGGACCACTGTTCATATCAAATTTCTGGAGGGGATTATTTCGCATATTGGATACTAAGATCAACCTCTCTACAGCTAATCATCCACAGACTGATGGTCAAACCGAACGCGTAAACCAGATTTTGGAGCAATATCTTCGTTGTACGATAAATTATCACCAAGATAATTGGACGGACGTCATTAGCTGAGTTTGCCTACAACAACACTATACATTCTTCGACTAAGCAAACTCCATTTTTCTCCAATTATGGTCATCATCCTCGAGCAAACCCTTTCCACCCGCCTCGCGGAAGCTCAAAAACAATACAAGGAGTATGCAGATCAACATCGTCAACTCCAACCCCAGTTCAAGGTCGGAGATCGTGTGTGGCTTCTTTGACGGGACATACAAACCTCGCGACCATCAAGGAAGTTGGATTATCAATGCCTGGGACCATTCAAAATTATTCGACAAATAAATCAGGTCAATTTTCGGTTTGAACTCCCACGAAGTATGCGCATCCATCCAGTCTTTCATGTTTCATTATTGGAGTTGTATCATCCATCGAATATTCCAAGGAGAGTCTCTGTACCACCTCCACTAATCGACGTCAATCAGGAAATCGAGTATGAAGTCGACAAAGTCCTAGACTCTCGCATCAAGTATAAACGTCTTAAGTATTTCATACATTGGAAAGGCTACGACATCAGCGAACGAACGTGGAAACCTTCATCCAACCTCGCCAATGCATCTGACAAAGTCCAAGAGTTTCATCAACGATATCCAGCTAAGCCCCGAGCTACACGTCAATAAGACGTCACAACGATGATGTCAGCCAAGTTAGCTTCAAAGGTGAAGACTCCACATTCAGTGTACCTGATACACGCTAAGGATGAAGCAACATCACACATCAATATATATAGCTACAGTTCCAGCACTCTTGCATCTTGTATTGGCAGCATGGAGTCACAGGAACCAGATACATTGGAGCTGTCGCTTACCCAACTACTAGATCAACCGTTCCGACTCTCACGACCTTCAACATCACGCCGATGCTCTTGAGATGATGGGCCACCAATGCAACGCGTACTTCCTTGTCTGGACCCCGTACGACGGCAAGTGGAGCCTACTCGAAGTCTGATAATTCTGTTGGAGGTTGAGGCTTCGGACCCAGAGGACAACGAAATCATGTTTGAAGGCAGTTTTGAAAATCAGAATGCTCAAATCACTGCGTGGTCCCAAGTTCAAGGACCTGTAAATCATTTGAGTCAAGAACGAAGAGCCGAATACTTGGCAAGTACCATTCGCCGGATTTTGGATTTTCTCTAGCTCTAAGCAAGTCCAAGATTTTACCGCTCCTCGAGGAACTCGGCGCTAGAGGAGGGGGTGATGTCACGGACACAACCCAGAGAAACTTACCAGGAATAAATACCAGAAGTTACTAAGTTATCATGTTACCATAAATTACCATTAGTTATCTAGTTACCGGAAGTTTATCAAATTACCGAGAGTAACTTGGAAAACTGCTCAAGAAGCTTCATTTGGAGGAAACTTCTCCATCAAAATACCTCCTTTGTTTAAGGAAACTTCTCCATCAAGAAACCTCCTTTGGGGAAGCCTCTTAGGGAACCTCCTAGTAGCCAGTATACATAGGAGGCGAGACTGGACATTCTTCAGTCTCACCCACACCAGTTCAAGCTACTCTTGTTTCTAGTTCCCAGTACTCCAATCCAGTTCCCAGTACTCTAACCCAGTTTCCAGTATCTGGTACTCTAGTCCAGTTTCCAGCATTCCAGTATTCAAGTCGTGTTCCAATATCTTGTACTCTTGTTCATTGTTATAAAGATCGTCTTGATTCATATTTACTCATCATACATTCGGCCACGCCGACCTTGACTTCTTGTCTAGTCTTGTACCTCTAGTTTGATCTCTTGTTTGTGTTCAGTCATGTTCTCGTCCTTGACAAGTAGCATGGCACTCCCCCTCTGGGTCGTTGCAGCCTACAGTGTCCATTCCTGGCTGTCATAACACAGTTTTTCCTGCACATGGACTAATGGTATACATTCACATTCTTCAATCAAATGGAATATTTGAATAAAGGACTCTAAAGGATAATATGCATGTCATGGTTTTAGTCATGGTTAACTAGAATTACCTACTTCTAGTTAACTATGACATTTTAGATATTTATATTTATATTTTGTGTGTTGGATTTTCATTTGGTCTCATATGCCAAGTGAGGCGTCAAGCCTCACTTGGGACATGGGGATGGGTTTTCCCCTTGTGAGGGTTTATCTTCTTGTAATTGAGCCTCCATGAGCCTCTCTCACCTCCATAGCTCTAGGTATTGAGAAGGAGTGTGTTAAAGGCTTTGTAGTGTGGATTCCCTTAGCAAGGGTGCCCTTGGCTTGACTTAGTTTATGTGATAGAGTAGATTTCACTTGGAAGGACTAGGGCTTGTTCTTAGTGTGATTTGCTTCATGCTTTGAGAGCTTTCATTGTCTTCCACATCTCTCATTTCTCATCTCTTATCACTACAAGCAGATCACCTTATGCTTGTGAGTGCGGAGTGTAAAGATTAGTTTTGCACTTGTATGTTAAAGAGGTTGAGAGCTAGGAGAATTTAGCTCTTGTATCACAAGGTTTGCAAGGGGTTGCAAGGAAAGGTGCTCGAGTGTTGCATGCACCAAGGAGTTGGAGAACTTGAGAAGAAAGCTCTTGAGTCACAAGATTTTGCAAGGATTGCAAGGAGGAAGTCTTGTGTGTGTGAATAGGTAGGTGCCAAGCTGACGCAAGATCGGAGCTGAAACCGCAACGCCCTCAAGATCAGAGCCCCCGTGCCTTGTAATATCAATGACAACCAACTTCGCCCCACTAGACCAGGGCCATGATGAAGCTTCGCAGGTCAATTCTCGGTGATGCAGGAAGCGCGACTTAATCGCTCTGGACGGCAAACGTTCATCGTTACGTAATTCAAATTATTTCCTAGCAAATTGTCTGGCTCTAGACACCACCGCACCAGGCTCAAATAAAGATCTCGTGAACAGGGCTTCGTGATGACTGGTTGACGCAGCAAGGTCACCCACGACAGCCCTTTCTATGCGCTCAAACCAAAACTGATCCTCCTCACAGATCTCACACAACAGGTCATCCACTTCTTGTGACAACTCGATATCCCTTTCCAACTCTGTTGCTTGGTGCCTACTCTCAAAATACTCACGTCCAGGATCAACAAAGTTGTCAAAGTTATAGTACTCCGGATCACAACTATCTAGAGAGTTGTCAGATTTCTCAGACCTCGGCGACCACGCCTTTGCCTCATCTAGATTAGCATAGTCATTACTACCAGGAGAACCAACGAAACAACAAGGGCTGGAATGCAAGAAATAGAGAATGAATATCCCTGTGAGTGACTAGCTGCCTAAACAGACAGATCAAGCTCCCATAAATCAACCTTGCGTTGACGCAAGGTTGATTGATGGGGTTGCAGCATAGTCCAAAATGTGTCCCGGAACCCTCTGCCGAACCCACAAAATGCCTTGCGTTGACGCAAGGTCGTTTTGGGGGATTCAAGCAATCTACTTCCCCTACCTTGCGCTTCATGAACTGGATTTCAGAGGCTGCGAATGCACATAAGAGGCACCCAAATCAACCTCGCGTCAACGCAAGGTTGATTCGAGGGCTGCATACGTTTGGTTTTGTACCCAAAACATACACCTTGGAGCTCGGATATGGACCTTGCGTTGACGCAACCTTCTTTTCCTCTGATATTTGGTCTGTGCTTCAAATCTGGGCTGCACGACCTGCATGACCTCTTCTATTCATTCCAGTGAGGTCGACATCAATCTTGCGTTGATGCAAGGTTGATGTGGGGCTCCCGGTTCCACATTGAACAGAAAGAAAAAGCAAAAGGCAAATGAGGGTTGATTATAACCTCTAGTTTCTTCTTCGCAACACTTGATGATGCTTCAGCAATGTTCGTCTTTTCCACGGGGTCTGGAGGCAACATGCTTCCAAGCAGATCCGGGTGGTGGGAAATAGTGGCAAACGGCATCGTGTCCGCCCTTGGTTCTTCTCTTGCAGCGCTTCATCTTGAGCCCAGCTGACTTCTTCGTCGTCCCCTCCCTCAATTGCAGGTTGTTCTTCGATCGCCTCCGGCACCGCTTCAAGACCTTCCTCTCAAAATTGTGGTTGCAGATTCGGGTGTAGCCCTTCATCTTCATCTCCGTCTTGCCCATTCGCAGTTCCCGTCAAGGTGCCTTCCTCATCCTCTCCTTAGCGCGTGCCCTTTGCTTGTTTGATGTGAAATAGAGTGTTTGTCGGCGCCTTCTTCTCCCACATGATGACGTGACCATCTCGGCAGAATCCAGGGTTGCAGTGAGGAGAAGGAGAAGAAGGAAAAAAATGGCACTGCGGGAGGTTCACCGGCGGTCCATCTGCGCCAAGATGATCGCTGGAAACGTCCTGACCGCCACATGCACAGTCCACATGCATGGTCGACACGTGTCCAATCTGCCGTTAACAATACCGCCGGAAAGCATTTAATCATCATCCACCAAATTTCGTCCGGGTCGACCTCTCATCCGCAAATTTGATTCTGGGGTACCCACTTTTGGGGTGTTTCGGAGGATTGTGCAGTTGGTACAGTTGTACAGCTATTCAGTTGCCATTAAACATTGAGTGGAAATGGGCACCTCGTCTGCCCTCTCTGACACAAGAGCCAATTGGCGGCTATGTCATTGAAAATTTTGGTTGGGGGTTTGGATGTCCAAGACAATGGTGGGGCAGATGTGGAAAAATAGTTGGCTTCTTTCTTCGGTGTGGCATTTGGGCTGACATCCTCCACTCCGCATTTGGGCACTTTTTGACCATACATTGGTTCGCATGTCCACACATTTGTTTGATGTGTCAATCCGCATTTAAAGACCTATATGTGAAAGCGACAGCTACAATTGTGTGTAAGGACGTCTTACATATAGCCCAGAAATTCCACTTCAGTACAGCCTGCACTCAAAAGCAACATTGGACTTTGGACTGTGTGCTTTGAAGCAACATTAACAGATGGCCTCCCAGGCCTTGGGCTCCCTGGACGCAGACTTCTTCAGCGAGGACCATCCGGTGCCATTTTTGTACGAGGTGGATGATGATGGTTTTGCACTGGTGCATGAACACGTGCTCGCGACGCAGTTTCGGTTGGAGACTGGCACTCTATTCCTCGAGAGGGAAGTGTACGATGCCAATGGAAATTTGCTCAAGTACGCCTTCCAGAAACCTTCGCAGACTGCACAAACCACACAATGGAGAGTGCCTCCAGGCAGATACAGGGTGTTGAGTGCTCCTCAATGACAGTCTGCAGGATCATTCCTTCATTAACGTTACTAGACTCTTGGAACGGCAGCATCAGTGGCCCAGGAGAAAACACCCGTGGTTGTTAAGAAGGAGTCTAGTAACGTTAACACAGTCTTGGAGCTTTTAGACTCCTCCTCTGAGGACGCTTGTGAAATACCGCCAGTGGATCAGCCATGTCCAGTTCAGGAAGCAGATGTAGAAGAGATCACCAGTGTCATTCCCAAACTGAAAGCCATGGGTGGGATGGCAGGATTCAAGAGTGAGTTGAGGGGGATTGACTGGAGCACTTTCAATGTTCAGCGTGTGACATTCTTGCCAGAATCATTTGGTGGTAATATTGTTTTCGAGCTGCCTCCTCCGGGTCGAGTGGGGGGCATTTCCAGTCTCATGGAAGGAATGGACAAAAATCACGATGGACACCCTTGGTGCCGCACAAAAACCTCCAATATTCACAACCATGACAACCTCATATTCAGGAGAACAGTCTGTAATGGGCACCTGAAATGCGAGAACACGAAGTGCAGACACTTTGCACTGTCAGGTCTGCAAAACCAAAGCGAATGGGATGGTGTCACTGAGAATCCATTCAAGCCTGGGGTGACACCACCATACAGTAACACTGTTGTGTGCAAGTTTTGTAGGCTACCACCTTGCTGCCTTGCATTGTGTGGTGCCAGGGCCCAGAATGTACTATGTAGTGCATCGATTCAAAACCCTGACTAGAGCCTGTGTCCATTTCGGTTTTTACAACCACCCTCTGTCCAAGGGGGATTACAGAGAGAGTGTCGAGACAGTCTCGCGTCTGATAAGGCAAGAGTTGGATACCAATCCAACTGGAACCACTTCTGCAATTGCCATGGGGGCGAGCAAGTCTTTTTTGGAAAGCCGTATTCTATGTGCATCAGATTCGGTTGGAGGAAAACTGGAGGGACCGGCTTTGGACATTGTTCTGGACCATTTTTCAACATTGACTTCTCCAAACATTAGGAATCAAGTGAACGCTTTGAGAATGGGCTCTGGGAGCCGAGGTTATATGGACAATATTATGGATTTGAAGAAAAGGAGCATGTACGACTACATCCAAGACAGCGTCTTCCTGGGGCAAGGAGCGAGGAAAGTATTCTTGTTTAAACTGTCCACAAAAGGTGAGGGCAGCAGAGTCAGCCTGGTTCAACGTATGCAGAAGGGTGGCGATGTTGGCAACTGTTTATTTTTTATCACGTGAAGAGGTTTAAAGACTAGACCACAATGGCATGTCATGTTTACGACCCTGTGTACCAGCGAGTCATGACAATTGCAGTGTGTGACATGCAGTCAGAGGACACCGAATCACAGTAGCTCATGTGGGAAGCTCTCATTCGCGTTATGGCCTCCAATGGTCTCCCATCTCCAAATTTTGTTGGTTTCATGGCCGACAGTGCTCAAGCGAACTTCAACGCTGTCCGCATTGTGTTCGGGACGAGAGATCCAAAAGTTCCAATGCCTGGAAGAGAACATACGTGTCTTTTCCATTGGACACAATCCCTGGACAAACACACAAAGACAGACATCAAGCCGGATATGCAGAGTATGCATCGTCAACTGTGCAAACAGTACAAAGACGCCAAAACTATGGGGGAAGCGAATACATTGTTCCAGACAATTCGTGCCTGGTGGTACTCATCTGGAGCGGCATCGGAAGACAACATGAGGGCACTGGAAGACTAGTTTGCATTTTGGCACTTCCGTTACCGACAGTGGGGAGCGGCCATGACTTGTTTTTAGATCATGAAAAGCGGTTCAGCCTAGAGTGCAGGGATTCGTGCATAAGCCTATCCAAAGCAGATAGAGTGCAAAGGCGAACATGTTGCAGGTTTGCAATGGATAGAGAGGCAGTCAGCCTGTATTGAATGGTGGCGTTGCATAGCTCAACGCTATGGCAACCAAGTTTGGGCTTCTAGTGTGAAGCGGAGGAGATGCTGGCCACAAGTAGGCGAACTGGTGGTCTTCTTCATCTGTAGGCCGAGTTAAGGAGCTGCAGGAATGTGGGCTGCACATGGGAAGCTAGCGTGTTGCAGGTTGGAGATGATATGATCAGCTCCCGAAACTAGTTGTTGCGGGTAGATGAGGAGCAGCCGAATGGTGGAGCTGCGAGGGGATGCATCGCAGCCTGTTGGGAGCTTCAGCTCCAAGCTCATGAAGAGGTATGAGTGAAGAGAGGGGGCTGGTCCATCTTGTGTGCAAGTCAATGCACTTGTGAAACATGTGCTTGAGTTGGAAGTTTCAATCTGAAACTCTAGCACTGTAAAGGCTCTTGGAGTGGCAAGAGTGGGGCTGGAAGGGCAGCAACTAGGTGTCCTAGAGCCAGGGAATGTGCAGTAGAACTGCAGCTACACCAAGGTTGTAAAGGTGTGTATTTTCAGATTTGTTTTTGTGAGCTTCATGAAGAAAATGGAGCTAGTTGGGCAGCATATAGCTTACTTGTTGAGTTGGGGGCACTTCTAGGCCATGAGAGCTCAGGAGTGCAGGGTGACAGGGCTGATGGCTCTGCAGAAGCCATAGCTCAGCGACAGCAGGTGCAAGAGCAAACCCCAGCTCGGGGAGAGATTTCAAAAAATAAAAGGACCGCCAGTGCGGCCGCCAATCTTGTTTTTTTTTTAAATAAATTGAAGCGACCGCCATAATGTATTTGCCACCGCCATCGTGTCTGCTTAAATGACAGTATTTTACCTGGTACTATTTTTACCAGAATATTCCCCGAACCTGACGTGATGGAGGTCCCGTCAGCGTCAGGTCTGACGTGACCTGATGGACGGACGTGATGCTGATAACCGAGCCTTGAGGCCCTTGAGGGAAGCATAGTGGGGACACCATTTAGAGGGGAGACTTGAGGACGAGTAGGGAGGCCGGAGTTGGTCAAGGTATGAAGAGCACCTAGGAAAAGGGCCACCTTGAGCACCATTCTACCGAGCTAGTAGAGCATCCCGAGCTCCACCATCTGATGTAAGGGTGATCCACCACCACCCCCTCTTTTAATTGCTTTGAAATTATTTCATTTGATTGATTTTCACTAAGCCGAGAGCTCGCAATGCTAGGGGCTAGTGTCTATGTGTGTGCATGAAGAAAAACTAACCCTCTTATGGCAAGAGGATGCTTTGACATGATCAAAAGGGAAGCATTGTGATTTACCCCAAAGGGATAGACCTTGGGAGCATTATATAGTGGCTTGAGAGCCCATAGCTTGTATGATTTATGAAGCTAGTTGTTGATTTTCAGATCTGGAAAATATGGCGCTCCCACGTTCCCACCAGGTTATCATCATGTTCCCGCGCTCCCCTGGACATTCCAAAGGGATCAACGAGATCTTCTGGAGATTCCCCACCTTTGGGAATTTTTTATATTTCTTTAATTATTTCATTTTTTCTGAAGGTGAAAACGCATTGTTGTCAGAAGAAAAATTGGTTACGAATGTCTAACCTTCTCTGTTGCATCCACACGGGTTGTGGCTAGATGATGCAGCTTCTCGAGTGTCAACGTGGGCTTAAGAGCGCGGGAGTAGTGCTTCCCCACCTCCACCAGAAAGTTGGCACCAAGGGTGGGATCAGCAATGGCCACGTACTTCACCATCCGCAACTTGTACTTGATGCGAGCCTTTGCCTCGGTAGCTTGGAGATACGATTCCAGCCCATGAAGACCCACAGCAGGCCATGGTTATGAGTTCCATAAGCAGAACTCTCAACCTGTTGGGCACCTATTTCAAGACTCATGTTCCTTCCACTCAGTTGGCAGCATTGCGGGAGGAGCTCAAGCAAGAGCTTGAGGCAAGAATTGTCAATGAGTGTGCAAACAAGGTGGATGTGGAGGCCAACCTCAAGTTGTAGAAAGAATTGGAGGACACTAAAGCTGCCCTACAGCTTGCGAATGAGAACTTAATTGGGGCGGGTCTTGAGCAGGAAAAAATACATGAAGTGCATAAGCAGCAGTTATACCAGATGCAAGTTCAGCATGAAGGCAAGTTGCATGAAGTGAAGTTGCTTCATACGGAATTGGAAGCAATTAATCAAAAAGTGCTCATATAGTGTGCCACACTAACGACTAATCTGGAGATGGTTGCAATGGAGGTCAAGAAGCAAGCTGAGAGATGTATATCGGCGGAGACAGAGGCAATGGAGCAGGGGAAACTCATTGTTGACATGAAGTATACTCTCTGTCGCAATGAGGATACAATTCAGCAGTTGCACCAGGTCAATGCCCAGAAGGACATGAAACTATTTGAGTTGCAGCAAACAATCACAGTATGGGAGAATGTACTTTCTGTGAGTGAAAGGGCCTGGAAAGAAGCCAATAATCTGTCAGCTGCCTATGCAGCTCTGGTTGAGCCTCATGCGAAGCGCATGGAGAGTTTACAGCAGCAGTTGGAAACATACAGGCTCAAGGAGGAGCAGGATCTCCGTGGTGTTACACAAGACTTGGTGGATAATCATCTTTTTGCAAGAGTGGTTAACACAAGGACCAGTGGAAGGAAAATCACCAAGGAAGCTGACAAGACGAGATAAATGATCTCAGGCTATGGGTGCAGAACATTGCCACAACCATTATAGACAATGTCTATAGTCGGATAGCTGAGTTGTAGGAGGATGTGGAAGGGCTTCAGACTCAAGTGGATGACTTGAGCTTCAACATTGGAAAAATGGCCTTTGTTCCTGAGGAACAGCTCATGGCTACTTACTTGCAGGTACGGACTTTGATTTTTCAATCTTCAGCACAGGAAATGCAGGACTTGCCAACATCAGGAGGGACTGTGGCAACAACATCACAGCAGCCACACCAGGTAGACAGTATTGATACCATGGCACTGCAGTAATCACTGTCTGAGGTTTGGGGTGATGCTTCTTTTAACCCACCTACTACTCCTGCTGCACTTGAATATAATCGGGCTATGATTTTGCCCTTCAACCAAATTCCCATTGTTATGGATTTGGCTTGGAAAGAATTCAGTCCTCCAGAGTCTTTGGCACACTATTACCAGATTATGCGCATTTGGTTGCCAGTGATATTTGTATGATGTGAGGATCATGCTTCAACGGAATCCAAAACTCCGTTCTTGGTTTACTTTTGCTTTGGAGAACTTGGGCCTTGACCACATCTTTCCAAAAGGGCATGAAACCAGAAAATGGCTACACTTTTCCAAAGTCATTGGCATACCACTCAGCTATACAGATGACGAGCTGCGGGCATATACTAATCTTGCCCGAAAGAGGTTGGCACAAGTCTTACAATATAAGCTTCCAGACATGGTGGGCATACATTGTATGCCAGTCAAGCTTCCTGAGAAGCCACAGAAGGTCAGTAAACAGCACGGCCAACGGTGGGAAGATGATTCGAATACTACTGGTTCTGTGGAGGGAAATTTTGACATGGCTGAGGATTATGAGATACAAATGGCGGAGAAGAAATGATGGGGATCTCCTATGCTTGAGAAGTTGCCTCCATATCAGCCAAAGGTAGGGCAGTCAGCTCCATCTAGTCGACAGTCATCCCCACTAGCCAAAGACGTGGCTTGGGCTCACACACAGAGCCCTCCGAGGGACTCTCACCAGCAAAAGGGTGCTTGTTCGCAAAGGTTTGCTCATCCTAAGCAGTAAACCGTGAGGTTACGGCTTTTTCAAAGGGGGAGGGATAATATTAGAGGGTTGTCTGGGACTTAGACAGTTTTACGGGTTCTGTGGGGTACCCTTACTTTTGCGCAGACTTAAGGGTAGTAGACTTAAATAGACACAAGCCTTAGGGGTGGTAGACAGGCTCACACAGTCAATAGTCATAGGCTTACACAGCCTGACATAGCCTGTCACAGTCAGACACAACCTGACACAACCCGACATAGCCAGTCACAACCTGACACAACCTGGCACAGCCCGTCACATTTTTCACAGGGAACTGTCATCACGGGAGGGAACGACTGTGTGGGAACAAAATCTGCAGAGGGAACGATCTGTTGATGCTTGATACATGCAAGCTGTAGAGATGTACTGTAGAGCAGAATAGAGACACCATGGCTTCGGCCTGATACATGATAGATATTAATCTGATTCCTATTTCATACGTCTCACAATGTGTAGAGAGACCTGAGTGAAGCTGTGGAATAAATGCTTAAGTAGATGGAACATGGTAGATTGCAGAAGCAATTTGATACTTAAACCTAGGCAGTAAGGTAACTTACTAAACATGAATGCAAGAAGGAACCGATATAAGGAAGCACCCCATGATACATTAGCTGTAGGTCATGACTGATTGTTCTGAGCGGGAGGGGTACTTGGAGATATCCAACTCTTCTATCTTGGAGTTTCCACCTCGGATAACGAAGGGATGGGTGAGTAAAAGCCGCTCAACAGAGATCTCCCGTCAATAAAAATCTACCAACACACACATTCAACCCATCATCAATGAATCAATCTGGGAATTACTTCAAGATTCTGGCTTGCCATACTTATCAAGTAAACCACAAGATCTTATATAACATTGCCAATGTTACACAAAGTCTTGTGGTTTACATGGTAAGTTTGATCATGCACTCTTGAAAACCAATTAATCATTGTGGTTAATCACCTGGGTTATTAATAGTGTTCTGTGTCAGACTGGTCATCTTAAACAGACATAAATGAATGGTCATTACGAGCACGGGAGACCTCCCGTCAAAGAGAGACGGGATATCTTCCAGGACCGCAACAACGGGAGGTCTCCCTGCATAGTAAAGCCGGGAGATCTCTCATCAATCCACCTCTGCCAGCAAAACAATTTCAACCCATTATCATTTGAAGCAAGGATAGAGCAGAGACATTCCTGCATGTGCATGGCCATAGTTACAAAGTGATACCCAAGATGTTAGATAACATCGCCAGTGAGTTAACTAAAGTCTTGTGTATCACTTTGTAAGAATACAGACGCATTCAGAGAAGTCCTGCAATGAATGTAGCTAATCACGTGGGTATCAGTAGTGTTTGTGAAACAGTAGTCTTACGCGAGGTTCATCTCAAATGATTGTTCAAATGAATGGTCAAAAGGATATTCACTGGACTTCTGCCAACTAACACTTTCAACCATTCATCATTCTTAGCAGTGACAAATCAGGCTTGTGATGGCCAGACTTACATGAAAGCCACAAAAGATTTTACATTACATCGCCAGTGTGTAATGTAAAGACTTGTGTCACCCTCTGTAAGTATTTGGCTGCACTCCAAATGTCCCGTCATGAATGTTACTAATCACTTGGGTATCAGTAGCGTGTCGTGCCAGCCAAGTCCTACTCGAGGTTCATCTTGAAATACTTGAATGGTCAATGGACCGGAAGGGAGAAGGTTTCAATGATCCAAGTCCTACGAACTGGATACAGTGAAAGACACAGATGAACCTGGTCAAAGAAGGAAGGGAGGTCTCCCGTCAAAGGAGGTCGAAAAATGGCTTGGAAAATATGGTGACTTCCTACGCACACTTTCAACCCATTATCTGAAGCAATATCAGAGCTCTCACAATCTGGGAATTACTTCAAGTTGTCAGTCTGGCCATACTTATCAAGTTAAAGATCTTATCCAACATTGCCAGTGTTGCATAAAGTCTTGTGGTTTACAAAGTAAGTATGTTCAGGCACTCTTGAAATCCCCGTAATGAATGTGATTAATCCAAGGGGGGGGTCACTATATGTATTTTTTTCATATCACATGCGTACAAAGGTATATTTATACTAGGCTATATTTTTAAAATTTTGCATTTTCTTCCACCCTATCTTTAGGTAATATTGTAAAACCCTTTGTTTTCTAACACCCTATTTTTCTTTATAATTTTCTTTTGCAACAATTAATTAGACCCTATTTTAAATTATCATTTTAAATAATTGTAAAATTTCAAAGCATCTACACAAACAAGTACATTCCATATAACATAAGTCAAATGCCGGACCCAAGAAAAAATTTAATTTTCATTAGTCACGAACTCATTCAAAACCGCAACATCACTTGGATATAAAGAGTACAAGTCTTGAGATGGTTCAAATGCCATAGTCACTGTTGAGATTATGGTATTAACATCAATCCATTGTGTATCACTGGAATCATATTTGAACTTCAGGTGACCTATACCTGATTTCATCCTGATGGATTAAAGCTGGATGCAATATGAGAAACTTCACAAGGATGGATACAGTAGATAAAACCCTTTATTACATTAATTTTTAAAGTAAAATTCTGGATTTTTTGTGACCATTTTTTTTAAAAAATTGGGTGAAAGGATATTGCCTTACCATATTTTATAAGTAAAAAATTTCTAAAATTTACCTCAAAAAAAAATTGCACCCTATATTTGTTCTCACGTGGTTTTGTAAATACGGGGAGTGACCCCCCCAAGGGTTAATCACCTGGGTATCACTAGTGTCCAAATTTATCTTAATTTACCGCCGGAGGTCTCCCGCTAAACGGACGACGGGAGATCTCCCGCCAAAGGATCGACGAAGCCAATACACAATTTCAACCCATCATCGTTTGAAGCAATGACATTTGCTGCAAAAGCAGAGACATACTTCTTGCATGTGCATTGCCATACTTACAGAGTGATTTGCAAGATCTTAGATAACATCGCCAGTGTGTTACCTAAAGTCTTGTTAAATCACTTTGTAAGAATACGGACGCATTTGGGAAAGTCCTCGAATAAATGCTTGTAATCATCTGGGTATCAGTATTGATTCGTGTCAGTCTAGTTTTGCGCGATGTTGATCTCAAACAGAGATATGAATTATCAAATGGAGGACGGGAGGTTATTGTCGGAGGTTCATATTAAGACATAGATAAGAATGATAACTAGAGGACGGGAGGTCTCCCGCCAAACGGACGACGGGAGATCTCTCGTCAATGGACTTCTGTCCAGAAACACTTTCAACCCATCATCACTTGAAGCAATGACACAACATTCACAAGCAGAGACATACTTCCCGTATGTGCATTGCCATACTTACAAAGTGATCTACAAGATCTTAGGTAACATCGCCAGTGTGTTACCTAAAGTCTTGTGTATCTTCCGTCAAGGTATTCCCAGCTCTTGAGGATTTCCATCTCCAAGTCGTCTTCGACAACAGGGACCCTGAATCCCAGCCGAATCGCGAATCCCATCAGATCACTACTCAGACTCATGGCATCAACGGAGAACCCAAATACCTTCTCCCCTTTCTGGCCGTTCTCGTGGATGAACACAACAAGGGTAACTATGTTATTCCTCACCGAGTCCTCAATTTCAATTCCCAACACATCACAACACTGAAGTGTTTTCTTTTCCGCACTGATCTGGTAACGGAAGATGGCTTTCTCTGGGTTCGGGGAGTCCGCAACGTCAATACCCCAGTAGTCGATACTCATCTTTAGCTCGTAGAAGCCCTGATGCTTTATTGTGAATCCTTCAAGGTGTGGGTATATGAAGGAACCGGCAATGTCAGCGCTCATTACAACGATTGATTCCTTTGGAATCTGTGTTCTGGCAGCACAATCAACATAAGAACACCCCGTTAATATAAACACCAAAAAACAACTAACATAACGGTCTTTCAGAACCGTATCGACGTATGTCTCAATTCAGGGACGGGAGATCTCCCGTGATCAGCAAAGAACAAGACCACCAACATGGATAATTCACATTGTCAATATGACAAATGCGATACCAGAATAAAAGGACGGGAGATCTCCCGTGATCAACACAGCACATAAACAACAACTTGGAGGGTTCAGAACGATAATAGAAATAATAAGTACTTTATAAATAAAAAACGCAGGGGTGCTTCAGGTACACTAGAGATGTACTTGAATACAAAGACGGGAGACCTCCCATGATCAGCTCCACCTACCATCTATGGTTTGCTAGAATCTACGTCAAGAAATTGCCCTATGGTCACACCACAATGCATTGGGCTATCTAGCCGGGTCTGATATGCTGTGCGGATCTCTGCTCTCAGGTTATCCTGCTTAGGATCCCTTCCGGGTGTCGCCGGGAATATTTAGGACTCCAAGAGTCGTTGTCCGAAACCCAATCAGGGAATATCTTCGAGATTTCGTCGATTTCGACTGAGTTCGACGCCTGTGCACTCAGGGAATGTGATCCGGGAATATCTACAAACTCTACTAAATCTTGTTTCTCAATATACCCTCCTGGTGTGTACGTGTGCTCTGCAGGGGTGTATACTGGTGAATCTGCTGGAATATACATGTGCTCTGCAGGTGTGTATACTGGTGAATCTGCTGGGATGTACTCGACAGGGGTGTATTCCGGTGAATCTGCTGGGATGTACTCGGCAGGGGTGTATTCTGGTGTATTCTGGTGAATCTTCTGGGAAGTACTCAGGAGGGGTATGGTTTTCTCGGACGTACTCTAGTGGACCGTAGGCAGCTTCTCCTAGGGTATATTCCATTTGGAAAGGAGGAGCGGAATCCGGTATGACTGGAGTATTGTTGACTGGAGAATTATTGACTGGAGTATTGTTCTTCTTGCATTTCCCTTGTTCAATGTTTGTCCGCATCGAAAAGTGCTTGGATTTCAGACATCAGCGTCTCATCTTCTAGGTAATGACACCTTGGCCAACGTTTTGGCTGACACCCTAACAGAAATTCAGCGTATGCAGTGCCTGATTCCTGACATATTCTCCTTTTAAAAAAGAACATGATAAGGGAGTGAATCAATGTCAGTGACACCTTTCCGTGTGAACCTTTTACCGATGGACAGAACTGACTCTCTCACGCTCTTCGACCCTTCGATGTAAATCTCAAGGGAGGTCTCCCGTGACATTTCTATCCCGTGAGAATAATCACTGGAGATTAAGCACAGGAGACCTCCCCTGAGAATGTCCACGGGAGACCAGAGATGATAAGGGAGTGAATCAATGTCAGTAACAACTTTCCGTGTGACCTTTTTTTACCGATGGACAGAACTGACTCTCTCACGCTTTTCGACCCTACGATGTAAATCTCGGGGGAGGTCTCCCGTGAGATTTCTATCCCATGAGATTAGTCACTGGAGATTAACCACGGGAGACCTCCCCTGAGAATGTCCACGGGAGATCTCCCCTGTGAAGCACGGGAGACCATACCAGGAACCAAATATATAGCGAAACCCACAGATTTCATCCATATTTGGAGACTTCATCCATAGTTTAAGTTTTATTTGGTTTTATTTTGCGATAATATGCATGTAAAAACTGGGAATTTTCGACATAATATTTTATTTCATTTTTTTAGGTTGAAATTTGGTGAAAACTCGCCAATAAAAAAAAACATCGGCGGATCGGATGCGGACGGATCGGACGGTTCAGATGGCATCGACGTGGTCAGCATACAGGGAGCGCACGTTCGGGTACGTCAGAGTACAGGAGGCCCCCCGTGCCAGTATTTATTGCTTGTATGCCAGAGCAATCACCAGTAGAAAAAACTGGGAAAGGAGGTTGCATCCAATACTACCAACAAAACCATTTCAACGTTAATGGAGTTTTGACTTCGTGGGACCCATTAAACCTCCAGCGAGGTACACACAGAACCAATACATTCTCACAGCCGCTGATTACACTACCAAGTGGGTAGAGGCCAAGGCACTAAGAGACAACACTGCCAGGTCAACAGCCAAATTCTTATATGAGAACATCATCACACGATTTGGTTGCCCACTTGAATTCATCAGTGATCAGGGATCACATTTTATGAATGATGCCATAAAATGCTTGACGGAAGAGTTCATGATTGTACATCACAAGAGCACTGCTTACTATCCCCAGGGAAATGGCCAAGCCGAATCTACCAACAAGATTTTATGCACTATCTTAACTAAGATAGTGAACGCCAATCGCACAGATTGGGACACCAAAATGAACACAGCACTATGGGCATTCAGGACATCATACAAGGTGACCACGAACCCTTTGCATCCTCGATGCTCCCACATTTCGCATCCATGTTCATCAAAGCAGTGTTCAAAATAAGATCTGGTATGATTCCAGCTTCGACAATGTCAGCATGGACCTCTTTGCCCTTTTCTAGGGCTGCCAGGATCACACACACATTGCAAACACAACATGGGTGATGTACTTCCTGTGTCAATGTACAAAGGGGGTGGCGAGGGCGGATGTGTACGAAAAGAAAAAGGGATATGAAAGAAGAGGGGCTGCACTCATCGGAGTAGATGAGGGAAGGGAAGACGAAGGAGATGGAGGTCGCGTCTGACTTGCAAATCTCGCTAAGTCCTCAACCCCCTCACCGCGACTTACGAAGCAGAGAGAGTCTCCTTTACTCTATAGAAAATCGACGCGTGTCATTATAGTTAAGAAATAATGCCATATAGGTTACAATTAATAAAAATATCCCTGGGGGGTCCAACCCGCAGTCGTTAAAACAACTCCAAATTATCATAATATTAAAAATATCTATTTTCCTTTTTTTTGGAAATCGACGTATAAATCGGCGCCAAACCCGTAGTGGTTTCGGCGACTTCTGATCTTCATCCGCCATGCCACCGTGGCCCCAATATGCCTGCGACGACTGGCAAGTCGTCATTAAGAACCTGGAGTCCAAGGCGCAGTCGTTTCGGACAGAATTGCAACCGCAAGTCGGGTGTGAAAAGCACCTATTCCTTGTAGTGTCTGGGAGCGTCAAGAATCAGGAGATTGATGAAGGGACCTCTGGCTGGCTGGGAACCATCTCCCAGTCTACGTCGGCATCGAGCTGCACTAAGGACTCCTGGCTGCTACGAAAGTGCAACTGGTTGTCCTCGCCCGAGCCTCACCCCTTTCCTGGTCATTGCCCCCATCCTCATCTGGCTCTTCGACCACCACAAAGTAGTGGTGGTGATCCTCTTGTAAGCTGGGCACATGGTTGCCCAACACCTCTTCCACATGAAGGGCAGCAAGTACGTCTTCTACCTCCTCCTCAGGTGTATCCTCGTCTGGTCTGATCTCCTCGGCGTGCAGGTCTGGTGTCCCCGGCCTTGAGAAGCATTCTGCCGGCCCCATCTTTCCTGCCATGGCTTCTGGATTCAGAGGCCAGATCCCAGAGGTCTTGAATCCCTTGGCAATGCTGGTTGCGGTCAGTCCTTTTTTCAATGCAAGGGAGACCCATTGGGCCAGATCTTCTTTCAACGCTCCTCTTCCTTTATGTGCTATGGTCCAAACATCTCTATATTTCCTGAAGGCAGTCTTAAAGGGCTTGAACACTACCACATCAAGGGGTTGGAGTGCATGGGAGGCGTGGGAAGGAAGTATAATGACATCAAGTCCTATTGATCTTGCTTGCTTGACAATGTCTATGGTGACTTGTTGAGTTCTGACCATCCAGAATTAGCAAATGCCTGTTTGTGACGGTAATCTCATTGCCCATTGCCTTTGCTGGTCATTCCAGAAAATGTGATATCCACTTGTGAAACAATATTACAGTCATCCATACTGCCACTATGTGATAGATGCAAGTCCTCTACATCAGATCCTACCTACTTAGCATGCAAGTTCTACAGAGTTATACACCCCCTTTAAGAGCATCCCCACCCTACACTGAACCCAGCCTGCCAACGGAGTAGGACGGTATACAGCTTAGAAGTGGGCTGGAAAACATCCACACCCTTGCAAGCCCCCAAACATTATATCCTGTACTTGAGGCGGGCACTGAATGTCTCTCCGAGCCCTAAACCGAGCGCAATGTTCAGGGCCCTGAACCCGCCCCTGAAATCAGGTCAACGTGAACATGCCCTTGTCGTGTCAGCAGCTTGACAACGACCACGCCTCCCCTGCCAATGGAAATGCCAGAGGGGAATGGGGAGCCGAGCTTTGCAGGGGATAGCGTGGGCGATTCAGGGAGGAGGGTGTGTGCGAGTCGAGGCTGCCCCGCCAAAGAACCTCACAAGGCCAGTATGGATCACGCTATCTTTGGCGTTACAGGGAGTCTTTCGGGCTCAAGGGTGGGGATGCTTTAACAGCTTAACACTAGAGAGGAATGGTTGGGCAAGGCACATCCTTGAATCTGCGACCCTCTGCTCGAAGCAATTGGGCACTCCCAATGCGGCTCAAGTTAGGCCGGCTGCTTTCACTTGTACCTTTTGCGCTACCCAGTGGACATAGCAAACTGCGCTATGCACTTATCATTTCTAAGAGGGATGGGGTTGGGCATGGAGGTGCTCCCTCCCACGAAGATAAGAAGCGGGGTATTGTCAGTTGCTTCCGGGACACCAACTTGAACCCAACTTGTGTTAAACGGTCTACCTCATCTTGGGTGAGATAAGGTAGTTACACCCAAATGTGAGCAGGTCTCAAAATGGACCCCTATTTTTGCAACGACGCTACCGTGTGAGAATGTGAGCGTACGCTCACACAACAATGATGTGGCATGAGCCTATGCTCACGTAGCTGACGTGGCGTGAGCCTGGTCCAGGTCATGCCACGTCACCACAAAGAAGGTGGGCCTATAACCCGTGTGGAGCCTACAACTATTGATTTCACCACATGAAGGTGAAACGGATTAAGGGTTTCGGTCTTTCCTACAGTTCAACCTTCTGTTAACAGAAATTTCATTTCCTAGAACTGAAATGAACGTTGTGTTAACACGAGGTTGTTTTCCTGGAACAGAAATCAACTTTGTGTCAACATAAGGTTGATTTGGAGATGTTCAAATCAACCTCGTGTTAACACGAGGTTGATTTCAAGTTCTCCAAATCAACCTTATATTAACACGATGTTGTTTTCTTAGAACTAAAATCAACCTTGTGTCAACACAAGGAGGATTTGGAGAACTTCAAGTCAAGCTCCTGTTAACACGAGGTTGATTTCCGAGACTGTCCATCTGAAGGAAGCTTGTTGTGTTTGCAAATGAAAAGAGGAGGACGAACCAATGCGACAAATTCGTTGACCCACGCAATGGGAAGATGTTAGAGGACATACACTGAGAGACACTGGACTTGAACACTCATTCCATTACAAGATGTAGTCAAGGAAAACACAGATTTCTTCATGTCAAGTGCATGCTGTCGATGGGCTTGTATCCCGCTGTAGAAGTGTGTTGACTTCGTTGAAACTCATAGTGGCTTGGTGAATGAAGAAGTCGCGCTTCGGATCACAAACCATCCTTCTCAAGAAGACGAAATAAAGATGTTTGCACGGTATGAACTTCCCTCTCTTTCCCAAACTACTTGAGAGCATACCAACAAAATCAGGACAGGTGCAATTGGGAAAATTGGAAACAGTGATGTCGTACATCATGTCCTGCAGGGCAGATGCGGATGAGATTGTCGCGCGGCTTTTACTCACCCATCCCTTCGCTATCCGAGGTGGAAACTCCAAGATAGAAGAGTTGGAAATCTCTAAGTACTCAGCCCGCTCAGAACAATCAGTCATGACCTACAGCTAGTGTATCATGGGGGTGTTTTCTATTTGTTTTCCTTCCCGCATTCATGTTAGCTACCTTACTATTGATAATTAAGTATCAGTTTGCTTCATCAATCTATCGGATTCCATCAACTCATCCATTCATTCCACAGCTTCACTCAGATCTCTCTACACAGTGTGAGTATGAAGTGTGTATCAGATTAATATCTATCAAGTATCAGGCTAAAGTCCTGGAGTCTCTAATCTGCTCTACATTATAATTCTACTGCTTGCTTCCATTAAGCATCATAGATCATCCTCCTCCTATTCCGTGCTCTCCCTCTTTCTGCTCAGAGATACGCTCTCTGCCTCATTTCCCCTCAGTGATGTCCAAAGTTCCCTTCCCCCAGAAGCGCCCAAAAATGATCCCCCCTTTCAGTCCTTGCTTCAGCTTTATCTTCCTACCCGTTGTTCTAACCGTTTCCCTCACTAACCGTCGTCCGTGAACTAACATGTTCCATTCGCAGGTGTTGTTCCCCACAGTCGTTCCCTGTCCTGCTATCCGTTCCCTATGGTCGTGACAGCTGTGTCAAGCTGTGACTGGCTGTGTGAAACTGTGACGGGCTGTGACTGGCTGTGCGACTGTGTTTGGCTGTGTCGGGCTGTGACTGGCGGCTGTGTTGGCTGTGAGTGTCGGCTGTGGTGTGACGGGCTGTGTTGGCTGTGACGGGCTGTGTTGGCTGTGACGGGCTGTGTAACCCCCCTCTAAAGTCACCCCTAAGGCTCCTGTTGGTCTCAGTCTGTGCAAAAATTAAGGGTACCCACAGATCCGTATAAGTGTCTAAGTCCCAGACAGTCCTCTAACATTACCCCTTCCCTCTCAAAAAGCCGTGTCCTCACGGTTTACTGATTGGATTAGCAAACCTTTGTGAGTGAGCACCTTTCTGACGTTGAGAGTTTCGTGGCGGACTGTGTGTACGAGCCCGAGGTCTGTCACTGGTTGACGGAGATGATTGAACACTACCGGATAAGTGAGGCCCTCTGGAGGCTGATATCGAGGTAACCTTTCAGGCATAGGAGACCCCCGTCGCTTCTTCTCTGCCATCTGAATTGCATAGTCTTCTCCCATGTCAAAAGAATCCGCTGAAGAAACAGTTGTATCAGAATCCTCATCGCCTCTCAGGTGTTTTAATTGTCGAACTTTTTGTGGAATCCTCTGGGGCATACAATGTTGTCCTACCATGTCTGGAAGTTTATATTTTAAAACTTGCTGTAAACGCTGAATGGCAAAATTGGTGAAGACACTGAGCTCCTTGTCTGTCCAGGTGAGTGGGGTACCAATGACTTGTGAATTGTGCAAGTATTTCCATGCCACATGTCCCTTATAGAAAATCATCAATGCCGAATTTCTGTGTTGACAAATTGTTCCAGGCCGCATGAAACCATGAACGAATTTGAGAATCCTTTTGCATCATAACTTTTGCCTCATATAGGTACATATGAGGTGGCACTGAAGGTAAGACCCAATGATCCCCACTGGAATAACTCAGAAAGCGCGATTGCATCTTTTGCTGCTCAATGTGATAACGTACCAGAAAACAAGCAGCGTAGTATAACCCGCATCCCATGACAATACTTGCTACCTCCTTGGTCTTGGTATAAATGAATCCATGTACAACTTGGAAGGCAATTAATTCCTTCAACATTGTACCTGCCTCATGCCAGTATTGTGCAAAGTGATGATCCTCAATTGGTCGATTGTTCGGAAGAACTTTAGTCCTAGTTGCCACTGGCAGCCAAATGCGCATGATTTGGTAGTAATGTGCCAATGACTGCGGAGGACTAAATTCTTTCCAAGCCAAATCCAACATGATGGGAATTTGGTTGAAGGGCATAATCATAGCCCTACTGTACTCCCTGCAGCTGGAGTTTTAGGTGGGTTAAAAGCAGCATTGCCCCATACCTCAGGCTGTGGTGGCTGTGGTGTGGTTGTAGTAACAACAGGGTCAGCTACTGGCACAGTGACTTGTTGTGGTGTTGGTGGCACTGGCTCTTGTATCATTGGCATCTCCTGCACCTCCTGTGAAGAAGACTGAAAAGCCAAAGTTCTGGCTTGTAAATAAGAAGCCATTAGCTGTTCCTCAGGTATATAGACTCTTTTGTCGATATTTGAAGTGAGGTCCTCCACTTGAGTCTGCAGTCCGTCTACATCCTCCTGTAACTCCGCTATCCTACTATAGACATTGTCTATAGTAGTTGTGGCAATGTTCTGCACTTGCAGTCTGAGCTCATTCATCTCGCTTTGGGTGAGCTTTCGTGGTGCTTTGCCCTCCACTGGCCCTTGTGCTAACCAGACCTGCATAAGGTGGTTATCCACCAAGTTGCTTGTGGTTCCTCTGAGAGTGTGCTCCTCTCTTAGTTTGTACACATCTACTGTTGTTGTAAAGCCTCCATGCGCTTCGCATGAGGTTCAACCAAATTCGCATAGGCAGCAAGAGATTATTGGCTTCCTTCCAAGCCTTGTTAGTGACCGAGATTTCATTTCTATTGGCCATGATCGTTTGTTGCAACTCCAGGATGTGCCTCTCTTGATCAGCTTCAATCTGCCTGTATTGCTTGAAAGTATCCTCATTGCGACAGATTGTATTCTTCATATCGACAATGAGTTTCATTTGCTCAACATTCTCTCCTCTGCCTTCGTACATTTTTCCGCTTGACTGTTTATTTCTTTTGTAGATTGGTCAAGCATAGTTGTGAGTGTAGCACATTGTATGGCCATCTGTCATGCACTGTCTGCAACTCCGTATGTAGTGCATTCACTTCTTGCAACTTGCTTTCATGCTTCACCTGCATTTGGTATAGCTGTTGCTTATGTGCTTCGTGCAACTGGTCTTGCGCGAGGCCTGCCTCAATCAATTGTTCCTTGGCCAATTGCAAAGCCGCTTCTGTATTCTCCAAGTCTTGCTGCATCTTGAGAGTGACCTTTCATCGACCTTGTTTGCACACTCAGTGGCTAGTCGAGCCTCAAACTCCTTCCTGAGTTCCTCTCTCAAGGCTGTCAATTGGGTAGTTGGAACATGGGATTTGACATAAGTCCCAACAAATTAAGTGTCCTGCCTATGGAACTCATAAGCATTGCCTGTTGAGGGTCATCATGGTGAGGTTGCTGCTGTTCTCCCTGATCCTCAACAGTGTGATGTCTCACGAACCACTCAGGCCATTGTCCCACCAGATTTTCTTCCTGAACCACTTCATCCATCACCGGTGCTGCAGTGTCTTGACATTCTACCTGTGGTACCTCCGACACAGGTGTGTGTATTATATGCACCTCAGGATTTCCCTTGGGCAACTGTTGCACCTCTGGAATCTCTGTCTCCTTGACCAGACCAGAATATTCATAGAGAAGGTCCCCCTCTCAATTTCTGCCACTATCTGTTCTGTAGTTGGAATATCTAACCCTTCTTTTTCCAAATCAATTATTTCTGGTTGAGCTGCATGGACAACTTGTGGTAACCTTGTGACAAGCCGATCATCTGGCTGTGATACTGAAGTAACTTCCTCTTCCCTCTCTGAAGGTCCTGCTTCTAGTAATAGCAGTTCTCTGTGCTGCTGTGCCCCTTCCTGCACAAAACTTGGGAAACATTATCATGCGGATTCCGTGAAGCCAGTGGATCCGCCACTACAGTCTTTCCCCGCCTCTGTCTCTTATTCTCGGGTTGCCCTGCCAGTCCACCCTCACTGTGTGAAGAGCCTTGCTCTTCCATTGCAGTGGTTTCTGGCTCAAACACTCCCATCCTTTCTTTCTCGCGCATCAAGTATGCCAGAATCAAGAATTATTTGAGCAATGATTGGGCCAGACACTATGATAGGAGACTTTGCGGCAGTACCCTGTAATCTTTTCATCTCCTCTACCAGTGCGTTGTACATTATGTCCGCCCATTCTACCTCTTCTCCTCTCAGGGCTTTGAGTATTTCCTCTGTGAAGGATCTGCTCAAATACTGTTGGTTCTGTTTCATGGCAAACAGAACGTTCAATACCTGGCCTACCTCCTTAGCCCTGGGTACACGGCCTTGGTACAAGCATAACCCTGAGTTTTAAAGAAACTCCCTTCTTGGAATAAGTCCCCTATTTGCAGTCTTGCCCTGTGCTCCTCCACATGCACCTGACCTGCTGGCAATCGAAACAATTGCTGTAGGTATAGGGGAGTAATTACTAATTCAACTCCCTTCACCGTTGTTGCTCCTGTCCTTGGCTCAAAGTTCTGCAAGAATTGTAACATGTACTGTCTATGGTGCAATGTCCAATCTTTGCTTTGCAATCCTTGCAATCTCAGCTCCTTCAGTATCTGTATCGCCTGTGGGGTAGCAATCGTTTGTTTCTGCAGAATTGTGGTGCTCTTCACCCTGATTTCCTCCATTCCTCTCACTCTCTTCATTCTAGACCCACAGAAATGTTTTGGCTGTAACAATTGAAGAAATGCCTGTAGTGCACAAAGCATAAACGTATGGTTGCCACAAAAAGCTATGGGTAATTTCTTGTAAGCCTGCGGGGCTTGCAAGCATCGCTCAAGAGAAAAGATCCGTCTGTTCTTTCGTCCCTATGCCACTGCGTAAGTAATATTGCGAGCGTATAGTCTGTTAGTTCCTCCATAGCTTCAAAGCTATAGCATTGATGGTTTGTCCGTCGAGACGCCCGTTACTTAGAACGACGCCGACTCTTGCGCTTAATTTCCCTCCAATTTCTTGATCCCTTCTCTGGCTTTCTATTGGCTGTAACCGCTGTGACTGGATTTTAGATTTAATTTTCTTTAGTGGACTTTCCCTGCTGGACTGTCCACTAGGATAACACATGTGACAAGAATTTCGCTTTTCTGTACTTGCCGTTTGTTCGTTCCCCTTTTCGTATTCATTAATGGGCCCGCCATTCATCCAATTGACGCGCTAAGTAGGTACTTTGACGGCCATTCTTGTCCTCTTTCTTGATGACACCTGTTCTTGCACTTCCTTCTCAGCTGTGTGTCGCGCCCTGACTTCCACGTGTCTATTTTTAAACTGGTTTCCGTCCTTTCTTCCGTCGGCCATTTTCCTGAAGTTATTGTGCGTCCACCTGTCACTGATTCTATGGATTGTGTAACCCTAGTAGGCTGTGTTGAGCTGTGACAGGCTGTGTCATACTGTGGTACGCTGTGATAGGCTGTGATGCACTGTGGTAAGCTGTGATAGGCTGTGACACGCTGTGATAGGCTAGGCTGTGATAGGCTGTGGTGATGGGCTGTGTAGGCTGTGGCCTTGATGGGCTGTGATAGGCTGTGTCACGCTTGTTCTGCCCGCCCTGGTCATATATGCTCGGCCTAGCGACAAGTGCTCCATACTCCGTTGGTAACACTGGCGCAGCCCGTGACTGCTTTGCGTTTCAACATGCAAATCATGCTGCAATGGTTTGTCATGGATACCACTGTACCCCTTCAACTTATTGGCATTGACTCTTCCCAGCATCTCTTTGTTAATGGTTTGTAACATGGCGGTGTTGTTATCATACATCTTTTGTATGACATAAGGTCCTTTCCATGGTGATTTAAGCTTAGAAGCTTTAATCTTTCCTTTCTTCTGCAACCATAGAACCAAATCTCCCGTCTTAAAGTTTTTAACTTGCCTTCATCAAACTGTTCCTTCCTCTTCATCTGAATTCTGGTCATATTATCAGCTGCATCAGCACGTACTTCTTCCACATGGTATAATTCATGTTTCCTGACCTTAATGGAATCTTGCAATTCCATTCTCTTTCCCCATTCCGTTCTCATGGTAGGTAACAGGAATTCCACTGGAAGTAAGGCTTCCATACCATAAACTAATTGGAATGGTGTATACTTAGTGGTGACTTTATATGAAGTCTGTATGACCACAAAGCTGTCAGCAGCTTTGTATCCCAATCCGTTCTGTTTGCATTGACTATCTTAGCCAAGATAGTACATAGTATTTTTTTGGTAGCCTCTGCCTGTCCATTACCCTGTGGGTAATATGTTGTACTCTTCCTATGCACAATCATGAACTCTTTAGTCAATAATTCAATGGTCTCATTAATGAAGTGACTTCCCTGATCACTGATAAATTCTAAGGGACAGCCAAATCGTGTAAGTATGTTCTCATACAGGAACCTTGCTGTGGACTTGGCTGTGTTGTCCTCAAAGCTTTAGCTTCCACCCACTTCGTAGTATAATCAGTGGCTGTAATTATGTACCTGTTCCGTGTATTCTTGGCTGGTGGGTTAATTGGTCCAACAAAGTCTAGTCCCCATTTCTGAAATGGTTCCGTAGGCATTGTAGGATGCAAGGCCATCCTTCCAGATCTCTGCAAAGGTCCTAGCCTCTGACATTCATCACAACTCTGACAATACTTGTGTACATCTTTGAACAAAGTAGGCCACCAGTAACCTGCGAGTAGTATCTTTCTACTGGTAGTCTCTTCTCCAAAATGACCTCCAGCCACTCCTTTATGAACTTCCTCCAAAACTTTATTTACTTCATGGTGGTACAAGCATCGTTTTAGTACTCCATCAGGTCCTAGCTTATACATTCTGCTTCCTACCATAGTATAAGGTAAAGCTTTGATAGCGATTCTCTTCCTCTGCTCCTTACCATAACTAGGTGGGCATTGACCATGAGTAAGGTAGTATCTGATTGGCCACTGCCAATCTAACCATTCATCTGCACTTCCTTGCACCTCCATTACAAATAAACTCGCATCAGGTAACTGATCGTCTCCTGTGGCGTGACAAATGATCTGCCACAAGATGCAAACGGCCAGGCTTGTAAATAACTTCGAACTCAAACTCATGCAAGATTATTAACCACCTCGCTATCCTTCCACTTATCAAAGGTTTGTTCACCAGATATATCAGAGCCTGGTGATCCACAAAACATAAACTTTCTTCCCAATAGGTAATGCCTGAATTTCTTGACTGCATAAATCATTGCCAGTGCTTCTCTTTCAGTTGTGCTATAGTTCCTTTCAGCACTGTTCATCAACCTGCTAGCATAGTACACAGGTGAATCTATATTTCCTGTAACATTCTGGGCTAACACCGCTCCCAACGCTTCTCCTGATGCATCACAGTGAACATGAAATACTACATGCCAGTGAGGGTTAATCAGCACAGGTGTAGTTGTTACTGACAGTGTAAGTTCCTCAAACGCCTGTTGACATTCAGCTGTCCAGGCAAACACTGCATCTTTCTTCAGAAGCTTGCTCAATGGTGCTGCTATTTGTGCATACCTTTTGACAAATCTTCTGTAATAACTGGTTTGCCCAAGGAATCTCCTTAGACTCTTAACATTCACTGGTGGTGGAGAGGCTTTAATGGCCTCTGTCTTCCTGGGATCCACAAGAAGTCCCTTCTTACACACAATGTGTCCCAGAAGCACCCCTGAGTTCACACAGAAAGTACACTTCTCTGGATTCAGGCCCAGACCTCTCATCCTGCATCTGGCCAGACATAACTCCAATTTATGCAAGTGCTCATTCTTAGAGCTGTACACACTGAAATCATCCAAGAACACCTGCATGAAATCATCCAGATACTCATGAAAAGATTCACTTATCACTCTCTGAAAGGTTGCTGGTGCATTACAAAGTCCAAAGGGCATGACTTTGTATGCATAAGCACCCCAGTCTGTGATGAAAGCTGTCTTTCCTTGTCTTCTTCTGCCACTTGCACTTGATTATAACCACTGAAGCCATCCATGAATGAGTACATCTCATGGCCTGCCACAGTGTCCAATACTGCTTCTGTGAATGGCAAAGGGAAAGGATCTTTCTTCGTACAAGCATTCAGCTTCTTGTAGTTCACACATACTCTTAGTTTACCATTCTTCTTGGGAACTATAACAATGGTGACAACCAAGTTGTATACTCTATTGGGTATATAAACTTAGCCTCAGCCAACTTCTTGATCTCTTCTCCAACCTTCTGTGCGTAGTTGGGATTCATTCTGTACCTGCCTGCTTGATTGGTACTGACCCTGGTTCCAGTTCAATCTTATGCTGACAGACTTCAGGTGGTATCCCTTTTAGATCCTCATAGCTCCAAGCAAATACATCTCTGTATTTGATGAACAAGCTCTTAGCTTCTTCAAAGAATTCTGGCTCCAAATCAGCTCCTACTTTCACCATCCTCGGTTCCTCTTTAGTTCCCACATTCACTTCCCTCACCTGCTCATCAGCTGTGATTGTCCAACCAGTCACCACTTCATCCTGTAACTCACAGTGGCTGGTTCCTCTAGGATTTCCATTTCTCCTTCTCTTTCTTCATAGAAATGTGATGGGTAACTGCTGGTTTCCTCTTCAGTTGGTGTTGCTGTCACTACACCACAGCAGATACCTCTTAAACAACTTAGGCTTTCCAGCCGCATCTCTGCAACCTGCTCCCACTCTGGGTGTGCAGCAAATAGGGTAGCTTCCTGCTCCTCATCCAGTCCTCCTCTCCAGTCATACTCTCTGACTCCTCGAGGTCTTCTCGTAGCAGGTAATCTACTAGATTTCTTTGTGGTAATTTGTATCTCGTGTATCCCATTATGCACGGTTAGTAACTGAGAATTCCAGTCATGGAATACCTGGCCTGTTTCAGCCACGGACGTCCCAATAATAAGGAGTAAGCCTCCATGACTTCATCCATCTTCAACACAGTTACTGTGATCATAAAGATCATCTTCTGTATCTGTATCTTAACTCCTCTTATTAATCCCAATGGCTGTACACTTCTTTGATCTGCCATTGTTACTGTAAATGGGGCTGGTTTCATGTTACTTAGACCAAGCTTCTTTCTTAATTGGTCTGTCATGATATTTACTCCAGAACCTCCATCTATCAGTACATCAGTTAGTTCTGTGCTTCCAATTCTCAATTGGATTACTGGCATAGAATCATCAAAGTCCATGACTGTTTCTCGCCCTTCCGGCTTCACATTATAACTGGTCACCTTGCTGTTCAGGTCTGTGTTTCCTGTCTCCTGGGCAATTCGATTGATTGCTTGATACAGCCTGTGCCTACAATAAGGTGCCACAGCCAATAGCTGTCCAATGGTAATCTCTGCTTTGGTCTGGCATATTACTTCAGCCAAAGTCTTCATTACTTTGCATGTCTGCATCTTCTTTCTTCCTTTTCCTCACTCACTTCTTCTTCTCCATCAGAATCAGAGGAATCTGCCACAGGAATATCAGTACTCTTCTGCATTTCCCTTATGGTATCTGCCACTTCCTTGTGCAGTTCCTTCTCATCTTTCCAAGTCTCTCATCTTCAGGCATATCACTGCCACTTCATTATCATCATCTTCCTCAACTACTGGAGGTATTTTTGCTTTGCTTCTGTTACTATCATTGTACTTACTTCTGGTACAACACATGGCCTAACCATGTGAGCTGCCACCACTGGGCCCTCATTCACAGGAGCTCTCATCTCATTCTGGTGTCTAATCCAGAATGAACAGGCTGCCTTGCGATGTCCTGGCTGATTACAATAGTAACATAGTTCTTCACCATTGGGTCCTCGCCCTTGGTCTGCTTTGGATTATTTCTGTAATCCTGATTCCCGGGCTGGTAATTCCCCTTGGATTACCCTGATAGTTGCCTCTGGAATTTCCTTGGTAATTCCTCTTGAATTACCTCTCCCTTCCATGCCATTGTTATAACCACCAGACCTACCATAGTGGTCCTGATCATTGTTTCTTCTTGGCTGGGGCTGCACCTGATGCACCCTTACTTGCCTAGGTTCTCTTGCAGCTGTCCTTTCTGTTGTAGTAACAATTCTCAGTAGAATGGTTATCCATTTTACAGATAGTACAGTGTTTCTCCTTCATGTTGGCATTCTGTGGTGGTATGGCCTTCATTCTGGCACTTTGCACACCATACACCCTTCTCCAATGTGTTGCAGCCTCTGTGGCATACTTCTTCAAGATTTCTTCCAATCTTTTCTCATAGTTATCCCTCTTCAACTCTCCTTTCTCTTACTCTTCCTTTTTAGTTCTTGCTCTTCTTCTTCATCTGACTCATCCTCAGAGTCCTCATCATCCTTTCTCTCTCTCCTGAACATTCCCAATTGCTCAATTCTGTTTGCAGTTTCAAATGCCTCCTCCACTGTATTATGGGGTAACATATCCACTTTCTTTTGCAACTCTGGTCTTAGTCCACTCACAAACCAAGTCTTCTGTAAACCGGGTGCTGGTACTGCAGCCAGCTTTTTCATCATCAATTCCATCTTTTCCATATACTCCTCAACAGTTTCATGCTTCTTTTGCTTTAACTGTTTAAACTTCCATACACTTCATCCTCAGTTTTACTTGTCCTGAACCTATTTCGAAATGTGTATTCAAGCCATTCCAGGTTAGGAAATGATTATCAGGGAATCTTGCATACCATTCGCTTGCTTTCTTGCTAAGTGAACAAGGAAACAATCTCATCTTGGCATCATCGCCATTCTCATTGTTCACTATACACATGTGCTCAAATTGCTAATGTGTACATCGGGATCCCCTTTTCCTGAATATATTGGAAAAGGTGGTTTTGCCCGTGTTGGTTGTAACGCCATCTGTGGCCCTACCTTCTGCCCACTGACAGGTGCTGGCAACCCTTGGTGCTGGTCCTTCTGGACCTGTTGTTTTTGTGGTGGATCTTCCACCAAGTGGTGGCCCTTGAGCACTCCCTGCTTACTGGGCCCCACATATTCACAGTATTCCCAGCTTCAGTTGCACTACTTCCCACACTCCCTGTCCCCCCAGAGCCAGATCCAGGCTCGCCTAATCCCCCTGAGCCGACACCTTCGTTGGCCTGTGATCCAAGTGCTCCACTTGATCCAGGTCCAACGGGTTGGGATGTCCTGGTTGTAGTCTCAACCTCAACTGTTGGGTCTACTTCTTCATACTCTTCCTCTTCCAATTTCTTCTCTCTGTTTTCATCCTCCAAGTTTGTCCTTGGGTTTCTTCTTCACTCATGTAACTCAACTGCAATGGTGTTGGAGAGTCTGAACTCTCCGTTGGCTCTGCCACATCCTCTCCTCCTCTTCACCTTCTGCTTCAAAAACTGAAGTTCCTGCTTTGGTGTTCCATGCCAACTCTTATCAAAGATTTCTGTCAAATTTATCCAGGATGTACCTCAGATCTTTCACCTCGTGATTGATCTTCTTCCCATACCAATTCCCTTAATCTTTCTTGCAAAGAAACAGAAGGAGTGGCATCCAACTCTAGTTCTTCTGGTATGGGTGATGATACTCTTTGATCTTAATGGCGTGAGAGGTCCATATGATTCCCCTATGTCTATTCCTCTCTCCCAAAGATATGGAATAATTAGCTTTCAGATAGCTTTCTCTTTTTGCTGAATATCTCTGGCGTCTAGCTTCTCTTTCATCACTCATGTTCCAATGTCTTTCATTTCTTTTTAATGTGGCAATAACCAAAAACTCTCTTCTGTAATTCTCTCGTATATGCCTGGGTTTCTTTCTTTCAAGCTTCAATCACCCCTTGGCTATACTTGAAGTCTCCGTTACCATATAAACCATATGGCAAACAAGTCTGGAAAGCTGTTCTTGGTGTGAGTTTGATCCACAAAATAATCCTTTGGAATCCAATTCTTAACCACAGTACAAGCTCTTCATGCATATGAGTAAACATTCACTTTTCTTTTCCTCCCAGCTTCAAACTCTAACTCTCTTAATGGATCAATGCTATCACATATACCATGTTGGTAACCAACGTGCTCTTCCTCTACAGGCCCCACCTGATAATCTTTATCACTCCTTTCTCCAGACCCCCATTTCAGGGTCAGCATCATGCACTCTTTTAAGAATGTTTTTCTTTACAACCGTGTGGCAATTCCAAAAACCTCTGGAAGAATCGTTTGGACATCTTTCTTCTCAGTTCACACGGAATTTGATTCACATCAAATTCTTAATTTTCCAACCACCATGATCCCACCGATGCCTGTCACATCTGGTTGTTCATGACCCCAGTTCCCCAGTATGGTCACCAATGTCGCGCGCCTTTACTCACCCATCCCTCGCTATCCGAGGCGGAAACTCCAAGATAGAAGAGTTGGAAATCTCTAAGTACACAGCCCGCTCAGAACAATCAGTCATGACCTACAGCTAATGTGTTCATGGGGGTGTTTTCTATTTGTTTTCCTTCCCGCATTCATGTTAGCTACCTTACTATTGATACTTAGTATCAGTTTGCTTCATCAATCTATCGGATTCCATCAACTCATCCATTCATTCCACAGCTTCACTCAGATCTCTCTACAACAGTGTGAGTATAAGTGTGTATCAGATTAATATCTATCAAGTATAAGGCTAAAGTCCTGGAGTCTCTAATCTGCTCTACATTATAATTCTAACTGCTTGTGCTTCCATTAAGCATCATAGACATCCTCCTCCTATTTCCTGCTCTCCCTCTTTTCTGCTCAGAGATACTCTCTGCCTTGCCTCATTTCCCCTCAGTGATGTCCAAAGTTCCCTTCCCCCAGAAGCGCCCAAAAATGATCCCCCTTTCAATCCTTGCTTCCCCAGCTTTATCTTCCTACCTGTTGTTCTAACCGTTTCCCTCACTAACCATCGTCCGTGAACTAACATGTTCCATTCGCAGGGGTTGTTTCCCCCCATTCGTTCCCTGTCCTGCTAATCCGTTCCCTATTGTCGTGACTGGCTGTGTTAAACTGTGACTGGCTGTGACTGCTGGTAGCTATCGACTGTGTTTGGCTGTGTCGGCTGTGAACTTGCTGTGTGCTGTGTCGGCTGTGACGGGCTGTGTTTGGCTGTGATGGGGCTGTGTCAGCTGTGACGACTGTGACGGGGCTGTGTTGGCTGTGATGGCTGTGTCGGCTATGACGACTCTGTGCGGGCTGTGTAACCCCCCCCTCTACTAAATGCGCTGCTGTCACCCGAACCCTCAACCCCCCTAAGGCTCCTGTTGGTCTCAGTTCTGTGCAAAAATAAGGGTACCCCACAGATCCCGTATAAGTGTCTAAGTCCAGACAGTCCTCTACAGAGATCATGGTGAACCCCGACCATACCCTAGATCAGACACTTCCATTGTTCCTGCAATACGAGCAGCATTCTCGCTGATTCGATCTTGCCGAAGTGTTCTGCGGTTGGAGGGAATCGTCAAACCAGCTTCCCATTCCGTCTGGTTGGCCACAAGTGAGCGTCACGTGGAGGTACCCGTGAACCGCTTGAGCTTGAAGCACCTCCACGTGCAATGTAATGTCTGGCTAGTGAGAACCCCGCCTCCTCCAGCTCCAACGTCTCGCATGCTCTCTTGTGAGTGAGACCACCAACCTGTCCATCTCACAGGCCACATGTTGGTGGAGTAGGCTTTATATCACCACGGAGGGCCTCACTGTCCCACGCAGACATCTCCCGGAATCGTCATCGCAGAACCATAACTTTTTTTTTGTGGTTCTTTCTTGTGTCCTCTCCCTTGTCGTAAGGGAGAAACAAACCAGTGAATGTAGGAGCTGCAGTGTGTTCTTTGCCTCTGGATATTAAAGATGTACACTTTTCATGATTGGTGGCCCTGATGGCCGCACATTTCACTCGTGATCCATCACTTGTGCGTTCTATATGCCAAACTGCCAAGCACATGGACTCCATTACATGCGGCACCAGTTCTGTTCTTCAAACCATTGTAGTGACGTGCTTGATGGCAGGGTCCGGTCTGGGGCTAATGGCCGTCGCCTGTGGATGTTCCGCAATTCCATCTTTGATCCAACGGAACACGTGGCGTGGAGAGTTGACCGTGTCCACGCCTATGGGAATCTGCATCCGATCGGGAGGGTGTCCAATTTTCCGTTTGGAATACCCAAATCTCTCTTCGCCTTCCAGATGGGGAACTCTACCCACGAGAGGGGTGCCATCTGCACATATGCTCACTGCCCACTCGTATTTTTGCTGGGATCCCCCGATCTTCTGGCTGCCCGTAATATCAACTCGCTCCTGTCCGGGCTGTCGTGTGCATACATATTGCTACACAACTACAAATCGCTGTCCAAACCCACACACCACATGTGCACACCAAACACTAGTCTTCACTAGTCCACCACTATCCACCACTAGTGTAGCCACTAGTCCCAACCACTAGGCTGCCACTAGCCACCACTAGTGCAGCCACTAGTCTATCACTAGGCTCACACTAGTCCATCACAATGATAAAGAAATTAAATAATACAAGCACACAAGCTCTCTCCCTCAAACTCACATACTTGCACATGAAAACATCACTCATATATTAAGTCGATCCAAGTGCCACCCCGCCACGCCACGGAGAATCCACACTACGGCGCCATAGCTAGACGCTGAGATGAGGCTCAACTCGAGAAAGATGCGTCCACCCACGCTTCTGCCGTGAAGATAACAACCTGTAGTGTTGAAGACAGGGGCGTGAATCCCCTTCTGTGCAAGTGTAGTTGTGCTCCTCCCCAGGTCAATTGGAGGGAAGAAAGTAGCTCTCCTCCTCAGGTGATCCAACCCTCGTCACTCTCGGTGTGGGTTTTTCCCTCAGTCCTTCATGATCAGAGTTCACACACTCCTCCTCCACGCCGCAGCGGAAGAGAAGACATGGATGGGGAGTCTGTATTGTTTTCACGCACACACGTTTTTTCTACTTCTATCTAACACAACATCCTCTCCCTGGTACACCTTCACAGCCCTTTACCATGCTGTCTTCAGTGATGCAACCAGCCCTACGTCAGTGATACCATCACTGCCCTTGTGGGCAGCTCCCTTGGTCAGCAACAGGGAATCCCCTTTGTAATAAGATCACGATTTGGAAGAGGCAACTCAGATCTGCCATGAGTTGCAGGCCCACCAGTTTGGCCCTTCATGGGTTCATGCTTTCTTTATCTTACCGCCCCCCAATCATCCATTCCTCTCCATCCCCCTCTTGCTGTCAGCTCTCTCCCTTATGTGTCCTTTTCTCTCTTCTCTCTCCCCTTTCTCTTTCCTTCAGGGTGAGTAGGTTCCTCACTCTTTCCACTGTAGCATGTCTATGATGCAATGCAATGCGCATTCAGCCAGCATCCGTGCCCCCAGCATTGAAATCAACCTTGGTCACACAGATATAATCAGCCCTTTTATCAGTCCCTCTCTTGGCCAATGACAGATGCTTCATCACACTCCACTTTTCCCAGTGTAGCCATTTGCCCAAGACAGCTCTCAACCCTTCTACAGGTCTCAATTTACACACACCCGACAGCTCTCTTTTTCCCATCAACTGTGAACCTCAGTGGTTCACATGCTGAGAGCACCCTGAGAATCAGATCCAAACCCAAACAGATGTTGGTTTTTCTGCCCCATCCACATCATCCCTTTCTTGTTGTTTCAAACAGTTCTATCTAACTCTCACACTGGTTTCCTCTACCTACTAAGCTAGTTCCACATTGACTGCAATGTGTCAACATCCCAGGCTAGATTGTTGTACAAGCTCATGACGCTGAAACAAGACAAGAATACAACAGCAGCAACCATTCTGTCCCACAACGAATCAACCCTGTTTCCATTCATTTTTCCTACTGTACAATGTAACAGCAGGTGCAATCCATCTCCAGTCCCTCCTGTTTGAAGTCCAGTGTCCTTCATTCCTTTCCAAAGCTCTTTTTCTTTCCTCACAGTCAGTGTCTCTTACTACAACAAGAGACAGTCCAAACTTCACAAAGCGATTTCTAAGTCAACCCCCCAAAAAAGAGAAGGCCACTCTTCAAAACTTATCTGTCTTATACTCATTGAAGCGGTGGGTTCTGCCGTCCAAAAGCACCTGGTCCTCCTCCCTTGTCAGCCATTTCCGACGTCTCTTCTTATCGTGATTCCAGTCCTCATCAAGGCATGACGCTCGCTTCAGCTGCTGGCACATCCTTGTGTCCTGCCAACCTCTACCCTATCCTTCTACATGTGCATTTCTTCTTCCCTATGAAGTGATCTGGTCCTACAGCCTTAAGACAGAGAGCAGATACAAACTTAATTATAGATAGCTTAAGCGCCATACCCACCAGAAGGCGGCACCCGCTTCCTCTGCACAGAATGCCAAGCCAGATCCCTTAACGTCGCTCTTTAAGCAAACTGATTCTCTTACAAAGTGATCTGGCCCTAAAGCTCAAAAACAGACAGCAGCTACAAGATTTTGATCACAGACAACCTGAGGCGCTATACACACCACCTGCATTTCTCATCCCCCAACACCTGCTGAGCCGCTCCATCTCCTCATTAATGTGCTCATCAACGACAATGGCGACATCAGTGGTGCACCGCCCTTATCACAAACCTGATCCCTCTGGTTTGATCATTGCTTACGAAGAAGGCGGCACCGCTTCTTCTTGCACAGAAGCCAAGCAGGAGCTCTTAACATTTCTCTTAAAAGCAAGCTGATACCCTTTGCGTAGGTGGAACTTTCTCAGATATCCTGTGCTGCCAACACCACTGCAGCAGCTGCGAAAAGATACACGCACTCTTCCCCTTCGAATTTCACATCCTCCTTCTAGGGTTCAACATCATGGATGAAAATCATTCATCCTAGGGATGAAAAAGGCGCATGTCATAACTTAGCCATATTTTGTTCTTGGCAGATCAATAGCATAGTCCTTCCATGGAATTACCTCAAGTTATGGACAATTCCTCCCTCTCCTTCTTAGCACGAAGGGCAACTCCCTTTGTAGTAGTGCCGTCCGAAACCTGATGCCAAACAAAAACTTGAATTTTTACCCCCTGCACTCACACTACAAACGCCAGGTGCCCAAACATATATTGGCCCCTGGATTGACACTTGGGTCAATCCCAAATATCAATATATAACAGCTAGCTATTTCCTAGCTAACTTCACACTAGTGGTAAAATAACTTGACAACTGTCATATGCTTACACAACTACACATCACTGTCCAAAACCACACAACACATGTGCACACCAAACACTAGTCTTACTAGTGCACCACTAGTCCTGCCACTAGTGCAACCACTAGTCCACCACTAGTTATCACTAATGAAGCCACTAGTCCAACTACTAGGCTGCCACTAGCCACCACTAGTACAGCCACTAGTCCATCACAATCGCCCCCTTAGCTGGCGCTTAGGTCCCTTTAAGTCCAGGTAGCCACAAGATGTGATAGTGGCTGTACTAGTGATGTGATAGCCCCACTAAGTCCTCCACCACTGTCCCTACTGCACTCAAACGCGATAGATCAAGAGGTCGGGTACAAGAGTTGCCCCATTGTTAGTCGCCGTCTTGCAACCTGTGAACTTGAGCCTGAGATCTCGGGTATTGACTCCTATGAGTTTGGCCTCCCATGTCTTGTTAGCTGCCACTGGTCATATCCACTGCCACTATCCCAAGCAGTGTGGACATAACCAATCTCCATCATGAACCCTCTCAAGAGATGGTATCAAGCATCCCATGTGGCAACCTCTTGAGCATCGATCACACACTAGCATAGTGGTGGCACCACGAGCATGCCCACATAGCATGCAACGCAACCCTGCAGGTACCACTGCAATGTTGGGATCTCTCCTCCCATCCACATGTGGAAGGTGACATGGCGCACAATTGCGCACATGGTCCTTCCATACCATGTCATCTCGACCCTCCAGAATCAACACTCATGAAGGCAACACCTCCCTGACCTTTAGAATCACACGTCCTGCTGTGACATCCAAGGTTGTAGGCGCTGTCTGTTGCAGATACACATAGTCCCCAGGGTAGAAATGCCGAACACCTGGCCAATATCCCCCTCCACGTATAGTGGCATACCTCAATGTGTCTCGGTGTTGGGCAATAGTAAGGTTCTCAAAAGCCATAGGCATGACCCTCTTGAACAACCTCTGCCTGTTGGGACATGCTTGTGTCCACACACATCCGGAATCATCAAGGTTTGAGGACTATTGCAGCCTCCCTGCGAATAGCAGACAAATCTGGCTCTCAGCCAAGAGAAGGAATATGGTGAGAAAGAGGCAAGTGATGCTTGCTTGCTAAACTTGTAGCCCATGGCTAACCAAGGTACCTGAAGATCCCAATCTCCTAGGTGTCCCTTTTGCAAGCCATACTTGTGCAAACCCCTCTTCACCGTCTGCACCACTCTCTCTGCCAAGCCATCGGCCTCAGGATGATCCCGAGAAGTGGTACGGTGGTCTATCAAGCCTTTATAAAGCCTGAAACTCCCCCAAGAACTCTCTCCCTTGGTCCGTGAGTACCTCAGCTGGAGCACCGAATCGGCTAAGCACACGATCCATGAATGCATACGCAGTCCCCTCACTAGCCTTGTCAGGCAATGGAACCAACTCAATTCACTTGGAGAAGTGCTCCACCATCACCAACACATATCTATGGTGGCGCATTGTTAGTGGCAACGGCCCTGTGAAGTCAAGACTCCACCTGTAGCCCAATCTATGGCCCCCATTGGCAAACGCAAAATGAGGAGATCGAGAAATTGATTGGTAGTGATCATCTTTTCCAGCACTTGTCAGGAAAAATGTTCTACGTGTGAGACGGCAACCATCGGCTCCTTGCATGGATGGAGCACATAGCCCAAGCACACACCAATGAACTAGATTGGCATTACGCCGTCGAGTGTGTTGTGCTCAAGAATGCGGGGCCAAAGGATTGCAGTCTTCTCAAAGTTGCTATGACAAACATAAACTGGTAAGTTAAAATGCTCATTGCACGGGAACTTTCTATTTCAAACACTCCTTTCATTGCCAATCGTCTCATTTATTAGAAATTCTCATTTCATTGGCAATCATCTCGTTTATTGGAAATGTGGCATTGCAGGGTGACTAAGAATGCCTTCATTGCCACCAACTTGTCCCACATGCTCTTTTGAGTGAAGGATGTCGGGAAGTAGGGGGTGCAAGAGTTTGCCAATTCCCTCAGTGCCGATCTCCTGCGCAAGTCAGAGGCAAAGGCAGACAGAACCTGATATAGGCTGAGCATGGATGCCATGGTGGACTACATATTTCGGGCACTGCGTTCTGCTCTCTTCATTTGTTGCTCTATTCATTATTTGCTCCTCTAAACGAAGAAATGGTGTGGACCATGATTTTCTAATTCTACTGTTGTTCTTCCTGATTCTCAACAGTTTGATGTTTCACAAACCAATCAGGCCATGATCCCACAAGATCTTGTTCCTGAGTAACCTCATATTTCTTGGCCAGACTCTGAATCTTTGGTACCATGGGGTCTCCGACCATACCAGAGTTTTCATAGAGAAGATCGCCCTTCTCAATTTCTGCCAGTACCTGCTCTGTAGTGGGGATGTCCAATCCCTCTCTCTCCATAGTAAGGGGGGTTGCTATTCCATGAGCTCATGAGCGGTGAGCTCATGAGCTCATGAGCGGGCATGGCTAACCCATGAGCCGCAAAGTAACACACTTCGAATTTCGGCAGATTTTTTTCGGGCCAAAAACTATAAAATAATCAAAAATCGAAGATTTCCGCGCTCATGCTGGAAGTACTCCGCTCATGAGTACCAGTGTACGCTCATGACTTGGAGCCCAGGCTCATGGACCGCCAGGCCAGGTCATAGAATAACAGAATTCTGGGCAATAACGGCACCGAAATTATCCCAGAGGCAGAGACGCAAGCGGAATTAGGATCCGGGTTTGCAGACTCCGAAAACGCAATGGCGACCTATAACCGTGGATAGTACTATTGCAGAAGTGCAGGATGGTTGGTTATAACGAGGCCGTAATTGGGCACAGGAAAAGAAATAGCGCGCTGAAGGCTCGGGAGTGAAGCCAACAACGGTGAAAGTAATTGGGCTCTGCCAACCAAATACCCGGCTGCATCCTCCGGAGTGCAGGCGATAACGGCGCCGAAATGGGCCCCGGAAACCAAATACTCGGCTGAAGCCACCGGAGTGCAGCCGATAACGGCGCCGAAATTGGGTCCGGAAACCAAATACCCGGCTGAAGGCTGGGGATTGCAACCAATAACGGCGCCGAAATTGACCTGCGGAACAAAATTCTCGGCTGAAGCTTCCGCACTCCATGTAATAACGGCGCCGAAATTGGGCGTCGGAGAGCAAATACCCGCCTTACGGTGAGGGAGGCCTTGCTCTCATTTTGCTCTTCACTCTTCTCTGTTGTGCCCATCTCCTCCCTGCTTTGAGTTCGTGTTGTGTCGTGAGGCCATGTCGTGCCCGAATCACATCTATCGACGCCAGACGGGAGTCATTTTCCCGAAAGCAGACGACATCATTGTCTTCCTGGATGTTTACAGGGACGATCCTCGACTTGTCCAGCTGAGAGCAATGGAGTTTCTTCCAGGATTGCACGACTCTCCTGGACCCCGGCTGGGGAGCAGGTGGTTCCTACGCATCATGGACCTGGACTTTCCGCATGTGTGGGAGCCGAACAGATCACGCACAGCGTTGCTGTATCGCTGGAATTGTTGCGAGTGGACGTATGATGAGTGCATAGGTGAAAACTTTACGCGTGGACGGACTGGCTCGGAAAGTGGGGACATTCTCTTCAGTTATGAGGATGAGGAGGAGGGGAACACAGGGCCCACTGTGAAAATGTCCTTCTACCAAGGGGGCGCTATCGATAAACACGACATCCTCGTTAGTTTCAACCGGGCGACAGAAACCACTGACATTTTGTTCAAATATAGGCACCCGGTCACTCAGGAGGTCCTTGAGAGGCCAGTTCGAGTTCCTTCTTCTTGGGCGAGGGGACCATAGGTCTTGCATGCTAGAGTAGACATGTTTCAACTTGCTGACACTCATGGCACATACATTTTCATTCAGAAATCAAGCAGCTTCCCTGTGCCATATGGGGAATATACAGGCTTCGATAATCTTCTGTTAATGTTATTTGCAATTCACTGCCAGTATGCTGGGACGTGTCCTTTGTCGTATGGATTGCTGTTTGCACAAGGTGCAGTATGCAAATGCTGGAATGTGCAGTAGGACCCTTCCCACTGGGACACAGAACTAGCAATCTTGTAAAGGCATCACATTTGCAGAACAATAACAATGTATTTGTAGCAAATTGGAGTCTTCTCATAAAGGTGGACGAAATTCACATGTAGCCATGGCGATGCGGCACCACCAAGTGTATAATTCCTCACAAAAAAATAGGGTGCAAGAAGATGAATGTAATATAATTGCCACTAACTCCTTCCCGAATGTGGAATGTCAAGCAGTCCGACCAGTATCCTGCCGTAGGGCCTTGTGCAGCTCGTTGAAACTCAGTGTTGGAGCATGGATGAAGACGTCCACTGCGGATATGCAACTCATGCGCTTCATAAAAATGTAATAAAGGTGTTTGCAGGGGACGTATGCTGCATTCCTCGATTCCATAACAAGGAAGTCCTCACAGTTGCAAGCTGGGTACTGTGAAACCGTGATTGCATACACGACACTGCGCGCAGCAGACCCGGCTGTTGACAACTGAAATATGCGCCCCATCCCGGGGTGAGGAACATCCCTGCAACCTTGCACTATGCAGGGCATTGCAAGAGCGTTGGCCATCCTGGTGTCGTTCGCCTTTGTTGGTGGCCGCCGTCTTTTCAGTTTACCCCACCGATGGGTGGGCCAAGCTGCGGGGTCACCCACCGGTATGCGGGGCGAAGAGCTTCTCGTGGGAGGAGGATGACGATTGGGAATTGGATTTCGTGGAACGTCTGTCCTCTCCACCAGTCGAAACCCTGCACTTCCTAGAGCGTCTGCCTCCTCCAGGGTAAGATCTGTACCACTTGCCACAGGCCAGACTGCCGGTGGTTCAGGCATGCCTTGTACACCATACTTGGGCTTGCCGAACACACACGACATGATGTCGTGCCTGCAGAACCAAAACTCCTTCAGTGTGGCCTCCACAAACTTTGCGCACACAAATCTCCCTGTGAAGCAAGGGGCAGGCACACCGCCCTGCGGGCTCCTCCGAATCATCTCATTGCATCTCTGGTTGGTGTCGACACGAACAGCACAACATTTGCCACGAAATGTCGGACGGGTCCGTGCAATTCTCCACTGCGAGGCCGACACATCTCGCTCCACGATTGGAATGTTGTATTGGGTAACGAAAACAGGAGCAGCATGCCCATCCTCGGCATGTTGTCCCGAGTCTGGCAGCGATTCCATGGATGCTGCAGGAGAGGGGGTACGAGTCCTGCTTCGTGGAGGCGTGGGACGCAACATCGTTGCGCCCCGAGGTTGAGTGCGGATGTTCATATCTGATCTCCATGAATCCCCATCCCCTCCGGGCATGTCCTCAATTCTTCTCTTCACCGGCCGGCTGCGGACATCGCCCTCCAGGCAGTTCCCCCGACTGTGTAACGGCGTTGACCTTATAGTTTCCCGCAATGCAGCAGTCCATTTTTTGGGATCGGTCGAACGATGCGCCGCCCTCATCAGCATCTCCTGCCTGTCTGGTCCGATACCCCATTGCTTTCCTCCCAGAAACTGGTAGTAATGAGATTGTTGCATGATGGCCCTCACAATATCTTCTGTTGTTGCTGTCAACATGTCAACGAGATGTGCTGCAGAGGAAGCACGCCAGGAAGAGTGCACCGATTCGGCCATGTTCGTCGTCGGCATATCCGTGTCATCCTCCAAGCTCATGTCCTGTTGAAGGAAATTAGATATGTCACTGATTGTGGAGAATGTCCAAGCACAAAACAGAACAATTGTCAAGTACAGAAATGTGTTACCTGTCTCATGTAGTCTCCAAACTGGCGGAATCTATAATGCCACCACGCAAGCCACGTTTGCAGTTCTGGCTGATCTTTCACATCCACTGCCCCTGAAGACACCCACCAGGCGCGTATGGTTGCAAACTCGGTCTCCGCCTCGTCGATGGAATTCGCATTTTTCCACGCTAGGCACATACTGATATGATCCTGCCGGTGGCGTGACGCCACGAACCTTTTCGTGTTTTGCGTCAAACTCTGCATGAAGTGGAACCCGCAAGATCTCTCCTTTCCTTCCATTGGAGTCTTTGGGTCGTCCCCATATACCCTCCTAACTGCAGCCCAGTTTGCCTGGGCATTGTCAGCCATGAAGCCCCTAAAATCGGGAGGGGGCAACTTGGCTCTCGCCATTTGCTCATTAATGCCGCGCCACATATGCAACTCCGAATCTGTGTCTTCTCCCTTCATTTCGCAGATAGCAATGGTCATCAACTTTCTGCAATGTGGGTCGTATACATGTGCCCCCATTGTCACCCAATCGTGGTTGGTAATTCGCCGGATGTGGTCAAACATGACCCAACAATTTGAGAGGTCTCCACTGGTCATCCGCTTCACCAAATCGACGCCGCTCCCCGGTCCGCACGTTGACATCTTAAATATGAAGCACCTGTCCATCTCCGAGCCTTGACCAGGAAAGAAGCTGCCTTGGATGAAGTCGTAGCCGCATGTGCGTTTCACTTCCAAGATGGAGTGCATGTCTGATCCTCTTCCGATTCGTTTCTTGCAGCTGACAATGTGGTTCCTGACATTGGGGCTGCACACATGGGAGACAGCTTCCAGCAGGTCCTTCATGTCCCCCTCGCCCAGCTTCTCTCTTGTGCTTCCGTCCTCCGACATTATTCTGCCAATTGCAATCCTATGTGCCGATGCGAGCTGTATCTGCTTTGGTTTTGCACCCGGCCTCAACCTCACCTCCTCCTTGATAATATCCTGGGCTTGTTGAAAAGCGACTCTGCAATTGCCTCTGGCGAGGGGGTGCTCATGCTTTCCGATGTGAATGCATGCTCTGGTGCACGCTGGGCCGACGGTCCCGACGTAGTACTGCTTGGCGTTGCACACTGCCATGCACGTAGGGGCTGCGTTGCAATGGGCACACTTGAACGTCCCTGCAGGAACTCTACCTTGAGGCCAAAATGGGGTCGACGAATTGCCAATCCAGTCAGTCTCATTCCTGGTGCCTTTGCTAGTGTAATGGTAACATGTGCTCGAGAAACATTTAAGATGCCCAGCACACAATACATATCTCACTCGAACTCCATCACCCAGGTTGGACGATGAAGTTTTGGTGACACACCAAGGGTGGCCGTCATGTTTCCTGTTCATTCCTGCGAGCATGCCGTCTGGGCCTGCGCCTGCCGGCACTGGAGGGAACTCGTAGATAGCATTCCCATCCACAACATCAGGCAAAGTTTCCACAGAATGGATTGGAGTTTTGTCGTAATCAAGCCTAAGAAGGTCACTGGAGCGGGAACCCGTTGTCTTCATCCTCCGCAATATGTCGATTACTGAGCGGACGGAAGTTGAGTCGGACGGTGTATGCTGAACACTCCTAGTGACGGACGACTTCGAAACATACGATGGAAGGACCATACAGTCTTCATCGTCACTGGATAAGTCCTGGACGACTGTTTCCCTGTTTTCCTGGATTTCCCTTTTCACATGTTTGGGCTTCTCTGCTTGTGAAGAGGTGCCCACATCCTTCACATCTTGCACCCCAGACCCTCTTGTGGAAGGAGGATCAACCAAGTTCCAGCGTGGGAACTCTTTAGGCACGATTTCACCAATGGCACTGTACCGGATGGATTCAGAAGCTGGGAGCCGCCACTCTTTGCCTTTTCCGAAATCTGCATGCAGAATGACGGCACTTTCCAGAAAATTTCCATAAGCATCCTTCGTCTCCTCTTCCAAAAACACCGTTCCAGGGCGGAGCCCGAACTTCACACACAAGTACTGCTCAGTGACAATCGCAAATCCTTGGTCGCAGGGTATTTTAGCTTTCAGAGAATCAGGATGGAAGTACACGTTGACCCAAACACGGGAGTCCATTTTGAAGACGGGACCTCTCGGTACGCTCCGCAGCGAAGTCCTGCAATGAGAAGAGTGTGTCCTACCTAATAACACAAATGATTTTCTGGAGGATTCCGTATCCAACATGATGGGTGATCAGTGCACGTAAAGATGAAGGTGTGTAACGTACGTTAAAAAAACGGACGAAAACAGCAAGTTCACATCGGATATTTGGTGCCTGAATTGTAATGTACAACCACTTGGGGTACAATAAATCAGGCCTTCCCATGAATTTCGGCACCGAAATCTGGATGAACATCTCTGTCATGTAACAGCTTTGGAAGCCAAGGGATGAATTCTGGCAACAGAAATCGTAATTTGTTTACCTCATAAAACTGACCAAGCACCCAACGGATGGATTTCGGTGCCGAAATTCGGATGAACTTCTTCTTCATTAAATTGTATCTGCACATATGGGTTGAATTTAGATGCCAAAATACGGATAAATGTGTTCCTGATTACAGTCGTGATTGACCACGTGTCCGGATATCGGTGCCGACTTCCGAATGACAGTAATCCTGATTCGGCAGAATGGATGTATTTCGGCGCCGAAATTCATTCTTCATCTCCTTTTCCGACCCTAATTCTGCTGCCCTGCGTATGGATTTCGGTGCCAGAATTCATCGGAAGTCCTTTCTGTTTTTATTTTTCTTTGCGACAGATGAACTTTGGCGCCGAATCTCATCCAAGTACTCCCTTTTAATTTCCCTTTTTCTTCGAGAGCAATGAATTTCGGCGCCGAAATTCAACCAAAATTCTCCCGATTTTTTTTTTTCCTTCGCGAGCATTGAATTTCGGCGCCGAAATTCATTCCAAGTCCAGGAGATATTTTTTATTTTCCTTCGCGAGCAATGAATTTCGGCGCCGAAATTCATCCAATGCCTTCCCTCCAATATTTATTTTTCTTTGAAATGGATCAATTTCGGCGCCGAAATTCATCCTTACTGTCCGCAATGAGTAACTCTAATATTACATTTTCTATGCGACGGATGAATTTCGGCGCCGAAATTCGTCCAAACCCGGCACTTACTTTTTGGTTTTGGATGATAATTTTCCGTAAATCGTTGGAAATACCCCGTTCCGACGAATATAACAGGAATATTCTGCATTTAATGGAGAAATCGGCATATTAAACCACTTCTGTCAAAATTAATTGCATTTTAGCCGTTTTTTTTCATTTGAAACCGACAGTATCCATGAAGTGGTCTTTTTCGCACGGGACGTTGCCGCACATAAAGTATAATTTCGGCGCCGAAATTATAGTTAAATGTCCAGAAATGGCAAGTCCAACAGTCATGGACAGCATCCGTCAGGGGCAATAATGGCGGCAAAGCATAGCATCGTGCCGATTTAGTCTTCGCTCTGGATGAATTTCGGCGCCGAAATATGGATGATTTCACCTCGTCTACGCGCGGACGGACATATTCGTAATGAATTGCGGCGCCGAAATATGGATGGAATGTGCCGAAGTGCAGCCGTTTCCGTTGTCCCGGAATTGATTCCGGCTCCGATATCCCACCGACAGGTTTGCTCATGACGAATGAGGACTTGCGAAGCGATGAATTTCGGCGCCGAAATATGGATGATTTCACCTCGTCTACGCGCGGACGGACATATTCGTAATGAATTTCGGCGCCGAAATATGGATGAAATGTGCCGAAGTGCAGCCGTTTCCGTTGTCCCGGAATTAATTCCGGCTCCGATATCCCACCGACAGGTTTGCTCATGACGAATGAGGACTTGGAAAGCGATGAATTGCGGCGCCGAAATTTGTAAGTTTGTGTATGAAAGCACTTGAATAGGATGAATTTCGGCGCCGAAATTCATCCGTCCGCTGATGAAACGTACCGACCTGACTGTTGAATGTCATATGCAGGGGATTTTCATGGCGGTTGGGTTTCATGATGTGCGGATATTTCATTCAATGCCGGCTGCTCCGGGAACCGCATCCGGTGAACGGAACGTATTTCGGTGCCGCAATTCGGATAAACCGTCATACACTGGTGGCTGGAACTGGCACGCGTCGTGTTCCAGTCGACTTCATCCGTGCGAACGTGTCAGGGGTCACAATCTCTTCATCACCCATACGGCAGAAAGTGGTGGACGGTGGCAACGCTTCGGGAGACGTGGCTGCTTACGCATCTGCTCGTGCATAGTGGTTGCATGTTCCACCGCTTCGCTCTCTCGCTCCTTGCCCTTCTGCAGTGACGTTCTCCTGCGTTTCCTCTCCTTATGCGGCATAGTGGTAGCATAGAGTTTGTGGAAGGTCAGGCGACTCCGGCAAAGAGGAGGACGCGGGATTTTGGGAAGCCGCCGACGACACGACTTAAGCTCCGTCTCATGCATGAAATGCAGACGTCGTTATCCGGAGACTCGGATCGCCCACCAGTGAGAGATTCGTGCTTCGCGGATGTGAAGCACTCCATACGCAATATTCCTTTGACACCTTTGTTTTGGCGTGCAGTGTCTCATGTTTTCCTGTTTGTTTGACATGGGAGCTGGGGAGGGATCGCAGGGGGGCGAGGCAACACAGTCAACTTTGGATACTCCTGCCCGGGTGCTGCGCTCACAAGGTGGAAGTGCATCGAGGCAGACGAGTCCTCATTCAACACCTCAGATATCGCCTCCGAAAAGCCCACCTAGAGTTCGGAAGCCGAGAAAGCAGAAGGAGCCCATGGCTTCGCCAGTAAAACCCCTAGGGAGACTGGAAGCGGAGGTATTGGGTTTGCAGTCAATTTCAGAAAACACAGATGCGGTGGAGGCCGCTGGAGATGTGGGAGTCGGATCTGCAGAAGGGCGGCCCATTCAACTGACAGAAGGAGAGGACGATAACGTGGTACGACTTGGCGACGATCAGAACCTGCTGGATCTTGCGGAGGAGCAAAACCTCCAGGACAGTACACAGGCTGGTGAGAGGGGTGAGGGAAGTGACAGAGGTGATACAAGTAAGAAACTGGTGGCGGGTATGCTCATGAGCGCACGAGACATGAACATAGCAGCAAACAGGTTGCTGGCAGAGACTCATAGCAACATAGGCCGCGTTTTGGGCTCCATGGTGTATCCCGAGAACCTTAAAGTTCCTTTGTGTCGCATGGTAAGCCTTCCAGTTGTAAGGCAAGCACTGCCAGGGGATATCGATCGACTGAAGCACAACTTCAGAGAAGGGTACAGACGGGGGTCGGCAGCATTCTACGTTTCCATTGAGAATGACCAGGGTGTCACAAGGGGCCCCACTGCAGAGGAGCTTCAGAATTGGGGCCCCCACTGGCACACTGTTAATGCCGAGTTTGAAGCCTATCTGAAGACTAATCCCACATTCGCACACATGGAAGGGAAGATGTTCTTCGTTTGGGACGGGAACCACAGGATGCTTGCCTGGACAGAGTACATTGCTGAAATGCATCCGCAAGATATCAGTTGGCATTACATGGTGGACTGCATTGTCGTGAAGGTGGACGTCAGGGACAGAGGACTGTTGAAGGGTGCCATGGCGGATATAAATCTGTAAGTATACAATTACATCCTTGTGTACTGCCTATTGCGGCGCCGAAATAGGCAATGTTCACCACTGTCATGCACTCTATGAATTGGAAATTGGATTGCTGTGCCGAAATCATATTTTCATGTTGTTTTTTTTCTCCATGGCAGGGTAACAGAGAGGGCCTTCGTGGAAACTCATCTGGCACATACGCTCTACAGAGTGCAAGAAGTGGGGACAGCTCCGCTGACGGACTTCCAAAAGTCCCTCGATCCCGAGCTGTACAGGAAGTCCCTAGCGAAAGCAGATCGCACCTGGTACCGACCAACACTGGACGCCATGGTGGAGATCCTCTATTCGGTGAGGTTCATCTCAAATTTCAGTATCAATTTAATGTTATTTGTTGCAGGGATCCGTGGCCTGACTGTATCTGCTGGGTATGGGAATGCAGACGAACATCAGGGATGACTTGGCCTATGCCAAAAGGCAGTTCTTTGAGAATGATGCCCCCAACAAGGCGGACGCGTCGATAGAGAGTCATATTGTGCAGGCAGGGAAGCAATCCCGGACCAAGTACAGGTCCAAACTTGTTAAGCAAGTTGCAATCGCTGACCCTGGTCTTGGTGCCGAGTTCCTGGCGGAGATAGGACTGCATTACTCCAGACCCATGAAACCGGAAATGTCCATGGAGAAACTTCATCACATCGCAGTGTCCTGTGTTGAGCCGGCGGAGAAGGTAAGCATGTGTTTATTCTTGTTTTGTGACTTCTCGCGATTCTTATGTTGGAGCTCTTGTCTGACCGATGTGAGGTGGCTGCAGACGAGGTGGCTGCGAATCTGGAACGGCCATACAAACACGAAGCTGCTGTACCACTTTCCCATCGAGCCAACAGACGACAAAATGAACGACTGGCTCAATGTCATGACTTGGTGGCATCAGGTATAATTTTCTCCTATTCTGTGTTGGACATCGTCGCAATTTCAAAATCATGAATGTTTTGGAAACCTGCCATGATGCAGGTACTGACCCACGCCCAGGAGCAATTGGACTGCAACACCACCACTTTCAAGTTACAGATCGACTGGACGAAGCCTGAGACAATGGAGAACTACGTGCAGTCGTGGCGAGGGCGCTTCGCAAACCTCTTTTTCAGAGAAATTGCAAAGGCAAGACGCAGCGTATACATCGAAGAGCAGGAGGGTGCCGACAAAGCGGCAATGCGTGTCCTGTTCAGGTAATCTGCTGACAATGCATCCCCCTATTTGCAGTTTAGATGATTTGGTTAAGCAGCGATGGATATTGCGGCGCCGAAATATACCTCTGCAAGATGTGAGTTCTGGGTAATTGGGGCACGGTCCACTCCGTATTTCGGTGCCGAAATACCTTGTGCATTGACAACTTCCACTTGCATGATGCATCGGTAGAATGATTTTTGTTGAACTGCCTCGTGATTGCAGGTACATAAACTTTGCACTCATTCCGTCCGGAGCCATTCAAAGGGTTCCACCATTCTTCCTGGCGTGGAGGACACCTGGAGGTCGTGGAACGATGTACACAGAAGTAATGGCGAAGGAGTGGCATGCCGAGCATTTGGTAAACTGCCCCTGGTATGTGGATCTCCCAAGTGGGACCGTTGACCTCTCGGAGGTTAACTTGAAGAAGGAAGCGAATGCCAGGGCTATGAAGGCGCAATCGGATCCCCAACCAGAGGACGCGGAAAGACTGAAAGCAGAGGAGGCAGCCAAGCAGAAAGCACTGAGAAAGTCAGCCAAGGCGGCAGCGTTGGCGAAGGAGCAGATGGAGAAGCAGGCAGCTGAGCAGCCCAAGGACAGGAAGAAAAGAACGCGCAAACAGGGGCAAGAGACGAAGACCCCCACACCCAAGAAGAAGAAGCAGCAACACAGTCAGCCAGATGAGGAGGATTCGGACGACGATTTCCAGCAGGAAAACACCCAGGGGGCCACACCTCGTCCGAAAATTCACAAGGGCCAGCGCTCCGGGGGGTCGGCTGCGAAGAGATCACTATACGAGGATGCACCTGGCAGACCCTACCGTGCGGTGCAGATTGCGGGCAGGGAAGTCCTCAAAACACCCACAATTGTGGAGTGTGTTAATGAAAATTTCCTAACTGCTCTGACCAGAAGGCTGGAGATAACGAGTTTGAGGAAGGCGATCGAGGCCCACCAGGGGAAGGGGAAGAGGAAGGCCACTGGCAATGATATGGAGGACACTCCTGGCTACACAAAGATGATGGAGTATTTTGTGGCGATGAGCCACGGCAAAAAGAGCACAGTCGGGGGCAGGGCGGTGAAAGCCTCCATCGACATGATCCTTGTGGATATCCCGGATGGGCAGGAGATACTGGGGCTGGGCTCAGTTCCCTGGTGGAACAAGTACGACGAACGATACTGGAGCCACACATTCGGGTTCGCAGCCAACATGTTGGACGACGTTGGCTGTGTTGTTGTGCTAGCAGCCGATGGAGAAGTCACTGAGAATGATATCAAAGTATGGACGGGGAGAAGTGCAGCACCCATCCTGAAAAAGATCTGGACTTGCATCAACACGCAGGGTCTTCTCAACGATGGCCAGAAGGTATGCTGTGGTTCTCCTCTGCTATGTCAATTTCTGGGCCAAAATTGCCCCTGTACATGTAGGCCACCTCTGACGTTTTCATTTCCTTCTCTGCAGACTCTTATCTTTCAGGCATTTTGCTTCGTGAAGGAACATTCGAAATTCAAATTACGTGAAGCAGGAAGACTTGTTGATTCCACAGTTGATCCACTGGAGTATAACGTCCTGTTCAACCATGTGGGAGAGAAGGACATTCTTTGTGATTTGTCGGGCAAGCCATGGAGGTATGGCAGGACCAGGAGTCCTGCATTCATCCAGACGCTCATGGAAACGTGTACGGATGTTGAAGGCAGGGTCCTTGACGTCACTGCAAATACAGGTGAGAACGTTAATTGAATGCGGCACCGAAATTGACACCATTTCCGTTTTGTATGTTTGCTTGTGCGAGGAAGCGACTCATTCTTGAGTTTGGCTGTGGTTGTCGTATGAATTCGCAGGTGCCTGTATGTGGGCGGGAAGGATGTCGAACCGATTTGTGTTCTCATTTGAGGGGGATACGGCCTTGTACGATTACAATTTGGCGGGCCTTCAGCGTCTGCCTCCGACTGAGGATCCCAAAAACGCAGAAGAGGACGTGGAAGGAGAGGAGGAAGATGAAGAGGAGGAAGTCCGGGAAATTCGTTCGATGCAGGGGCGCCCGAAGCCGCTTCCCCCAATGCCTGTCTTCGAGTGAGTTGCACCATAGTAAGTGTATTGGTTTCGGTTGTAGGGACCATGCAACCTGCCGATGATTCCCTGTTTGAATTCTCTAATGTACTTCATTCTATGTTTGTGCGTACACTCAGCCTTGCAGAGTCGTCCGACGAGGAGAAGCTGGGAGACTTGCTCGAATCGGACCCTGTTGCAGAGGAGGAGACAGAATCGCATCGGCCATTCTTTGCCAGAAAATCGTTTCTCGCGAGTCCCCAGAAGCCCTTTTTTCTACCAGCCTATGCAGACACGGCTGCCAAAGAAGCCATCAGGAGGGAGGATAGGCCTACTCGGTTAGAGCAATTGACATACGGGAATGAGCAGAGAATTATAATGAGGCGTGAGGCCAAACATAGAATTGTGAAAGGCAGAGTAGGGAAGTTCGTAATAGAATCCGCGTCCGAGAGCGAGGGGAATGTCGAGGACACTTCCGCACCCAGGTGGACAGTTCCGGCTGGTGAGGATGGTATTTTTGAGGGGAGGGCTTCTCAGAGTAACAGCGGTAGCGGCAGTGCAGGTTCGGAGGCAGGTGGAAGGCAGCCATCCTTGCATGAGGGCGGGGATGCATCGGACAGTGATAGCGGATCCTCACCATAGCAAAGTCTCATTTGGATCCTTTTGTTGTACAGTTCTGAAACACTTAATGAATATATTGACGATTTGAAAAATCATTGTGTTCAGACTGCTTGTCCATTCCCTACATTTCTTCCGCCAACCAAAATCTATAATAAAAGCAGAAGAGACGCAAACTTCAGTGAAGAACCCTACAAGTAATTTATGCACACCATCGACCCGGGAACTTGAAGCCATGAAAACCCTGCCGTTTCTAACATTCCTATTGGGAAATTTGGCGCCGAAATAGCCCAGTTTGCGCCTTCGTTATATGGGCCTCAAAAATTCCACGGATGAATTACTGCACCAAAATATTGCGATGGAAGCCTTCAGCACAAGGCACTTCACCACATTCCACTTGGGTATTTCGGCGCCGAAATTGCCCGTTCTGCGCCATTAAATACCGCACTATATCACATTTTAAGAGGTAATTTCGGTGCCGAAATACCCCGGTGGATGTCTTCAAAACACCATTTTAGCACACTGCTCTTGGGAATAACGGCGCCGAAATTCCTCATTCCGCATCCTGGACCAGGAGAAACAGACCCTATTACCGAGGTAAGAGGACATAACACCGTCAATAAAGGCAGGAAAATTCCAATTCCGCGGATGTCCGCTCATGAGCTCATAGGCTCATAGGCTCATGGGCTCATGCGCTCATGAAATAGTAAACCTCCATAGTAAGAGGCTCCGGTGTAACAGCAGGTCTAGTTTGAGCTACCACTGGGGCCACTTGGTCAGATTGCTGTGCTGGCCGTGGTACTGAAGTGACTTCTTCCTCCCTCTCTAATGGCCGTGCTTCCAGTAATAAGTACAGCCCATTGTGCTGTTGCACCCCATCCTGTGCAGGAGCTATGGAAACATCATTGTGAGGGGTCCTTGTGGCAAGTGGAGCCGCCATTACGGTTTCATTCCTTTTCTGTCTCTTGGACTGGTGTTGCCTCTCTAATCCTCCTTCACCTTGTGAAGAGCCTTGCTCTTCAACTGCAGTTGTGGTTGCATCAAACACCCCCATTATCTTGCGTTCTTGCGCATCAAGCAAGCAAGAATCAAAGATAATTTGTGCAATAATTGGGCCAGACACAATGATTGGGGACTTGGCAGCAATAGTCTGCAATTGTTTCATCTCCTCCACCAGACCACTGTGCATCATCTCTGCCCAAGCTACATCCTCTCCCCTCAAGGCTTTCAAAACCTCTTCCGTAAAAGATCTGCTAAGATACTGTTGATTCTGTTTCATGGCAAACAGAATGTTTAGTATCTGGCCAATTTCCCTCAAACCTGGATACTCGGCTTTGGAGCAAGTGAATCCCTGGTTCCTGAAAAAGCTCATTTCTTGGAAAAGATCTCCTACTTGCAATCTTGCACTGTGCTCATCCACGCTCACATTACCAGATGGTAAATCAAAAAGTTGTTGCAAGTACTGCGGAGTAACTTGTATATCTACGCCCTTCACCTGGGTAACTCCTGTCTTTGGCTCAAAGTTCTTGATAAACTGGATCATCAAATCCCGATGATGCAAAGACCACTCTTTGCGCAACAGTCCCTCCAACCGCAACTTCTTCAGCAGCTGCACTGCCTATGGTATGGCGATTGTTTGCCTCTGTAAGATCGTCGTGCTCTTCACTCGTAGATCCTCCATTTCTCTAATTCGCTTCATGCCGGACAAACAAGAAGGCCTTGTTTGGAATAACTGTAGGAAAGCTTGCAATGCGTATAGCATGAAAGTGTGATTAGCACAGAATGGAACAAGTAAGTGTGTGTAAGCCTACGGGGCTTGCAAATAGTGAGTGAGAGAGAAAGTGCTTTCGACCTGTCCTCCCTTGCGCCACTGCGTAAGAAGTAGAGCTAGTGTATAGTCTGTGATATCCGCCATAGCTACAAAGATATAGCTTTGATTGCCCCTCCTGTCGAGACACTGGTTATCCGGGATAACACCTATTCTTCCGCTCATAATCTTCTTAATTTCTTGTTCTTGTTTCTTGAATGGAGTCTCATGCACAAAATTCACATTGCTGATTGGCCGTTGCCTCATTAGGTAACTTTTCATTTTTACCCTATTTTGTTCATATTCCATCTTAGAATGACCGCTAGGACTGCATATGTGGCAAAGGTTCCCCTTTGCCGGACGCGGAAAGTGTTCCGTTACCTGTCCTTTGGATGCATTAATGGGCTCGTAATAAGTTTCGGCTGATGTACCGGGTAGGTACTTTGACGACCCTGTTTGTCTTCTTGTGTGATGGCGCTCGTTATTGCAGTACATGCAATGCGGAGTGCTTTGCCCCTTAGGCCACGTGTTTGAATTCAAACACTCTCCCGTCTCCTTCTGTCCGCATGGCACATTCTCCGAGTTTGATTCCCAAACTATTTTTACACTTTCCGGCCACTTTACTGACGTTAACTTGTGTCCACCTGTCACTGCCTTTATGGACTGTGCAACCTGTGTGGCCTGTGTTGCCTGTGTTGGGTTGTGACAGGCTGTGACAAGCTGTGGTAGGTTGTGATAATAGACTCTGGTGGGCTGTGATGACTGTGTGAACACCTGTGGTCTCTACTATGGCCATACACATCCGGCGTTATGTCAAGGACTTCATGCTCCGCTGGTGCTACTGGTGGAGTCTGTGACTACATCTGTGTTTCAAGATGCAAATCATGCTGCAATGGTCTATCATGGATACCACTATATCCCTTGTTAGCATTGACTCTACCAAGCATCTCTTTGTTAATAGTTTGTAACATAACTGTGTTGTTATCATACATCTTTTGTATGACATAAGGTCCTTTCCATGGTGATTTAAGCTTAGAAGCTTTAATCTTTCCCTTCTTCTGCAACCACAGTACCAAATCACCCGTCTTAAAACTCTTCAGTTTGCCTTCATCAAACCGATCCTTCCTCTTCATCTGAATTCTAGCCATGTTATCTGCTGCATTAGCACGTACTTCTTCCACATTATATAGTTCATGTTTTCTTACTTTAATTGAATCCTCCAATTCCATTCTCCTTCACCATTCAGTTCTCATAGATAATAAGAATTCCACTGGAAGTAAAGCTTCCATGTCATAAACTAATTGGAATGGTGTATACCATACTTGGTGGTGACCTTGTATGAAGTCATGTATGACCACAAAGCTGTCAATAGCTTTGTATCCCAATCAATCTTGTTAGCATTGACTATCTTAGCCCAAGATAGTGCATAGTATTTTGTTAGTGGCCTCTGCCTGCCCATTGCCGTGGGTAAGAGGTTGTACTCTTCTTGTGCACGATCATGAACTCCTTAGTCAACAGTTCAATGGTCTCATTAATGAAATGACTTCCCTGGTCACTGATAAATTCCAAGGGACAGCCAAATCTTGTGATAATGTTCTCATATAGAAACCTTGTTGTATACTTAGTTGTGTTGTCCCTCAGAGCCTTAGCTTCCACCCATTTTGTGGTATAATTAGTGGCTGTGATTATATACTTGTTTTGTGTATTCCTGGCTGGTGGATTGATTGGCCCAACAAAATCCAATCCCCATTTCTGGAATGGTTCAGTAGGCATTGTAGGATGCAAAGCCATCTTCCCAGATCTTTACAAAGGTCCTAACCTCCGGCACTCATCACAGCTCTTGCAATACTTATGTACATCTTTAAACAGAGTAGGCCACCAGTAACCTGCAAGTAATATTTTCATACTGGTAGTCTCTTCTCCAAAATGGCCTCCAGCCACTCCTTTATGAATTTCTTCCAAGACTTTATTAACTTCATGGTGGTACAAGCATCTTTTCAGAACTCCATCAGGTCCTAGCTTATACAATCTTCCTCCTATCATAGTGTATGGTAATGCCTTGATAGCTATTCTCTTCATCTGTTCCTTCCCATAACTAGATGGGCACTGTCCATGAGTAAGATAGTATTTGATTGGCCACTGCCAATCTAACCAATCATCTGCTCCCTGCACTTTCACTGCAAATAAACCTGCATCAGGCAGTTGATCGTCTACGCCTGTGGCGGGCTTTCCTGTTGAAAGGCGTGACAAGTGATCTGTCACAAGATGCAAACGTCCAGGTTTGTAAACAACTTCGAATTCAAACTCATGTAGTATAATCAACCATCTTGCTATCCTTCCACTTATCAAAGGCTTGTTCACCAAATAAATCAGAGCTTCATGATCCACATAGAACATAAACTTCCTTACCAGCAAATAATGCCTGAATTTCTTGACTAAATAAATCATTGCCAAAACTTCTCTTTTGGTGGTGCTATAGTTCCTTTCAGCACTGTTCAACAGTCTGCTAGCATAATACACAGGTGAATCTATGTTTCCTGTGACATTTTGGGCTAACACAGCCCCCAATGCTTTTCCTGAGGCATCCAGTGTACATGAAATACCATATGCCAATGAGGGTTAATCAACACAGGTGTAGTTGTTACTGACAATGTAAGTTCCTCAAAGGCCTGTTGACATTCAGCTGTCCATGCAAACATTGCATCCTTCTTCAAGAGCTTGCTCAATGGTACTGCCTTCTGTGCATATCTTCTGACAAACCTTCTGTAATAACTGGTTTGTCCAAGGAACCTTCTTAGAGCCTTAACATTACTTGGTGGTGGTGAGGCTTTAATAGCCTCTGTCTTTCTAGGATCTACAAGCAGCACAATGTGTCCCAAAAGAACTCCTAAGTTCACACAGAAAGTACATTTTTCTGGATTCAGCCCAAGACCTCTCATCCTGCATCTGGCCAAACATAATTCCAATTTCTGCAAGTGCTCATTCTTAGAGCTGTAAACACTGAAGTCATCTAAAAACACTTGCATAAAATCATCCAAGTACACATGCAAAGATTCACTGATCACTCTCTGGAAAGTTGTTGGTGCATTACAAAGTCCAAAAGACATGACTTTGTGTGCATAAGCACCCCAGTCTGTGATGAAAGCAGTCTTTCCCTGGTCTTCTTTAGCTACCTGTACTTGTTTATACCCACTGAAGCCATCCATGAATAAGTACATCTCATGGCCTGCCACAGTGTCTAGCACAGCTTCTGTGAACGGCAAAGGAAATGGATCTTTCTTTGTGCAATCATTTAGCTTCTTGTAGTTCACACAAACTCTCACTTTGCCATTCTTCTTGGGAACTATCACGATAGATGATAGCCAAGTGATGTACTCTATCGGGTATATAAACTTAGCCTCAGCCAGCTTCTTTATCTCCTCCCCAACCTTTTGTGCATAGTTGGGATTCATCCTGTATCTTGCCTGTTTGATTGGTACAGAACCTGGTTCCAACTCAATCTCATGCTGGCATATTTCAGGGGGTATCCCCTTCAGGTCTTCATAACTCCAGGCAAATACATCTTTGTATTTGATAAATAGGCTCTTAGCTTCCTCAAAGAATTCTGGCTCCAAGTCAGCCCCAACTTTCACCATTCTTGGTTCCTCCTCAGTTCCCACATTGACTTCTCTCACCTGCTCTTCAGCTGTGATAGTCCATCCAGCCACTACTTGATCTTGTAAACTCACAGTGGCAGGTTCCTCTAGGATTTCTATTTCTCCCTCCACATGTTGTAGATTGAGTTGTTGTCATGGCGGGCCATGGTGGGAAGGAGTTGCTGGGAGGCGACAGAGATGGCGGGAGGAATCAAGGCGGTGGCGGGAGAACAATAGGTGGAGAGCTGTGGCATGTGACACTTGGATGGTCCAATTTAGTGCAGTGAGAGGTGAGGTTTCAGGCTGGAAAAGCACGCAGTTCTGCACACTTTGGATCACTCCGTGCTTAAATAAGAATAAGCACTGAGGAGAGTGGGGTCCCACTTTACATGCAGGATTGGCCATTTGGCACACATTTAGGGTTTTCCAAGGGCTTACTGCAGTTCATGCATCCCATCTCCTTTATTTCGCTACTGCACCATAGGATACCTTTTGCTCTTGTGGGCCGAGCTGTTGGGTGAGTTATTGGGTGTAGTAATTGGTGTGTGGGGCCATTTCAAGTGCACATCTCGTGCATATCAAGTCACATGTAGGCTTCATATTAGATAATATTTCAGTGAGTCATGATACCCTCTATAGCTTAGGCATAGCATTTTTGTATACTGCCACTTTGATAATATATACATCCACTTCATCCAAAATTCATGCAATTCATACACAAGCTGTTTGTTCAATTGCTCATCCAGTCATACAATTTTTCTCCTTATTGCACCAATTGTAAGGGCATATCTGCTTAAACGCTCACATTTGGGTGTAACTACCTTATGTTCGGCCCTCCTTCCCTACCAGACCACCGGTGGTCTTTCACGGAGGTGGGAGTTTTGCCATGTACGCACAACAAAAAACCAGATCGCCTGAATTTTGGACGAAACAAGAACTGCCGCATGAAATCGACCCAAATATATGTGCCCCAAGTCGTTCAAAAAACAAAATCAACCAAAGCGGGGTGGACCTCTAAAAGGGGCTCTCCCAAGGAGGGTGGCTTTTCCCTGCGAGCCCCACATGGCTATGGGTGGCTATTCCATGCGGGCCCCACATAGCTATTGCATGCCTCCCCAAAGTGGTTGCATGGCAGCTGCAGACAAATCTTCTAGAATGTGGCGATGCTCTCCAGGTGGGACAGTTGGAGGCGTTGGCTGATGGCAGTTAACATAAGAGAGTTAGCTAAGAGAGACGAGAAGAGATGCATAGCCAAGAGAGAGTCCAAGAGAGAGGGCAAGCCATAGCTATGCAACGGAAGGGTTTAGGATTGCTATGCAACGGCGCGCAATGAAGAGGAGGGTGTAAAGGGTCTTCAACAACTCTATATAATTTATATTTATATTTATACAGGGATTTTATGTAACACAGGTTATTCTGTGTTTATTCAAGGTGATTTTTCTGCTCCAAATTACTTCCAGATGCACTTGGCTCTGCTTGATTTTGACTTTCCATGGCTACGGATTGATATTTTACATATTCAAAGAGAACCCATGTCTATCCCTTGTGTGAACACCACCTTACACTCTTTGTTGTAATCTGATCTCCACGAAGTCATCTTCGCCTCGGAAGCCAGGCTTGATCTTCAAAATTTCCCTAGACTATTAGGTACTTATCACCGATGACCGCAGTAGATCATGAGGAGTTACATGCTAGGATAAATTATCTCTACGAATATGCCCAATTTTGCCATTTTAAGAAACATTATTTCAAAGTCTTCAAAAAACTATTGAGAACCAGCATGAGGAGACCAAGAGACACAGTAGATTTATGGTTCTTTGAGGAGGCGTCATCAATTTTTTTTAGAACTGGGACGTTGAGAAGTGATATCCGACAATTCATGAGCTTCATTGACTAGGATAATGATAACCGGTACAAAGAAGAACATCGGTCCCAATTTGGATGTGGCTTGATTTTATTGCAAGCGTGTGAGCTGACGGGTACGGCCAGCGAGGTACAGCCGGGGAACCCCCGCTCCGGCAGCCTCGTCGGCGAGCTGGACGCCCCATGTCAAATCATCCCCACCCCCCTCCGACCCCTCCGCCCGTTGCCCCGCCCCCGCCCGCCCGGGACCCCTGACCCCCGCCCCACCGCTGGCCACGCGGCGCCCCACAACACCGCCCGATCTCCAGCCACGTGGCGGCCCCCTGCTGTGGATCCCCTCACTGGGTTGATCCCCCTTCCAGTGCCGGAGTGATCCCCCACCCCCATCTCCAGCCACGTGGCGCTACCCCGAACCATCGAATGGATGACGGCCGGATGAAGGCCCTGTAGTGTGAATGCAGGGGAGTGACATTACATTTTGTCTTACCGTTAAGACCCTGCATCACTACAACGGGAGTGCCCGTTGTACAACTGCAGGAGGGATATATCCCTGCATACAGGTAATTTCATGGGCATACTGTGCTTATGCTTTGCCAGGATAAAAATGGCTGAGTCATGACCATGCGTATTTTCATCCGTAGGATGAACGTTTTCATCCCAGGTGTTACCTAGAAACGCGGGTTGAGGAAAACAAAGAGGAAGATGACGGGCAACTCTTAGCAGCTGCTGCGAGCAGTGGGGTTGGCAGGGCCGTCTGTTTTTGGGAGGTTGTACCTACGCTATGGGACTCTGCTTGGTTTTGAGAGCGGCATTAAGTGCTTCTGCTTGGTATTATGTGTAAAGGGAAGCGGTGCCGCTTCTCTCGTAGTGATGATCAATTCCTGGAGTAGGAGCATGTAAGAAGAGCGGCGCACCACCGCTGTCGCCATTGCCTTGAAGAAAACAATTATGGGCAGATGAGCAAGCAAGGAAAACGGCCAGCTGCCGGAAGCACAAGGAGGTGAGTTGTGGGCACAATCAATGGAGGGGATGAGGCATGTGAAGTGCTCGCTGGATGGCAACTCAGGTTATCTGTAATCAAAGCTTATAGCTGCTTTTGTGTCTTCTTACTATAGGACCATGTCAATTCTTAAAGAAGAATTGCACGCATAGAAGGATAGAGTATTTAGTTGGCAAGCCACAGGATGTTCCATAGGATGAAGAGGAGCCATCAGGGCATGATAAATACTGGAATCAAGACAAGGAGAATAGGTTGAAGTGGCTGCTGACAGGCGATGGTGAGGTACCATCTTGGCAGGCAGATCCACCGCTTCGCTGGAGGATAAAACAGATAAGTTCGTAGACTGTGGGCTTCGGTTTTTGGGGGAGTGGTGACTTAGAAATCGTTTTGGTGTGGATTTAGGACTGGCTCTTGGTAGAGGAGAAGGAGGTAGAGATATGTGATGGAGGAAAATATTTTGGAAATGGAATGGAGACTCTGAACTTCAAACCAGGAGAGGGAAAGGATGGATGCACCTGATGTTATAGTGTCAATAGGAGAAATGAGTGGGGGAGAGACTGCTTGTTACTGAATCAGAATGGTCACTGTTTGTCTTCATTCTTGTTCTTTGTTTCAGTGTTATGAACCTGCACACAATGCTGCCCTGGGTATTGATACACTGGAACCAATGTAGAATGTTGTACTGCTTTACTACAGATGGCTCGTTATGTTGCCCGGGCACGTGCCCTGTGCTCAAAGGAGATGGCAATCTTGAACGTGCAGGACTTGCGGTGCTCGATGAGACCTCCTCGGGCAACATAACAGGACCACGAGGGAGCGTGTGAATATTCTTGTCAGCTCGCCATGAATCCTCTTCCCCGCCAGGTGCCTCGTCAAGTCTTCGTCTCACTGGACGGGTATGAACATCTCCTTCCAAATGTTGGCCTCTTCGAAGCAATGGCGTGTCCCGAAGGCCCTCTCGCAAGGCCGCCGCCCACTTCCGAGGATTCTTTAATCTGGAGGCAGTCAGCATCAGCATTTCCTGCCTGTTCGGCCCCAAGCCCCACTGTTTCCTTTCAAGAACTCGTTGTACCCGCTTTGCTGCATAATTGACCTCACAATGTCCCCCGTTGTGGCAGTGAGGATGTCTACCAGATGCGCCGCAGAGGAGGCACGCCAGGAAGAATGCACTGATTCGGCCATGTTTGTGGTGGGCATGTCGGTGTCGGAGTCGAGACACATTTCCTGCACAAGCATATGTTGAGGTTACAAGCAACTTACAAATAATGCCAAGAATAATATTCAACGGGATGCGAATTCGTGCAACTCCCCTCCCGCATATAGTCGCCGAACTGGAGGAAACGATAATGACACCATGCTAGCCAACTGACCATTGCTCCCTCGTCTGATTTCCTTACAGCACCTGACGATGTCCACCAAGCCCGTATACATGCAAACTGTGTCTATGCATCATCCAAGGTGGGAGCGCGCTTCCACGCAAGACACATGGAACGGTGCTCGTCTCTGAAATCTGGCACCACGAGCCTGGTTGTGTACTGCGAAAGGCTCTGCAGAAAATGGAACCCACAAGATCTCTCTTTGCTTTCCATGGGAACATTGGGGTCTTGCCCGTACACCCTTCGGATGGCAGCCCAATTTGCTTGTGCGTTGTCCGCCATGAAACCACGGAAATTGGGAGGGGGCAATCCCGCCTTGGCCATCTGTTTGTTTATTCCCTGCCAAAGAAGCATCTCTGATTGTGTGTCCTCTCCTTTCATCTCACAAATAGCAATTGTTATTAGCATCCTGCAGTGGGTGTCGTAGACATGTGCACCCATTGTTACCCACTGGTGATTTGTAATTCGCTTGATATGGTCGAACATGACCCAACTGTTTGACAAGTCCCCACTCGTCATCCTGTCGACCAGTTCGACGCCGCTGCCAGGTCCACACGTGGACATTTTGAATATGAAACAACGATCTGCCTCAGTCCCTTGTCCTGGAAACCTACTTCCATGAATGTAGTCATATCCACATCGTCGCTTCACCTCCAGAATGGAGTGCATATCCGAGCCACGCCCAATTTTCTGTTTGCATGAGACAATGTGGTTTCGGACATTCGGTGAGCAAATGTGGGGCACCGATTCCAGCAATGCCTCCATTTCCTTTTCATCGAGAGGAACTCTATCGGAGCCGTCTTCTGACATAATTCTGGCCAATGCAATCTTATGGGCGGCTTGGAGCTGTATCTGTTTGGGTTTGGTACTCGGTCTCAACTTAACCTCCTCCTGAACGAGCTGCTCTGCCTCGTGGGCAGCCTCCCGCGAGTTCCCCCTCGCCAATTTGTGACAATGGGAACCAACGTGTATGCAAGCTCGGGTGAGGTCAGGGAAACGGTGCAACACATAGAACTGCTTGGCATTACAAACAGACATGCAGTGTGGTGGTTCTTTGCAATGCGCACACTTAAATGTGGAGTTCGGAACCTTCTCCTGAGCTCGAAATGGTTGATGAGCTGTGCCTGTCCAATCGGTCTCGTTCCTGTGACCTCTGGATTTAAAGTGGAAGCAAGTTGGGGAGAAACACCGCAACGCGCCCGCACAAACAACGTAGCACACCCGCACACCATCGAGCATCTTCATGCTGGTGGTTTTGGTGACGCACCAAGGATGACCGTCATGTTTTCTATCCATATCTGTCAACATTCCGGACGCCCTCGAGTAGTCCGTCCGAGGAGGGAACTCAAAGAAGATATTACCGTCGACGTCTGCGGGAAGGCAAGTAACCGATTTAATTGCGAACTTGCTGTAGTCCAGCCCGGCCAGCTCCGAGCGGTGTCCCTCCATGTGAAGCCCTCGCAGAATTTCAAGAATGGATCGAACTGCGGTGCTCGTGCTGGGAATATGACTCCCTCGTCCACTGACGTCCATTGAGGACTTGCCTGATCTCCAGGACGATCTCGGAACTTCCATGATCTCGTCGGAGTCGGACAGGTTGTGAACAACCCGGTTCTCGCTCGTCTTCATTGATGGGTTCGGCTTTGGATTTACTTCGTTGCGGACTTCTCTCTTTGAGGTACCCACTCTCTGATTCGCGGATTGTTTCGTGGAAGGCGCCAGGATAGAAGGTCCATTTGGCGGGCAAATGAAGTCCCCAACAGCCCTGTATATGACGTTGTCCGATGGTGAAACTCACCATTCCCTGCCATCGCCGAAATCATCGTGGAGCACAACAATACTCTCGACAACAACGCCGTTTGAGTCCTTCTTTTCCTCCTCCAAAAAAACCGACCCCGGTTTCAGGTGGTATCGAACGCACAGATATTTCTCCATCACACGGCAGATGTCCCCTCTGCACGGAAATGAAGCTCTATGCTCGTGAGGAGGGCAGTACACTGTAGCGCTCGGGTTTTCCGCCATGGGAGATGTGCACACAAGACTGCCAGGATGGCGTGCGGGCAAGCTCCCCGCACCACAACGCAGACGTTTTGGTTCTGTAGGCACGACATAATGACCTGTGTATTTGGCAAGCCCAAGTATGGGATTCAGGGAATACCGAAGCCTCCGGGCATCTGGCCTGTTGCACCGGGTTGCAGCCTCTCTCAGAATGAGGCGGATGCTCTATCTGCAGCAGGATTTTGAATGGTGCAACGCACAGACGTCCCGACCCATGCATTTCCAGTTCCTCAGACCCAGCCATTGCAGACCGCTCGGTCCAGTAGAGACGGATTGGACAATTCTGCACATCCCACAATGCGATTCGGAAGAGTGAAGAGACGACACCCTCCCAACAAGTTGAATGAGACTCGGATTGCCAATGCTCTTGGGATGGCTTGTACTATTCAGAGCTCCGTGGACGTACCTCCACCCGGCCTTGGGCGTGTTTATCGGATGGCAACGGCCGGCTCGGCTATACGCGATGATGTATACACAATTACGATTGGAGTAGAGCCGACTTGCAATTGTACGGACTTCTCGTTGATAGAAGCAAAGAAAGATTCAAAGTATTATCCGTGCAAGCATCTGTATTACATTTACCTGAAGAGGTTGAGGATGAACGTGACTATTGATGACTTTATTCATGCACCGGCGTTGAGCGTGAATGAGCTGCACAAACTCCTCCTTAGGGATTCCAGAAATCATTGATGGGGCAAATGGAATCCTCCATATGGATATTTTCAATTGCATTTTCATGTATCAGACTTTTTTTTGCAGTGTAATGAAATGCACCCCAGAACTCCTGGAATGAGGCAATATTCCATTCAAACTGAGATCCAACAGAAGCAATTGTGGGGCCATTTCTGGATAAATGGCGCTGAATTTCTCTATTTTGGGCCGAAAATTGGCTAAGTCCCAACATGCATTGGTACCCATGTGTCTGGAAAAATGGCGCCGAATTTCCCTATTTTGGACCAAAAACTGGCTAAGTCCGAACATGCACGGGAATGATGTCTGGAAAAATGGCGCCGAATTTCCAGTTACATGGCCCAGAACTGCCCAACATCTGTGCAATCCCCGGCACCATGTACCGAAATTCGGCGCCACATTTCCAAATTTTGGGCTTACACACCTGTCATGAGGGGACCTATAGCCGCGAAATTCGGCACCATTTTTCGCCAGAGAGACCTATTACCGCAAAATACGTCGCGGTTTTTTCCGGTTACGGACCCTATTACCACGAAATTCGGCGCCATTTTTGCACATGTCGCTGGGAATTGGCATGAGCGGAAGACGAAATATCATGAGCACAACTCTCAAAACTACAATTTTCCCTTCAAGGTGCCGAATAATATATTTGTTTTTTCCGACACATTGCATTAAATTAATGTTTTATAATGTTTTTTATTTTCGAAATTTGTACTTCTGCTCATGAAAACCGATTGTCTTGCTACTCCGCTCATGCCGCTCATACTCATGAAATAGCTAACCTCCTCCTCCCCAACCATGTGATCCCCCCGCCTCTGCACTTCTTCCATTATCTGCTCCCCCAGAAGTGGCTACCCTCGTCTCACCGCATGCTATCCCATCGGACTCATCTCCCTCCTCGCATGAGTTATCTTTTTGTGCTCCCCCCTCATCTGGTACTGCTTTAGTGTGTATTATTGCTCCCTCCCTTTCTGATCTCCCTTTAGCCCTGGCAGCCCCCACCTCTACTCCCGATTTTTTGTTTGCTCCCCCAAATCTGTCTTCTACGAAGCATGCATCCGTGTGTGACCCTGGTCCCCCCCTGTCTGCCCCTAACTTCCACTCTTCTTCCCCACATCTGTCTGCTCTCTCGCATGCTACTGTGACTCCCTCAGGTCCCCCCCTCAGTGCTCCATCACCCGAGGTGTCATCCCCCAACGTTGTTCCCGATGTCATGCCTTCTCCCCTCCATGTATATGCTCTGTCGCGGGCTGCTGTGTCTCTCTGTGGTCCTTCACTCTCTGCCCTTGTCCAATCACCTCTTTCAACTCATCCCGAGTCTGTGTGTACTTCTCACGTGGAGAGGGAGGATGTGCCAAGAATGGTGGATCCAACTACCAAGTCCAGCAGATTTGCAGCTGTTTCCAGTCCTCTGCCGACGACACAGGTTGAGGTTATTTCAACGTTTGGTGACCCCTGAACGCCAGTCATTGGCAGGGAACACCGAATTGGCAACGGAGGGGTTTATTCCGCCCATATCAGTTTTCCCGGGTGCACCCCCGTATCATCCACAGGCCATCCCGTTGTTATCCACACTCGCGAGATAGTCTGGTCTCCCCCACAGTAGAGCGCTTACTCCAGCCCCTTGGTACTGCTCCAATCGCTTCCACATATCCTTGGAATATTGAATTGGGGGTCACCCCTGGCTCCACATTCACCATGGGTTTGACGGTGCCTACGCCTATGGTTTCTGCTCCAACCCCCCTGCACATGGGTTTGACCTCCGGCAAACCATCATCTGGCCCAGTAGCAGGTCGAACACGGCATAGGGTTGCTGCAAAAACTTCGGGACGCCAATTGAACCTGCAGGGCATGGAGCAAGTGGATCAGAAAGAAACAAAGGATAAGGGGAAGGAGAAGGAACACATGAAGGGCGAGGGGGAGCAGACCGGAGAGGGGATCGGCAAGGGGAAGCAAAGACCCCCGAAGGATGAGGGGGAGCCGGAGCGTGCGCAAAAAATACGGGTGACGATGCGGGGGAGGGAAGCGAACCGTGCAGCTGAGGGGGAAAGTAACGCTATCACTAGAACAGGGAAGAAACAGAAGGCAAAATCTGGTCGGCCAGAAGTCACTAAGTAAGTGGGCCAGGGCTTCCAACGACCAAGGGGGGACCAAATTCATGGTGAGTACATTCAGCAGGGCTTATACGCATGATAGGGGGATGATATGGTTGCTTGAAAACACCCTTAACAGAACTTGTGTTAAATGCAGAAACCAGAATAGACTGAGGGAAAAGCTCCCAGAGGACAAGGGCTGCCTTGTTTTCTTCAAAGGCACTCCACAGGAGTCCATTCTGGGTTCATGGGATTATCTACGGTTGTCAAAATTGTATGGGGAAGCGGGAGATGGAGGGGTGTTTTTGTATGCCAATATTTTGTAGCTATCCCTGGAGGAGAGTAATTGTTGCTAGTGGGCTGTGATGGACACACTGATATGGACGGCTTTGGAGGCATCAACCAAGGACGACCTTCACATGATTTCCAAAGGGCTTGTAAATGATTGGGTAACTGAGAAGTGCCTAGGGAAGGATCCAGATAAGGTTCAGACATGGTTCATCCCCTTATGCTCTGGGTACGTCCCTCAATCCTCCTATTTTGCAGCTTTGACCGACTTTGATTTGATTTGGAAAGCATTAGTGGTGTCTGGCCTCAAACACATGTGCGTTCTGTAGGGGCCATTGGAGTTTGATGGTTTTTGATAAGTCCAAGTTTGTTCATCTGAATTCCATGACATCATTCAGATCCCATAGCCGACTTGCCTTTGAAACGCGTCTTCGCACTTTTAGAGCATACCTACACAAAGCCGAACCGGACTCAGTACTTTGGAATGAAATAATGGCATGGGAGTGGCTGGAACCTAAGGTGCCACAACAACCAAGCGGCTGGGAGTGTGGCTACTTTGTAATGACTTTCATACAGAAATACTTGGAGACCAAAATCACAAAAAAATGGGGGGCAACTTTTACAGCAAATTGGTTTACATGTGAGTACGCAGTATCAAAGCAAGATTTTCTTTGTGGATAATTGGGATGATGCAGATTTGCAGCATAGACTGTCGCATGTGCATGCCTCGGATGCCTCGGATGTAGCTATTGTATCTCCATTCCCCACGAAAAAAAAATGAAGCTTGTCCTCCTCTTTGTAATCCCTTTGTACCTTCTTTGGCGTCCACTAAGCTGTGAAGGGGATGAAGGGGTGAGGGGATCCTTGAGGTGGATCAGACAACCAGGGATCAGGTGGGGTCAGGGGGGGGGGATCAGGGGATCAGGGGGGATCAGGGGTTCAGGAAGGGATCAGGGGGATCCTGGGATTAGGGGGCTCAGGTTCAGGGCGGTCGGGGGATGAGGGGATGAAGAAGACAAGGGATTGTATAAGGGGTTAGCGGGGATCGGGGAAGCAGGGGAACGGGCGGGAGAGATCAAGGAACCAGGGGAACGGGTGGGGAGAACAGGGGATCAGGGAACCAGGGGAATGGTTGGGGAGATCAGGGAATTAGGGAAGCAGGGGAACCGGCCGGGAGAAGAGGGGATCAAGGAACCAGGGGGACGGGTGGGGAGATCAGGGGATCAGGGAAGCAGAGGAATAGGCCGGGAGATGAGGGGATCATGGAGGGAATGTCGGGAGCTGGATGGGGGATAAGGGGATGAGGGGACCACGGGGTGAGGGGATGAGGGACGGCAGGTTTCGAATCAGGGGATCGGGGGATTACTGGTGAAAAGTCGCGTGTGAAGGAGCAAGTTGTGAAAGGTCATGTCCGTGTTTTGCACTATGAAAGGTCACGTCTCTTGCATGTACGAGTGGTGCATAAGCATGCAACAAAAACTAAAAATAAACCCCAAAGCAAAATCTGAAATTTGCCCAACAATGGCGGAGAGCCCAGAGTCGGAAGATGACCCAAAGCCCACAAACTTTCGCTTTAGTCCAAGACAGTGTCATTTGCTCTCTGAAAGGGACGATGATACTGAAGCATCGGTTTTATGGTGCACTGCCTTGCAAATGCAATGGTATCCTCCTTTTCAAATGGAGAACTTTGAACTGGTGGCTTCACGTTGGAAGCGAATGTATAATGGTTATGAGACAGAATGGCTTTCAAAACCACATATACGGTGTCCGATATGTTATATACACTATGGGAATCCAAATGGTTCCCACCGAGGTCACCACAAATGTCTCTCATACCACTGTGAATCGCACAAAACATCATGGGTCATTGAACACAAGGCGTTGGTTTCAATAATTGCCCCGCCGGATGACAGCCGCACTGACTTGTTGAGCGAACTCTTTGGGTGATACATGGGGGAGCAGTGCACGGTGAAGGGGACCGGGCATATAAGTCCATTGCAAAGCTGCAGGGGATGAGGGGGAGCAGTGAATGGGAAGGGGATCACGGGGAGCTGAGCACAACCTCGGAAAGCAGCGGTGTGAGGGGGCCAGCTGTGATGAGAAGGGGGATCAGGGGGATCAGGGGACCTCTGCCATTTCAGGGGAGCAGAGGCCGAAGCACTACACGAAGAGGGGGATGATGGGAGGAGGGGAGCAATGTGCTTGCAATGCAAAAAAGGTGGCACGGAACGCACTAGAGACTGGTGGCAACCGTTTTTCAGTATTGGAATTAAGGACTGTTAATTTAAAGGCTAAACATAAAAGTGGGCAGTAATTTGTGTTTTGAACAGCACTGCAAATGCATGCATACAGACTCAATTGCAATAAAGATCATCCACATCTCCTTCATTCCATTGTGAATCACAGAACACATGCGTCACTGAACATAGCTTCAGCCATTTTGAATAATGAGAAATTGTTTGATACCAAATGCTTCGATGAGAATGCAATCTCAGGGAAATCAACAATCTGAATTGGAGCACGAGAGCATAAACCTGCTTGCTCTCAACCCTTCAATCTGGGATGCCCAACTTGACGAAGTGCATGCAAAATAGACGAAGATGGAGGGATTGCTGAGACTCTTTTGGATCCAAGACGTCTTGATTTCCGTGAATAGAAACCTCTACCCAATCCTTTCTTCTCTTCAAACTCATTCCCGATCCATCCTGAACACGTTCAAACCTTCTTACAAGATGTGGGTGGAGAAGACCCGCAGCCATGCGTGTAGCCATTTGCGCTAGCTTTCCTCTCATGACACGAAGGTCACTCAAAAGATGGTTCTGAAGGGCCATGTTACCTTTCACACAGACTTCCAAACCGAGCATCTCCTCTGCGATGGCCTTCATGACAGTTGCCTGCGATTCATGGCGGGGCTGCTGCTCCCCCAAGACATTGCCAGCTGGAACCGTGTCTGGTGCAGGGGGATCAATGCCACACATGGGATCTGTGTCACACGGGGGCTCCGCAGCGGACAGGGGATCAAGGTCGAGCAGCTTGGCCATGCCCCCATTGAGTGTTCCAAGTCGTGTTCCACAAGTTCGGACAATTAAACCCTCTGGTACATGTGGCCGCAACATCTTGGACACCTTCACTTGGTGCTTGCATAGGTTCCCTTCCATGGCGTTAGGGCAGTCACAACAAGCCCACTCGGATGCTGGATTGCATATAGTGTATATAGTGCCTGGAGAAGACATGTTTTTTTACCTTCGCAGGATCCCCCGTGTACTCGGGCAATTCCACGTTGGATTCCGGTATCTGCCCAGCCATCCACACCGCATTTTGCACGAAAATGTTCCATCCTAGAGTTGCGAATGAACCCTTCAGCTTTCAAGGTCGAAATGTACAAGTAATGTGTGAGGAGGCTACCTGTTAGGATGTAGACCAACCAATCCAGTCGACGCCCGTCCATTTTCTGTCTTGTTTGGGACAACCGCCTCTTCAGGTTCGCATGGTACGCTTCAATTCCAACATTCGTATCTTGTCCGGCATGTGGGATATTTCGAGCTCCAACAACCCACATGTCCACTTTCGGGATCCACCATTTGTGGATATACAGGAAGAACAGTTTAGCTGCGGGATACTTTGTTTGTAACTCATACAATCTAAACACAACCCAGGCCTGCGCAAAGTCACCAATGGGACCACCTTTATTGTACATGATGTCACCCATACCTTGCAAGACATCGGCCCTTAACTGGGCATCCTTGATCTTCTCGATGGCATTCCTCTGCCAGGCCCTTCGAACATGCCAAAGGCACAGGAAAACCGGCATCCCTGGGAACGTATGCCTGAACCATCCACAAAACGGCATTAGCAAGGCCACTACAACACCACAATAGGACCACCACAAAATCAGATACAAGTATGAATCTCTGATAAGTGCTCCCTGCTCGTGATCCCCTGATCCCCTTTGACTGAAACCCCTCATGCAGATCCGGTGAAGGCAATGAAAGGGGAATACATGAGCCCTCCTATGGCCAATGAAAGGCTGATAAAAATCACATTGTCGGATCAAACATGTGTTGGTCCTGATCCCCTGGTCCCCTGATCACCGATCCCATAATTGATCCCCTTTCACTGATCCCCCATGCAACCCTACACTCTTGGTCCCCTCTACACGGATCCCCCGGCAGGAAACATTGTGATTGTTCCCCTCTCAGTGCTCCCCTCATGCAGAAGCAGGCAAGGCAATGGAAGTTCATTGGTAGGGGGGAGGGATTGAGAACAAACCGAATGGCGTTAATCTCAGCATTGGCATCGTAATGCGTTGGGATGCCAATCCGGCTGATCGGCCTGGAGCCTTGGACGAAGAGCCAACATCCAACTAGACAAATCGTTGGCATTGTTTCTTGAAGATATTATGTATGCAACAGGGATGCCGTTCAGCCAAATGTCAAAGACCATAAGAGTATACATGGCATACTGCACACAAAGACGAAAATGTGCAATGTAAGTACTTTTGTTTTGAAAATAGGCGAAACATTTTACTAAAATTAATGACAAGAAATCACAGGAGGTGAACCCCGAACCCTGCAACCCCTTCTGTTCTCATTTTAGTATTATGTGATCCCCCCTGTGGGCTATGCCATGATCCCTTGGAAGGAGACCATCCCTCCATTATTCCTCTCTATAACCCCCCAAGGCATGCATTTGCTAAGCTGTCTTCCCTCCTGCCTACGCACCCCTCACTACGAATCACACAAGTACCTGTCATGGTCCCAAAATGGTCCCAACATATACAGATTAATATACATAATGGAGTTTGGCCTATGTGTCTAGTCCCCTAATGGGCTGAGGCAGCCGTGGTGTTGAATCCAATAGGGGGATTAATAGGTCACTGGTGATGACCCAATGTCGTGATCCCCTGCACATCGGATAAGGCTATGGTCCTCCTGTGCCCCTGCTCCCCATTGATCCCCTTCACAGTGAAAGATGTTATGCTCTCATGCTCCCAGGAGTCCACGCCGTCGATTCCACACACCTTGTGTTCATTCGTTCCGAAGGTCGCATCACAAGAGACGATACGTTTGTCACCCATTTGGAGCATTGTTTTTTTCTGAAATTTTGTTTGAATGCCAATGGCAAATTTGAGGTCGACATTGTCGCGCCGTGTTCCTCTAGCAGGGGCATCGGGCGTGTCCTCTTGATAGAAGAAAATACTCTGGGGCTGGGCCTCCTTCCACATCTTCAGACTGGTCCCCTCGTCCTTATGTCGCTTGAAAGTCTCACATGCCAGCTTGTCCATGATGTTTCTAATGTCATGCTCAAGCACAACATCATCACGACACCACTTCTCTCCATTGACCTTGCTGTCAAATATTGTTGTTCATGTTGGGCCATGATTTCAGCAGGCGACAACCCAGCACATATGCTATCCGTTATCCACATCTTAGCCTCTTCACTAAGGTGAGGTGCGTGCGCGAAACGGGTGTTACTTGAAGTCGGGTCAATGTGGCCATGGCAGACCTTGTCACATCCATCAACATGATTTTTGTTGTAGTATGTTATGACAGCAAGAGAAGGATCCAGGTTGCATCGTCCAATCAAAACTGACAGAGGCAACCCCTCTTGATGGACTCTCCCTAAATGACTTTCTTCCGTCTCGGCCCTTTGTGGTTGTTGTAAGAAGGCAATGAAGCATCCAGCACACACCCTCTCCTGCCGTTCCTTCTCTTCAAAGAATGTTTATTGACATATATTACATTTGTGCGCTTGTCCTCAGGTCCATAAGAACAATGGAACCTGAACAACGATGAGAACTATGTCGGCGGAGTGGAATACTCGGAGCAAGAGAGCATATCATTTTGACAAAATAGAAGAGCAAACAATGCAAACAAGCAGCATGCCATTACAAAGAACACATAGAGACCATCCAGAAACCACAAAGGTGAAGGCGGACTTCATGACAAGAGAGCAACTATTGGCCCTTGGAGCTAAGAGCTCGCCCTCCTCATGCTTTCCCTTTTTAGGCACCGTTATGTTGAAGTGAGTGGGCGCCTCTGCCCTTTCTTCCTCCCCTCTCACAAAATCGTTGATCCTGCTCCAAGGAATGACCGCAACATCCGTATATACATGATGTCCACCTCCACTTGAAATAGTTGGAGTCCATATAAGCGACCTGTGGTTGAACCATCCGGGGGGATTTGCAATGTGCCACGCAGCTGTGATAGAAGGAATGACGTGCGCAACTCCAAAGATCCAGTCATGATGCCCGGCACCCCTGCAGGAACAGTATACATCCGCAGACCACACGCATCCTGCAGAAATAGTTTACAGCAGCAAAGTACACGCGCAAGTGCAGCATACACGTGCGCAAAGATGATCAAATCTGCGAGCAGCCGGAAACCCTAAATTTCAATACATCCACTCCGTTCATCTCACAGACCAAAATGGTAGGGGACGCGCATGGCCGTTGGATGGGGAGGACGACATAGATGAACAGAATGATAGCCACGTGCAAACAACCCTGACATTTGACACGTGGAAGGGGGATCTCTCCCGGGGGGGGAGCGGAAGGATGGGGGATCACTCCAGGTGGTGTGGGGGATCAACGGAGAGGGGACCGCCATGGGGGGGAACGATCACCTGTTCTGCCGTTGACGCGCGGGGGGGGGGGGGGGGGGGGGGGTGTTTAAGGGTGGGAAGACACGCGGCATGGCGGCGGCGGGGGATCAACCACAGGCGGGGGGAGGGGTGGATCGGGGGTAGAAGACGAGAGGGGGATCAATGCCCGGGGGATCAACCGAGGCGGGGGGTCGCGGCCCAGGGGATCGCCACGTGGATGGGAGGACGGGATCGAATGCCGGGGGACCGCGGATGACCCAGTTTTGAGGTTGGATGGATGCGCAGGGATCCTCGTTCAGGGAGCACCACGTGGCGGCCAATGGCTGGAGGGGGATCAGTCACCGCATTGGACGGGGGATCAAACGAGGGGGGGACCTGGCGATGGCCCGGGGGATCGCGCCTCCGATGGGATGAGGGGATCGACGGCGGAGGGAGTGCCACGTGGCGGTGGGCGTGCCATGGGGCCTTCATCCGGCCGTCGTCCATCCACTGCGCGGGAGGATGGCGGGGGGATGAGGGGCGGATGACCCAGAACATCCATTGTTTTGAGGTTGGATGGATGAGTAGGGGATTGACGGTTCGGGGCAGCACGTGGCGGGCGATTAGGGGTGGGGGATCACTGCCGGTCCGGAGTGGGGATCAAGCCAGGTCGGGGGGAGCGGTGACGTGTCGGGGGATCGCGCCGTGGATGGGAAGAGGGGATCGGCGGCGGGGGGAGCGCCACGTGCCGTCCGATGGGTGGAGGGGGATCAGTCACCGCATTGGACGGGGGGTCAACCGAGGGGGGGGGGGGGGGGGGGGGGGGGGGGGCGGCGACGTGTCGGGGGATTGGGCCGTCGATGGGAAGAGGGTATCGACGGCGGGGGGAGCGGCACATGGCCTGTCAGTGTCATCGGGCCTTCATCCGGCCGTCGTCCATCCCTTGCACGGGAGGATGGCGGGGGGATGAGGGGCGGATGACACACAACATCCATTGTTTGTGAGGTTGGATGGATGCGCAGGGGATCAACGGTCCGGGGGAGCCGCACGTGGTGGGCGATTAGGGTTGGGGGATCACTCCTGGTCCGGAAGGGGGATCAAGGCGCATCGGGGGGAGCGCGTCGTGGATGGGAGGAGGGGATCGACGGCGGTGGGAGCGCCACGTGGCGATGGGTGCATCATGGGGCTGTAGTGTGAAAAGAAGGGGCGTGAATCCCCTTCTGGGTGATTCTAATCTGTACTCCTCCCCAGTTGAAGTCAAAGCAAAAGGAAGGAACGTTCTAGTGATCCAACCATCTTCACATGGCTGTGGGTTTCCCTTAGTTCGTTCGTGATCAGAGTTCATGCAATCCTCATCCACGCCGCAGCGGAAGAGAAGACATGGATGGGGAGTTTTGAATTGTTCTTGCTCTTGGTTCTACTTTTATACAACAGCCTTGCCCTATGATCATAGCGCCAACAGTGCTGCCATGATCTTTTCTGTGATGCAACCAGCCCTATGACAGCGCTGAACACGACCCTTGATGTGAAGCTCCCTTGAGTAGTGACACGTCGGAAGCCCCCTTTGTAATGGTGACACAGATTTAGAGGGAGGCAGCTCAGATCTGCCATGAACTGCAGGGCCACTGGTCTCCTTTAGGGTTCATGTTTTCTTCATCTCATCTCTCCAAATTGGCCATCCCCCATCAACCCCTTTTACTGAGCAGCTCTCTCCCTTCCCAAATCCTTTTCTCTCTCTCTCTAATCTTGGTCTATAGGTTCCTCACTTCTTCAACATCAGCATATCTACCATGCAATGCAATGCACAACTCAGCCAGGCATCCAGTGCACCCAGCCTTGAAATCATCCTCGGTCACACAAGGCATAAACATCCCATTCATCAGTCTCTCTTTCTCTCTCTCTCTCTCTCTCTCTCTCTCTCTCTCTCTCTCTCTCTCTCTCTCTTGTCAATGACCAACCCTTCACACTACCTTTTTCCAAAAGAAGCCATTGTCCAAACAGCTCTTAGACTTTCTACAGGTTTCAACCAAATACCCCAACAACCCTCTTTTCCCTTCAACTGTGAACCTCAGTTGTTCATACCCTGAGACCATGCTGGAAATTAGTTTCAAAAACCAAATCAGTGTCGGTGTTGCCTCTCCATCCACATTATCCTTTCTCGGGGGAGTGCGCCGTGGATGGGAGGAGGGGATCAATGGCGGCGGGAGCGCCACGTGGCGATGGACGCGTCATGGGGCCTTCATCCGGCCGTCATCCGTTTAATTGAGGTTGGATGGATGGGGAGGGGATCGACGGTTCAGGAGAGCGCCACGTGGCTGGAGATGGGGATGGGGGATCACTCCAACACTGGAAGGGGGATCAACCCAGGGAGGGGATCGACGGTTCAGGGTAGCGCCACGTGGCTGGAGATGGGGGGTGGGGATCACTCCGGCACTGGAAGGGGGATCAACCAGTGAGGGATCCACAGCGGGGGGCCGCCACGTGGCTAGAGATCGGGCGGTCCTGTGGGGCGGGGATCAGGGGCCCGGCGGCGGGGGGGGCGGGGCAACGGGCGGAGGGTCGGAGGGGGGTGGGGATGATTTGACATGGGGCGTCCAGCTCGCCGACGAGGCTGCCGGAGCGGGGTTCCCCGGCTGTACCTCGCGGGCCGTACCCGTCAGCTCACACGCTTGCAATAAAATCAAGCCACATCCATATTGGGACCGGAAAAACATGACCTCTTGATTGATAACCGCGGGTAAATTTCCAAATCATGACATTGTGCATAACCGTATGTACTCCACCCCTGGAGAAAAAACTGTACGCAAACTCTCAAAAAAGTCCAAAACATGAGACCCGCCCAACACCGACGTACACCGTGTAACAGTACTAGACATGGGCAAACGCTTGCCCCACCTCTCCTAATGACTTGCAAATCCTTAGGTACCACACATTAGATATCCGTTTTATCCATAGGTAGGTTGGCCATAATGGTTAGTATTGAATAGAAACCTATATGTAGTTTTGAGCCATGATTGGTTAGGGAGTTGGTATCCTATGAGCACAGTCTGAGCAGATAATGCGTGAGTGGGACAAAAAAACAAGTATGAGCACCATCCACGATTACATGTCGTAGGTGGACATAGGGTACTGCTATGTTACTAGGGTCAGTTACATGGTCTATGAGTATATTTTAACAAAAACCCTATGTAAAACACAAATATTACACTACTTTTGATATTATGATATTATAGACAGCAATATTTGGCTAGCAAAACTACCTCAAAATTTGTGATCATGCAAGCACGTTTCATTGGCGTAAAAAACAAAAATGCAGTACTTCGCCTACGAAACTACTTCACTATTTGTGCTCACTCGACCACAATGAGTGTTGTTAGTGAAAATAACCAGTGTTGGGCGGTTCTCTGTATTCGTGACCAATAACCCGCGGGACCGGTTATGGATATATACCCACTACACCCGAGGTTCTAAAAAACTTTAATAACCTGCCGTGCTCGCCACCGGCGGGGCGCACATGCCCCCGCTTGGGTTTGGAACCGGCTGGGCATGAGACATTGTTTTTAATTAACCTGACCTGTGTGGGGTAAGATGAGACCCCCGGTTACTATTAATGATACTTGGTGGTAACCAGCGGTTACTTGTTCTAGGTTTAGCCAGCATCTCGTGTTTACTCTCTTATTCTTGGTACAATGATAAGGAAGAGGTCTTTGTGAATCATATGAACGCATACAAAGTGTGTTGGAATAAATATAGAAGTGCTATAGTTCACCAAAGTGCCTAAGCCGTAAGGCTCTTCTAACCGTATCCGTTACAAGGACCGGCAATTCTATCCCAGTTATTAGATTTATAATATATCTGAACCGGATTGGCTAACCGGCATTTAAAAGTAGCCAAATAACCGGAATGTAACAGAACCGGAAGACATGAAACGACACTTAATAACCGGCTCTAGTGGTTCTTGAAAATCTTCAAAACCTAAATAACCTAAACCGGAGGTTCCTAGAAAACAGTCATAATGAAAATAAAAGAGAGAGTTTTATGTGAGTACAAATTTTGAAGGGAAGACAATAGGAAGCGTGCCATCTGACGGTACCTCGGTTTCACTATTAAATACTTAAGAATCCAGATGAGTTTATGCTGCGGTGCGGAGCGTGATGATAAGCCTGATAACTTTGCAGGCGGTGAGGATCCAGGTTTGATTCTTGATGGGAGGCCCTTGTAGTGTAACCGGGTATTAGTATTCCAATCTGTGTAACCCAGGTCTCTCATGTAACCTTGGTTAGTCCATTTTATACTTAGTCAAATTTCGAGACCAAGTGTGAGTTACACCACGTGGAGTTACACTAACCCAATATAACCCCAAGTGGAGTTACACGCCTTGTCATGTAACCCAGTGTAACCCCCATTGGAGTTTACACTCCTTCAGTTCCATGTCACTATCAAGAGAGGGTGGGGAGGATTTGACATGCCAGCGCACCATCCTGTCAGAGGTTGCACGTGTGCATTAAGCTCTTACATTATTCCTATTATCATTGGTTTCACAATTTTGTCCGGTGCACATATTTTCGTTGCAATGTAGCATCTTCTTAGGATATTTCAGGAATCTATGGAATATTCTACTTTGCTGTCGTGAGTATGTTCACACGCTACCCAACCTCATTGGTTATATGGGCGATTTGCACCCTAGCCATTGGACCATATGTTGGATTCTAAAACTACATGTAGATGTATTTATTTTATACTAATGTCTTACTCTAGCAATTAGATTAGGACTTGAGACACATCATAGTGAGAAGCTTAGGCCAGGTTGCATAGGCGCTTCCAATCAGCCCCCAAGGAACCAGGCCAAGATGGAATCTCCTCTCCAAAACCTTCAAGGGCATTCTATTTAAGCAAATGAGGGGGCTACAAAGTTGGGGGCAATTGGAAGTGCCCATGGGATCCCTTAGATTTCAGTTTCCAATTGTGAAAAGCTGAGACTTTTTTGTTTCCAATGTGTAAACACCACGTTACATTCTTTGCGTTGGTGACACATTGGCTGTTTAACTTGGGGGCCTGTGCTCTTGGAGGGGGATATGCTCTAGCTCAAACAATATGCAACTCATGGCTTTAATGTAATGGCATGTATGGTGAGTGTGAGTTGAGTGCTGGAATTGTGATGTGGTAGCTCTTGGCAAGTGATTCTAAACCGTCTACAAAGACACGCTCTCCAATTGTATCCACTGGAAAAAATCACTCGTAGGAGCGGAAAAGTTGAAACCCTAGAGCATAAACTTTGCTTCACAACTTACAAGCTGTATTATGAGAATCCATGTTGTTGCGAAGAACTTACCATAGAAAAGACATAACACATAACACATAAACTGCTAAACTACATGTAATGGTGGTGCAAGAATAAAGTTGTGGTGATTGAGAGAGAAAGAGAGGGGGGCCTGCAGAAGCAAGCCTACTTTTCGTATATTTCACCTTGAAAGGCTCTACTGGCATTGCTAAAATTCATGACTTACCAGAATGATCTGTACTTTCCTGGTATAATAACCAAAATAGGTCCCAACACATGTAGTAGATCATGAGACACCATTAGTGGCTGGTTTGTCCAGGGTCAACACATAGGAATCGTAGTTCCAAGCCTTGACCTCCTCAATAAATTTCTTCAGGTTCCTCGGCACTGACCCTCCCTCTTCCACTGCTGCTGTGGCCAATTCTTTCAGCCTCTCAACATGGATTTTAGCATTCTTCCCCTCAGGACCCTCCATCAGACACCTCACAGCCCTCTCAACCTCCTCCTTTCCAACAGACTTATCTGGCCTCTTGAACACCTCAACGGCAACCTTCAGGTCATCCACAAGCATCCTGCAGATGTTGGCATTGCCCACTTTTGTACTTTTGACACAAACACAATAGAGGAATATCAAGCCCCAGGTCTGCGTATTTCTAGAAGGTTTGCATTGAGCTGTAGCAAGCTATACCTGGTGCTCGATTGTGTCAGCCTAGTGGACATCAGGCCCCCCGCAAACCTAAAATAATGTGGCATTTCAAGCAACCAGTAGGTCTAATACAAGATCGAACATAATGACGATCACAGGACCATTAGGAATGTAGTATTTCAAATACCTAGAGGGTTCCTTCCTTAGTATAATGTACTACATCCAAAGCTTGTCAAGTTCCTTGTATGTAGAGAGACCCTTTTCAAATGCATGTATCCGTAGAGTTCGTAATTCTGCATCCCTCTCTGTCTGAAGCAAGATGAAAATCTGAACATCCTTGTAAACAGAACATCTTAGAATCAAGCTGTTCTCTCCCACCCTGGGTCCAGATCCGAGAAGGTTGACGAGACAGTTACCCTTCTGCAGAAAAAAGAAGACCTGTAGATAGTGTCTACGTCTGGGCGAGTGACTGGACTGGAACAGGGCCTACAAACGAAATGTAAGTAGGGTGCAACAACGTACCTGCGATTCATAAACTGCTCAGCTTGAATGGGCCATGCAAGCATTGGTACACCTCGGCATATACTCTCCAGCAACGAGTTCCAGCCACAGTGTGTTAGGAAGCCACCAACAGCTGGACTTGAGAGGATCTCCAGCTGCGGGACCCACCCATTTACCACTAATCCACGCTCCTCTGTGCGTGTTACAAACCCTTGTGGGAGCCAGACCTCTGTAAAGTCTGTCTTGTCACTTCGGGTGCGGACTACAAAAAGGAAACGCTGCTGGCTTGCCTCCAAACCCAGAGCTAGCTCATGGATTTGATGGATAGGGAGGACAGCAACACTTCCAAAGGAGATAAAGAGAACGGAAGATTCAGGCTGTGCATCTAGCCAGTTCAGAGATGGATGTCTTGCTTTCGAGAGTTTCTGTACAGTGTCTGGAGTAGATTTGCTGAAGTAGGTCGCAGGGAGCATGGACCGACTGGCAGCATGCTCAAAAGACGACCAACCTGCACCTTCAAAGGCTGAGTCACTAGTGACAAGACATAAGAGACAATAGAAAGCTTGAATATATTTTTTGTCCCTTTATTTGCACCCACCACTTAATGCAGCCCAGACCCTTTATGAGAGAATTGAGAACCCCAGAAACAGAAGACCAGATGACACTGGCCACTGGCCATCAATAATCTGGGCAAGTTAGAGATCACGCCAATCTGGGCAAAGGATTTGAGTGCAAGCTAGAGATCACGGGAGCACCCATTCTACTAGCCAGCCAGTAAAGAAAGAGCTTCACAGAGATACACTTGAACAGGAACAAAGGAGAGTGTTGACCTGTGTCTTTCCAGTGCCAAATCTGTGAGTCCGTAGAGCATCAATGCAGACAGGTTCCAACTCATAGTAGGTGTTGATGAGCATCCCAGCAGCTTGCATCATCAGTTCACCATTCAACATATACCATAGGAATATAGATGAAGTGTGGTCTTGGACAGGTGAAGGCAGATCCCCTAACTTTGTGGGTGGAATGCCAGGAATATCATAGACAAGTTCTTCAGCTCTTGAAGGGTCTGTTGGCAACACCCCTCGCGCAAGAAGTGCAGGACAATGTAGGTGGGTTGCCAGTGCATTTGCCGGAGATGCAAACAGGACATACCTCGGTATCTTGAACTTGTTTGCCACAGCCTGTGGTGGCCAGCCAGATTAAATGGGTCATGAAACGGTACACACACTGTCATGTTTATGTTTACAAACCCCCACCTCATGACAGCAACAAGGGAAATGGCAAGAAAGCTGTGACGGCTCAAATCTTTTGAAGCTAGAAGTGGCTACAGTGAACACTTGAACTCAGAAATCCTGAATAGCAGTCTTGATTTTGAAAGCCAATGTCCATTCCAGGTGACATGGAAAGCTATATACCAGACAAACTAATCTTTCCAGCTTGCATAGTTCCTAACCTGACAAATTAAACTAAGTGGAGTAGCAGCCCCTGGTTCAGTGAGATTGTGAGGGATCCAGGACTGTGCTAGAACATAAATCACTAGATACATGATGTGAACACCTAAAAATAGTATGATACAACAAAACAGTTTACTGGATCTGTCTTACATCTGACCAGATAAAAAATCTTGTACCCTCCTCGACTAGTTGAAAGGACTTGCCTGTGTCCATCCCAGGAACATATCACTGACAATGCAGTCCGGGGGAGATTCTGGATTTTCATGCGTGAGATTCTCCACCAGCTTTTCCGTATCCCCAACCAAATTGTCAATCTCGTCCACATACGGCAGTGGCTCCATAGCTGCGCCCTTTGCCGAGGGCACTCCTAAAGTTACCACACGCATGCTGTCCAAAGAATGGAGGCTTTCGAAGACATGGTCCACGGACAAATGTTGGTACATATCTACAAAGGTAACCGTGACTCCAAAGCTGTTCAACTTCATAGCAAAATGCACCAGTGGAATGCTATGCCCTCTAGCAGGATAAGGAAGTAGCAAGACATGCACTCTCCGCTGGCCATCGCCCAGGAATGCGGGCGCAACAGATTCGTGGGACTCATGGGGAGGCATTTTGCTTCAAAGCTGGCACCTGGACGACAAATCTGGGCACAGTAATACCAGCATCAGACAGCTTTCGGAAGGTGCCAGATCAGAGAATGTTTCAAGGGGAAGCTGGTCAAAGTTGAGCGGACAGTACATGCTGTCTGCTCCGAAAAATTAACCAAACGGAAAGTAGCTCATGTAATGGGATGAGAAACAGTCAGCTCAACTTCTGCTTCTCTGTATTCATGAGTAAGGCCGCAACCCCTCTCCTTTGTGCATCCGAACCACCTCCACGGGCAAGACTTGCACTAGGCCTAAGGAACCAGTTTGAAACAAATTTTGCAGACAAACCACCTTACTTCTTCGATGAAAAGTTCCCTTCAAAATGCTTTCACAGCGTGCGACACCATCACAAACTTCATAACGTGCACGAACATTATCTAGGATGTGCATGTCCGCAAAGAACTGGTGAAGGTCTTAATGATTAATGTGACAGTTAGCATAAAATAAGAACAAATAGAAATTGCGTTAAGGAGTGAGCTATACAGAGGTTTGGAGTCCCAAATGATTCCTGAAGGTTGTCAGGAGTAAGACTGTGAGACTCTCAGATAACACATCCTGCAAGGAGGAGGTGAAATGAAGTAGACAAAGGGCTGGACCACCAAAGACTCGGGACTCCTAGCTGCACCAAGTTCTGACTTCTTATACGGCAAGCACGGCTGTTACCTTCACTCCGAGTTGCTCACTCGATCAAAACGTACGGACGAGAATTAGCCAACTTCACAACGCCACCTCCTGAAG